>CM048819.1:50796652-51396652 GCA_026586065.1 Dioscorea zingiberensis
CCCGTCGACCGGCTCTTTTCCGACCAATAGCCAAGGCGGCCACCCTCCTCTTCTTGTGATTGGCGACGGCCTCACTTTTCGTGTAAATCGCTAAACTTACGTGATCGGAAAAAACCTAAGTAAAGTCATAGTTGAATGAGAATTTTTAGGCTGTTAGAAGGGGGTCTAGAGTGCGGCATGTTTCCATATCTTGAACCTTGATGTTAATTGTGAAGTATGGAGAATGTTTGTATTATAATTTGAGTCGTAGAAACAGAGGATACTCTGTCAAAATTTTGTCAAATTACCTAGCATAATTATGTCATGCCTAGATAATAATTACTTAAGGAGAGTATGTTAGAGCCTTTTTAATCTCACATGGAAGACATACTTAAATTTCCAGGCATGATAATGGTAAGAAAGGTGTAGTTAATTAGAGAAGAAAATCCCGTACTTATTATCGTAGTCTACTTAGTCACATTAGAGTACGAGTCAAGAATACGGACTCCGTATTTATATATTTCTCATTTCAACTATCAGGTCAGAGCAAAGGCAAGTCCATCGCCGAAGGACCGAGCCAGATCTAAGCTTGAACCAGACTCAGGTGAGGGAAATCTACCTGTACAGTTCATGAGTTTTTACCGTATTTTTATACGATACAGTTTTCAGTTTTAGAAGCATGAACTTTGAGTTTTATGAAAGTTTCCAGAGTTTTATGAAAACCATTTTTATGCTTAGTATTCAGTAACAGAAAAGAGAAACAGTTACAAATACAGTTAGATTACATTCTATTGATGTACATGTATAGACCAGCGGTGACTCGTGTAGAGCCAGAGAGTACGACACTGAGTTAGGAGAGGGGTGATTTAAATTCTGTTTTTAAGTCCGAACTATCTGTTTTAAAAGCACTTCCATTTTATAAAAATCAAAACCCCCTTTCCATCCCTTCGGATGCTTAGTGTACGTATATATTGTCGACCACTTGTATCAGATATACTTGTTGGTTGCTGGCCATACAGTATTGAAGTAGATGTGTAGTCAGAGAATAGTCTTGTGTATTAGATGATGCCGCGTTCCTCGCCTTCTAGAGATAGAGCTCATCTCAGAGAGAGAGAGGGCACAGGTACAAATTACCTAGGGGGAATGTCGGTTTCATATTTAATTCACAAGACAGAGAAACAGAAACTCAGATATGTATTTTTAAGAGAATACCCTGATCAATGTTTACTTGTTCAGTATTCAAGATGATTTCGATTTTTAATCCAAAGATTTTCTATGCATGTTTTACACGCCGGTTTTACTTCTGCTTTTGTTATTTTTATACGGAGTACGATTACACTGAGGTTGTTTTACGCTTTCAGCTTGAGCTTCGAGCCCACAATCTTTTTGTTTTTCGCAAGGCGTTAGGCGTGAGTTCTCCTAGAGGGCCGTCGGCCACGAAGTTAATGATGATGCCCGTAGGCGGCTCACGACTCCGTGTCTCGTTTATGTTAATTTGATTTCGAGTGTTGTGAGACATTAAGTTTAAGACAATGTTTATTTGGCTTTGTATTAATTCAGATTGAGTTGGTGTTTTAATTTATTTAGTTTGTTTATTTCCTTCCGTTGTTGTATTTTCCCAGTTAATTAGCAGATTACAGCCTTAGGTTTAGGGTTCATTCCCTAAATCTGGCTGGTGTGGGTGTTACAACTATAACTAATTTAATGAGCCATTCGCAGTTTCACAGTCTGGATTAGTTCATACTTGCACATGCATGGCTTAATCTATGAACCCTCCCCGGACTGGTGTCATTGTCCCCACCGTGTAGGTCTTCATCTCCTTCTTTCCAAGCATTATATCACTGTCCAGTGCCAGTAATACATGGTGGTGTGCGACTGTCCCCACCTCCAATGTGGTCGCATGTTGTGTCATAGTGCCGGCCGCCTCCTCCCTCCCCCATTTTTGTTGAGTGTGAGGTCTTGCTTTAGCTCTCGATGGCTCTCCTCGTGGCTCAAGGACCGATAGTCTGGTTCCAATCTTCTCTTTCTCTGCGACTCGATCCTCATCTCTAACCTAGTGGTGGTGTGTCCTCAGGCAGTCCCTTCCCTTATGGCCCGAGCCCTGCACAGTCTACACACTATAGCTCTCCAGCAGTCAACCGCCATGTGTCCAGGCTTGAGGCATTGCCCGCAAACCTTGACCATTCCGGCCAAAATCCAAATGTAGAGTGGGGAGCGTGGCCTCATCCCCAGTGGCGATGGTGAGTGCCGCGATGTCGGTGGGCTCCTGCACGGATGTCGTTCTTCCTCTGCTCTGCGCCTGCGCTTGAAGTGCACCTCATGCCATCCCTCTTCCTCGTCGGAGCTCATGGGTGTCGAAACTCATGGGGTAGCTAGCGCCTCGGCGATGAATGACCGGTTCCTTTCCCTGGCCAAGGCTTCGACATAACTGGCTTTGTGTCTGGGACTGTTGGCGTGCGTGGCATCCCGGGGGCAAGGTGGGGCTTGGTTGCCCGCTTCGCCCAGCGAAGAAGTCATGCGCTTCCAAACCCTCGCCATAGCGTTCCTCGTAGCTTCATTTGTCAATTGGTTGAGTTGCTCCGCCGTGCGCCACAGCTGATCGGGAATCGCACCTCCCGGGAGCTTTTCATGCAAAAGTTATACGTGTGTGTTTTTTTTAAAAAAAGTGTAGTGTTTTAAGTTATATATATATATAAAAATGGATAAAAAGCATTCATTAAAATAGAGTTAAGAGGTAAATATAAGATCAGTAAAGATATATGTACTTACAAATAGATTACTGATATACAAAACGTCGGGGATCCATAAGTGGGGTCCCGTGCGGTATGTCATGTTGCATTAGTAGGATCCTCGAAGTCATCCTCATCACGGGGTCTTGAAGGCTCCTCTTTGGTAAATGCCAAGCTTTTTTTCACGATGGATTCCATCACCACAAACTTGGGTTGTTTGGTTGCATAAGCAGCATCAAACCAAGAAAGCAAAAGGAAGTCAATGTCTTGAATTAGTTTGGAATAAACACGTTATTTATCCTAAAAACATCTTCGGTTCCTCTCAAACTAGAGGTTCCAAATAATGGCCATAATCACCATATCCCATCCCTATCATAGAGATGTATCTATAGTGATGTTGGTGGATCCTCAAAGATCTTGAATCACAGTAGGGGTTCCTATAACACCATTAATACTCTTGAAGTGTTGCTAGATCCTATAGGTGTAGGGGCAATGGATCAGTAGATGTGTAAAGGCTATGCCTTTTATGGCTTAATGAAATGTTAATGTCCCCTAAATATATTTGTTAATTGATCTCCCTAAGTTGATGTGTAATTTTATTAAGATGAGGGAGTTAAATGCAAGACTCACCACTCATGGGATTTAAGCAGAGAGGGACCTAGTTGTAAATATGGAGAAATTGGGGACTAAATGGCAAGGGTGCACTCTCTTGGGTTTGAGTGGAAGAGGGCCCATTCATAAATTCTGGAGAAGTCAGGGTCTAAATCATAAATTGGCAAAAATAAAAATCTCACTTCACTTAGACTTCTACAACAATCTTATCTCATTTGACCCGCTCAATATTATCCCATTTGACCCGTTCAATCTTATCTCATGACTTGAGCTATTTGACTTATGAGAGAAATCTTTAAATGCCCTATCTCTCTTTCTTTATCTCACTGTCTCTCACCGGCATGATGGAAACTAAAGGGTTGCGTTCTTGATTTCTTCTTGGCCTAGGTTTGTCATCTATATTCTCAAAGGGGGGTTTTCCTCTATTAAGTTTGTTTGATCTTAATCTTATCTGTACGATTTGTGGTGTTCAAGACTCCAAATAATTACAAGCATATGGGCTTTCAGTATTACTAGTGGCATATCTGATTTTCCTTGTAATTTTTCCTTGGTTAACTTTGTCTAGTTGTTTTCTATTTTATGAAAGGTTGTCTCATCTGAGTAATGCTCAAAACATGAAGGAAACCAATAATCATTTAGTAATGGTTGCTAGCCAAGTACTGGTCCCAAACTATGTTGTAAATCTAATGATCATGGGATATTTTCCCTTTATGTAGAAATCAGATGACATCTCTGTTAGGATACAATTTTCCTTATAGGTCCACTTCTTGATTTTAGTTTACTATTAACTAGAATCTGATAATTCTTACTATTATGCACTTCCTTTTTCCCTTGAAGGGTCCAGCTTTCATTGGTTTATTTATTGGTCTTTTTGAGAGTTGAATATACTACCATATTTGTTTTATATCTAGAAGGTTCTGAAGATATAAAATCAATAAAGAATGTACCCAGTCATTGACATCACTATCGAAATAGGAAAAAACTCTCAGGTGAATTAATAATTAAAAGCAAATCATAGTTGTTAATCATCATAGCTCAGGTTGTTGTTTATAATATCAAAGTGCATTGTCAGCAAGAATTGAGACTTTATGATTCCTAGGAGGGCAAGTTATCTTTATATATATATATATATATATATATATATATATATATATATATATATATAGCTTTGAATACAAAATGTTGAGCTTCTGCAACAATGAGTTAGCAATTACTCTCATACACTTCATATGGTCGTGTTCTGTTCCTTTTGATTTTGGATAAATCCCAGAAAATCTTTCACTTGAATGAAACAAGCATAAGGACAAATGACACGTGTGATGACCAGTGAGTAGTCAAATTTAGTTACTTGATGGCATTCATTCTTTGGGAATAAAGAAATCAATTATGTTGTTTTCCAATGCACAAAGTTCCTGACTCTTGTCCTTTTCTCTAAATATTGGATTAATATAATAATTTCTTAAAAGATAGAAAATGTGTTGGAGATTGAAAGTTAATCTTACGGAACTTAAATGGGCTTATTTATATAAGGTGTATATGGAAGTGGGTCGGGCCACTGGAGAATGGACTTTTGAGCTCTCAGATGGTTGAATCCAATCATATTAAAATTTTATTAAATTAAATAAATGGACACCTCTATGGACCTGCATTTATACGGAGGTTATATGTTGTTATCAGGTACCGACGTAGGGCGTGGAGCCACATCAGGAGGGACAGGGACAGATTAGATAGATCTTTGATACAGGTAAGTACTCTTGTCTAGTTATCACTCAGTGATTAAGTATTTCTTGGTTCTTGCTGCTATCATGCTGTAGCATGTTTTCTTGATGCTCCTGATTATTGCTTTATTGACTGCATATACGCATACCTGCTTGCTTGACTCGTTGGATTTTTGTCTATGTATGTTGATTGGTTGAGTGTTGGAGTCCCTTTATATGTGTTTGTACTTACTGAATATGTCTATCTATTGATTGGCACATGGCCGTGGAAACACGTGAGCTTGTACGCTGGCTGGGTAAGTGTATGTCAGTTGTTCTTGTGAATTCTTCCGCCCGTTGTAGTCGAGCGAGGCTCCGATAGGACGTTCAGGGCCGAGGACACCCTGGCATCCTGGTAGTCCATGCCAGAGGGAGGATACTCAGGTTGTCCAGCCCGTTAGTGAGACGATTTGCTGACCGTGTCGACACGTACGAGAGGTAGCGCTATCGACTTCCGACCGAGGGTCGATTCCAGCTCAGGCTGATGACTGCTCGGGAGATACTTCAAGAGCCTTCCTTGGATCGCTCAGTTTGAGCTTGAGTTTGTAGTTGTTGATAGGGAGTCCTTACCATTGATAAATTTTTTGGGGTAGGTTTGAGACCCCCGGATGTTGGATACTATAGGGCGTGGGCCTCGCTTGATTGATTGAGTCATATGAGTTATTGACTTACTCTGTTTGGTTTATCATGCTTTTATTGCTTGATTTTATTATACTCCTTGCAGGGGTACTTACTGAGCTTTCTTTTCGAAAGCTCATCCATTTGTTGACTTCTTTTTCAGATACTGAGGAGTAGCTGACTCGGAAACAGGAGCGGTACGTGGGTTAGGGAGACCATTTGCTGAGGTTTGTGAACCTCTTATTTCATTTGGAGTAAGGATCAGACTATTAGGACCCTGATATGGCCTTTTATGTATTTGACATTATATGGTGTTGGACCCCTTTTTATTTTCTTCCATCATGTAAACTCTAACATTTTGATTATGTTTGCTTATTATATTTGTTGTTGTTTTATGATTACCTAGGCCCTGTATCTGAGTGGGGCTTGTCTCCACTTAGGTACGGTCGGTCTGTCACATGCTTGTGGCCTAGGATTTGGGGTCGGGACGTGACAAGATGAGACACCGATTCATTGTCATCATTATAGAGGTAGCATGTCATTCTTATGCCCCTCCAATGTCTGTGCACTAGGTTGTTTAAAGTTATGATTTTGTTATCCCTTGCAAACCAAGTAAAGAGTTTGTATTTCAGATAACATTGATGGCTCTAGAAGTTGGCCTTAATGGGGACGCATATACCCTTGTCACATATGAATCATTAATAGAGCAATTTTTAAGTTATATTCAAGTAGTGGTTTTGTGAGTATGTTAAGTAGTTTTCGTTTAGACAAATTTAGACAAATCATTACATACGTGTCTATGAGGGCACTCGATCTCATTTAAAAAAAAAACAGTGTAATATTCTTTTTACTAATCTTATTCAAGAAGCATCCCGAATAGCTTATGGGGAAAAAACAATAACATGGCTTTTGCGCCAAAAAAAAAACGTTAGCCAAACAAGACTTATATTGTTCAGTATTTTCCACCCAAAAGTCCATGTGACTTGAGTGGTATATATAGCTTTTGATGCTCTTTATATAGGAATCATTTAACAAATGCCTACACCCAATAATAATGTATAAAAGCTTCTCATTACAAAGGCCCTATCCCTGGGCCATCTCTAGCTTGCCTTAACTTGAGCTTCTTAAAGTTGAAATCTTTCAATCTCTTTTGCTAGAACTCTAATACTTTAGTAGGTGGATTTTCTTTACCTTGTTGAGTCCTTTGAAAGACTTTGAAGAAGCTCTCATACCTCTTTTGATGTCTTCGCTCCAGTAATGATTTCAAAGGTAATTCTAGATTTTTGCATCAAGTAACCAAGCAACACAAGAGATATAACAGAATAAACCATATCCTAAATGAATAAAAAGACATTGTAACTGAACCAGAGAAGTTAAAAAAAAATGCTTTATTACATTTTACAGTAAGCTATGGTAGGGGAAAAAAGAAGAGGATCTTAACAATCTGATATAAGCTTTCCTAGAGGATCTCCCAGTGGTCAAGGAGAATCAAAGAAGCAAACTCATCAGACCCATAACCAAGTATGAAGTGTATAAAGTTGTGAAAGCTCTGCCAAAAGGTAAGTCCTCTGGACCAAATGGTTTAAATAGTGAGTTTTTATAACTTATTGGAATGTAGCATGGGAATCAATAAGTTAAAGCAGTTAATCATTTCTTTGAGCATGTTTCCATGCATGATACTTGGAATCAAACATATGTATGCCTAATGCCTAAAAAAGATAAGCCACAAATGGTTAGTGACTTCAGACCAATATCTCTATGGAATGTGAACTACAAAATAATTACCAATATTTTATCAAATAGAATTAGAGAAGTGCTACCAAATCTGATAGGAAAAGAACAGAATGCTTTCATCATGGGTAGGTGTATATTTGATAATATACTTATGGCACAAGAGTTAGCACAGGGTCACCCAATGATGATGATAAAATTATATATGGAAAAGGCCTATGATGTGCTAAGGTGGGATGGTATAATTGTTATACTTACAAAAATGAACTTTCCTAGCAATTGGATAGATTGGATTAAAGCCTGTATTGAAACACCAACAAGAACTTTCCTGATAAATGGAAGAGTACAGCCCTACATTTTCATCATAGTGGCACAAGTGTTAACAATAGTCCTTAATAAGGCACAAAGTATGCAACTCTTGAGAGGTATTAGAATTTCTGAATCAACAATAAGGAAGGAGGCAAGGAGTACAAACAAGTGTATGTAGGTGTATGAAAAACTTATAGGCCAAAATTTTAATTTGGGGAAATATGAAATTATGTTCCCTTCTTGGTTAATGAAAAACTAAGTCTATAGTGAATATACTAAATCTTCAACAAGGTAATTTCCCTCTGAAATACTTAGGGAATTGGATATCTCCCTTTAGAATACCAGTATCCAAATTTAAACACTTAACATATAAAATGGAAAAGAGATTGGCCCATTGGAAGACCTTGAATTTATCTATGGGAGGGAGAGTAGCCTTAGATAACTTAACCATAATATCAGTACCAATTTACCCACTAAACACATATGTTGTCTCGAACATAATATTAGATAAGATTTCTAAAATCTTATCTAATCAGTTGGATAAGATTTTATTTGGGGTACTAGCAATAGCAAGAAGAGGCTTCATCTAATCAGTTGGAGAATGATAACAAACCCAAAATCTGAGGGTGGCCTGGGGATTAAGGACATTAAATTAATGAAAATAAGATTACAAACAACGCATGCCTTGGAGCTCCTCAATCAACGTGGAAAGCTCTAAGTAAAGCTGATGGCAAGGAAATATAGACCCATCCAAGTATGGAAAAAAAGTTAAATACTATAAAGTATCATGGTCATTTAGAACTCTAGTCAATACAATAATTATAATTAGGGATAGTATCAAGCCATACACTGTCAAGGATATTAACTACATTTTAGAATTTTAATGGCTATTTGATATTCCATTATGCCTCAAACCTTCTTATATTAATATGGACTATGATTTAGTAGGAATGCAGGTTGGACAACCGAAAGTGGAAGACCAATGGGATTGGGAAGTAGTGATTGATCTTTTCCCAAAGGAAATCAGGAAAATCATAAAGGGCAAAGAGATAGTGCCAGAAGAGCAGGAGAACTCATGGAGATGGTTCAAGAGCATAGGAGGCCACTCAATAACAACAAGTGTGTATGAGGGATATAGGGCAAAAGGAAATGCATAGGAATGGAGTGGATGGAAGAAGATGTGGGAAAATGAAATTGGGGTCGAGAGTAAAGTATTTCCTATGGAAATACCTGCATGGGAGACTACCAACCAAGGAATTCTTATATTCCATGAATCTAGGGCTTGATAAGCCTTGTATTTTGTGTGCAAGTTATAGAGAAAAGATCGACCATCTTTTCAACAATATAGATGGACAAAGGAAGTATGGTAAGGAATAAAAGCAAAAGGGCACTTAAGAGGTTGGGAAGTGATGCAATGAGTCTTACAGGAAGGAGGATGGCTAATGAGGGAGATGATAGAAAGACACAAAGTGACACAGGAAGAAGCAATTGTGATTGCTAATACATTATGGCAAGTGTGGAAAGATAGATGCCAAGCAGTGTTTGGAGGAGAAAGGGTACATATAGAATGGGCAGCCAGAAAAAAGTATAATGCTAACTCTAGAATATGAACATATGGGAAACCCGGCAGAGGAGAAGGAAGAACAGACTAGAGGAAGATAGGATATAGAGTGATTTTTACAAAAGCATGAGAATAATATGCAGGTATAAGCTTCATAATACTCACTAATGAGGGATGTTTATGTATTGCAGGGGCCAAGAAATGTGCAGTTGCTTCAGCTTTTGAAGGAGAATTGAGAGGAATGAAGGAGTGGAGAGGTTGATTCAGTTGGGAAGAAAGGAAGCTCAGTTACTCACAGATAACTAAGAACTGGCAAGAATGAGCTTGGGGAAAGGACAACAAACTTCAATGAAGAGCAGGCAATTAGAGAAGTAAGGAAGATGACTCAAAGCTTAGCAAGATGGAAAGTGAAGTACATTGCAAGGGAAATGAATCTAGGAGCATATAGCTTTAGCAAAGCTAGCAAGAAGAGAAGAAGTGGAAATGAAATATAAGGGGTTATGGGGAATGCCAGTTTGGCTGAAGGAACACATAAAATCTCTAGTTGAGAAAATTGTAATAGTTTAGTTGTTTTGAGCTCTCCAAAAAAAAGAAGAAGTTAATCCCATCCACATGTTGATAAATCGTGAAGAGAGCTTTTCATCTCTCTTTCTCAACTCCCAAAAACTAATTTGTGGTGGGCCGGCAGCCATGATGTATATCACTGATAAAAAGTAAATAAAGAAGTAGGATTTAAGATAAAAAGATTTTGTTTAGGAGGAACAAAAATCTAATACTTTTGTTGTTATTATAAAACTTAAGTTTACATACCTTTATATAGACTTTACAAAATATAACCGTAACCCTTCACAATTTTTTCATAAGCTAAATGTGGACATGCAAACCCTTCACATTCTTTAACCCTTACAATAAACCCTAATATAACTTCTAAGAAACGTCTGTGTATAATGAGAATTTTCGTCTATCATAACATCCAACATTAATAACTCTTTTATTATCAAGTTAATTCCAACAGTTCTAACTTTGGGTGTCACTACAAGAAAAATATAACAACACAGACGGAATTTTTCCAACAGTGCATTTTCCGTTGGTGAAAGCAACATCACTGACAAATTTTGGGAAGGATTTCCAACGGAAAGGATTTGGGACCTCATAACATATTAGTGACGGGATATTATATTATCACCAATGAAAAAACACGTTGGTGATGGTTTCCGTCAAAAATCCTGTCAGGAAAAGAAACAGGACAGTGTGCTAAAAAATATTATCAATTGAACGACAGATTTAAAACCACAAGTCTAATAATAATAATGATGATGATGATGATGAAAAGAAACATGACAGTGTCCTAAAAAATATTATCAATTCAACGACGGATTTAAAACCAGAAGTCTAATGATGATGATGATGATGATGATGAGAAGAAGAAGAAGAAGAAGACGACGAAGAAGAAGATGAATTTCAACCTCCTCTCTGCCTTCCGGGCGCTCACCGAATGTCGTGGGTTTAGTGTTTCGGATCCAACTAACAACAATTAAGAAAAAGGCTAAGTGTTTTCAGACATAACATTGGAAGGGGTTCCCGATCTATCATCCCACACTCTCTTTCTCCCTCTCTTATTCTCAGCCGTGGAGAGTAGGGTTTCGACGTTCGTATCTAAGCTCGAGGTATGTGTGTAGATCTGTTCTTCTCAATGATTAATCTCATTGTTTTGTTGAGATTATGTACTAATTATAGGTTTTCTCTCCCTCACCTAGGGTTTCCAATCTATCATCCTTGTCGCTCCTTCGATCAATCTCACTCGCCTAGGGTTTCCAATCGATTATGTACTAATTTTCGTGAGTTTTTTTGTAATATTGTTCTTCTTTGTGTTTTAGATTTTGTATTTGGTTTTATTGAAGTTTTGGTTTTTCTCATGATCTTTTTTGGGAAGATTCGCGAATGTTCTATCAGCTAACATTCAAATCTATATCTTATTTGCATACTTGTTCGGTTGTTGTTTCTAATTGTATGGAAAAAAAAACTTGTTTGGAAGTTTCTTGTTAATCATTACTCTATTTGGGTGCCCTAGTTATCTTTTGATTGGATGATTGGAATTGATGCATGAACTTGTGGTATTTAGCTAGCAGTGAGGAAGACATGCTGCTTACCTTTTTTATATTAATTGAACTGTCTTTTTTCATTGAGTAGTACTAGTAATTTCTGTGTTTACTATTGTCATTATCTTGGATGATTGCAGCCTTTTTGTCGTGAGCATATTGCAAACTTTATGAAGCATGAAATTATTTCATTTAATAATTTTTTTTTTATATTGTTGCTCTTTGCTTAGCTTTAGAATTTAAAATCTTATATATAAACATCCTTCGTTGGACCTCATGATAAGATGTGGGTACTTTTGGATTTTGGACTTGCTTTGCCTCTATATAATCTTTTCAAGGATTTATTACCTATGATTCACAATTCTTTCTGAATTGATGGTTAGGACTTTTTTTCCTTTTTCTGGGGTTGATTACTTACAAATCTGCATTGATCTGCTAAGTAGAGAGGGGCCTTGAATTGAAATTGTAGATTAACCTGATTTTTTTTCGGCAATTTGCCAAAATGACCTTGGTCCATTTATTTTATTATTTTTTTGATCCTAGGTCAAAAATATTTGTCAAAATGACCTTACAGCTGCTCAGTCAGCAGTCACCCTACTGACTAGGATTAAAAACGGCCTTTGAAAGGCCGATTAGCTCCAGAGGGGTTGGTTCGAGTTAATCGGCATTTGAAAGGCCGATTAGCTTCAAAGAGGTCCTCTTCATGGGTTGTGTTGAGATAATCGGCATTTGAAAGGCCGATTAGCTCAGGAGCATCATCTTTAGAGTTGATCGACATTTGAAAGGCCGATTATTTTTATAAGAAATTTTTTATATTATTTTGCTATCCTAGTCAACAGTTTAGTTGCTGACCGGACAGTTTCAAGGCCATTTTGGTAAATATTTTTCACCTAGGGCCAAAAAAATAATAAAATAAATAGACCAGGGCCATTTTGACAAATTGCCCATTTTTTTTCCTTCATCTAGTTTTCAAATTTGATGTTGTTCCTTGCTAAGTTGTGTACCCCATTACAAGTGACTGTAGACAAGCCTAATTTTTCAAATCTTATAACTTCCCTTTATTACTCATGCTACTATTATTACAATCTAAGAGACAGACAATTGCATCGATGTAACCTTAACAAGCCCCAAGTGTGTAGCAATGAAAATAAAATGGTAACCATGGAAGAATCTCTATTGCCATTTTTTTGAATGTTGGATGTCTTGCCCTAGAAATTGGTGACATATATTTTCACAGTACGCCACGTTACCTATAACTATAGAAACTTGTTAGATTAGCACAGGTGGGTTATGTCTTTAACTATGCACCACAATGAACTAATGAAGAACCACTTGCTACCTGACTTGAACATGGTAATATTGACTGTCTTTGGATCTTAGAAGCAATTTATTGCTTGTCTAAAGTTGTAATTCTCACACCAATGTTGTTATTTCATAATGTTAAATATAATATTGGTAAGATGCATGGATTTTACTCTTTCTTCATTTGAAATCTTAATTGCTACATTAAAGTTGTTATGTTGAGAGTCTAAACTGGCTTAAAGTTTAATCTTATCAATTAATTTAAATAGCTCCAATGTTTTCTAATTTCAAGTTAGAATCTAAACTATTGGACGACAAAAAAATCTTAGTGAATGTATATAGTAAAGCTAGTTATATAAAATCTTTAAGATTAGTGCTCTCTAATCTATCTACTAATAAGGAATGGTTACAACTCTAAGTTCATTCATATATTGCTAGATTTTAGCAAATATAGAATTATAACTTACTTAATATATTATGTTATATATAAGATGATAGTGTAATTAAATATAACATAAGTAAGATGCATGGATTTTACACTTTCTTCATTTGAAATCTCAATTACTACATGATCAATGTTATGTTGATAATCTAAACTAGCTTAAAGTTTAATCTTATCAATTAATTTAAATAGACCCAATGTTTTCTAATTTCAAGTTAGAATCTAAACTATTGGACGACAAAAAAATCTTAGTGAATGTATATAGTAAAGCTAGTTATATAAAATCTTTAAGATTAGTGCTCTCTAATCTATCTACTAATAAAGGATGGTTACAACTCTAAGAGTGCATTTGGACAAAGGGAATGGAAAGGAAAGGAGTGAGCAAAGGAATGGAAAGGAAATGAATAGGAAGGGTAATGATTACCTTGTTTGGATGGGAGGTAATAGGAAGGTAATACATTGGGAATGGGAAAAGTAAAAAGGAGGATTGTGATACAATTACTCTTATACCCTTGCATAAAAAATGATTACTTTTTACACTTATCATATTGCTTTGATTATAATCAATATAGTTGTTATGATTGATATTTTTATAATCCGATTTAGTTGTTATTATTAATATTTTTACGCTTATCATTATAGTTGAATTGCTTTTTTTTTCATTTTTTTCTTTTTAAATTATATTTATGACATAAATAGACATGTTTCCAAATATAAAAACAAAACATTTTATCATTTATCATCAACTAACAATACAACACCATTAGCATGTTTGCAAATATAACTAACAAAACATTTTATCCTTTATCATTAACAAACAATACATCACAAGTAACTTGTTTGCAAATATTACCACCAAATATTTATAGCTTTTACCATAAACTAACAATACATTACAGCAGCCTGTTTGCAAATATAACAACAAAACATGTTTTGTTTTATCATCAACTACCAGTACATTACTTGCAACAGTTACCTAATTGGAGAAAATTAAAAATCTTTGCACAAACATTGACTAGAGACAAGTTCAAATTACATGATCCAAATAAAAGATAACCGAACATTTTTAACACAATCCATAATCCATGAAAGTACATAATTGAACACCTAGACGATAGTTTGAATCAAAAGGTCCAACCCTCTAAAGAGTGCACGAACATCTGATCAGCATCAAGTCATGCAGCCTGTTAAAAAAGAGATTTTAAAATGTCATTATCAAGCAAAGAGAAAACATACTTTAACAAGAGGAATTTTGCCAAGCAATTGTCCAAGTTCTATGCATCAATTAGAAGAAAGAAAGCATAAGAGATCAAAGCAAATCCATTTCTTACCAATATGATCTAGATACTTGGCGGGTAATAGGACATTCTCCTTAAGAAAACCCGGCAAAATCGAAGCTCTTAATCCAAACTTCTCAAGATTTCGAACAGCCAGAACAATTGAGTATAGAACTTTGAAAGGAATAGACATATATATATATATACAAAGAATATTAAACAAAGGAATAAACATGTATATTACTAATGAACCAAACAATAAAGTCAAAAAGCCAGCACTTATTACAATCCACAGGAATAGACATGTTTGTAGTACTCATTAGAGTATACTAGAAGTATAACTAAAGCAAAATGCAAGCTAAAAAAAAGTCAGCAATTTACAGTGAAATGGAAAACAATAGGTAAAATGAAGAACAACAATATAAAAGATAACAGGACAATCAATGTTATCAGCAATTTTAGATTCATACACAAATCTATAAAGTAGCATAAAATGATCAATCAACAAACACACACACACACACGTCACTTATCACAAAACAAACTACCAAAGACCCAAACAAGCTGTCCATTGTTTAATTCTCAATTTTGTTATGTCATAAGACTATGTTCTACAACAACACAGTCATCACAGAATCAATCAGCAAGATGAGTTGGAAATCTTTTAATGAATAATATTATCATTGCTCACTGGAGAATTCAGGGCTCATCAGGCTTCTTCAGCACTTGTCCAAACAAAACAAAATGAAACCAATATAGACTTTACATTGTAATAACATGCTATTTTCTTATCATGCCAGTTTCTGTTTTGTAAAATTTATTGTTTGAGTTGCAGAATAAGCTTTGTAATTCTTCTTGTCATGCATCTGGTACAATACCAGAAAGTAAACAACAATACATGCCAAGATTAGGAGATTCTTGGTACAGTTGAATGGTGAGCAAACTTTGTTTTAATTGCTATTTATTTTCTATCAGGCACTTCTCAGCATCTCTTTAATTCACTGAAATTCATCGTCAGCTAATGCCTAGCAAACGGCAACCAATACATTACAGCAACAAAAAAAATATTTGCACAATATTAAAATAAATGGCAGCAAAATAATCAGAATATTTGTACAAGATTAAAATATATTATCTGCTAGATTTTCTTGAGGAATTTTTCCCCACAAGATTATAAACATGAATAGAAAATTATCTCAAAAGAAAGAGGGGACCAATACAACAGAATACATGAGGAAAAAAGACACAGCTCAATGTATAGGGGAATTTTTTTCCCACAAGATTATAAGCATGAGTAGAACATTACCTCCAGAGAGGACCAATGCAACAGAATACATAAGGAAAAAAGACACAAAAATAAAAGATTACAGGCTGCTTCAACTGGATATTTGAACAAAAACCCAACACAAATTTATCACTAAATCTACCCACAAACCCACACAAATAGCTTGGCTAATCCAATCCAAAAACCAAAAATTCCATGAAAACGACACAAGATCAGGAAGACCTGGAGAAAACCAAGATGAAAACTATCAACCAAATTCAGCGATAAAAAGGAATAAAGGCTGCAAAATAAGTTTAAAAATGAAGAGTTCTCACAATTATAACAAAAAAAAACACTAACTATTAAATACCTTGAGTCGGTGGAATACTGGCAGAGCTTCCCTTAGTGGAGAATACTATTGAGAGCAACCTCTGCATCACAAATCACAGGAATTTAGCAGAGACCTAAAATTTTTTTTTCCCCACACTAGCAAGGCCAGTAGAATCGTAGGTGGAGGTGAAAGCAAATGAGGAAGGAGGTGAAAAACAGAGATCCATGGATTTTGGGGAAGAGTGAGCTCACCTAACTTCAGTATTGGCGTCGAAGGAGATGGCCGGAAGAGGTGAACGGCGGAGGTGAACGGCGTCAGAGGTGGGGGCTGGAGAAGGAAGAAATGAAGGAGGTGGTCGAACGAGGCGGTGGCAGAGATCGCGCTGCTTGCTCCCGGCATTGGACGAAGGTTGTGTATGGATTAGGTTATCAAAAGGGCTAATGTGGTAATTTCCCATGGGGGGAATGGACGAGTCCGCCCGATTTGGGCGGAATGAGGATTCCCCCCCAGTGGGGATTACCATTACCCTAAGTAGAGGTTTGAAAACCCCCAATGGATACCCAAACGTGGGTATCCATCCTGGGGGGGATTCATTCCTTTACAGAGGGGAATGAATCCCCCCATCCAAACAGACCCTAAGTTCATTCATATAATGCTAGATTTTAGCAAATATAGAATTATAACTTACCTAATATACTATGTTATATATAAGATGATAGTGTAATTAATTATAACATAAGTAAGATGCATGGATTTTACACTTTCTTCATTTGAAATCTCAATTACTACATGATCAATGTTATGTTGATAGTCTAAACTAGCTTAAAGTTTAATCTTATCAATTAATTTAAATAGACCCAATGTTTTCTAATTTCAAGTTAGAATCTAATTAATAGATGACAAAAATACCTTATCTAATGTACATAGCAAAGCTAGTTATATAAAATCTTTAAGTTCATGCTCTCTAATATATCTACTAACAAGGGATGGTTACAACACTAAGTTCATTCATAAATTGCTAGAAATGAGCAAATATAGATAAATAACTTACCTAATATATTATGCTATATATAAGATGATAGTGTAATTAAATATAAGTGAAATTGTAATTACATATAATTGAAAATTAACCTCATCTTTTTTCCTCTTGAAGGTACACGTCAGCTGCTTATTTAGTGATCAATACTAGCCTGCTTTAATTACCCAAAAGTTGTAGCTTTGAATTGTAAGTTACTTGTCGTTTGTCTTGCTTTTGAAACATTAATATATAATATTGCACTGCTTGCTTTTGACAAATATTGCTTACTTGAAAAATGTAATTAGTCAAATAACAAAAAAATTTATTTTGGTAAAAAATTTCATCGAAGTCTACATCTATAGTAATTTATTTGTCCTCATCATAACATGCGATTATCCTTAGATGTTTCTTGAGCTATTCAAGTTTTGTTAGTAGGTGTTTTGCCCTCATCATAATGTTATTCATGTTTCTATCTGTCTCTTATGCTAGATAGAAAAAAAGTCCAAATTTTGTTTCCTATAATTCATTTTGAGTATTTTTATTTAATTAGGTGTGAATCCAACCATGATTTTATAGATTTAATAGTCATGATACGATTGAAACAACTTTTGTTCAAATTCATCTGCTAAACCACTATTACTTCAATTAAAAACCACCGTGATTTTATAGTTTAATCACAAATGATAGAATGATTTATATTTGACAATTAGTGAAAATAACACACTATGACTTTTAGTAAAGCAAGAAACATTAAAGTAAATAGTATTTGCTTCATGGTGTTTAAAACCATTCAGGACTGCACAATAACTAAGGATGGATTTTGGGCATGTGCTCGTTTGGACGAGAACGGATATATAACTAAACAATATATGAGGGCGATTGAAGATTACATAACATTTGCAATGAACGAATAATGGTTTATTAGTGCTGATAGAATTAGATGCCCGTGTCTGAATTGTAAAAAGCATTCATTTCTTCAACAAGATGATGTGCGGCGACACTTATACTATAGTGGATTTTGTAATGAGTCATTGTCTGGTATTTGGCAATCATCCAGAAGAAGGGAGGAGGTTATTGAGCAATTGTTCGATGTGGAAGCAGAAAATCAATATGCTAATATGGTTAAAGATGTTTTTTACTCTAATTTTGACTCTGATTAGAATGGTGATGGTGAGTTAATGTCCATGGAGCATGAGCCTAGCTTAAGACTAACCAGTAACTTTTTTTTCCTTGATGAATGATGTCGATGAACCAGTGTGGTCTGGTTATACAAAACACACAACATTATCGGCAGTCTCACAACTGTTAAATTGTAAATCTGAATTTAACATTAGCGAATCCTGTTTTAATCGTCTCATGGTTATCATAAAGGGTATATTACCAGATAATAACAATTTGCCAGAGAATTATTATCAAACGAAGAAGAAGATGGCAATGTTGTGCCTTCAATATGTGAAAATTGATGTATGTGAGAACAATTGCATGTTGTTTAATAAGGAATTTGAAAAGTTAGAGTATTGCTCGGTATGTGGTCATCCTTATACAAATCAAGTAATACAAGTGAAAGAAGGGTCTCAAAAATCCCTTATATGATTTTGCGATACTTCCCACTTATACCTAGGCTTCAGAGGCTCTTCATGTTAAAAAATATTGCAAAGAATATGACTTGACATGCACATAATCGAGGTTCTCCAAAAGTGCTACATCATCCTGTTGATGGAGAGGCATAGCAACACTTCAATCGTACACATGAGTCCTTTTCTAATGAAGCGAGGAATATCATATTAGGGTTGTGCACAGACAGGTTTGCTCTTTTTAAGCAAGGTGCGATACCATATTGTTGTTGGTAAGTTATGCTCGTGATATACAATTTACCTCCTTGGATGTGTATAAAGCAGCGATATTTATTCCTTAATATGGTTATTCCGGTTCCAAATAGTCCATCTCAGAACATAGATGTCTTCTAGAGACCTTTAATAGATGAGTTGTTACTTTTGTGGGAGTTTGGTGTTCGAACTTTCGATAATTATAGGAAAGAACATTTCTCACTTCATGCAGCATTAATGTGAACAATTAGTGACTTTCCTGCGTATGGTATGTTATCTGAATGAAGCACTCATGGAAAATTTTCTTGCCCTTATTGCATGACAAATTTGAAGTCATTTAATTTAAAACATAGCAGAAAATCATGTTTTTTTTTATTGTCACCAACAATTCTTGCCTCATGAACATCTTTTTCGAAGGCAAAGAGATAAATTCGGAAGGAGAGTTGATCATGATCCTCTTCTTGAGAGATTATCAGGTGAAGATACCTTGCGAGATATTGATAGCTGCCCAGATTTGACATATGGCACCAAATATCCTGCCCAAAAACCAAGGGGTTATAGGTCGACTCATCATTGGACAAAGAAGAGTATTTTTTTGGAGTTACCATACTAGCACACAAATTTGATTTGTCATAATTTGGATGTTTTACACATTAAGAAGAATGTTTTTGATAATGTATTCAACACCATGATGGAAGTTAAGGGCAAAACAAAAAATAATGTAAAGGCTCGCTTAGATATAGCAGAGTATTGCAAACGCCCAGCTTTATGTTTGATTAAAAGGAATGGGAAAACAATTAAGCCAGCAGCTTCATACGTTTTAACGAAGCAAGATCGATATAGAGTGTTCAAATGGGTGAAACATCTTCGACTACTTGAAAGCTTTGCGTCCAACATAGGGAGATGTTTTAACTTGGAAGAATGCACAGTATATGCAATGAAAAGTCATGATTGACATGTGTTTATGCAAAGATTGCTTCCTGTTGTTATTCATGATTTGGTGCCCACCCCAATTTGGGATGCAATTACTAAGCTTTCCAATTTCTTCCGAGATATTTGCACCATTGAATTAATTGTTGATCATATGGAGTTGTCGGGCAAAAATATCTTTCAAATAATTTACAAATTAGAGAAGATTTTCCCGAACGGCTTCTTCGATTCAATGGAGCATTTGATAATCCACTTATCTTACAAGGCTGAAGTGGGTGGACCGGTCCATTATCGTTGGATATATGTGTTCGAAATGTATAATATTTATACGTTTACAACTTTTAGCCATTTGGTAGTGTTTAATAACCTCTTTATTAAATCAACTTTATTTGGTTATGATACGTAGGTTTCTACATCAATTAAAAAAAAAGTAAAAAACCTAGTGTGCGTCGAAGGGTCTATATGTGAAGCATATATTATTGAGGAAATTGCATCCTTTTGTGTCTTGTATTTCAAAGATGATATCGAAACAAGGTTTACTCGAGTGCCACGTAATGATAATGGAGGTGAGAGGTGGATCCCGATGTAACACCCATCTCTTTATTGGGAGCAGGATGTCAAATTTGGTAGGGGAGTGCACCCAACCCATAAGCTGTGTAATTTAGACCTGATAATAATCATGTACTCTAAATGAAATACATATGACTTAAAGATAACGGGTTACACACCTTGAGTCATATTCAAACAAAGTCATAATAGAGTACAACATATAGAGTCTGGGTACTACCGCCCAAAATACAGCGGAAGAAAATTAATTAATGTCTAATAAAACCCAACAAAATTAAACACAAGGTAGGTACGCCAGAGCCAGCTAGACTTCGATCCCTATTCGAGACACGAGCTACTATTCAAATCCATGTCTAGATCCTGCAATAGAAAAACATAATCGAAAGTGGCTGAGCTATACAAGCTCAGTGAGTAAGGACAACTCCGCCATGTATTATACATACCTGTCTCTCGAAAGAACTGTACTAAAGTACTAGTCCAAAAACAATGCAAGAATAAATCATGAAGATCAGCACAATTATCTTAAATCCGGATAAGTATGCTAATACGATCAGAAATCCGAAAAAAGCACACAAGCTATCTCATATCATATCAAGCATATAGTAAACATATATAGAATAGCCTTTCGTGATCGCATCAACGCGCAACCCTAGTTTAATCGGTAAAACCCCATTATTAGTCGGATAACCGATCTCGATGACGGAGACAACGGAATAATCCAATCCGAATTCCGAGTCCCGACGATTCTGGTATAATGTCAAATCGTATCAATCGTCACGCGTGCATCTCGTATCCAATTCAGGCACCCAAAAGATTTGGGAAGGGGTTTTTTTAAAGAAAACGATTTCGCAAACGTTTTTATTTAAGAAAAACAGATCAAAACAAATTCATTCATTAATCCGATATCGTCTACTATCCTGAGCCGATCACTTCATCGTTTACCAGTTAGGGAACCACTACCACGGATGTATATCAATCTTCTTTCATTTAAGTGTCTCACTTTTACTAACATGCTATTTCAATTTCATAGCATATAACAAGCATGAAACACTAATGAAGATTCAGATTCAAAAACCGACAGTAAATCATATAGAATCATGAAAACCGAAATCACGATAAATACATAAATCTAGACTTCTGAAGTCGCCTCACCCCGGCCGAGTTTTTTGTTCACCGTCGAATTTCCCAGATTACCTTTCCTTTTCGCAGAAGTAATAATAGTAAGGTCATTTACGCCGTTACTTCCCGCTCTTTTACTATGAAATGATATAATCATGCTATTTACCATGCGTGCCATTCAATGCGTTATTCACTCCTTCTAAGCATGCTTATCAGTTAGATTATCACCTGGGCAAGATGCAATCTTCTAAGCATACTATCATGGAAATTCAATATGATAATAGTATCAGGCTAATATTAGTGATTTCATATTTCGGCACCTCCATAGGCCCGAACACAAACAATACATCTTCATTAACAAATAACAGTCTCTATTCAGATTAAACACTAATATCCTTATCTTGTTGCAAACACCACTTTAATGCCAAAGCCAATGTTATTTCACCTTCATTCAAGAATTCTTCTCCATCCTTACCTTCAGTCTCATCACTTCCTGCCTAAGCATTAGAAATACCTGGGCCCATTACAGTCCACCCTGCCTGAAAGAGGGAAGAATTCGAGCGGAGCCTATGGCAGCTGGGTCACGCCAATGGAGAGGAGTGGCCTGAGCGGCATGGTAGAGGCTCGGCAGCCGGCGCGGAAGTGCTCTTGGGCACGCTCGGAGGAGCCACCGTGGGTCAACTAGTAGCCCAAGAGCGGCGCCTGGCCTCAAAGCTACAGCAGTATTTTAGAGGCGAAAGTTTAAATATGTGAGAGTAAAGAGGATTAAGAGTTTTCTCTCCTCTCTCTCTCTCTCCTCTCATCTATTATATATATAGAGATGATTTTAATTTAATAATTTTTTTATTAATTAAACTATTATAATATCTTATCTTTACCCTAACTTTTATTTTTTATTAATCTATCGCACGTACCATCTAATAGTTGTCACATGAATTTAAATTAATTAAATATCTTTAAGCTTTATGTCACATCACTTTTATTAATATTATCTTTTAACATTCCACGACCTGCATCCTAAAACCTCGAGTCACGATTCTAGTCAGTCACAGCGTCAGCCCTCGCCAAACTGCATCCGCTGGTCACGCTTTTGGACCGCTTCTTTATCGAATTTAACATTTACCGATTCTCCGTTTCAATCTCTTACCAACAATAACCATTAATTAGTCTTCACACTCAATCGGCATTGTTTGTCACTCCAATCTGCCGCTAGCCAATAAGTGCCTTTCCCTAGGCCCATTATTGTGAGGTCGGGATTTAAATTTAGTTAATCCTTATTTTCCTAATTGAGTTTAAAAATACCAATTTATTTTCGGTGCTAATCTCATTAATTGTCGGCCGATTTAATTTTCATCGGTCTGGCTAATAATTTCACTCTGAAATTTCATCCCCAAAATTTCATACATATGCATCTAAAACACGATGAGTAACGTTCCTTCATCCATCTTTCTTTTCAGATGTGACTCACTCATGGTATTTTACCTTCGCAGGGTATATCTTACGCTGGTACTTAGCTTTCGCCAAGAATACATATTGTCACCTTCAGTCAAATGAAGAACTCTACGCGACGGCCCATCATAATTTTATGCCGATCACCGGCATTTCAGAATCGATATGGGAACACATTGTATCCTCTCCTCCTAAAGCCGTAGCGCAGGCCTACCGGCCCACTATCTCCGCAAAAGCCCATATACCGCGGCTTCAACGTTCCCAAACGGAGATACCTTCAAGAATACTTTTATTACTTCAAAGTCTGACTTCCGCCTTATCGCATTACCTCGCTGCCGCTATTTCTCGCTCTTAGTGCTTCACTTTGGCAGCCATTCACATTGCCCTAGTATCAGCCATGTTTTCATCCCAACACAAGATTCGCTTCGCCTCCGAAAGTGCCATACGCCGCATAATGTCGCCAGGCAATGTCATCGTAGGCGTCCGCCATCCTGTCGTGAAGTTCAGCTTACTAGCAAGTCTTCGAGACCCCGGATCGCCCTTTCGGACATCCACTCTCGGATGGAATGCCGAAAGTTAAGGTCCGCCATCCTCAGTTTTATTTCTTCTGTAACGAATTGAGTTTCCGTCGATATGATTGACACGGGTACTCCATGTAAGCCTCTACTAAAATAGGCCAGGTCGCCCAATAAGTCGTTTAATGACGATTGGTCAATCTATCAATTACCCAGATAGCCTGTTTGATCGGGTTCGCGGGTAAACTCTTATTATCTTCACTTCCACTTATGGGTACCAATAACCAGGAGTTTTGTAGCTCAGTTTGATTTGCTTTCACACCCTAGCCGCGTCAAAGCAAATCAAAGTCGAACACAAGAAGTCACCGAGGTTGTTGGTACCCTTTGGAGATTCCGAATGGAAGTGGAGAAGATAGTAATCGACTTTGGCGACCGGCTTACCACGAACCACCAAGGCAAGGATGTTATCCGGGTGATTATCGATAGATTGACCAAGTCGGCTAACTTCATTCCTCATTAAGACGATCTATTATTCTCGAGGCCGATTGGTACCTATGCGTGGACCGGAGAGGCGAGGCTACATGGAGTACCTGTCAATCAAATCTAAAGGGACCAGATTCACTTCTACTGAAGAGTCCAATAAAGCTCTGGGGACAAGACTGGACCTTAGCTCGGCATTCAATCTAGAGACCGATGGACACTCTGAAAAGACGATCCAGATACTCAAAGACCTGCTTCGAGCTAGTATCATGGAACTTCCTGGGAGCTGGGATAAAAACTTGGGACTTCTGGAGTTTGCCTACAACAACAGCTACCAGAGCAGTATTGGTATGCCACCGTATGAAGCACTATACGGCCGAAGATGCAGGACTTCACTGTGTTGGGATGAAGAAGGCGAACGAAAGATACTAGGCCGAGAACTAGTACATCAAACTGCAAAAAAGGTGAAGCTCATCAAAGAACGGCTGAGGAAGGCTCAAGACAGGCAACGAGGTTATGCTAATAACCATCGTCGAGACCTTAAGTTTGAAGTGGGTGATAAAATATTCTTAAAGATATCTCCATAGAAAGGAGTATTTAGGTTCCGCAAACGTGGGAAGCTAAGCCCACGGTATCTCGAGCCTTACAGGATAGTAGACAGAGTAGGCCCTGCAGCCTACCGACTAGAGCTACCAGATGAGCTGTCGAGGATACACAATGTGTTCCACATATCGATTCTACGGAAATTCCACGGTGATCAAAATCAAATTCTGATAGACCTAATCCGTAGAGAGTTGGCTCAGGGGATTTGACGTGATGTAGAAAAGACCTGCACGTATTCTTCACGTGAAGAGAATAAGCCTCAAGGAAACAAGATAATACCTCTGATAAAGGTATTATGGAGTCATCACCAAGTGGAGGAGGCCACTTGGGAAAGGAAAGATCATATGAGGGAACAATACCCTCATCTATTTTAGATGTATATGTATGAAATTTCGAGGACGAAATTTCTTAAGGGTGGGAGAATTGTTACGCCCCGAATTTTCTCAGTAAATTAAATCAGAAAATTCTCGACAATTAATGAGATTAATTAGCACATAAAATAAATTAATTATTTTTAAGCTCAATTAAAGGAAAATCGAGGATTAATAAATTTAAATCCAGCCTCGCAACTTATGGGCCTAGGGAAGGCCTTATTAGGCCAGGCCGCTTACACTTGGAATAGTTGGAGGTGGACGGTAAAGATAACCTCGATTAATTAATTGGGAGATTTCGTAATTGTTAATTAATCAAGATTAATTAAGTAGGAGAATCGGACAAATGTTAGAGTTTCGATAAAGAAGATCGGGCGAGTCAAAAGCCATTATTCGCGGATCTGGTCTGACGAGAGACAGACCCGGCTCCAAGACGCAGGATTACCAGAATCATCGGACTGAGGTTTCCGAATCCTAGCCTTGAATGATTTAAAAGATAATATTAATAAAGGGTGATGTGACATAAAGCTAAAGATAATTTAATTAATTTAAATTCATGTGACAATAATTAGATGATAAGATAGATTAATAAAAAAGTTAAAGTTAAATTAAAAGATAAGATATTATAATGGTTTAATTAATAAAAAAAATTATTAAATTAAAATCTTTCATCTGTATATATAACAGATGAGAGGAAGAGAGAGAGAGAGAGAGAGGAGAAAACTCTTAACTCTCTCTCTCTCTCCCTTTTATATTTCGCTTCAGAGAAGGCGTGCCTCTCGCCCAAGCTGCATTCCCACCGTGAAGCTGGCCCGAGCCCGCTGCCGCCAGCTTTGCCTGGGCCACCACCTCACTGTAGCCCTCCAACCTCAGGTCCGCCGCCCCAGAGCACTACGCCGCCAGGCCGGCCAGACGCACGAGCTCCTCGCCACAGCTCCTCCTCCTCCGGCCAAGTGACCACCACCTCACCACCACCGAAGCTCCAAAATCCACCTCTTCCCCTCCGATTTAAATTTTTCCACTTTGTGAGTGGGAGATTTGGGGGAAAACCTTTTAATTATCTCTTAATTTAGGGCATGGAGTGGTTTGGGGATGAATTATTTGAAGGATGGAGAGGATTCTTGATGAATGGAGGTGGAAATGAACTTGATGTTGGTGGCATTAGTAAGGCTGTGCAATGAGGAAGATTAAGGGGATATTGAAGTGTTTAATCATGAATAGAGACTTGTGAATGATTAGGTTAATTTATGTTAATGAAATGTGATTGTTTGTGTTAATTTCGGGGCCCTATAAATAGGGGAGGTGCCGCAGAATTTTCTATGAAATCACTAAGTATAAATACCCTATTAATGATCATATTAACGTGCTTAAGTATTGTTAGTTTCCATGATTAGTATGCTTAAGTGTCACATGCCTTAGATTGATTAATCTAGCTAATTAAGCATGCTTAGAGGAGTGAATCTTGCCCTTAATTGAGAGCCGGCACGTTGATAAGTAAAGCATGTTATAGATTATCGTATTTCATAGTAAAAGAACGGAAGTAACGTAAATATGAGTATCGTATTCTTATACTTACTATTATTACTTCTACGAAAAGGAAAAGGTCCTGTGGGAGCTTCAGCTGGACACAACCAAAACTAAGGAATCGGCGAAAGACTTAAGGTGAGGCGACTTCACCGTAAATCTAGATTTATTTCATGTATTTATCGTGATTTCGGTTTTTCGTATTCTTATGAGATTTATATCGGTTTGTGGATACCGGTGGATTTCTAGTCGCCATCTTAGCATTGTGGTTTTCATGCTTGTTATATGCTATGAAATTGAAATAGCATGATTAATTAAAAAGTGAGACCTTAAATGAAAGAGATTGATATACATCCGTGTCGTGGATTGCTCCCTAGCTAGACATAGACGAGTGATCCAGCGAGGCTCAGGATAGTAGACGATATTGGATTAATGAATGAATTTGTTTTGATCCGTTTTTCTTAAATAAAAACGTTTCTGAAATCGTTTTCTTTAAATAAAAAAAACCCCTTCCCAAATCTTTTGGGTGCCCGAATCGGATACGAGATGCACGCGTGACGATTGATACAGTTTGGTTGATTATACCACTGGTCGTCAGGCCTCGGGTACTGGATCGGATTATTCCGCTGTCTCCCGATCATCAGGATCCGGTTATCCGGCTAATGACAGCTGGGTTCATTCAGAGTATTGAACTAGGGTTGCACGTTGATACGATACGAGGCTATTGCATATATATGTTTACTATATGCTTGATATGATATGAGATAGCTTGTGTGCTTTTTTCGGATTTCTGATCGTATTAGCATACTTATCCGGATTTAAGATAATTGTGCTGACCTTCATGATTTATACTTGCATTGTTTTTGGACTAGTACTTTAGTACAGTTCTTTCGAGAGACAGGTATGTATAATACATGGCGGAGTTATCCTTACTCACTGAGCTTGTATAGCTCAACCCCTTTCGATTATGTTTTTCTATTGCAGGATCTAGACATGGATTTGAATAGTAGCTCGTGTCTCGAGTAGGGATCGAAGTCTAGCTGGCTCTAGCGTACCTACCTTGTGTTTAATTTTGTTGGGTTGTATTAGACATTAATTAATTTTCTTCCGCTGTATTTTGGGCGGTAGTGCCCAGACTCTATATGTTGTACTCTATTATGACTTTGTTTGAATATGACTCAAGGTGTGTAACCCGTTATCTTTATGTCATATGTATTTCATTTAGAGTACATGATTATTATCGGGTCTAAATTACACAGCTTATGGGTTGGGTGCACTCCCGGCCCAGCTGGTATGACATCTGTCTCAATAAAGAGATGGGTGTTACACGTGGGATCCACCTCACCTCCATTATCATTACGTGGCACTCGAGTAAACCTTGTTTCGACATCATCTTTGAAATACAAGACACAAAAGGATGCAATTTCCTCAATAATATATGCTTCACATATAGACCCTTCAACGCACGCTAGGTTTTTTACTTCTTTTTTAATTGATGTAGAAACCTACGTATCATAACCAAATAAAGTTTATTTAATAAAGAGATTATTAAACACTACCAAATGGCTAAAAATTGTAAACGTATAAATATTATACATTTCGAACACATACATCCAACGATAATGGACCGGTCCACCCACTTCAGCCTTGTAAGATAAGTGGATTATCAAAGCCTCCATTGAATCGAAGAAGCCGCGCGGGAAAATCTTCTCTAATTTGTAAATTGTTTGAAAGATATTTTTCCCCGACAACTCCATATGATCAACAATTAATTCAGTGGTGCAAATATCTCGGAAGAAATTGGAAAGCTCAGTAATTGCATCCCAAATTGGGGTGGGAACCAAATCATGAATAGCAACAGGAAGCAATCTTTGCATAAACACATGTCAATCATGACTTTTCATTGCATATACCTTGCATTCTTCCAAGTTAAAACATCTCCCTATGTTGGACGCAAAGCTATCAAGTAGTCGAAGATGTTTCACCCATTTGAACACTCTATATCGATCTTGCTTCGTTAAAACGTATGAAGCTGCTGGCTTAATTGTTTTCCCATTCCTTTTAATCAAACATAAAGCTGGGCGTTTGCAATACTCTGCTATATCTAAGCGAGCCTTTACATTATTTTTTGTTTTGCCCTTAACTTCCATCATGGTGATGAATACATTATCAAAAACATTCTTCTTAATGTGTAAAACATCCAAATTATGACAAATCAAATTTGTGTGCTAGTATGGTACCGCCAAAAAAAAACTCTTCTTTGGGCAGGATATTTGGTATCATATATCAAATCTGGGCAGCTATCAATATCTCGCAAGGTATCTTCACCTGACAATCTCTCAATAGGAGGATCATGATCAACTCTCCTTCCGAATTTATCTCTTTGCCTTCGAAAAAGATGATCATGAAGCAAGAATTGTCGGTGACACTAAAAAAAACATGATTTTCTGCTATGTTTTAAATTAAATGACTTCAAATGTGTCATGCAATAAGGGCA
The DNA here is from genome assembly GCA_026586065.1 of Dioscorea zingiberensis. Taxonomy (NCBI): domain Eukaryota; kingdom Viridiplantae; phylum Streptophyta; class Magnoliopsida; order Dioscoreales; family Dioscoreaceae; genus Dioscorea; species Dioscorea zingiberensis. The sequence goes on from CM048819.1 coordinate 50,825,563, forward strand.
AGAAAATTTTCCATGAATGCTTCATTCAGATAACATACCATACGCAGGAAAGTCACTAATTGTTCACATTAATGCTGCATGAAGTGAGAAATGTTCTTTCCTATAATTATCGAAAGTTCGAACACCAAACTCCCACAAAAGTAACAACTCATCTATTAAAGGTCTCTAGAAGACATCTATGTTCTGAGATGGACTATTTGGAACCGGAATAACCATATTAAGGAATAAATCTCGTTGCTTCATACACATCCAAGGAGGTAAATTGTTTATCACGAGCATAACTTACCAACAACAATATGGTCTCGCACCTTGCTTAAAAAGAGCAAACCCGTCTGTGTACAACCCTAATCTAATATTCCTCGCTTCATTAGAAAAGGACTCATGTGTACGATTGAAGTGTTGCCATGCCTCTCCATCAATAGGATAATGTAGCACTTTTGGAGAACCTCGATTATGTGCATGTCAAGTCATATTCTTTGCAATATTTTTTAACATGAAGAGCCTCTGAAGCCTATGTATAAGTGGGAAGTATCGCAAAATCATATAAGGGATTTTTGAGACCCTTCTTTCACTTGTATTACTTGATTTGTATCAAGGATGACCACATACCGAGCAGTACTCCAACTTTTCAAATTCCTTATTAAACAACATGCAATTGTTCTCACATACATCAATTTTCACATATTGAAGGCACAACGTTGCCATCTTCTTCTTTGTTTGATAATAATTCTCTGGCAAATTGTTATTATCTGGTAATATACCCTTTATGATAACCATGAGACGATTAAAACAGGATTCACTAATATTGAATTCAGATTTACAATTTAACAGTTGTGAGACTGCCGATAATGTTGTGTGTTTTGTACAACAAGACCACACTGATTCATCGGCATCATTCATCAAGGAAAAAAGTTACTGGTTAGTTTTAAACTAGGCTCATGCTCCGTGGACATCGACTTACCATCACCATTTTAATCAGAGTCAAAATTAGAGTAAAAAACATCTTTAACCATATTAGCATATGGATTTTCTGCTTCCACATCGAACAATTGCTCAATAACCTCCTCACTTCTTCTGGATGATTGCCAAATACCAGACAATGACTCATTACAAAATCCACTATAGTATAAGTGTTGTCACACATCATCTTGTTGAAGAAATGAACGCTTTTTACAATTCACACACGGGCATTTAATCCTATCAGCACTAATAAACCATTATTCGTTCATTGCAAATGTTATGTAATCTTCAACCGCCCTCATATATTATTTAGTTATATATCCGTTCTCGTCTAAACAAGCACATGCCCAAAATCCATCCTTAGTTATTGTGCAATCCTAAATGATTTTAAACACCATGAAGCAAATACTATTTACTTTAATGTTTCTTGCTCTACTAAAAGTCATAGTGTGTTATTTTCACTAATTGTCAAATATAAATCATTCTATCATTTGTGATTAAACTATAAAATCACGGTGGTTTTTAATTGAAGTAATAGCGGTTTAGCACATGAATTTGAACAAAAGTTGTTTCAATCGTATCATGACTATTAAATCTATAAAATCATGGTTGGATTCACACCTAATTAAATAAAAATACTCAAAATGAATTATAGGAAACAAAATTTGGACTTTTTTTCTATCTAGCATAAGAGACAGATAGAAACATGAATAACATTATGATGAGGGCAAAACACCTACTAACAAAACTTGAATAGCTCAAGAAACATCTAAGGATAACCGCATGTTATGATGAGGACAAATAAATTACTATAGATGTAGACTTCGATGAAATTTTTTACCAAAAGAAAAAATTTTGATATTTGACTAATTACATTTTTCAAGTAAGCAATATTTGTCAAAAGCAAGCAGTGCAATATTATATATTAATGTTTCAAAAACAAGACAAACAACAAGGAACTTACAATTCAAAGCTACAGCTTTTGGGTAATTAAAGCAGGCTAGTATTGATCACTAAATCAGCAGCTGACGTGTACCTTCAAGAGGAAAAAAGATGAGGTTACTTTTCAATTATATGTAATTACAATTCCACTTATATTTAATTACACTATCATCTTATATATAGCATAATATATTAGGTAAGTTATTTATCTATATTTGCTCATTTCTAGCAATTTATGAATGAACTTAGAGTTGTAACCATCCCTTGTTAGTAGATATATTAGAGAGCATGAACTTAAAGATTTTATATAACTAGCTTTGCTATGTACATTAGATAAGATATTTTTTGTCATCTATTAATTAGATTCTAACTTTAGAAAACATTGGGTCTATTTAAATTAATTGATAAGATTAAACTTTAAGCTAGTTTAGATTATCAACATAACATTGATCATGTAGTAATTGAGATTTCAAATGAAGAAAGTGTAAAATCCATGCATCTTACTTATGTTATATTTAATTACACTATCATCTTATATATAACATAATATATTAAGTTATAATTCTATATTTGCTAAAATCTAGCAATATATGAATGAACTTAGAGTTGTAACCATTCCTTATTAGTAGATAGATTAGAGAGCACTAATCTTAAAGATTTTATATAACTAGCTTTACTATATACATTCACTAAGATTTTTTTGTCGTCCAATAGTTTAGATTCTAACTTGAAATTAGAAAACATTGGAGCTATTTAAATTAATTGATAAGATTAAACTTTAAGCTAGTTTAGACTCTCAACATAACAACTTTAATGTAGCAATTAAGATTTCAAATGAAGAAAGAGTAAAATCCATGCATCTTACCAATATTATATTTAACATTATGAAATAACAACATTGGTGTGAGAATTACAACTTTAGACAAGCAATAAATTGCTTCTAAGATCCAAAGACAGGCAATATTACCATGTTCAAGTCAGGTAGCAAGTGGTTCTTCATTAGTTCATTGTGGTGCATAGTTAAAGACATACCCCACATGTGCTAATCTAACAAGTTTCTATAGTTATAGGTGGCGTGGCTCTGTAACACCCAACTCTCTACTAAGATAGATGCCACACCAGCAGGTCAAACGCACCACTTAAACCTAAGGTTGTTCAAAATCAAAACCTGATAAGCAAGACTGAGAGAAATATTTAAAAACCAACTTCAACCATCAAGGTTTAAGTCTAAAAATACAAAAACAATAGAGTACAAATCTGTGTCTGAATCAAATAGTCTCACAATACAGGCACATTATTAAAAATACAACAAACACTAAGGGATAAGCCAAAGGCAACAACTAGACCTCGACCCTCCCCTGGATCACTGTCTAGGTTCTGCAACATAAGAAAAATAAGAGATAGACATGAGCTACACGAGCTCAGTGAGTCGGACGCTGCTACCAGGTATTATACATACCTGTGCCACATCAAAAATCCATGATATCGACATAATAATACAAGTATAAGAGAATCCAAAGCATGTATATCTATGAATTATCTTTAATCAGGTTTAGCATGCCAAGCTAATTGAAAATCCCGAAGAAAAAAAAACATATCGTACAATCATAACATACATAATTCATTTCAAAATGATCAAAAGTATAGTCCTCATATCGCATCGAGCAAATACCCAGCTTAACTACAAAATACAAAGAATGGCCCAGAAATCTGGGCGAATAAATACCTCACCCTACCATACGAGGTCAACCTTATGCGGCTTCCTGGATCTGGCATATATAATGTGTTGATGCAAGAATCAGGAAGAATCCACGATTCAGATCAACAATTGAATTTATAATTTGATTGGGGATAGATTTGGATGAGATTGAGAAGGATTGAGAGAGAAAAACTCAAAAGAGAAAGATGAACACAAGATTTACGTGGAAACCCCGAATCGGGGAGAAAACCACAGAAGATCTCCAAGATCGAAGATGAATTCACTATCAAATCAATGGAATTACAAGTTTTTGAGTGGAATTTGAGTTTTTGGAGAGGCAGGGCTTCGCCGATCCTCCAGAGCTCTTCCACGACTTCGTGAATTCCTCTATTTATAAGCTCCAGGGAGGAGTGTTGCTTGGGGAGCAAGTCACCCTTAATAGACCACGTGTAGGCTAGTGGGCTAGCTCCTAATAGGCCACGTGGGTGCCAGCTGGAGTTAGTTAGGCTGACAACTCATCGTTTTTCTAGATGCTTCTTGATTGTCAGGCTGCCATTCAATTAGATCTTAACGGCCTTTTCTTCTAGATGTTTACAGATTGCCAGGGTGTCATTCAGTTAGATCCCAACGGCCTCAACTGTAATTCTTTCTAGAAGGGTGTCTAGTCCTTCGGTTCGTGGCGTAGCTTGCGAGCTCGGGGTCTGTGGTGTTTTCTTCGAGTCAGAGAGCGCTGGCTTTGAAAACCGAAGAGGCAAGTCAATTTCCCGAGGAGGTATGCCTTAAAGGAGCCGAGGCGGTTGTCTTCCTTCCGTTTCCCGAAGAGGGTAACTCTGAGTCGGGACCCGAGGGGGTCACCGCCATGGATCGAAGGATAGGATCGATCCACGTGTCAGGTGTCAGGCTCCTCGGTTTTTACCATTATCATTCAGTCCCCCCTCCCCCCCAAAGTATGCTTGCGTTAGCTAAGCATATGGGGACTGGATGTCTGGTTGTCCCATCCTTAGCTGTCTTGGGCCACAAGGCAATGCTTGATCTCGGCGGATTTCCCCGGCTAACGTGGCATGGGTTCCTTGCTCTCGACAGTAAGGCGCATTTAATGCGACACACTTCTTAGCGTATCGTTGCGTCTCCCCAAAAGCATGTGCCGTTCAAAGTAATGATAATCTTTCCATGTGGTGACTAGTCCCATCATTGACGACAGGTGGGACCCATCTGATGGGTTTTGGACCTGTGCTTTGATCTTGACCCTACAATTCCCGGTTTTGAATGGGCGTTTCAGATCATGCGTTTCCTGGAGAAGGAATCCGATCCGTTGAGTTGGATCACGACGGTTTAGATATCACAGCGCGATTGAATTCTATAAAAGGGGATTTCCCCCCAAACCATCAAGGATTTGTTCTCCTCTTCGTCTTCTATCTTTCGCCTATTCCTTGGAGTAGCCTGTGCCACGCTTCTTCTTTCCCCCCAGAGTACTTGCAAATAGCTCCAGGTACGAGATCTCCTTCTTTACCTGTTGATTCTGCGGTTTCTTCTCCTGAACAAATAGCTGAAATAGTTCAGGTTGCCTTTAAAAATCCGGGTCCGAATGCTTGTTCGAATGAATATCCGTGTCTTCTTTCCGCTAAACGCATTAACGCAATAGCAGTAGAGTATAGTATCTCTGGAGTTCCCTCTTCTTTGAGTTACAGGATCCCTAGTACTTCTGAGCGAACTAGCTCTCCATCAAGGGAATGGGAGATAGCTATTTATGAAGCTTTGATTGGTGATCTTAGGCTCCCCTTTCCCCAATTGTTTGTAGATATTTTCAACAAATTCGAGATCTGTCCTTCTCAGCTTTCCCTTAATTCTTGGAGATGTCTTTGTGGTTTCGTCATCGTTTGCCTTCATTGTGGTATTGAACCCACGGTAGATAGGTTTAAATTTTATTTTGGCATGAGTCGCAAGAAGTCCACTGACTGGTACTTCTTCGGGGCCCGGCAAAACTGTCGTTTCCTCGGTTCGGTGCCATCTTCATTGAAAGGCTGGAAATCCAAATACTTCTTCGTTTCTAGTTCGGAAGGTTTTCCATTCCGAACCGAGTGGGGTACTCTCAGATCTCATCCCATGGAGAAGAAAGATCTTACCGAAGAGGAGGAAGATGAATACCATAGACTCTTAGAATGTTTTGATCTCCGGGTCGATTCCTATCTTACTTCGAATATCCTTCAAGCAATGATGCGTGACAAGTGATGAGGGACTGAGGATCAAGAGAAATCAGAGGAGATTGAGGCAGAGGAGAGGAAGTTAGAGGGGATTGAGATGAAGAAGAGGGATTGAGGAGGGCTTGAAGAAGGAGATGAAGCTTGGAGAAGGGGAAAGAAAGGAGCAGACAAGGAAAGGATTTGATTACTATTCTCTCTATCTCTCATTGATTGCAATTCTAACATATATAGAAGGGGGAGACAGACAGACCCTGCCACCCTGGCTAATTGTAACAAACCTCTGCAGCATAACGCCAAACACTTGGCGTGCATAACACCAATCTACTAGCATGAAAAGTGCCATTCTATACAGCATCTTTCCTTAATTACATACCATACTAATACAAACTCCATTAACTCTAATACTACTATTAACCACTGCATAATTTCAGCTTTAGTAACACCTATGCCTGCAACATTCGGTGGCCTCTACACCATTCTGGGTAGGGTTTTTGTTGAAATTCTCTTTCTTCCTTATTACTGGATGAACCCCATCACCGGTCTGATTTTCTGCATTGGTTCTGTAGAGCGCAGGCCTGCTAATGTCCAAGCTGCTGCGGGTAACTTGCTGTCCACTATCAGGGCTAAAGAGGCTCAGCTGAGAGCCTCAAAATTGGAGAAGAGAAAGAGGAAGGAGGGTCGATCCGAATCAACTCAAGAACCTCCTCAGAAAAATGGGGGTGATGCGGGCGCGAGAAATTTGAACACTGCTCCCGAGGCGAGAGATAAGGCCCCTCGGGTAAGTTCGGGAGCTCCCGCGACCGAACCAAGTGGTCTTATAAGGAAGGGCGTCGTGAGGAAAGTGGGTACCCTCGTCGCTTCTCCTGCTAGAGTTACCAAGGAGGTGTCAACGCTGACCCCCATCGAGGAGGTGGATAGCGATGATGCCGTCCCGATCTCGGGGAGGCGATTTCGCGTTCGCCCAACTCCAAGTGAGCCTTCTGTTGCTGTTGTTCCCGAGCCACCAGTTCGGGAAAGAGATTCGGGATATGCAGTTGAAGAACTACCTCCTGCTCTTCTGTCTCCAGAAGAAGCCAGACCAGTTCCTGAACCGACTATTCCCCTAAGGCGTTCGAGCAGGGGACAGTTGAGAATCGAAGAATCAACAGGGCTTGCAACTGCCGCCCCCCGGCACGAAAGGGTTCGGCCGCTGGCGAAAAAGGAAAAGCTTCCATCGCTAGTAGTTCGGAGGGGATGAAGGTGAATGCTCTGGACGGACTCTTCTTCAATCCCGAGTCCGCAGCTTTCAGTTTAGAGTTGCTTCGTTCCGAAGACTCCGAATCGAGGCTTGACAAGTTGGAGGAAGATGAGATAGCCGCCCATCTTCGAATCACGGCTGTTTCTGTAAGTATTTGTTCGCTTTGCATTCCCCTGCGGTTCCTCTTCTGGATTTTTTAACACTATGAGCTTTGTTTTGTGCAGAATAGCATTCTTTCTGATAGAGCAGCTCGTCTGTTAGAGGAGAGGAAAGATCTCCGCTTGGCCCTTTCTTTTCGGGAAAGATCTCCGCTTGGCCCTCTCATCCTTGAGGGCGGAGAAAGATAAAATTCAAGCCTCCTTTGACTCCTCCACCGTTCAATGTCAGAAGCTCCTTGACGAGAAGAGAAAGCTGGAGGAGAGAGTCAAGCCTTTGGATGAGGAAATAAAGACTTACAGGGCTGCGGCCGACATCATGCTCAAGAGCCAAGAAGTCCTGGAGGACAGGTGCAAGCTTGCGGAAGGAAAGTAGGTGCAGTTGTCAGAAAAATATGGGAAGACGGCTTCGGAACTGGTCCAGATTAAGGAGCAGGTGAAGGCTCTGACAGAGGAAACAAGAAGTTGCAGGAAGATTTAAATATTAAATCTGCTCTTCTTGATGAGGCGAATCGTCTGATGATTTTGCTGAAAGAAGAGAAAGAGAAACTTTCCTCGGAGGTGGCTTCTCACCAAGAAACTTTGAGCCTCTGTTCTGATCAAATCAAGGAGGCTGAGGGCATCTGTTCAAGTGAGAAGGCTGGGGGATATGACATTGGGTTCCTTGCAGGGGGTAGTGATGCTTTCCGAGTCCTTCGGGAGTTGGTCCTGCAGGTGGTTCCTGAGGAAACTTTGAAGACTCTCCCAGTGGACTTCTCTACTCTAACCTATAGAAAAGGTCTCAAATTTCTTGCCGGAGAGGATCACAATGTCGACTCGGACAATGAATGGCTCGAGGATCCTTCTTCGGGAGAAGAGGGTTGTGGAGGAGGAGAGGGCGTCACTGCCGAAGGAGATCAAGATGGAACATAAAATGATCCTGAGATCGTGGCTCCTCCCGTTGATCAACTCGCTGCTGCTGCTGAAGGAAAAGAAGCTCCCCCGACTTGAGTCTAATTGTTTGTTTTGTCTCGTCGTAGTTTAGTTCTCTTTTACTGACTTGAGTTGTACCAAGAATTACTTGTGAATAAAATCCTTTGAATTGATCCCTTTTGTTTTCAAATCAATGGGCTTGCTTATTACACCTCAGATTCACGCCCTGACCAAAGTTCTTCAAGTCTATTTCCGGAAGAGGGGCAATAGCTAAGCGATTGAAGCGCTTCAAGCTATTCCCCGAGGAGGGATAATAGCCAAGCGATCGAAACGCTTCAAGCTATTATCCCGAAGTGGGTTCAGGCTAGGCGATCAAAGTGCTTCAAGCCTCTTCCCCGAGGAGGGTTATAACCAAGCGATCGAAGCGCTTCAAGTTATTTCCCGAGGAGGGTTATAACCAAACGATCGAAGCGCTTTAAGCTATTTTCCGAGGAGGGTTAATAGCCAAGCGATCGAAGCGCTTCAAGCTATTATCCCGAAGTGGGTTCAGGCTAAGCGATCAAAGCGCTTCAAGCCTCTTTCCCGAGGAGGGTTATAACCAAGCGATCGAAGCGCTTCAAGTTATTTCCTGAGGAGGGTTATAACCAAGCGATCGAAGCGCTTTAAGTTATTTTCCGAGGAGGGTTAATAGCCAAGCGATCGAAGCGCTTCAAGCTATTATCCCGAAGTGGGTTCAGGCTAAGCGATCAAAGCGCTTCAAGCCTCTTTCCCGAGGAGGGTTATAACCAAGCGATCGAAGCGCTTCAAGTTATTTCCCGAGGAGGGATAATATTTTAAAGAAGGTATTTACTGTAATAACGAGAATACTATTGTCAAGAAATTGCAATTGAAGGACTGATTTTATTGATAGTACCTTCGAAGATGCTCGGAGTGATATGGGCATTTCAATTTCTTCTCATTCATCCTAACAAGCCAGTATGTTCCAGACCTTACAATTCCTTGAACAACATATGGTCCCTCCCAATTCGGGGTCAGCTTCCCTGTTCGACTTTTGTTTCCATCAAACTTGTTCGCCCTTAGGACCAGATCACCAATTTGGAAGGTCACCTGCTTCACCTTCTTATCATAGAAGCACTTCACCCTTAGGCGATAAGCTGCTGCCTTGAGATTTGCTTCATCCCTCCTCTCCTCCAGGAGATCGAGCTCCGCCCTGCGCCGCCCCTCATTCACCTCAGGATCGAAAACTTGAGTTCGGGGAGTTGGTATTCTTGTCTCAAGGGGAATCACTGCCTCGGTTCCGAATGCAAGAGCAAACGGGGATTCTCTAGTTGGGGTTCGGGTAGTGGTCCGATACGCCCAAAGGGTCCCTGGAATCTCCTCAACCCAAGAAGATCCGTGACTGAGAACCCTTGTCTTCAAACCATGGAGGAGGGTTCTATTAGTTACTTCCACTTGTCCATTTGCCTGTGGATGTGTAACTGAAGTGAGCATGTGTACAATATTGAACTTGTCGCAGAACGATCTGAAGGCTGAATTGTCGAACTGGCGACCATTATCAGTTATGAAAGCCACGGGGATCCCGAACCGGCAAAGGATCGACCTCCATAAAAACGCTTCACAAGCCTTCTCCGTGATTGACAACAATGGTTCTACTTCGACCCACTTCGTGAAGTAATCAATGGCTACAATAAGGAACTTCATTTGCCGAACCCCGACAGAGAATGGGCCCAGAATATCAACTCCCCATAAAGCAAATGGCCTCGCACTTGCGATTAAAGTCAAGTGAGCTGATGGGCGCCGTTGGACATTTGAGTGGCGCTGGCAGGCGTCACACTTCTGAACAAACTCGACAGCGTCTTTAGCCAATGTGGGCTAGTAATAACCTTTCCGAAGTACCTTGTGACCCAGGGCTCTTCCACCGAGGTGGCCCCACCGTGAATTTCCTGCAAAACATACTTCGCCTCGGAGGGACGCAAGCATTTCAGGTACGGCAAGGTGAAGGACCTTTTGTAGAGTTACCCTTCGATTATGCTGTAACGAGCCGCTCGGACAACAATCCGACGAGCCTCCTTCGGATCGGAAGGAAGTGCATTATTCTGGAGATAATTCAATATGGGGTCCATCCAACTCTCCCCACTGTTGATATCAAGGAGCTCCTCAACCGGCCTAGATTCGATTGTTCTTACTGTGAGGTATTGAATGTTGATGGGCTGCATTATCTCTACTTCATATGTCGCTAATTTTGAGAGGAAATCAGCTTCCTGATTCTCCTCTCGGGCAACTTTATTGACATGGACGCTCTGGAAGCCATCAATGAGTTTCCGAACCATGTCTCTATATTTCTGCATGTTTTCCTCCCTAGCTTCAAACTCATTAGTAATATGGCCAACTACCAACTGTGAATCGGTATTGGTTTGAAGGCTCCTAACTCCCAGGCCTCTGGCGAGTTGAAGTCCAGCAATCATCGCCTCATATTCCGCCTCGTTATTAGTTGCTTTGAAGTGGAACTTCAATACCGTCGAGGTGCTCCATCCTGACGGTGACCGCAGCACCACACCAGCTCCCGAACTCTCAGAGTTTGCAGACCCATCAGTGTAAAAAACCCACCGAGGAGTAGCATGCTCCTGCAATTCAGACCCCCCCCCCTCCCCGACAGGTGGGGGTGCTCCCCGTCAGTTATAGTAAGCTCTGCAATGAAATCTGCAAGTACTTGGGCCTTTATCGCTATCCGTGGCTCGTAGCTGATATCATACTCCCCGAGCTCGATTACCCACTTGGCCAATCGCCCAGAGGACTCGGGACAGTGAAGTACCTGCTTTAGGGGCTGATCTGTGAGGACTTTTATCTTGTGAGATTGGAAATACGGCCGCAGTTTCCTGGCGGATGTGACAAGAGCAAGAGCCAACTTCTCGAGGGGGAGGTACCTCGATTCGGTATCAGTAAGGACCTTACTTGTATAATAGACTGGCTTCTGGATTCCCCCTTCATCCTTAGTGCGGACCGAGTTGACAACTGAATCAGTAACTGCCAAGTACAGAAGTAATTATTCTCCCGGCTTCGGTTTCACTAGTAGGGCAGGCGACTGTAGGTAACTCTTCAGTTGGTCCAGTGCCAATTCACATTCTGTCCACTCAACCTTCGGTGCTTTCCTCAAGGCCCTGAAAAAGGGAAGGTTCTTCTCCCCGGATCTTGAAATAAATCTCCCGAGGGCAGCTAACCTTCCATTGAGACATTGTATCTCTTTTATGGTCCTCGGGGATCTGGTTTCCATGATGGCTCAGATTTGTTCAGGATTCGCCTCTATTCCTCTATGTGTGATCATAAACCCGAGGAACTTGCCCGATCTAACCCCGAACGCGCATTTGCAAGGATTAAGGCTCATTCCATGAGCCCGCAATGCTGCGAACATCTCCTTCAAATCCGAGGCATGCTCTTCGGCGGAGAGACTCTTCACAAGTATATCATCAACATAAGCTTCAACATTCCTCCCAATCTGCCTTTTAAAGACTTTATTCACCAATCTTTGAAATGTAGCCCCAGCGTTCTTCAATCCGAATGGCATCACTTTATAGCAATAAGTGCCTCGGGAGGTAATAAAGGATGTTTTTTTCTCATCGGATTTCGCCATCAAAACTTGGTTATACCCCGAGAACGCATCCAGGAAGCTAAGCATTTCATATCCAGAAGTAGAATCTACCAGATTATCAATGAGAGGCAGGGGGTAGTAGTCCTTAGGGCAAGCTTTATTGAGATTTGTAAAATCTACACACATTCTCCACTTCCCGGAGGATTTCTTCACCATGACTACATTAGAGAGCCATTCGGGGTATTGGACCTCCCGAATGAACTCTGCCTTAAGGAGTTTATCAACTTCTTCTTCAGCAGCTGTGAGGCGGTCTGGAGCATAGTTCCTCCTCTTCTGGATGACTGGCTTGGCAGTAGGATCGGCATTGAGTTGATGCTCGATGACCTCTCGAGGAACTCCAGGCATCTCCTCGGCAATCCAAGCAAAGACATCAGCATTATCCTTCAGAATTGCGAGGAGCTCGCTTTGTCTCTTCAGCTCAAGTCCTTCCCCGAGGCGCACAGTTCGCTCGGGAAGGCTTTCGTCCAGTGGGTATTCTTTCAGTCCCTTAACTGGAACAGGGCGGCGGGCTTCTCTTTCCTTATCTTCATGCTGGAGCTCCTCCAAAGTCAGCGTCTCGGCGGCTCGGCTCGACTCCCCCATTTGATGTCTTAAAAGGGTAGAATAGCACTGGTGAGAAGAGGCCTGGTCACCTCGTATTTCCCCATTGCCTTCTTCAGTCTGGAACTTCAACTTCTGGTGATAAGGTGACGGCACTGCAACCAGCTTGCATAGTGAAGGCCTTCCCATTATTGCATTATAGCTGGAAGGACATCTCAGCACCAGGAAGTCTATCATCGCAGTAGCCGCCCGAGGAGGTGTGCCAAGCATCATCGGGAGAGAGATCATGCCTTCTGGATGACGAGAATTCCCATCGAAGCCCACCAGATGGGATCGGACATGCTTAAGATTCTCTTTCCCAATCTTCATTCTTTCAAAGCAATCCCAGAAGATGATATCAGTCGAGCTCCCAGCGTCGACCAGCACCCTATATATGGTGAAGACCCCAACCTTAACTGCCACCACCAGGGCATCATCATGAGGTTGATAGACTCCACGCAGGTCTTCATCCGAGAAGCTGATGGGAGCAGATGGACGGCTTCTCTTGAGTGGGGCCGTCTCTTGAACCGAAGCAACCATTCTCGCATATTGTTTCCGCGAGGAAGAACTCTCCCCTCCGCAGCCAGGGCCTCCAGCAATGAAGAAAAGTTTGATATCCAAATTTGCGGGATTGGGAGGGGCTTCCTGTCTTCGTGGTGGGCTCCCCTTTGTAGTTACCTTCTTGTGCAAAAATTGATCGAGCTTCCCCGCCTTGACCACGTCTTCGATCGCGTCCATGAGCTGGACACAATCTTCTGTGTTGTGTCCCTTGACTTGATGGTAAGCACAATACTTCTTGCTCTTCTTCATCGATCCAGACTCCTTGATGGGCTCGGGTTGCTTCAGAATATTCTTGTTTTGGATCTGCATCAAAACATTCTCCCTTGAGGTAACAAGAGGAGTGTAGTTCTCATACCTCGCTCTCCTTGGTTGCCTCTGGGAATCTCTGGGTCTCCGATCATCCGAGCGGGGGGGCCTGTTGTCTTTTCGGGATCTCTGGTCACCACGGCGGGAGCCTCTATATTCTTCCCGTCGTGGTTCCTCCTTTTGGAACTCCCGAACTCGTTGCAGAGCCTCCTCTCTCCGCCCAGTTTTGAACTCTTCAGCAGCAATGAATTCTTAGGCTCTGCTCATTACTTCGGACAAGTTCTTGGGGACATTCCCCGAAATAGAATCCAGGAAAGGACATTCCCGAAGACCATCCATGACTGCACCCACTACCATTATGGAGTCCTGATCGCTCATCCCCGCAGCTTCTTTGTTGAAGTGATCCAGGTAATCCCGCAGAGTTTCGCCCTCCAATTGCTTGCACCTGAGGAGCATTACAGGGTTCCTCTTCTGCCTTCGGCAGTTGGCAAACCGGCGAGAAGAGGTCAGTTAGCTGATCGAAGCTAGATATCGAGCCCAATGGGAGGTTCCTGAACCAATCGTGGGCGATGTCAGTGAGTATCTTCGGGAAGGAACGGCACAAAACCGCGTCATTAATATGGTTGTCCATAATTTCAGTGCAATAGCACTCCACATGTTCATGGGGATCGATAGTCCCGTTGTAATATCTGACATGCGGGGCCCGAAAGTCTTTCGGGAAAGGAGCTTCCCAAATCTCTCTAACAAAAGGAGAATATAACTTTGATGAATGGGAGAAAGTCCTCCCTCTCCGGTCATCATAGGCCCGGTGAGGTGCTCCGGGGGACCGCCGGCGCCTGGGTGAACGGTACCTCGTCGGTGGATGGTTGGGTGAGTTACACCATGGAGAATAGTTCTCCCGACGATGGCGGTAGGATGAACGCCTCGGGGAGCGCTCCTGGGAGCGACCTCTCGACGAAAGCTGTCGGGGTGCATAACGCCTCGCGTGTGGTTCGGGTGATACGGAACCATCTAGAGAGGAGACCTGCCTTCTTCTCCAAGAACTTCGTGCTCGAGAGCGTCCTCGCCGCCTCGGACGAGGTGAATCAGAACTTCTAGAAGAAGAGTTTTAGCTCCTACCTCTTCGCGGTGATGGCTCCCGTTGGCGTGGCGAGTGCACTGCTGACCGGTCGCGACTTTCCACCGGTTGATGGGGGACATTTGGCACCGTTGCCTAAGAAACGTGTCTCTCCACCGCAAGGAGCGTTTGAGTGAGATCTGCGATCTGACGCTCCATCGATCTGTACCTCTCCTCCGGGATCTCCACCATCCTAGGAGCAGGATCAGCAATAGGGGGATCAGCAACGGGGGACGGGCTGGGTGGATGGGGGTTTCCCTCGGCGGGAGCAACCGGTGGAGCGGTCCCTGGCGCAGGGATCCTCTGTTCTTGAGCTTGACTTTGTCTTGACCTTCTCGTTGTCGTCATGGCTTCTCGTCCAACCGTCCCCACGGACGGCGCCAAATTGTTGATGCAAGAATCAGGAAGAATCCACGATTCAGATCAACAATTGAATTTATAATTTGATTGGGGATAGATTTGGATGAGATTGCGAAGGATCGAGAGAGAAAAACTCAAAAGAGAAAGATGAACACAAGATTTACGTGGAAACCCCGAATCGGGGAGAAAACCACGGCAGATCTCCAAGATCGGAGATGAATTCACTATCAAATCAATGGAATTACAAGTTTTTGAGTGGAATTTGAGTTTTTGGAGAGGCAGGGCTTCGCTGATCCTCCAGAGCTCTTCCACAACTTCGTGAGTTCCTCTATTTATAGGCTCCAGGGAGGGATGTTGCTTGGGGAGCAAGTCACCCTTAATAGACCACGTGTAGGCTAGTGGGCTAGCTCCTAATAGGCCACGTGGGTGCCAGCTGGAGTTAGTTAGGCTGACAACTCATCGTTTTTCTAGATGCTTCTGGATTGCCAGGCTGTCATTCAGTTAGATCTTAACGACATTTTCTTCTAGATGTTTTCAGATTGCCAGGGTGTCACTCAGTTAGATCCCAACGGCCTCAACTGTAATTCTTTCTAGAAGGGTGTCTAGTCCTTCGGTTCGTGGCGCAGCTTGCGAGCTCGGGGTCTGTGGTGTTTCCTTCGGGTCAGAGAGCGCTGGCTTTGAAAACCGAAGAGGCAAGTCAATTTCCCGAGGAGGTATGCCTTAAAGGAGCCAAGACGGTTGTCTTCCTTTCGTTTCCCGAAGAGGGTAATTCTGAGTCGGGACCCAAGGGGGTCACCGCCATGGATCGAAGGATAGGATCGATCCACGTGTCAGGTGTCAGGCTCCTCGGTTTTTACCCTCATCATAATGTAACATCCAATAGGTCTTTACAAAATATAGGGGACACGATATCGAGCACCCGAAGGGACTGGGATGGCTTTTCTTTTGAAAAGCGGAATTGGAAAACATAAGGTTTTTGGGAATAAAAATCAGAGGTTTAAATACTCCATTCCTAACTCGATATCATGTACGGTCCGAAGATCTCCCGGGCTCTATCTCTGAGCCCCCATTGGGTAAGTCCAATAGGATCTAGGCAAGGTAAAGCTTGTGATATTCATTTCTTCCATATATCTTTAATTTCTCTTTTAGAAATGCTATTTTCAAACTTATAGCAAGTAAATACATGAAATTCTATTAATATAAATTAATAGACAAAAACCACAGCATTTACAAACCGGGCGGAAATCTCGTATAAAACATAAGCAAATCAAATCTCGAATAAGCACATGCATAAAGCTTAATTTACAGCATTGCCCACTCACATGATGTCTTTCGCTAGTTTTAAGTTTGACTCAGTCCGTCGGCCGCTCCCGCGGGGCATTTTCCTTTCCCTAGAATTTATAATAATAACTTAGTAAATATAAGGTTATATTTCATAACTTCAAATCCACTACTTAAGCATATGAAAAGTCTACATGTTTGCTCAATTTATCCTTCACTAATTAGTGATCCTTTACACATGCTTTATACAACCATATGAACATGTTATCTAGTATGATCCCCTTAGTAGAGTATAACTCTTCTAGGGCATACAAACATGTAGGTATGAAAGAATGAAGGTGATAGACAATCTACGCATATAATTCTAATGAAAATCCGGCAACATCTCCTCTATTTATATGACTCCGAAATTTATACAAACATGAACACATACATCCATATACATGATAATTAACCATCCATTAACATTTCATAACCATAGGAATGAATTAAATGCATTTAATTACTCTAATCATAATTTCACCAAAATGTCGGCTTTTTAAATCTAAAACCGACGACCCGGGCTGTTATACACCTGCCCGTACTATTTTCCCTAGTTTAAACTTATCTCCGAACTATCGGGACAATCGGAATCGAATTCCGAGCCGTTTGGAAAAATGCCGAAATTACTATTCTTATAACCGCAGAATTTTGAATATTTTGCGCGGTCAGAAAGAACTGCTCATATCTCCCAATCTGAAAGTCCGATTTTGCCAATCTAGGATTCATTAGAAAGCTCTTTTCATAAACTTTCTAACGGTATATTATACAACCCGATCAAGGGAGTATAAAAGACCAAACTATCCCTCGAAGGGACAGCTTGGAAACACAATTTTCAGCATGTTTTCTCATCTACAATGAAACTAGTTGAATCAATCGAATTCTGAACCTGATTCAACATCTAATCCCAATAGTTAATCCCTTCATTATAAATCAAAGCAATGGCCGCAACGATCCCTTCCCATAAAAGGATTAAGGTTTACATCCATCCTTGGCTTCTAAAATAGTTCACTAAAGCATTTCTACAAACACCTAATGTGTGAGCTCAAATACATCATCAATACATAATAGAATTTCCACTTAATTGCTTAATATACAAATCCAACACTAAGGAAGGGATTTACAAGCATATACCAAGTTCATCAAGGCCTCTAATTGCATGGCCAACCCTTTGGAGCATTTCAACAAACATCTAACATTCACAATTAATTTCTTCATTTCTATATAGCAAAACCTTTCTAAATTGTCTCTATTATACAATCAAACACTTGAAGAGTAAACCTACTAATTCTTCATCAAGTTAAACTCATTTATTCCCATGAATGCTTCGTAGGGGTATTTTCTCAAACACTTAACATGCATGCTTAAAAGCATCACCAATACATGGAAGAACATCCAAGTAATTTCTTATTATACATGTCATACACTAAGGAGATGATTACAAGTAAATACAAGGCTTAATATGGCATCTAATTGTATAACCAACTCAATTAGACCTAAAATTAACATATTAACAACCATTCCTTAACATCCATGCATTTAGATAACAACCCCCCTTTAATCCCACTCAAGCTCACCTTGAGATCAAATTGGAGCAGCTCCCCACCGGATCTGTCCACCGCCGCCCGAAGATCTTGTCCGAGAGTAGTACGAGGTCGTCGGGGCTTCACCAACTCCCGGTTCGCAGCCCGCCGGGCTCCAACACCGGAGCTAGGAGGAGGGGGCGGCTCGGAAGGAGGTGGCCGGGATTTCGCCGGGAGGAGAGGAGAGGTCCGGCCGACTCTCTCGTGCAAGAATGGAGAGAAAGAGAGAGAGAGAGGGAGAGAGAGAGCTTTACTTAAATTTAATCAATTCAATTTTTTTGTTTTACCATATGTCCTAGTTATTTAATCCTATTTGATCATTGAAACATATAGTTTTATTTGATTAAATTTGTCACACTTTCTATTAATTCCATTTATTCCCATCTAATGTCACTCATTAAACCAAATATTAATAAAGTGGTGATTTAAATCCTTGTTACTTGATCCCATTAATTCCATTTTATTAGCATGACTAAGGTAGCGTTTGCTTGTTTGTAACTCTCCATACACAGATAGAGAGTGGGGAGTTACAGGATGAAAAGTTAAGGGGCGTTTGGTTGGGGGTAATGTTTTTACATTCTCAGGAATGAGGCTGTAATGTGACAACATTACCACGTTTGGCAAAGATGGTAGTGGGAATAAGTTGGTAATCCACATTACCAACTTACTCCACATTATCACATTGGTGGTAATATGGATTACCACCAAAATAGGTGTCTATCCACATTACTAAGTTGATGGTAATATGAATCCCCATTTTGCCCTCCATCCTTTTACCATATTAATAATAATAATATTATTATTATTAATATTAATTAATTAATTAATTAATAATAATAATAATAATAATTATTATTATTATTATTATTTGATATTTGATCAAAATTTTAGATGCAAGTTTATTACTGAAAAATGTGTCATAATTAATTTTTGGTATTAAAATTTCATTAATTTTAATTAAAACTTTATTTTAATTTTAATTTAAATTTACTCAAAATTTAATATAGAAGGGTATTTTGGGAAATTTGGAACATTACTAAGTTGATTACCCTTTGACCAAAAGAAACATGGTCATATCAGCATTACCACAACATTCAGGGCATATAGCAAGATTCCATTCAGCATTCATTCACATTAGTGCATATCTATATATCTGAGCCAAACGCTACTTTATGTGTTTGGTTGTTTGTTTAAAAAAGTGATGGATGTTATTGGATGAGGATATAGTTACCTCTATTGTGAATGGTGAGGTTACCCTTTTTTAAAAAATTAAAAGTATTTAAATATTTTTAAAATATTTTTAAAAGAAAACAAATGAATAGATAATTTTAAATCTTGTAAAATAAATAAATTGATGTAAATATTGTATTTAAATTTAAAATATTTAGATTAATTTAATTATACTCAAAATTAAGATATTTGTAATTTAATATAATATATATTATAATATAATATAATATAATATAATATAATATAAATTGGTGATGGTAAACATAAAACTGGATGAAAAAGTAAAAAAAAATGGGTGTAAGTCCCCATCCAGCCATTTCAGCTGTAACTCCCCGTACAAAACTTTTGTATGAGGAGTTACACACCCACAAATAAATATCCTAATCAAACTAATAAAGTAAAAAATAATGTATGGGGAGTTACCCATCCCTAGATGTAACTCCCTATACACTCAACCAAACACTACCAAGTTGAAAATATTCATCCCATTAACTAAGTTTTATTTATATCACACTTGGTTCATTAATTGCTTCCAAAGTGTCAATTATCTTGTGTCACACATTGTACTGGTTATGACACTAATAAATTGATCTTTAAATCTTTTAATTACTTTAATCTTTATTTATTTATTAATCACCGTTGATTTATTCTTTGGAAATTAATCAACAATTATAAAGAAAACCGGGGCATTACAGGCTCACTGTGAAAATATATGCCACCAATTTCTGGTGCAAGACATCCAATAGTCAAAAAATGGATAGAGATTCTTCAAAGGTTACAATTTTATTTTCATTGCTACGCACTTGGGGCTTGTTAAGGTTACAACGATGCAATTGTTTGTCTCTTGGAATGTAATAATAGTAGCATGAGTAATAAAGGGAAGTTCGAAGATTTGAAAAATTAGGCTTGTCTACAATAACTTGCAATGGAGTACACAGCTTAGCAGGGAACAACATCACATTCGAAAACTAGATGAAGGAAAAAAAAATCAGGTTAATCTACAATTTCAATTCAAGGCACCTCTCTACTTAGCAGAGCAATGTTGATTAGTAAATAATCAACCTCAAAAAAAAGGAAACAAAGTCCTAACCATCAATTCGGAAAGAATGGTGAATCATGGGTAATAAATCTTTGAAAAGATTATATAGAGGCAAAGCAAGTTCAAAATCCAAAAGTACCCACACCTTGTTATGAGGTCCAACGAAGGATGTTTACATATAAGTTTCTAAGCAAAGAGCAATAATATAAAAAAAATTATTAAATAAAATAATTTCATGCTTCACAAAGTTTGCAATATGCTCACAACAAAAAGGCTGCAATCATCCAAGATAATGACAATAGTGATCACATAAATTACTAGTATTACTCAATGAAAAAAGACAGTTCAATTAATATCAAAAATGTAAGCAGTATGTCTTCCTCACTGTTAGTTAAATACCACAAGTTCATGCATCAATTCTAATCATCCAATCAAAAGATAACTAGGGCACCCAAATAGAGCAATGATTAACAAGAAACTTCTACACAAGTTTTTTTTTATACAATTAGAAACAACAACCGAGCAAGTATGCAAATAAGAGATAGATTTGAATGTTAGCTGATAGAACATCCTCGAATCTTCCCGAAAAAGATAATGAGAAAAACCAAAACTTTCAAACAAGTTTTTTTTCCATATAATTAGAAACAACAACCGAACAAGTATGCAAATAAGGATAGATTTGAATGTTAGCTGATAGAACATCCTCGAATCTTCCCGAAAGAGCTCATGAGAAAAACCAAAACTTCAATAAAACCAAATACAAAATCTAAAACATAAAGAAGAACAATATTACAAAAAAAAAATCACCAAAATTAGTACATAATTAATTGGAAATCCTAGGCAAGTGAGATCGATCGAAGAAGCGACAAGGATGATCGATTGGAAACCCTAGATGAGGGAGAGAAAATCTAAAATTAGTACATAATCTCAACAAAACAATAGGATTAATCATTGAGAAGAACAGATCTACACACATACCTCGAGCTTAGATGCGAACGTCAAAACCCTAAACTCTCCACGGATGAGAATAAGAGAGGGAGAGAGAGGGAGTGAGGAATGATAGATCACGAACCCCTTCCAACTTCATGTCTGAAAACACTTAGTCGTTTTTCCTTCATTGTTGTTAGTTGGATCTGAAACACTAAACCCACGACATCTGGTGAGCACCCGAATCCGAAACGAACCCCATCCTATTGGATCCAATATGATGGTGGATCTGGTATGCTAAAATAATATAATATTAATATTGAAACATGGGATTTAAGGCAAAGAGAAGGTTGAAATAATTGATGAATTTAACTTGAAATTGATTGAATCAATAATAATAATTATTATTATTAGTAGTAGTAGCAGCAGCAGTAGCTTTTGCATTTGTTAAGTGAAATAAATAAATGATGGTTGATTAAGTATTATAACTAATTTGCAACTATATGATTCAATTGGAAAATTAATTTTGAATATTTATGTTTTTCATTAAAAACTAATAGCTTTAATATTAAAGTTTCAAATATGAAAAACAAATTTAAAATGTTTTGAATATTTATGTTTTTCATTAAAAACTAATAGCTTTAATTTTTTTGTTCTTAATTTGTCCAAAAAAGATTTTTAAAAAAAGGAATTTTTATTTTTCGGTGAAAGTTAATAATAATAATAATAATAATAATAATAATAATAATAATAATAATAATATTTTCAAGTAGTTAAAGGCCACGAATTTTGTTACTAACAATATATAATTCTGTCATAAGTATATAACAACATGGTTTTAATATTAAAAGAGTAATACTTTTCACCAACGGACTTTGTGGTTTTAAATCCGTCGCTGAATTGATAATATTTTTTCACACACAGTCCTGTTTTTTTCCTGACGGGATTTCTGACGAAAACCATCAGCAACGTGTTTTTTCGTTGGTAATAATATAATATCCCGTCACTAATATGTTATGAGGTCTCAAATCCTTTCCATTGGAAATCCTTCCCAAAATTTGTAAGTGATGTTGCTTTCACCAACGGAAAATGCACCGTTGGAAAAATTCTGTCTGTGTTCATATACTTTTCTTGTAGTGTAATTAATAGTACTATCCATTTGGAAGTTCTAAAGTAGAAAATGTGAAAGAACGCAATTTTCATGATAGCCCTCATTTGCAATTCATAATATTTGCCTTTTTAGCCAAAGAGATAATCTTTGATCAGTGGAAAGTGTCAAACAAACATTGGCATTTTATTACTTTCTTGGTGTTGATGTTACTAAAGCCATAAAAAGCAAGCTAACAATGTGATTTCAGTATAGCAGAGAAAACACAGATAGTTGCTATACAAAGCAAATCAAGGGCAATGAGCTAACTGTTAACAATGTCATTTCACTAGAAAATTTCTTTTTTTTTATTTATGTTTTTTGACAAAGTCGACAAGCGCCAACCTGTCATGGACGGACAACGTGACGAACGCACGTGCTCTCATCTTGCAGTCGTGGGGTGTTGAACCCGAGATCTCTCTCAACCAACAACACCTTATGCAAGAGACCCAGTACCAATAGGCCAAAAGGCTCTTGTAAAATTTTTAAACTAAAAAATTTCATGTAAAAATATTTTGCAGATTTATTGCAAAACAAAACAAGTGAGCAATTCTCAAAATCCAAAGAAAAAAAAAATAGTAATCCTGAGTTTGTATGTAAAATGTAAATGAACTTGAAAAACTTTATGAAATGAGCATAAAAAAAAGTTATCATATTACTTGAGGAGCATCAACATAAATAAGACCCTAAAAAAGATTTCAAAATAGTTGGTTTGTCAATAAATAGTTGTGCCCTCTCTTTTGGACAATTGGATATCATTCATGTAACACCCCATGCCTTCCCATATAAGAACAATTGAATTGGCTGCCATTTAGTTGAATATGTGACATGGAACATTGGTTTTTCGCTTTATATTTATATATATTTATATATTTTTACATAAACCAATTAACATCAATAATGGTGGCGGCATGGTAACTTTTATTAAATTATGTTAAAAATTAGGTCTAAAGGAACGGTAGAAGAATCTTTGATATGAGTCATTAAGTTTATCTCAAGTCATGTGGGGTGGAAAACATTCAACATTGAGATGAACAAGGTGGGATAATAAGGGCTATAGTGCCTTACCATAGAGGCAGTGATTTATTAGTGAAATAGTAATAGGAAAAGATCTTAATATTATTGATAAGAAATTAGGGTATATATAATACCACTACAGGGGTAAAATAGGAACTAAACATATATAAAGATAAATACAAAATATAAATACTTGAAACCCTAATAGGCCCCCTCAAGATGGTGTACGAAAAGCTACACCAATCTTGTCACAAATGTCAAGTAGCCGAGGACGAGGCAAAGGTTTTAGTGCTGTCAGAAGAGTTGAAGTGGCCAGGCCGTTGACATGAGCAACCCGGGAGAAGGGAAGGCCCAACAAGATCAGCGGACAAAGTGATAGTCAATGGCAAGATGTTTCATCCAGTGGAATCTAAAACGAGGGATTGCATAGATCATTGGCACGCAAGATTGTCCGAGAGCAGTGGGTCTTCTTTGAAGAGCGAGGACATGTCTGATTCCTTGAAGAAGTGTTTTGATCCATTGAATTTGATGGCAAAGATAAGCAATAGCACGATACTCAGCCTTCGATGGATAATCGAGCAACAAAGGCGCGTTAGTTTGTAGACCCAGCTTAGGAGATGGATTGGCACCCAAGAACATAACATATGCACCCGGTGGAGGAACGATCACGTCCTGGATTACCCCCAATTCCAAGGGTATCGCATTTGGCGTGAAGTGAAGAGGAGAATTCGCTTCAAAGCCCGTAATGCCAAGAGATTTAGGGTGCCATTCAAATCTAGGAGCAAGTACTTTCAATGTACGATTCGGCAGAGGGCCGATGCATGAATTGAGAAAGTCCGGCTGATGCTGAAAAGAAATGTCGCATGAGTAAATGGCGCGCAAATATTGAAGACCACCAACAACTTGTCTATATTTGGTGGCATCAACCGGAGAGGATCCATCATGTAAGAAGAAGCGATGCACCAACAGGCAAGTAGGCGTAGAAACGGTTTTGAGTCAAGCATGTGGTGTTTCTCCGGAAGATCAACAACATACTTGTCGTGAGAAAGAAGCACACCATCGAGTGGAGTAACCTCAACACACATGTAAGTAAGAGAGCAAACCCAAGATCCTTGATAGAAAATTTGGAGTCAAGTTGCGAATAATATGATCAACTAGATGAGGATCACCGCCAAGAATCGTAAGATCATCAACATAAACGAGAAAATAGATAAAAAGAGTGTCTGACCCGACCGATAGAATGAAGAGTGATGTATACTTTGGCGAAGTACTTGCTAAAACCAAGAGATCAAGAAAGAGCTTCAACTCACGGTACCATGCTCGCTTGGGGCTTGCTTGAGCCATAGAGAGCCTACGCAAAACGCAAACATAATTGGGAAGGCCGAGGATCACGCATGCCGGGGAGAGGTTGAGTCGTATAAACTTCCTCAGGTGAGGCGGCCCGTTTGAGGAAGGCATTGTTGATATCAAACGCTTCTAGAGACCACAGCTGATGCAAGGCTACACTCGCGAAGACAATGCGAAGCGGTTGGCCTGGATTAACAAGCTGGTGAAAGTCTCATGAAAATCAATGCCGGGATGATGAAATCCTTTTGCAAATAAGCCGAAGCTTTATACCGGGCCGATAATTGCCCCATCACGGGTGTCGTTGATCTGGAACACCCATTTGTTCCCAACAAGGTTCTCGATGAGGAGTAGGAGGAACAAGGACCCGGGTTTTGTTGCGATTGAAGAGCATCATATTGGCTTGCATGGCTTGAAACCGGTCTTGATGGCGAAGAGCACGTACATCATGGCAGGTGTCTACTATCGTAAGAAAAGCATGCAGAGAGAGTGTACTTGGATTGGGCTTGAAAAATAGAGTTCTTGAACCGAGTAGTCATCGGGTGAACATTAGTAGCAAATAATCAGGAGCACCGTGAGGAAGATGTGGGAATCGAGGAAGAGGCAGTGGGAACCGCTGGTGGCGGGGAAGAGCTTCGCGCAGCCGGGAGCGGGAGTAAAGCTGGGGAGGAGTCGTTGGAGGAGACGGGATGCCGAGCTAGGCGGGGGCGGGAGGTGCCGGGCGGGACCTCAACCGATTTGGGGCCGGAGGAGGTAGACCCGAGGCGGGGTGGCAGTGTCAGGGCCGGGATGGACCTCGGGTGGTAGGCCGCCATGAAGGAGGCTACGTTGGCGGAGGTGAAGCCAGAGGTGCCTGGAGGCTACTTGGGGGCAACGATGGTCTCGATAGCCAGGATGATGCGGTGAAGGTAGGATCAAAAGGTTCGGTAGGGGCGGAGGTGGACGAGGACCGTGAGAAAGGAAAATCATTTTCAACAAAGCGTACATGACGGGAGATGACAAGCTTATGGGTGGAGAGATCATAGCAAATAAATACACACTGAGTCAAGGAATATCCTAAAAGAACCTGACTGCAACCTTTGGACCAGAGGTCCAAGTTTGTGGAGTAGTATATGGACGAAGCCAAAGGAAAACAAAGACAACCCGAAAACATGAAGAGATGTGTGATGTAGTTTTCGTAGAAGAGAAACTCAAAAGGGCCGAGAGCAGGAATAAGTTTGCTTTGGGCATGCGATTAATTAGAAAAACCGCAGCACAGGCAAAGAGAAGGGCGTAACCGGAGGTGGGAAGAGAAGCATGATGAAGGCTAGGACAAGCCCGGTCGACAATGTGCCGGCGCTTCTGCCTGTTGAGAATATCCATTGTGTTCGGAGTGTGGAGAGGTGGTGAGATGAGAAATACCATTGGCAGTAAGAAATGGGCGAAGAGCAATGTATTCCCCACCATTATCAGAGTACAATGTGCGGATGGATAGCTGAAATTTCTTTTCAACCAGGTTTTTGAAGGCAACAAAAGTCGCATAGACATCAAACTTCCGGATAAGAGGATAAAACCAAATATATTTGGTAAAGTGATCAACAAAGATAACATAATATTTGTAGCCATCAAGAGATAGGAGAAGCTGACGTCAAACATCGAATATATTATTTCAAGAGGGAGGAAGAAGGAGGCGGAGGATTGAGAAAAAAGAAGCTTGTGGCTTTATTAATATGACAATGGCAAGAAAAATTGAGTAAGTCAGATCACGAAAGGAAATACCGAGGAGGATAACAATTGTTGTTTGAAGGCTTTAATGAAGGATGACCAAAACGCTTTTGTGCTACAAATAGAAAGCAAAGGTGAAGAGGCAAAAGGAACGAACCAAACTTAGGGCTGAGAATTTGGGAGGAGAAGCACTGTAGATGTGGTGGAGTGGTCGGCCAAACATGGAACACCCATCCTTACGCCTATCCCAGCATTAATTACCCCAGTGTGACGATCCAAAGACTAAAAAGAATCAGCAAAAATCAACTATAACGGCATTAGTAGTACGAGAGAGCCAAAGCAGATATTAAATTTAAGGACATGGATGGAACATGCAAATACATCCTTGAGAGTAAGAGAGAGCCATGTGGCGTGATGCGAGAAAGAAGCATAGATCCCATATGCTTAATGGGGAGGCAGAATTACCATTACCAATGGCCAATAGCGGCTCTGTCTGTAAGGGTGAGAAGCGTCAGAGTTGGACAAGGCGGTGGTGACATGATGAGAAGCACGGAATCCTTAGCAACCCAAGCAGAGGAGACCACAGGAGCAGATAGTGTGTGGCAGTGAGCACACGAGGAGGGTCACGAGGTGGCATCGGGATGTGTTCCCATGTAGATGAGGGAACAAGATGGCACTGGCGAGCAAAGTGACCGATAGTGCCACAGATTTGACATTTGCCACGAGAGCCACGACCATGGTTGAGCAATGGAGATGGTGGACGGAAAGCCCAAGATTGTGGGGAAGACCAGTTGGAGCTATTGGACCGGCGGTGACGGGCCATGGCGGATCGAGTGGCTTGAGTAAGATCCACGGTATGCAAGAGCTGCGAGGCTGGGCACACTTCTTTGGGCCTGAGGCGTCTTGGGGCACCACATTGAAGTGGTGTCCACCTAGTCAAGTGCCGGAAACCGGCTGTCAATTGACCAAATTGGTGGATTTTGATCAAAGTGTTGTTGGATTTTGACCAAAGTCTTAGATTTTGACCAAAGTGATGTTGAATTTTGACCAAAGTCTTAGTTTTTGACCAAAGTCTTAGATTTTGACCAAAGTGATGTTGAATTTTGACCAAAGTCTTAGTTTTTGACCAAAGTAAACTGGTGAAGATTGGAAACCGGCTTGCAAGTAAGGATGGTTGATGTTTGACCAAGTTCAATTGCAAGTAATGGCACTTGATTGGAGTGGCTTGACCGGTTGTTGACCATCTGAGGCGTTAGAGTGCTGTGCAGGCGTTGGCAAGGGATTGAAGCTAGTTGGTGTGAATTGATGTTGACCGAAGGTCAAGGGATTGTGGGTGTTGACCAGAAGATAGGTGTTGACCGAAGCTTGTTGGTGACCAGCCGTGCAGCAGGGCCCGGGCGAGTGTAGGCCGTGTGGCCGTATGCAAAACAATCGTGGGGAGAAAGAGAAAAAAAATTTAGGGGTTTTGGATCTTGGTTCTGATACCATAATAGAAAAAGATCTTAATATTATTAATAAAAAATTGGGGTATATATAATACCACTACAGGGGTAAAATAGGAACTAAACATATATAAAGATAAATACAAAATATAAATACTTGAAACCCTAATAAATAGGTGGTGAAAAAAATATATAAATTTGTTGTACCTTATTATTTCGTAATCATTAATATTGTTTTTAATATTATAAGGGATAGCTTTTTGTGATTACAATTAAGCAGATCAATTAGTCATAGAGGCTGGACTATGATATGTTAGAGTTTGTTTGTGGTAACGATCATGCAACATGACGTTTTGCCCATAACACTAATGCGTCGTTTTTCATTGACGATGGTGAAATGAAATGAATTGCTCATAGGATAATTTCAACATTGGATCAACACTTGCAGATATTGGACTTGAATTCTTTGACAAAAACTACGGGTTTGAGACACTCCTACCGACACCACCTTCAATAATGCCCATAAGTAACTCCCAAACCCATATCTCTCAAGATACACAAGCTAAGAAGAAAAGACAAGAGAAGGTTTCTTGGTGTTTATTTTGAAATAATATAGAATGTAGTTTCAAAGTTGGATAGAGTTGCGGTTGCTATTGATGAGCACAACCCAATTACTATTGCCAATAGACTATAAAAGGTAGGGGTGGGCGTTTTAAACCGAGAACCGAAGAACCGATCCAATCCGAACCGAAAAAATCCGAAAAAATCCGAGTTGACTAAAAAAGTCAAAATCCAAGATCCAAACCGAACCGATCCGAATTTT
The DNA here is from genome assembly GCA_026586065.1 of Dioscorea zingiberensis. Classification (NCBI taxonomy): domain Eukaryota; kingdom Viridiplantae; phylum Streptophyta; class Magnoliopsida; order Dioscoreales; family Dioscoreaceae; genus Dioscorea; species Dioscorea zingiberensis. Next base: position 50,853,814 of record CM048819.1, read on the forward strand.
AATGGATCGGTTCATGGATTTTGCTTCATAAAATCCGATCCGATCCGAACCGATCCGAAATAATATTAATTATATTTTATTTTATTAATTAACATATGTCATAGTGTTATTGGTGTAGAGTTTAGGAAGGAGGAAACTCTCTAGAGCAGGATTTTCTAATTACTCAAAAAGACATTAATTTGATTGTAGCTACTACGAGTCGTATCTATTTTTATTTTAGAGAATTTAATTTTATTCACTTATTCGTATGTCTTGATGTGGTATATTGATTTGAATCATGAAAGTCGAAAATCGAATTATACGATCCGAAAATCCGAATCCGAACCGTGATCCGAACCGAATTAGTTGGATTTGGATGACGTCGGATCAAATAATTTTTTATCTCCAAATCCGATCTGATCCGATCCGATTAATATTTATGGATTGGTTCTTGGTTTAAGTCATATCCGATCCGATCCGATCCATGCCCACCCCTAATAAAAGGCATGCATGAAGCTGATTGAGCTGGGCTATTCAACACATGATGTGGCCAAAGTTTATACATATTATGGTGCAAATGAGGCTAGAACAAGTACTTTTTTTGGCGCACCTAATATTCTCCATTAGTACATGGCATCCTAAAACCACTAGGCAGAATCCTTAGTTTGGGATTGTTTAGAAAAGAATCACATTAATATTTTGAACCAGATTTGTAAAATGAAGCTAGATGTATTAATATTTGAAACGTTCATTTCTGAACTCAGGTTAGTCCTCATGTGTGTTTAGGGAAAAGATTTTGTTTACAACATATGAAGGCTTTGCTTGATGCTCTTTTGTGTTACTTGAAACTTAAGTATTTGTGAGATGAGAGAGAGAAAACCCATGTTAACTTCTTAAATAGATAGATGTCTTTTTCTCCCACCATATATATTTTTTACATTAATTAAAAATAATACTAAGAACATTGTCTATTAGTTATCCATTAGTAAGTTAAATACCATCTTAAAATATTTTAAACTAAATACATTAAAATTTTATCTATTAATTAATTAATTAAAACAAATAAAAAAAATATCAATTAATTAAGCTAAATAAATAAATAAAAATATCATCTATTAATTATAGCTAAATTCCATCTTTAAATATGTTAAGCTAAATAGATTAAAAAATATCTATTAATTAATTAAGTTAAATAAATAAATGAAACATTATGATTTAATTATCCATTTATTAAGCTAAATACCATCTCAAAATATTGTAAGCTAAGTAAATTAAAAAAATATATATCTTTTAATTAATTAAGCTAAATACATAAATAAAAATATTATCCATTAAATTGAGTTGAATACCATTTTAAAACATTTTAAGTTAAATAAATAATAAAGATATTATCTATTAATCATCCATTAATTAAACTAAAAAGTAAAAACTATCTTAAAATATTTAAGTTAAATAAATTAAATAAAATCATCTATTAATCAAGGTTGTCAGACCCGGCCAAACTCAGGGGTCAGGGTTCAACTGGGGTTCAACCGGGGTTGAACCGGGGTCAATAATAAAATATTAAAAAATAATTAATAATAATTAATAATAATGAAATATGATATAAACAAAATTATAATAATAAAAAATACGATTGATTAACTAAATTTGATATTTATATTTAATCCATGCTTAAAGCAAACACATACTAAACAAAACAAATTAATCAAAAATATTAAAATACACAATTAAAATATAATCATAGTTATTAAGTATACAAATATAACTTTTTGTAAGCCCATCTCATTTTGGGCTTTATTATGGACTTGTTTTCAAAAGTATTGGTTTTAAATATTCAAAGACTTTGAAGTATTTAGTTCCACATTGCTTATGGATAAAACTTTCACTCTCTTTAAATATAGTTTCATTCTACCAACTAATAGACATTGTTGGTGAAAAGGCTCTCTTACGCGCACACACAACTCATGTGCGGGCGCATGCTCCTCGTGCCCTCAAGGTTTTTGTTTATTAATTTTTTTTTCACTTTCATGTAAAAACAAAAAAAAATTTCTCCGGGCCCGATTCACGCGACCAGGCCGGGCCGGCCGGTTCCCGATCCAACCGGCCGGGTCGGTGACGTGGCGTCGGGTCTCCACCCCCCCTGTTTTGGGGTCCAACCCGGCCCGGCCCACCACCCGATTCCAGGCTTTTCCGGTTGAATCGGCCGGGCCGGGCCGGGTCTGACAAGCATGCTATTAATTAAGTTAAATAAAATAATTTTAAAATATTTTAAAAATAAATAAACAAATAAAAGAGAAAACTTCACGTTTTTATAGTGTTACTATATATACCACTACTCCCATATCTCTTCAACCAAATAATTAAAAATTTATATTCAAAATTTTATATATTTTTTATTTTTCTATGTACCAAACATCAAAGATTCTTTATCCCTCACACTTTTTATCAATCAACCAAACACCTGTAAAATAATATTTTATAAATATTTTTATTCATAAGATATAACAATCCAAACATCTAAACACTACATAAATAACATTTAAACACAACGTCATCAGTGAGACCACACAATATATATATGGGGGTTGATATGGTGCGGTCGGCGCACTTATGACCGGCCCGCTATATCTCTACATAGAGGGAGGCATGGGCCGGTTAACCGGGCCCGACGGGCCCAACCCGCCGGTTCCGGGCCGGCAAAATCCGGACCCGGAACCGGCCCGAGCCACAGGGCCAACCCGTCGGGCCGGGTTGGCCCGCCAGACCCGGCGGGTCACGGGTCACCTTCGGGTGACCCGTAATCGGCCCGGGCCACAGTGTAGAACCGGCGGGCCGGGCCCAACCCGCCGGTTTTTATTTATTTTTTATTTTCTTTAAAAAAATATCTAAATGTAAATGAAAAAATAGCAAAAAAATTAAAATATATATATAAAAAAAACTATGATATTTTGATATAAAAATAAAACGAGAAAAAAATTTAAAAATTAAAAACTATAAAATTCATTATCCTACACTCATTATTCAAATATTAAGAAAATAAAAAAAATTATAAAATCAAAAAAGAGTATATAAATGGCAAGCTACTTAAAAATAAAAAAATAACCATAAAAATCTTCATCATTGACAACTAGAGAATGCAAAAATCTCTTTTGAAGGAAAAAATTAATCTATAAAATTCATTATCCTATACTAATTATTCAAACATTAACAATATCAAAAAATATAAAATTACAAAATCATATAAATAGCAAGCTACTTAAAATTAAGGAAATGACCATAAAAGGCCTTCATTATTGACAATCAAACATTGCAAAAATATGTCATGAAAGAAAAAAAAATTCAATCTATAATATTCACTATCCTACATTAAGAAATCCCAAAAAATTATAAAATCACAAAAAGTATATAAATAGTAAGCTATTTAAAAATAAGAAAATAACCATAAAAAATCTTTATTATTGATAATTAGAGAATACAAAAATCTCTCTTGAAGTAAACAAAACACAAAATATAAAATTCATTGTCCTACACTAATTATTCAAACATAATAAAAACCAAAAAAATAATAAAATCATAAAAAATATATAAATGACAAGCTATTTAAAATAATGAAATAACAATGAAAAGCCACATTATTGGTAACCAAAAAAAATGCAAAAATCTCTCCTCAAGGGAAAAAAAACTCAAATCTATAAAATTTATTATACTTTCCTAATTATTCAAACATTAAAAAATCAATTAAAAAATATATGATGTTTACATGAGTGCAAAAAATTAAAAAAAATTGAAAAATAAAAAATAAAAAACCCAATCCTTTGGGTTGACGTCAACCAACCCTCAGGGTCTGGGTTGGCTTAGGTTGAGCAAGTAGGCCATCGCTGTGGCGGGCGGTTCACGGTTCTGATTTTCACCCGGCCGTCGGTGACCCGTCGGGTTTTGCCGGGCCGGGCCAAAACCCGGCCCGTGCCCCCCTCTATCTCTACATGATATGACTGGGTTTCGGGCGGTCCGAGGCTTGACCTGATCTCACATAAGATATGATGGGCTGACCGCAAATACGGCCTATCGTACCATATCATCCCCTCATATATATATATATATATATATATATATATATAAACCACTTGAGACCATGCATTAATAAAGAGAGGTTGGAGATGTCTGCTGGCAAGGGACAAAACCACATAATCTCAATAGTAGTGTCAGCAAGAACATGTTACTCAAACTAATTATATATACTGGAGCCAGATACAAGTACAACAATATTGTGGTGAAGAAGAGCAAGCAGTTCTCTGCCTAATTAATTATGAACCAGCAGCTGAGATACTACTCCCCTCCTGCCAATATCCTGTCCACACATTCTCCTCAAGATGTCATCCACAAGCTTCAAAACATTATTTATCTTAAATAAGGGTATGTATTTAATTAATTTACAGGATGAATTGAACGGGAAATGACAATTAATAAGTGTCCATGGCAACTCATCAGTCATCACACGTACGTCCATCTTCATTCATCCATCTTCTCACCAGATCATGCATGCATGCAGCACGTGTGACAGAATTGCAGCGCTCCACCTCGAGGAATGTAATTTGCGAGATGTCCGAGGCCAACCTCATTCAATATATGACCCATGCATGTCATCAGTGCCATGCATCAAAAGATCTTTCTCTGCCTCTCATCAGTCAGTCATGGCGGCTTCTGGCTTTTCCATGCTTCCTAGATCCCCCTTCACCTTTTCCAATGCCTGCCTACTGATTCATATATATATATATATATATATATTTAAAATTAATATAGGGAATGCATGAAGATCATCATTATAAGAGTCTTATCAGAGACATGGAATGACAAGCCACAGGCTAGTCAAAAGATTTCCATCATATATAGCTGTAAATCTTTCGTAACTCGAGGGGCATTAAATGAGCCCTTGAAAACACACCATATATTAAGCTCAGAATGTTTGATTCTCCTCTTCTTACAATGACTTTCAACTTACCCTCCTTTCTCCACCCTCCGATCATGATCAGATGCTCAATGCTTCTCAACTCGGGCTCTGAGCAACCTTAATTACGAACGAGACGTCTCTGACACGCGGGATTCATGGGTATAAATAAAACAAGGCTTTAGCTCACTTGCTTTCACCCCGGAAAGTGACTTACACTTCCTTCTAAGAATCCGACTTCCTCATGAGGCACATAACATGGTGGTTGGCGTTCAGCATCCTTCTTTTCTTCGTTTTACTGCAAGGTAAGTCCGGCGACTCGTTTTCCATTTCCGCTTTCCCACTTCCAACTTCCATTTCGTAACTGCATGGCACTGTTATTATGAATGTACAAAATCACCCTCGGTTCATCTTCATAATCACCCTAATGCCACTAACTTACACAGGCTGCTACCAGTCAGACCATCTTCATCAACGAGTGCTCGCCGCCGAACAGAAGACGAGCTGGACGGCCACCAGAAAGCTCCTCGGAGCCGGTGAGCACCATCGAAATAACCCTACTCAATCCTTATTATAAGCATTAATTAATGTGATCACGCTTGAACTCATGCATGCAGAGGAGAGAATGGGGGAGGGCACGTGCTCGACGGAGGACATAGCATTGTATCAGGGGGCGACGTCGCCGCTTCCGAACGGGATTCCGACGTACACGGTGGAGGTGCTGAACGTGTGCGTCTCCGGCTGCGCCGTGGCGAACATTCACGTCAGCTGTGGGTGGTTCAGCTCGGCGAGGCTCATTAATCCTCGTGTCTTCCGCCGTCTCCGCTTCGATGACTGCCTCGTCAACGACGGCGCGGCACTCGCCGCCGGAGAGAGCCTCTCGTTCCAGTACGCCAATACGTTTCGCTACCCTCTCGCCGTCTCCTCCGTCTCCTGCTTGTGAACGTTGGTGTTGTGTTTTTTTGCATGTATACCCCTCTGAAATCTCGGAATTGTATAAAGTGCATACTCCTGCCTGTAAAGTTGTTGCAAGTTTTGAGGGGTGTATATGCAAATGAACAGTAAGCATATTAACTTTGGTTACTTTGTTAGTGTTTTTGATGTTTAACATAATCTCTGGTTAAGAAAGATGTTTATTTTCAGTAATTTGATTTAATGTCTTGGTGGAGCAACTACTAAATTACTATTGTAGTGGTTAACTGGAACTTAGAATGTACCTCTTTTTTTTTATAATAAAATTGTATAAACTATGTTTCACTTAAATTAAAATTTATGCTTATAGGCACATATTAAAGCTGCCATTGGTTTAGACTACTCTTGTTGAGTATATATATCAACTTAGCAGTTGTGTTTCCTCTATCAAACCATATTATATTAAAAAATTAATGTCAATTTTGTTTTATATAAATATGTTATTTATTTTGAATATATATATATATATATATATATATATATATATATCTAGATATATATATATATATATTTTTTATTTTTTTTTTTCTAGTCAGGGATTCGACATAATAATGTGATTGTTGTGATGTAATGCCGAATTTGATTAATAAAATTACATATTTAAATGGAAAAATATTTTTAACACATTTTTATCCCTTTGAGAAATGTGATTAACAGCATTATATATTTAAATAACAAATATGTGGTGCAAATTCGGTTAGATGGTAGACTTATTTTTAGTTAGTTGTAATCCCAAACCTCTATATTTATAGTTACAATGTATTTGTAAATATTTGGTTTTCAAATTATAATACATGCAATCCATAATATAGAAGTTTGTGTTTAGTTGAAAATCTGGATTTGAAAAATTAATGTTCATGTATTTAAGAGAGATGCTTTTTTGTTTTGTTTTTTTTTTTTTTGGTGCATGGGTGAGCAGTGAGCCTACCCTCTTTATTAATTATATTTAGTTAAAGATTATTTTGAATATTTTTATTTTTGAGTTTTTTTTAAAATCACCCAATAAATAATTACTATAATAAAAAATATAAAATATTGTCACACATTTTGTTTTTATATAATAAACAGATTTATTAATAAACTTTCGAAAAAAAAATTCAAAGAAAAATTCCAAAATGAAGGGACTAACCGGTAAGATGAACAATGAATCCAGATTAAATCTTAGTTTCCAAATTAAGAAGCAAAATGAGAGATGAAAAACTCTAAATCTCAGTTTTCAGAGCCGGGGAAGAAGAACGGCTCGGGCTTAGGGAGAAAAATAGAAGATTGAGCATCTGATCAGTTTCCAAAGAAGTAAAAAGAGAGATTTCTAACTCTGGATCCCAGTTTCCAAAGCTTGGGAAGAAGAACGACAGGGGCGCAGATGCAGTTATGAGTGTGGGCTTGAGGAGATGAAGAGAAACATTGAAATCTAGAATGTGATGATCCCTTAGAGATACATCTCTTTCACATGCACAACATGTGAGAGTAAACTCAAATCCCATGATTTCAACTTATGCCCAAGTTGGGCGTAAGTTTTTTTTTTGCGAAATTAGCCGACAAGCGACCCTACGAGGGATTCAAAGGACCGTGAGCCGGAAAGCAATTTCAATGTCTTTGCCCACAAAAACAATTTCAAAACGATTACTCACCCTACGTAGAGAAGGATTCTACCACAGACCAAACTCAACATCCGGAACACCTCTAGGTGGAGAACTTGTTATTACATTATGCGGGTGGAGGTTTGAACCTGAAATCATCCGTCTGACGCAAGTTGGGTGTAAGCCGAAATCCTCTATTTGGTATATTTCAAAATACATTGAATTTTGAATTTCATCCAATCAAATAATTTTTTTTTGAAAACCTTGGATTCAGAGTTAGATATAACTCAAAATACAACAAACCAAACATCACCTTAATGCAATGAAAAAGCATGAAGGAAAAAATGAAAAAAAAGAAGAAGAAGATTTTAATCAATAAAAGTGCCCATTTTGAAAAAGAAAAAAATCTATATAAAAAAAATACTTGTAAAACTTTAACTGAAAATTTAAAAATAATGTTGAAGACCAGCTTTAAAAACATCAGCTAGTCCTCAATTTCAGCTGATCAAATAAACAGCAGCTTTAAAGGGTACGGTCATGGTCCCCTACTTCAAGCAAATGAACCAAATCTCTTCTTGAATCACTCTAATCATCTATTCAAAGTTTCATTTACCTTCACAAATCAAAAGACTTAAAAAGACCAATGCAAGCTATAACATCCAACAACAGAAGAATACAACATATCACATTGACTTGGGGTATGTATAGATTAATAATTAATTATAATAGGTACAATATAGATGCATGTATTTCACTTAGAATATAAATATAGTTCCAGCAGGTATACATTACAACAGAACATAATTTAGACTACTTCAAACCACAATCCAGCAGAGCAGGAATACACTTAAATTAGTAGTAGCTTAATTAGCATTAAAGTTTGACAAATTCAGATTTCACCAATGCTCTCCACAAGCTGCTCAAACTGAACCATGCAGGAAGCTGGCAAGCCTAGTAAAAGAACAATGCTCTTCTTCTCCTTGGAATGAGGCAGGAACAATGCCACCTCCTTCTGCGGCAGCTCCGGCGGCCCAGTCTGCGCGGCCTCACCCCACCCGAAGTCCGTCGTCCGAAAGCCCAGTCTAGTCCATGCCGTGATCAACAATGTACCCGTCAATGTTGGCCTCGCCCTTGTCGTCTCAAAGTAGTCTATCGCCGATCTTATGTACGCATCGGTAGTGTTTTTTATGGTGTTTTGCACAATTTGAACAGCGAACGAGAGTGGTTGATCTATTAGTTCCCCTGCGTCACAAATACAACATGCTAACACAATGCCATTGCCGTAGAACCCCTTAGGCAGTGGTGGCTCCATCCGGGACCGTCCATCCACCGCAAAGAGTAGCTTTGTCTTTTGCCCCGGACCCATTTTTAGGGCCCTGGTCCGAGCCCTCCAAGTAAAGGCAGATAAGACCGAGAAACTTGTGCAACTATCAATCAAACCATCTTGCATGGCCATCTCCTTGAGACTACTCAATTTATCAACATTGAATGTGAAACACCCATATTGTAGCTCTTGGGTCTGGTAAAGGCTTGCCATGTCAGACACATCGTCGACTTCAGTGAACTCATCATGATCGAATTCGATCTTCGGGGGACTCCGGGGGAGTTGGATGCGCCGGTCAAGGAACGGCGGGATGGTTAATGGTAAGCCGCGAGCGGTCTCAGCCCATGAGTGCAAAAACTCTACTGCCGAGATCCCATCTGCCAAGCAGTGGTTGTTCGACATCACCAGCACAAACCCTCCGCACTTGAACCTCGTCACCTATTTATGAATTCAAAATGTGATTGGTAGAAATCGATTTCAGATTTAGTGTAGATGTTTTGTTTGTTTGGCATATTCGTCAATCGTCACAACGAAACGACACGAAACAATGACATGAAATGCCTCACAATAGACGTGTTGATGATCCGGAAGGACATCCAATTAATGGCTCGTGCCACTGTTTTATATATGTCCTTTTCATCAGACTGTATAGCATCACTCATATATTTCAGGTGTGCAATACACCTGTTGCATTATTTAATTTAGGTGGTCCATGAGGAATAATTGTTGATCAACCATGCAATGTTGACTAGAGGTGGGTATGGGTCAGTTAACCGTGCCCGACCCGCCGGTTCCGGGCCGGCCAAAGACTGACCTGGAACCGGCTTGGGCTACAAAAGTAGCCCATCTGGCTGGTTTGACCCGTCGGACCCGGTGGGCCACGGGTCACCTTCGGGTGACCCGTAACTGGCCTGGGCCACCTTTAAGAACCGACTGGTTGGGCCCAACCCGCCAGTTAATCGGCATGCCCGCCGGTTTTTATTTTTTTTAAATTTTTTAAAAATATATAAAATGTATTAAAAAATTGCAACAAAGGTTTTTTTTTTTTTAAAAAAAAAGATAGTATGATATTTTGATATAAAAATCAAATGAGAAAAATTAAAAAAAAAATTGAAAACTATAAAATTCATTAGGGCAAATTTCCTACTAGTCTCTGGCACTATTTGACACTATTCTCCATCCAAAATACACACACCCAAAACACTATTACACTACACCCCTACCAACCCCCCCAAGGACCTATAGGCAATTTGGACACTATTCAAGGGATGAATAATTAATTATTACAATTCATTATCCTACACTAATTATTCAAATGTTAAGAAACTCAAAAAAATATAAAATAAAAAAGACCATATAAATAGCAAGCTACTTAAAAATAAAAAAATAACCATAAAAAATCTTTATTATAGACCATTAGAAAATACAAAAATCTCTATTGAAGGAAAAAAATCAATCTATAAAATTCATTATCCTATACTAATTATTCATACATTAAGAAAATAAAAATATATATATAAAATCATAAAAGAGCATATAAATGGTAAGCTACTTAAAAATAAAAAAATAACCATAAAAAACCTTCATTATTGACAATCATAGAATACAAAAATCTCTCAAAAAAGAAAAAAATCAATCTATAAAATTCACTAGCCTATATTAATTATTTAAATATTTAAAAAAATAAAAAAAATTATAAAATCACAAAAAAGCATATAAATGGCAAGCTATTTAAAAATAAGAAAATAACCATAATTTTTTTTATTATTAATAATAAAAAAATTGAAAAATCTCTCTTGAAGTAAACAAAAACTAAATATATCAAATTCATTATCCTACACTAATTATTTAAAATATTATGAAAACTAAAAAAATTATAAAATCACAAAAAAATATAAATGACAAGCTATTTAAAATAAGGAAATAACCATACAACACCTTCATTAGTGGTGATAAGAGAATATGCAAAAATCATTTTTCAATGGAAAAAAAACTCAAATATGTAAAATTTATTATCCTACCATAATTATTCAAATATTAAGAAAATAAATTTAAAAAAATATATAATGTTACATCAAAGAATAAAAAATGATTGGTCTTTGTATGTATAGATGAGTTAAAAACTGAAAATAATATGAAAAAAAATTTAAAAAATCCCAACCCGGTGGGTTGAACCGGCGGGTCAACCCGTCTGACCCGACGGTAGGTTTTATTAGACCCGTAAGTAATGGATCGGTTATGATTTTCTGGCCTGACCCACTGGTCAGCTGACCCGGTGGTTTTTACCAGACCGGGCCGGGCTGAAACCCGGCCTGTGCCCCCCTCTTAAATGCTGACTGGCATTGAAGTGTTTGAGATCAAATTGGGCTCTTGGACCATTACATGGATGCAACTAGCTATATAGGTGGTTGACCATGATACAGTTCAAAGTCTCCTCGTTTTATATATGATGGAGATAGGGCATGTGGGAAGGTGAAGTGAATGCCTCAATGAGGTTAAATAACTTTAATAGTTCTATAAGTACACACAGATATCTTGTCCTTTCCACCATTAAATGAAATGCTATGTATAGGTATTTATGTACTGTAGTCCAATTCCCTCTCTAGATTTGTGAGGGCCAAAACATCAAGGAGAAAAAGGTCAAAAAGAAAATCTCATGGATAAGATTTAGGATGATATATATATATATATGGAAATTAATATGAATTAAATTTTTTAAATGAAAGAGTGTAGTATTTGAAATTAAAAATTTGCCCAAGTCTTGGATAAACATGAAGTGTAGTTTTAATTTTGGTCCCTAAATTATAACAATAAATTAATTTGGTCTGTGATAAGAAAAATATACAATTTTTTTTCTAATGATTAAAACAAAATAAACACCAAAATTGATTTTTATTTTTTATTTTTTTTATAGAGATATAGTTAGGGAACTAAAATACACTACTTCGAATTTATCAAAATAATAATAATAATAATAATAATAAATACACTACTTCGAAGTAAAACTCTTATTTGAAATACTACAAAACAAACACTTATACTAATTTTGATTTTATTCAAGAAATATCATGAGAGTTTATGGTTATTATTTATCATTATTTGAAAATAATATTTTTAATTAAAATAAAGAGAGTTTAGAGTTCTATTTTAATTCTTTAATTTTATTATTATATATTTTTCTTTCATCATCTTAATTTTCTCTATTTCTTCATCTATCATGATTTTCTTTATTCGTCAAACTGAAATTTTGGATTTTACCTATAATAATAATAATAATTATTATTTTATTTTACAGTAGTTGAAAGTACAAATAATTGTAATTTTAGTTATATTGTTTCATCTTAATTTTAATTTTCAGATAAAGTTCCCAATCAAAGTATCAAAAAACAGAACATTCTATACTAATCTTGGCTTAAATTTTGACCTTATAAAAGCTCTCTTTTAAAGGAGTTTTTTATATATTAAAAATCACAAAAATATATATTGTACATGTTATAAGTAACTCAACTTGCATTTAATTTTGAAATACAATATTTAAGACAGTACTGAAAATCAAACTTTTATTCTTGGAATATTTTATCTGTGCTTTTAATAATTAGTACCTCCATATATATATATGATATATCCAAACAGTACTACTGAGGAGAGAGATCAGAGAGTTAGACAAAAAACAAAAAATGTTGGTACCTGAACAGCAAGGAGAGGAGCCTGAAAGATGTTGAGATCTTGTTGAGGGAGTTGATAAACAAGCTTTGAGAGCTTTTGAGGATCAGGAATGGAGATATCTCCCAAGACATCAAGGTCACAGTCAGCCACTGCCTCAACAAATGGCACACCACTCCCATCACACCTTACTATAAGCTTCCCTTCTTGGCTTATAGTAAGGCTCCCTTCACAAGGGTAGTAGTGCACCAAGATCTTTGCAAGGGCCTCCTTCATCACCCTACACACTTCCTCTGTGCTCTTCCCTTCCACTGCTCTGTATACATGCACTGTCTTCATCACCACTGCAATGTTCTGGTCTAAGTTTGACAGGTAGTAGTAGTACTCCTGATCTTTATCATCACCTCTCTTTACATGAGTACTCCCATGCACCACCTCTGTTTCCATTCTCCTCACACTAAACCCTTTCTCTCCTGCCATTCTTTCCTTTCCTATTCAAACTCTCTCCTATGTATCTTGCTTTGGGACTTGGAATATATACTTCAGCTGGCTAGCTCCTATATATAATATATCTGTGGTGTATGCATATGATCTTCTTTCTCTTCTTTGTGTTTTGAGTTGTTGGTTGAGAGTCATCATCCTCATTAAAGTCCTTCAAGTCAGTACAACACCGCCCATTAATGTAAGTTGGTGATTGTAGTTTTCACATATTCAATTCCTCTTCAAATCCATCTCTCTCTCTCTAACTATTCACCATGAGGTGAATGCATTGAATCTGGCTTCTGGCTTCTGGCTTCTGGCATGCAATGATTATATATATATATATACACACACACGGAGATATTATAGACCGGTCGGATTATTGTGCAAATAAGATCATCTCCCATTTTACTATATATACAGTGTTTTAAGGATTTCTAACCGTATGGATAGAAAGAACATCAAAAAATAAGCTAGCCTATTTGGGAACTTATAGGGTCTTCATCTTAACGGGTGAAAGTTTATAAAAATCTTAGTGGTTTAAAATTTCACCATTTAAAATGAAGGCTCCCAAATTATATAAAATTGACATCTAACTTGCTTCTACATGTTCTTTCCATATAGTTGGATTTCCTCATATCTTTGTCGCAAAATGAAGGCGACTTGCATAGTGATAAGGCCGGCCGCATAGTATTAGGTATATATATATGGGGCTGATACTATGGGCCGGCCTTATCACTATACAAGTGCGGTCGCTTCATTTTAGCCCACTTGCACAGTGTTTTGAGGAAATCCAACCATATGGATGAAAAGAACATCCAAAAATAAGCTAGCATGTCAATTTTCATACAATTTTGGAACTTGTAGGGTCTTCATCTTAAAGGGTGAAATTTTGAACCGGTAAGATTTTTATAAATTTTCACCCGTTAAGATGAAGACCCTACAAGTTCCTAAATTGTATGAAAATTGACATACTAGCTTATTTTTCGATGTTCTTTCCATCCATATGGTTGGAAATCCTTAAAACACTGTGCAAGTGGCCAAATGGGGGGCGACCTTACTTGTACAATAATCCGGTCGGCCTTATTATATATATATATATATATATATATATATATATATAAGTTCCATATAAAGTAAGAAAAGAACAATTCCAAACACAAAACATATATATTTCTCCTATATAAATATTATGGTTGGCTATCAAATTATGATGAATTATTATTTTGAGTATCAAATTTCAATTTATATTAAAATGATTATTAAATTTCAATTTAGTTTCAACAGGAGGTCACCTAAGAAAATATAGTGAGGAATTGTTGACGTAGATGTCATTTTTACACATCACTTGCATCAGTGGCGTCGCCATGTGGCGTAAGTTAACACATAAGCGCCACTTAATTCATTAAGTCGACACGTTAGCCCTTCTTTCATGTCAACTTATGCCATATGGCAATGTTACTGATGCAAGTGACGTGTAAAGATGGTGTCCATGTGGTTACTCCGGCGTTCACATCAACAATACCTCGCCGGATTTCCTTAGGTTACCTTCTGTTGAATTGAAACCAAAATTGAAATTTAGTAACTATTTTGAAACAATTGAAATTTGGCACCAAAAATGATAATTGACCATAGTTTGGTGACTAATAATAATATTTATTGATAAATAATAAAAAGTCCATGGTACTGTTTTCCTTTTACCATGGGGTCCTTGGGATGGGGTGTAGGGGTGTAGTGTAATAGTATTTTGGGTGTGTGTGTTTTAGGTGGGAAACAATGCCAAATAGTGCAAGGGACCTATAGATAATTTTCCCTAATATTTACCCCTATTTCTGCTACTACTGCATCTTTTGTTATACCTTCATATAACAAGGGATGATTATATATACAGTTAGAGGAGGGGAATCATGAACTCAGTTGACACTAGATATAGCATGTTTGCCTCTTTGATGCACCTCTGAGCACCATGTGGGTGCATTGAACTACTGTTTCCCTTCAATATACTTTCATTGTGGCAAGCTGCAAAAACATACTCAGCTCTCTGGAGAGATGGTCTATCAAGTGGATCCCAAGAGAAAGAAATAAAGGAACAGATAATTTGGCGGCAATGGCCATGAGAGAAGACAAAGATACTCACTTTCTTTGAAGCAGGCTCAGGGAGAAGGGAGCCAGGAAGAAGAGAAAACAGAGGAGGAGGGAGGAACTTGGGGAAGAAGAAGAGGAGAATTTGGATAAACTTGCTTGCCTTCTCACAGGCTCTTCATTATATTAATATTACTTTGTAACAAACTAGATATTCGCTGCTAGCGCGCATCTCTCAGTACCACCATTCCCTCTTACACATTCTAACAAACATTTCATAGGCGTGACCCTATGCTCTAACAAAAAGATGCCATTTGTAATCTGTTAGTTCGAAATTTGGATCAAATCCCAATTTCAAACAACATTTGAATTTGTATTTGAGGTGGGAAGAAGAAGAGTTAGAAAATCAAGGAGAAAAGCTCAAAAAGCAAAGAACACCTAGCGATTAACGTGGAAAACCCCAAAAATGGGGAAAAAACCACGGTCCTCACTCATGGAGGTGAAATCCACTAGCTCTCCTTCAAACATACAAAGCAGAACTCCATTGATGAGCTCCAGAAAGAGAAAATGGAGATGGAGAAGAAGGAGAAGGAGATGGAGAAGATGACTCCAGTCCTCAGAGCAGCAGGGCTTCATCGGATCAGAGATGAATTGCCCTTCAACTGGGAGGGAGGGGTATTTATAGGGTCTGGAGACTGGGGTCAAGCTTGGAGAGCAAGTCACTGAATTTGAGCACATGGGTGCCAGTTCAGCACTCCAGCTCAGCAAATCCAGCTCAGCATGCTTCTAGATGCTTCTAGACTCCAGGCTGGCATCATAACCTTATAACCTTCTCGTAACTGTCTAACCGCTCTGTCAACTGTCTAACTAACTGGGCTTCTAGAAGGTTCTGGAAGAGGATCTCATGTGGGAGGTTGCGGGAAAAGGAGCTGCACTGAAGGCAACTTGTTTTCATGAGGCGCCGAGGTGCTCTGGAAGGAGCTCGGGATTCGAAGTGTTTTTCGAGGTGGAGGAGCTCGGCCATGCAAGGGAATCAAATAGGGTGCTGTGGAAACTGTCACGTGGTGTCCACGTGTCTGGTCATCTAGCTGCCACGTGTCCCCATTTACATCCACCCTATCATAATCATTACTTGGCTTCATTACATCATTAATTAAACATTCACTACTAATGCATTCAGAAACCTATGTAATCCTCGTACTTCTTATGATTCTTGATCTCGATGCTGGCGCGCTCACTCCGACGCACCGGGACTTCAATTGATGGTTGGGCTCCACCTGTTACATTCTTCGTGTGGATGATTTACCCAACTGGCTGTTTTTTGAAATTTCCTTCCTGCAATCATATCTTAGGGGTACCAGGAACCCAAATTTTGTAACCTGTTAGCTATGATCTAGCTCTTAACTTACCCAAAAAAAAAAAAAAAAATCTGCAGTTTTCTGTAGCATATGCCAAGTATTTTATGAGTCTGCATTGTATAAAGATCAGGCATGGATTCATCCATTCACTGATTGTCTCTATATATTAAATGTTGGATTTACTTGCTTCTCATCATACACCATATTATATTCATTTACACTAGAGGTTTAAATCATAAAAGTAAGTGTGTAGCAAGATGGATCAGTACAAACTTTATATATAGTGCTACTATGGCAATATTGATGACCTACAGTGAAAGAAGTTACCAAATCATTCATTTGGAGAGTTTAAAGTCCTTTTTGGTAATTACATTTGTCTGTCTCTGGAGTCTTCATTGTCATAATCCAGCAATTAATAACACAAACACTTATTGATCTCCCAGTGAATGAAATCTTATCCTTAAGTTTGTCATCCTTTCACACTTTTCATTCTCAAGTGGTTAGGCAGTGCAGCTTGAGAGCCCAAATCAATGTCCTCTGACTTTTTCAATGCAAAAATTCTGATCCAAAACTTCAGTGTAGCATTAATAGCACAGCAGGAATTGAAATTGATGTTTCAAAGGTCTATTCAATGCCAAAGAAATATGCTAAAATGAGTGGATGGAAATCGTTTTATATGATACATACTGTTGAATTGAACAGAGGAAAAAAAACACACAGAAACTGCTCCTCCTTGGTCGGCAAAATTGCTCTCTTTTTCTTTTGACAAAGGAGAGGAGCGCTTCCTGAAAGTCAAGGGCGGCGGACAACCCGGCTTTTTAAACGTGTGCCCTCACCTTGTGATCCTGGGGATTTGAACATGAGTTCGTCCCAACAACCGAAGTCCTACACAAGGAACCCGGTACCAATAGACCAAGAGACCATTGGTGGCAAAACTGCTTTGTTGATAACATTAACCAGACAAGTTTGAGTGCAAAGCTCGAATGCCTATGAGTTGATCAATCATTCGAAATCATCAATTTATGTTACCAGACATGTTTAATCAAGACATTTAGTTTGTTTTCTAAATGGAAAAAGACCTTTTAAGAATTCTGAAATGCATCAATTTGAACTTCAATATGTCATCTAAATATCTTATCTTATCACAGACTCCAGAATTTCTGAGTTACAGTATATACTAGAATTACCTTTGTAAAGATTTAAAAAGCTCAACAGTGACATACTTAGCCTTAAACCGGCATGTAGCAGCAAGTGCCACAAAGGGTTCTCCGCTTTTTGCTTTCTGAATGTAGAGATGATCAAGAAAAACATGTTGGGGCCTTGAAAAAGTGGACTGATTGTTCACATTGGATGACATGTTGAGAAAGTTTGGATATAATTGAGGAGGGACCAATGGAGGTTCTTTCGCATAATCCTCTGAACAAGGAGTGTTATTAATATAACTCGAATCCGGGGACATTGGAGCCTCAAAATGAGCAATGCTTCCTAGATCCTCTGGAATGAAATCCTGAACCACAAACCAGAAATTAATGTTGTTTCTCCTAACAATTGAATCGCCAAAACGAGTAGAATATTATACCCTGTACTCTTGAACATATAATATCAAATAAATAGATGTGGCTTATTCACTCCTTTCAAAACTATATATATATATATATATAGAAGAATTCAATTCACAGTGCCTGCAAGTCCATGATGTTGTACACATTGCCTGTTTCATGGATCATCCATGGAACATCAGGTGCATGTCTCCATTCCCCATCCACCATAAATCTATACTGATACACACCTGGTGGAAGTACTTTGATGATTGTGAAGTCCTTCCCTGATTTCTGCAATGCTTTTCTGCAATTGAAATACACAATTAATCCACATGTTGTTGAGTTAACAGTAAAAATCAAAGTAAATTTTCAGTTTCTCATACTTGGTTTTCCAATCATCCCAAGAACCCTCAACAGCTACTTCTTTCCCACCATTACTCCAAGTAAACATTGTCGGAATTCCATGTTCTTCCTGAAATTCCTCATTCTCAAAGGGGTTTTGCGTCATGCCATCAAATCTCTTTAATGGAACCACCATAGGACTCTAAAACGGGACATTTTCATATAAATGAAACACTAACAAAGATTAAAAATTGCTCCTTTTTAGTACTTTCGAAACTGAAGACAATCACCAACTTTTAGAAGGAAAATTAACTAGTACATTCTCGGATGAGTGTTCAAATCACGCTTACGTGGTTTGCCCACGTTTATCCAAAATAAGAAAAAAGAAAAAAAAAACTGAAGAAAATGAACAGAGAGAGGGATTTGGAAGAGTACCTGAGGTGTGAAGAGAGGTGGTGACTGAACAGAGGTTTTGGGAGTATGTGGTGGGCTTTCCTCCATTAAATCCTCTGAGCTCTCTCTAACACCTACACCGCTAACATTTCCCATTATATGAAATCAAGGACACAACTTCAAGAATCATGAACAAGAAAGAAGAGCAGTGGATTCTACTCACAATCAATGAACAGAGTATAAAAGCAACGTCTCTAGTTTATTTTTTGGTAAACATAAAAAAAAAAGATATGAAAAAGAGAGAATTTTATGTTTACCATTGTTAAGGAATAGGCTAATAACCTAGCGGTATAATCATGGGTCTTGGGATAATTCTCTTTGGATAAAGTCCCTGGATCAAGTCATTGTTCTCATAAACAGAGGAGCAAGTTCGAG
This sequence comes from Dioscorea zingiberensis, assembly GCA_026586065.1. Taxonomy (NCBI): domain Eukaryota; kingdom Viridiplantae; phylum Streptophyta; class Magnoliopsida; order Dioscoreales; family Dioscoreaceae; genus Dioscorea; species Dioscorea zingiberensis. Next base: position 50,872,911 of record CM048819.1, read on the forward strand.
TCGAGTTTACTACTCGAGTACTGTATGGGCATGGTGAGGGGTCAGGAGCGTAAGTTTACTCCTCGAAGTCCATGATGACTGACCCGTATAGCGGGATCTTTATGGCCCATGTAAAAAAAAAAAATATTAACATTATTCTCTCCAATGAGATTGGAGGAACCATCACCCCAAGTCTTCTGTTCATTAAAAAGAACGTTAAAATAGCAATGGAATGTTCTATAATACTAAGATCAGCTGTTTGGTTTATGATAGAGTAGGTGGTGGAAAGGTGGGCCTTGGTTGATGTGGAGGGTTGGTTGTGGAGGAGTGATGGAGTTTGTATTTGGGGCTAAGTAGGTGATCCGGTGATCGGCGGTAGGTGAAGGGTCACTTTCTGGTGTCGTTTTCGCTGGTGCCTAAAGTATCTGAAAATGCGGATGCTCATGGTCGGGGACTTTCTGGATCGTTGAGCCGCACCGCCGTCTCAATCCCAGAGATCCAACGGTGGATTCCGTGCCTCGTGGCGTTGCCTGATGTTTTGTGGGCCCGGGCCGCGTGCGGGAATCGGAGTTTCGGATACGTGGCGAGAATCGCGAAAAGGGGACGGAGATGAGGGGAATCGCGCATGGGAATCGAGGAAAAGTGTGAAAGAGACGGGATACCTCCGATTCTCATCGGACGGTGAAGATGCGTTATTATATTTATTTTACTTTTTGCCCCCTTCAAAAACTTGAAATTTATACAATCCGAGTTTTTTATATATATATATAGAACGGTGATATTATCAGGCCGGTTGGATGCAATGTACATTTCCAGTCACCTCCCATTTAGATATATATATATGTTTACAAATTGAAAACTATGTAACATTGCAACGAGGGACAAACTGGAAACAATCCTCTACTGTTGCACATGAACTATATATATCACACACCATGCATGATCACCTTCATATTGATATTATATATCATGATTCTTCGATGAAGACTCTTTGGTTGATATTCCATGGCTAATTAGTTTCACTGTGCCAGTAGTGTAAACTCTGATACTGTTTCCAACTGAGGATAACTTGATGCTTTGTGGTGGTTTCATGGAGTTGGTAGGGTTTCCACAGAGGGAGTTTTTGGGCATGCTAAGAACCCTAACTTTGCATGCATCCTCAAGTCTTGGGATTGCATGCAAGTGAGAAGGGATGTCCACCATGAATTCTCCATATTCATCTGTAGTTCCATGAATCCATTCTATCTTCTTCTTCTTCTCTTTTCCTTCAGCCTTACATCCAACTCCAACCTTTGCACCTTCAACATTTGAAAATTACAAACAAGCTTTGAATTCAATCTTTATATATATTTTAATTATTAACTTCATGTAGTCATATTATATAAGATATATATCTTATAATTAAGTTATAAACTCATGCAAACATACTTTTTGAGTAAGTGAAAAATACGTACATGCCTTTGGTGTGTTATATATAGTGATAGTGCCGTGCAAGAAGCTAATAACTCTAGATCCAATTAAGTTGAGAAAATGATTAGTATTTAATTAGTTGTTGGAAACATGTCAAGGGAGGAGTTCTATACAATTGAAGTTGAGGATTTCATTAATTAAGTTCATAATAATATGGAAAGAACAAATCCATTATGATCTGATCCCTTTGAATTAAAGAAGTATCTTAATCAGAGTTCATGCTTTTGGAATAATTAGTGTTAATTTGTAAGATATATGTTGGAATGTCAGCTGGTAATCTCATGTTTAAGCAATATCTTTGGATCATATATATATATACTTCCCAACCACCTGCTGATGAAGACCATCTATCTAATTCAATATTCAGAGTGAGAGCAACTCTTGCTTGCAATGAATCAAATGGCACTATCAGGAGTTGGAGGGTTCTTTTAGTTTTGAATTTAATTTGTCATTTCTGCACCACCTTTTTCCACTTCAAGATTCTATTGTAAAATTACTCTAATTAATTCTAATAATCACAATCACATCGTAAGAAAATATGTACTTCAGGCAATATATATGCTGAGCTTCTTATTAATTTGCATGATAATTTGATAGAAATTAAATCATGCACTCAAATTCTTGATTTCATCCATTCAAGTTATATATCAATGAAATTTGAGAATTGAGGACAATGAAGAAAGATGAACTCACCGGAGATAGGGGAAGAGTGGAGGTCTGAGATAGGACAAGCTTGACAAAGAAGTGTACCGACGACAAGGACGGAGGAGAGTCTCTCCTCGCCATAACCTGCGATGCGAGCAAGCTCGCCAGAAGAGAACTCCATCGGCATCTCACGGCTCGCCGCCACAGCGATCACCATAGCTATGGCAAGGAGCCACATTGCCATGAATGGTGTTGCCAAGCTTTGGAAAGTGTTCATCTCGTTGGTTAGGATGTTTAATTAACAGTTTGTTTTGCTGCAAGGATGAGCCATGCTTGAAGTTGGAGGTATATATATAAGACTAGAAGCCAAGTCAATTACCTTCATTAACTTCATTTGACTGGAAGGTAATGTTTTGGTTGTTTATTGTGTATTGACTATAAACACCCTCTCATTTTTCACTTTAAAACTAAATTTATCACTAATAGAATGTACCATATCATATTAAATGCATGCAAATAATTATCAAAGTAACATATTAAAGGAATGGTTCTTAAGTAGTTTTCCTTGAACTAAAAGGTCAAATATATATAGAACATACATGGATCACTTGGTCTTGATTGTCAAGGAAGAACAAAAACAATGAGGTGAAAAGATGGTATCAAACAGCAAAGGTTGTTCACCTACTCCTTTCCTTAATTTCTCATCTCCTCAAATATAGGTTACTAAATCATCATCCATGGCTTAATTCAAGTCTTCCCCAACTATCACACAAATTAATTAACAAGGTAATTAGACAATCTTGTCTTTCTTCTCAAAGGTTCAATTAATGTCAAACACTCCATCTCATTCTTCCTTTATTTGGACCTTTGTTAGGAGAACCATCCCTAGCTACTTACCAACATCTACATGCCCTGTCCTTGTAGCTTCATTTAGCCTCCACCATTTGATCCATTATTTTTATTAGAGTTCATCCTTGCAAATCCATACATCCAAATCAAACCCAAAGAACCTCAAAAGTTGTTGTTCCATGGGTTTAAATATATAGTATATCCTTATACCTCAATAAATTAAATCATCACCCTAATCACAACAAAATAAAAATCATAACAAACATGAGTCTCATATTTTATAATAATGGTGTGATTGCAACTCACAATCAACAGTACTAATGAATAAAAATGATAAGGAGGGATGATGGTAGGGAAAAAGCCATGCTTTAAAGTTTAAACACATCATTAGAAGCACAAACAAGAGACAAGTGCCTCAAAACCAGTTCATAATCATATCATGAGAGAATCTCAGCACTAGCTAAATATCTTTTCCACAGTTACCTTTTTACTTTGAATTTGGATAGTTCTAAGTGAGTAACTAACTGAAAGATAGAGTTGTTATGATAAGATCCCATGTTTTTCTATCCTTATAATCTTGAGGTAATCTCTATACATCTAACTTGTACCTAGAGAGAGTACAGAGAAGAAAGAATGTTTCCTTTGTTTCTAGTTTAGAGTTGTTGCTTTTCATGCATATAGGTAGCCATAGGGGCCTAGGGGGTCTTATTCTTCAAGCAATAGGTTTTTGATCCCATGAAAGAAAACTGATGTGTTTTTGCATGGTTGTTGGCACTCTCTTGTCTTCATTGCAAATACAATGACTATTTAAGGTACACATTCCTTGAGATGTGATCTATAAAATAAGTTTTAAGAAAAGCTGATTTCCTTGATTTGCAAAAAAGATTGCAGTTTACTTGATAATTGATTTCTCTTGTGCTGTTTTTTTTGTTTTTTTCTTTTGTTTGGTTTCTCCAATGGAGGGTTGAAGGGAGAGTGCCATGTGGTGACACATGCCCTCTCTGATTTCCAAGCTATTGGAGCTCAAAACCAATACACTAATAAGAGAATCAATATATGGCAAAGAAGGGCCACCATAAAGAATATATATACTACCATTGTTTAAGTATATAGAGCCATGGGAATTGTGAAGTGATTAACCACACTCCTCTATCTCTTCTTCCTCTGCTTTCTTAGAGCTCTTTCATATGTCAATCACATAAAGTTAAAGTCTCTCTTTCTCCCTCTTTTGCCATACAGCTATGTTGTCCTTTAGATGCATGAAGTACTGAAACTGAAAGGGAGCAAATGGCTTCTTCTTCTTCTCTTTGTTTCATGAGGCCTTCATTTGCAGCCATTGCACTCTCTCTTCTTCTCAGCGTTTGCTACTCATTCTCATTCACATTTCTTTCAATTTTACTCTTCTTTCTCCTCATCTTCTCAAATGCCAAAAAGCTCTGGCAGACCAGCCTGGTGGAAAAACAAAAGCCAAAGGCATCAGAGTTGGATGGAAATGAGAACCAGGCAATCCAAAAAGATGGAGATGGAGATGAAGATGAAGATGAAGGAATGCTAGAAAGACTTGAAATAATGCCCCGGCCTTCGCCGGAGACCGAAGAGTCGGACGATGAAAATCTCATTGAGATCACACTCCCAGATGGGCACTACAAAGCTCCAGAAGAGAAGCCAGAGACAATATTGCTTCAGCAAATGAGTGAAGGTTTAATGGAGCTCTTGTCAGACATCATTGAAGAAGATAACCTGATTGAGATAGACATCAACATGGGCTCCATCAAATGTTCAAGGCCACTGGAGATGAAGGCATAATTAAGAAGTTGATCAACTGCATGCCTTGTTGCTTGGTTTCAAAAAGAGCTTTGAGAGAGGTGACTCTCAATTGACTTTCACTTTCTTGAAAGCATAGGATGCTATTGTTTAAAGGCTTAAAAGAACCTGAATGCTTTGTCTTCTCTTGCTTTCTTGGGAGGCTCAAGTTGGGTAATGTAAACAGAGCAAGAACACAGAGAATGAGCATGATGCATGATGAAATCTTTCTTTCATGTTGGCTTCATGAATTGCCTTTTTCTACTTTGCTGTTGACCTTGTCTTATTATTGAAATCTAATCTAATAAATGGAAGACCCTGAACCATTTCTTCCACTTCAATTCAGACTACAGCATCTTCTAAACCAACCATGCCACACTGATCTTAGGTAAATGAAAATGAAGATGATCATATGATTTAAATTAAGAAAATATTAGAGTTCTTTGAAGAATGTGTAAAATGCAACCTTTGTTTTCTCCATTGAAACTTGGCTAGCTTCATTGCATTGTATCTCCTTTTTCTTATTCTCTTTCTTGTATTCATTTTTCTTCATTTATTGGTGGAGTTTTATACATCAACCTTTTATTTTAATGTCATAAATTTTGCCTATTTCTATATTTTTATTTTTGGAAAAAATCACTCCTTTGAGTGGGAGTACTTTGATTACATGTGCATGAAAACAACTATTAAGTTATAAAATAACAATGGAGTGGAAGGTGGAAGGTGGAAAGTGGAAAGAGATTGAATACAATCATAACAAAGAAGAATGGAAAACAAAATAAATAAATAAATAAATAAATAAATAAATAACTAAGAGATAGATATTTCATTATAAAATCATATCTTGTGCACTCCCACCATATCCACCCTCTTCCTTTGTTTAACATTCAACCCTATAAATTAATTCATGATTTTGAGTTTTCTAATGCAACTTAAAATGGTCCCCTTCCCATTAACTACATAGAGACAAAAATTAATTTGCTACTCCATTATACATCATTCACACAATTAATTAATTAATTAGCTCGTAGTTTAAGGATTTTTTTTTTTTTTTTTTAACCAAGAGAGAGAGTGGCAATAGAAAATTATTTAACTTACGAGGGGGCAAGCAGTAAAAAACCAAACCACCTAATTAGACAGACGGGCATGATTCTCTCACCGACGATGGCTGTTTAGATCAACGGTCAGAAGGAACCCACGTCACACCACACCAATCGAGAAACGAACAGCTAAAAATGAGCCCACGTGTCGACACGGATGCTTTCCAAGAACCGAGATCCAACGGCTCACACTCATTGCCTCCTCTTCCCTCCTCTTAGAAGAAGCGCCAGCGAGGAAGGAACCATTTTCATGCCCGCAAAACCCATCCAAGCTCTCCCTCAAACCCTAATTCTCTCCTTCTTTGATGATTTTCGAGCGGTATTAAATCTCCGGAGCTTCGGGATCGATGGCGGATTCGGACAACGACTCGGGAGGGGCGAGGGAGCAGGACAGGTTCTTGCCGATCGCGAACGTGAGCAGGATCATGAAGAAGGCGCTGCCAGGGAACGCGAAGATATCCAAGGAGGCAAAGGAGACGGTTCAGGAGTGCGTGTCGGAGTTCATCAGCTTCATCACCGGCGAGGCCTCCGACAAGTGCCAGCGGGAGAAGCGGAAGACCATCAACGGCGACGACTTGATCTGGGCCATGACGACGCTAGGGTTTGAGGACTATGTGGAGCCTCTCAAGGTGTATCTTCACAAGTTCAGGGAGTTGGAGGGGGACAAGGTCGGAGCCGCTGGCTCAGCAGTACAGCAGCACAGGGAATCCGGGAATGCCGCCGCCATTGCCGGCAATGTGGGTCCCATGTTCATGTATGGAACTGGGAGCTCTACTTCTTCAGCTGCAAGACAAGGAAGAGTATGAACTTCTCTTCTTGGTGTGTGTTTGTAAACAGATAAAGATAGACAAAAGGCAATAAAAGGTCAGAGCTTTGGTGAGGCTTCTTTTCTGCTTTTCTTCAATGTTCCTCCATTTCTCAATTGAATTCAATTCATTCTCTGTTTGCATCCTCCTATCAAAGTCCAGTAAATACCTCAGACAGAATGGAAGCTCTTATCTGATCATCATTTGTGATGAACAAGGAGGATTAGATTATCTGCTGTTTAAATTTTCAGCTTCAATTACTCCCTGTAGAGAAATGCAATTGGATTAAGTGTGTTGTGATAAGGATAAGCTATGCTAAGGATCTGAGTATCATATTCATGCATGGTATCACCTTAAGAATGATAATAGCAGCTTTCTTGTCCAGAACTTCATTGTATTCACTGCATGAGAGTGTCTGGAATACACAAAAATGGACAAGCTATCACCTTTTTTTGTGGAATTGAAAGAATATGTGTTGAATGAATCAGACTTAGAATGGGGATTTATTTACTTGTATACAATTTGGACAACCAGCATCAGTTGAGCAACTGCATGTAGTGACAAGCTCCGAGGCTGCTGTTAAGAGTTCTCTGAAGAGTAGCTGAACCTGTTGCAAGTTTCAAACGTACTTACGATTTAAAAGATGATGAAAAGATTACTGTTACTAAAACATGCTTTACAACTTATATATAGTAATCAATAAAAAGTGGATAAAATTCATGACATATAAGTATGGAACAATTAACATATGCGACATGCCAAAATATGCTAAGGTAGTCTTTTGATGAAAAACCATTCCCATAATTGGAACTCACATCATATCATAACAAACTCTTAGCTCTGACTCAGTATTACCAGACCCCCGGATCTTTGATATGCCATTACAGTGCAAACCAACTTTCACAAATATAAGCTTTGATCTTACAGGTCAACTACTGAGAGGTACACAATGGGACAAGGAGCTGATGAATGAAATTTTCTCAAACTCAACCATACACTCTGTAATCAACAAGCAGATTAATTGAGAGGCTGAAGAAAAAACATGGATTTGGACTCGAGGAACAGGGGGAAAATCCATGTTAGCAACCATTTATGATACTAGTAGAGTCAAAAATGAAATGTGTCCATGGCAGGGTTGGAAGAACTTATGGAAACTGAAGATAGCACCAAGAGTGAAGATGTTCTTTTGGAAGCACTTTCATGACCGTCTCCCAACCAGGAGTCACATGTGCAACATGAACTTTGGACCAGATGATCCACATCCAATGTGTAAAATTAGCATTGAAACTACTAATCATCTCTTCCATGAATGCTGGTGGTTTCAACAGGTTTGGGTTGAGATGAAGACAGAGGGTTACCTCAGTAGCTGGAATACACAAACATGAAACTTAATAGAAGGGAACTGGATAGTTAGGAGAGACAAAGTATCCTCAACAGAGAAATTGATCATTGGAAATGCCTTGTGGCAGATATGGAAGGCCCACTGTAATCTAATCTTCAGAAGAAAACATAGCAGACCTTATGGATCTGTTTGATAGGGGAATATCTCACTTGGGATTAAGAATAACTTTTGAAAAGTTTTGAATTTTTTAGGGGAAAATTTTAAAGTAAAGGTATTAATGATAAGATAGCTATGTGGCTTCCATGCATTGGTGGGTAGGTTATTATTATATTTTTAAACTTAAATTAAAGTTTTTGGCGGGAAAAAATTTCATTGGGGAATGTGTTGGGGATATCCCCCTATCAAACATGAGCTATATGGTTGCACATAAAAGCATCATATCAGCAATAGAATACCGCCAGTGGAATCACCCAATTAAGCACATAGGAATGAAGATGGAAAGGAAATGGAACAAAGAAAACCACAAACATTTGTTCTTCACTGACACTTAATGGGATACAGAGTTAAGTAGGAAAGGATAGGTTATGTTATTATTACTAACAGAGGACACCTGTGTATTGCAGGAGCTACAACTTATGAAGCATACTCTGACATTGAGGGTGAATTAAAAGCACTGAAGGAAGGAATAGACAGATTAATAAGCATGGGAAGCAATCGAGCTCTGTTGCATACAGATAATGAATGCCCATTGAGAATCTTCCAACAAGACAGAGAGGATAACAATTGTAGAACAAAAGAAGCAACAAAGGAGTGCAGAAGGATGTTGACTCAGATACAGAACTGGGAGATGATCCAGATATCAAAGAAAGAGAATACACGCTCTGATGCATTGGTGAGGACAGCAAAAAATACAGGGACAAGCCTCTTCTACAATAATACTCAAAGCACGCCAACATGACTTCAGGATTATTTTTATAAGCTAAAAGAGTCTGTAAAATTTAGCTAATTATGCTCTTTTCTATACCCAAAAAAAAGGACTTGATTGCAGATTGTGTGTTTATGTTCAATTCTTTCTCATGATAATGTCTTCCAAGGTATGCTTTTAACTTGGAAAAAGAGAAAAAAGATAACATGGAAGAGATACTGCAGATACCTTTGTTGAAATACCAATACCTCCAGGATGCTGATCATACAACAAAATCCTTTCGGGAATGTTACGGGTTTCATGGGGATTTGCACATTCTGAACGTAGATCAGATGTGTTGCACATCAAGTACCTGCCAAAGGACAAAGAGCAACCAATCGTGATCAAATGTAAAATTCCCTGTTTATGTCAAAGTTAAGATTATTACATGTCAGCCAACCATAATGACGAAAAGAAACTGCTTTATGCTACAAGGAAAACATGTAACAAGATCGATGTACGTCTGTGTGCAGGCAATTTTATTTACAATATAATAGTACACTAATTGTGATAAAAGGAAAAACAAAATAAAATAATCATCTTAAAAAGAAAATATGGAAGAAGTAAGATCAAATTCAAGCAGCACATTCTCACTAGTATGTCCAAATAGCAAATCAGGACGACTAGCAACAAAACCAGAAATTCCTCAAAGCAATGTGGATAGCTTCCCAGTGCAAAATGTTGCTAAAAATAATTTAAATAATTTTCAAAAGGCAAACTGGTTAATCACTGGTGTTCTTAGACTATGGTGCTATGTTTCCATTATATGCACAGTAGAATTCTGGATTGAGAAAACTCACAGAGGGACTACATTAAGAAGTGCATGAGAAGCAGCATGCTGGCCAGCACGGAAGGAAAGTTTATGAATCTCTACTACTTTTCTGATGGACAAGGGAACACGAATCCATGCTGCCTGTTTTAATTTTGAAAAAGGGAATCACAAACAACAGAAAACTTGCAGTATATACAATAATATGGACTTACGTTTGACATTAAACTCAATTAGTAACAAATAAAAGAACCTGTGATTCATAAGAGTATGAAGGTAGATTTAGTTCAACACGATCAAATATCTGGTTGCTTGCCCTCCAAATGCGATAAAAACCAAACCACTTGGTTGTTACTCTACAAGTATTTGCTTGGGCAGTTGTCCTCATGCACTCTGGTTCAGTTGCCTTCATTGGATAGGCCTAAGCAACAGGAAGAAACACAACCAAGCCCAAGTTTAGCCCATAAGGATTAGCATAACGTTAAAAGTGGTATGTATTTGGTTAGTACTGAATTCATACGCCAACTAACATCATCTATAGTCCCTCAATGTGAGTGGGTCGAGCTTGGGGCAGCAAAGAATAAAAGAAGCAAGTATTTATATGAAGCAGTTTTTATTGTTGCATATGAAATTAACCAATCAAATAAGAACTTCAATTATTCAACACAAGGAGATATTATGACCACAATTGATTAGGAGCAACAATGTCATTTTTGGATGATTAAGAGTGAGACATACAAGATTGCCCCCAATGACATGAATGTCTGTGTAGTCTCGTGTCTTGGTGAAATACTTCAAGTCAGCCTTCAAGCACAAGGCAACTTTTAAAGATAAATCTAAAGCTTCCACTAGATAGGTTTTGCCTTGATGCATGTAAACGGCTCCTTCATAGACCTGAAGAACAATTACATGCAATGGATCAGACCATAAAATAAATTAACAAATCAATGATGAGAGAGTGTATCCAAGTTTGCTATGACTAATTTTCCCTCTGAAAAGTGCACAGTGGTAAAGAGGGAGACTTCGGAAAAATAATGATATAGTAAAGCTTTTAAAAAAAGAACATTCTAGAAGAACATCTGGAAATTTAAGATAAGTGTTCAAAAACTCCACAAAGAGCAACTATATGACTGTTGAAACCTCAACCAGTAAACAAAAGAGAAAGGGCCATCCACCAATTTTTATTGAAGCAAAAGCTGGAGACGATGCATGTCTTGTCAAGCATAAATCCTCACAATATGAATAAACAGATAAATCTGAACCAGTGAAATATTATGCACAGAAGTACTAAAATCAAGATTATTTATCAGCCACTTTTTTTTCTTGTACTAGCCTTGTGAACCTGTTACACAATCAGAAGATTGGGAACAGAAGACATTTATCTATGCTGCTTTATATATCATGCACTTATCCCTTGGTCCCTCACTTTATGATCTCTGATTTCACATTTTTTGTACTTTCCTACTTTGGTTATTGGTTAACAAATGGTGGTTTATCCACTTCATAAAAATATATATATATTTTTTTTTAACAAAGAAGAGCCTTAAGTAAATGTTATATTCATTAGAAGCAAAATAGGAACAGATAACCAGTTAAAAATGTATGCAAAGACCACATATAATTATATGAAGGTCTAAAGAAAGTCCTGAACAAACAAATCGTACCCTATGCAGTACGAGAACAACCTATTTCAAAGCATAATATACGCATTCTGCAGTTGATGCACAAGCCCATACTGTATTTGACACCAATCTGCATTTACATGCTCCTTGAACAACTAAGATCACAGCAACTTTCACAAGGAAAGTTGGCTACCACAGTCCTCAAAAAATTAAGGTTGAGCGTTTCAACCATGCCTGAAGTATTGAATACCTTGTGATCTTAAAAGTGGCTGGCTTGTCCACATTTAAGATCACAAGGTATTCAATACTGGCCACATAATTGAAAAAACTTGCAAATCTTGAATCAAAATGATCTAGCTAAATTTTATCATCTAAGCACGGACTCTATAAAGTCAGGGCACTAAAGTTTGGCAATATAATAATCATAAATTAGCAAATTCCTAATAAGAAGTTACCTGAAAGAAGGCTCTGCTATCCTCAATTTCCTCCAGGATCTCATTAGTTAACTTGTCCACAACTTTATATCTCTCGGACTCTATTGCTCGAATATTGAATGCAAGTGTAGGCCTTTCCTGCAAAAATTCAAAAAAGAGGAGTGACTAATCAAAGCATGCTTAAAAAAATTTCCACAATAAAAATAAAATAGAAGTATTTCATTCAGGCAAAATTCAAACCTCCAGTCCTATATAACTCCACAAGTTTTCAGGGGAAATAACTAGAGAACCTTTGTTCTTCAAAGCCGTGATTCCAGTATTTAGATGAGAACCAAAATGGTATTCATCAGATTCTAAAGACAAAGGCAATTCAGAAGCAGCACATGCAATGTGCTGCTCTAGTACCTAAAAGATAAAAAATAAAAATCTCACTGACAAGATTTAGTCAATAAATGGAATCCCAACAAAAAATTTGGACACAACAATGATTTTGTTTTCTGCTATTTTCTCATAGTAATTGATTATGATGATTAAACCTTCTCATTATCAGCGTCGACTAGGACATGTTCAATTGGATGTTGGAAAAGCTTATTTGGAAATCTCATGAAATACTGATCCAGTGGCCCTTCAAATGCAACATAGACTGCCAGTGACAGTCTCCCTCTTCTACCAGACCTCCCAGCTTGTTGCCAAAGGCTGCACTTTTATATAATTTTAGTATAATTGATAAAACATTTCAACCACACAAGTGACTGAATGACAGAAGAACCATATAGACAAAATAACAGAAGTGCTTACCTAGCAATACTGCCTGGGAAACCAAGATGTAAAGTTGCATCAATATGTCCTACATCTATACCAAGCTCGAGTGCATTTGTGGCAGCAACACCCTGAAGCTTCCCCCCGAAAAGATCAGATTCTATTTTCCGCCTATCCTAAGACCAAAACAGATAGAAGAGGGACAACAACAGGGATATATCAACACAAATGTAAGATATGCTGCATGATAGCACGATGCAGGAGTATAAAAAAATGCATCAAGCACATAAGAAAATGTTGATCTACTTCTCGTACAATTTGAGCATGAATCCCAGGAGGTCATCTTCAAACAGGACACTGACACACTCAAATTTATCTTCACTGTTTGAAACGCTTACAAACATCAAATAAAACATTTTGGAGATTAATATCTGATCTCTGTGTGTGCATGCATGATGCCAGTTCAATTTAAACATCAAATAGGAAAAATAGTCAATCTATAGATACTCAATTGTGATAAACACAAGTACATCCCGAGTTTGCTATTAAAATATTTTCATACAGATGTAATAAAGGAAATAAATAACCTGAGGAGTATAGCCAGCACGATAAGCACAGATGGTTCCAACAAGAGCTGGTGCAGTCACTTGAAGAATTTCACGACTGTCGAAATTGATAAGTTGTAGCAATCTTATCATATCAATTGCGAAAAGCCAACAAAAAAAAAGACAGAGGAAGTTACATACGTATAGCATAGAACTAGTTCACTAAGTTTCCGTGTCTTACAAAAAGTTATACAACGCAGCCCATGTTGAACCATTTCTGCAAAAAGATAAGATATCTCCAAAATCGGGCTGCAAATCATAACAATGATTAGTAAAATCTTGTTTGTATGAAACATATATGTAGTCGAAGTTTTGTGAACTATGATATTTAAAATATTTTCATTTTGATGTAACCTTGGTCAATTACTATCATCAACCAACATGATTTCTACTATTAGAGTGACTAATGTCCCCAATTTGGATTTGAGTGCAAGTCTGGATCTCTCATCCTATCAGGTTAAGTTTTTAGGTTGGATTGAGCGCAGATGACATGTGTTTGGTTTGAATCTACATCTACCATCTTGTGTCAATGTAGTTCTCAAAAAAATAAAGACCAGAAGACTGTTGACAGAGGCAAAGTACAGAACAATAGTCTCTACCTTGAACGTTTAATCATAGCTTCACCATGTGTAGATCCATGTTTACTTTTGCTGTTCCATGTTGATCCCTGAATGATTGAACATTTCTGGACCTTACTGATGAATCCAAACCTTTGTTTTAATCGATTCAAAGTATAGAAGATGAACTACAGTCACATTGTAGATTGAAATGCAGGAAGTATCCAAGTACCTTCACAACAGCTAATGGAGGATTCCACAAAACAAAATATTTTGGACCAGAAGGGCTTCCATCATTCTGAACCAACTCCAATGCCCTCAAGTTGGCAAGCGCCTGCATGATTAAAAAAAATTATGTGCAGTTATCAATAGATTGCCAAAATCACCTAAGACTACACAAGAGTGGCCTCTATTTAAGACCTTTCAGACAATCTCAAGAAATTTATAAGCATGTTGGTTGTTTGAGGTCCAAAAGCATATGCATCCAAGGAATATTCATTATGTCAGTATGCTTCCAAAAGACCCGAAGGATCAAAGAAAAACATTTTGGAAAATCTGAATTTGATTACGGTTTCTATTTCCATTTTAGTCCCAATAACTTCATTCTGCTCAACAATTTCAACCTTTTGTGTAGAATATGATGGAATGGCTTATCAACACTGCTGCTGATAATGGAACATGAGGTGGTGTAATTGAAGATTTTCCTGCCATCAAGCTGAATGCACCATGCGGACCACATACAAACTAACAGGGGGATATTGAAATAGGGGATAAAATACAGGATATAATGTAGCATGTATTTAATTGCATTTCTTGTTACAGTAGAGATGAGCATCTTCACAGCAAAACTCATGTCAAGTTTTCTCATAGCCAAGTCAATATTATCTCTAAAATACAAATTCAAACCTCAAATCTATTATGCTCATTTAACTTATGATTTTTCCCATTAGAAACCATGGCATAAAAATTTTCAATTCAATAGTTTAAGGCAAAAAAAACCGCTCACATGACATACACGTGATCAACAAATGAACATAACAAGACTTAACAGCTGTTTGTTATTAATGGTTGAAGTGATAATGATTTTGTTGTGAATCGTGCGGCAATTATAATGAATAGTAGTAAAAAGAAACCAAGAAAGCAAGAAAAACACACAGATTTAACATGGTTCGGCAATATACCTGTATCCACAAAAGTGAGTGGTGTGTCGTGGCCTGTTGATCTCAAGAGCTTTGCTTCAGCATGATAGCATGGTTCTAGAAGGATCGACTGAGTTTCAGTTAGGTTGAGGATTCTAGAACTTTCAGGGCATTCTCCTAAATGTTCGTATATTTTGTAAAAATATATGTATTTTGTGGATCCTTGTGGATCCATGTGGACCCTTAGAGAAACCTCTAGAAGGTTTCAACCTTTCTAACGGGATGACAGGCTTTTATACTTTGGAGAAAGCTTTGAGAAGAGGATACAAGGCTATTCTATCAAACTTTCAAGTGTTGTTCTTTTTCTCTAGCTTTTCTCATTCCTTTCTTGTGTGGGATTTGGTAGGTTTGCTTACTCTATTTGTAGGTGACACTTTGTTCAAGTACCACACGGGACACGACGAACCTCTCGACTAAATTCAGGTGCCTCTCCTTGAGCTTGGGACAAGGAGCTTCTCGGAAACCTCTCGGAAGTTTCAAGGTGTCAGGTTCGGTCCTATAACAAGTGGTATTTGGTTACTCTCTTTGTGAGAAACCAAGTATTGGTTGTTCTCTTTGTTAAAAATCAAATGTTGGTTGTTCTCCCTATGTGACAAGTGGTATCACACCTGGTGTTGGTTGCATTAGTATAAAGAAAGCCATCTTCGAGCCAAAATCATTTGGTTCTCCTCTTTTCCACTAGCTGCATTAGGCTCTTGGTTAAGGGATCATACACCAATCCCTCCTTGATTCTGCCTTCCAGTTCACCTTGTGGCTAAGAAAGAACAGCAAGTTCTACTTTTCAGCTCAATGCATCGGCCACCAAGTTCGTCTTGTCGGGTTTATACTCAAGCATATAACCAAACTCCGCCAAGAGATCTTACCATCTTGCCTGCTTCGATGATAACTTCTTTTGGATTTGGAAGCAAGTAGTCACCACATTATCAGTCCTGACAGTGAATCTAGAGCCCAATAGATAATGCCTAAAAGTTCTCAAGCAATGAATGATTGTAGTCATCTTTTTCTCTTGAACGGTATACAGCTGTTTAGTCTCACTAAGCTTGCAGCTTTCAAAGACAAGAAGATGCCTATCCTACATTAAAACTCCACTAATGGCGAAATTAGAAGCATCAGTGTGTACCTCATAGAGTTTGTCCAGGTCTGACAGTCTGAAGACCGGCTCCTCCATCACCGTTTTCTTCAGTCCTTCAAAAGTCTTCTTACATTGGTCTGTCCATGCACTCATAATCCTTACTCTTCTTCAGTAGATCACTTAAGGGGGCAGCCTTAGAAGAGTAGCTTTTGATGAACCGGTGATAATAATTGCTAACCCAAGAAATGACCGAAGTTCAGTGACTTTGGTAGAAGGTGTCTACTCCTAAATAGACCTTATCTTTGCTTCCTCCATTATAATCCAATCACCTAATATCTTGTGACCCAAGAATGACACACCATGCTACACAAAGGAACACTTCTTCATTACAAAGAGCTTATTCTCCCTCAACAATTGGAAGACTGTCCTTAGGTGTTGGATATACTCTTCCAAAGTGTTGTTATACGCCACAATGTCATCAAGATAGACAACCACAAATTTATCCAAATATGGAGAAAAGACTATTCATAAGGGTGCAGAATATAGGTGGAGCATTTTTTAACCCAAAGGGCATAACTAAGAACGCATAAGCTCCGTACCTTGTAATACATACCTTCTCCGGGTCATCTCCGGGTGTAATCCAAACCTTATTGTATCCCCAGCGCAGATCAAGCTTAGTGAAAAATCTTGCTCTTCCCAATTGATCAAACAAGTCAGCAATGAAGGGAATAGGGTATTTATTCTTCATTGTCACCTTGTACAAAGCTCGGTAATTGACACACAACCGTAAAGAACCATTCTTTTTCTTCTAAAATAAGATTGGAGCACTATAAGGAGCTTTAGAAGGTTGGATGAATCCAGCATTAACTAACTCCTTCAATTGCCTCTTCAGCTCTTGCAGTTCAGGGGGTGTTATCCGATAAGATGCTTTGGTCGACGGTTTGGCTTCCAGCTCCAACTCGATAACATAATCCACATTCCTCCTAAGTGGAAGTTACTTGGGCAACTCCTTAGGCATAACATCTCGAAAGTCTACCAAGACTTAAGCAATTCCCCGTGACAACACCTTGTGAAAGTTAGTACCTTGACCCTCTAACTTCAAAACCGCCAAGAAGATAGCTTCACCCTTCTTGAAGCCTTTGTGCAGCTGCATAGCCGAGAGAATGTGCATCCTCTCCTTAGACTGCTTTGTGATTGGTACTACACAAGACATTCCCTATTGCACAATACATAGGCTATTACAAAAAAAAAAAAATGGGGATGGCCTCTACCTTATCTATGAATTCCATTCCAAGTACAATGGAGAAGTCATCCATTAGAATCACAAAGAAGTCCAATACTCCTCTCCATCCTCTGATGCATAGCTTCACTCCACGAGCTACACCTTCAAGGGGTTTGGCGATCGAATTCACAAATTTAATCGAACTGGACTCCTTAGAGACCTTCAGCTGAAGTCTCCAAGCTTCTCCAATAGAGATAAAATTTTGAGTCACCCCGATGTCTACCAGCATATGAGAGGGCTTCTCTCTCACCAATACATCAACATCCATCCCGTGTGCATGGCCTTCACTGCCTGCAGCTTGGCCTTGATAGCATTAAGAAGTTGAAGTGAACTCGCATACACTTCTCCACTTTGCTTTTCTTCTAATTGTGTTGCCATTGCATTGATTGCCTTCCTCTTGGGACAATCCTTGATTAGATAAGGACTATCACAAAAATAACAAGCTCTTGCGGGAAATGCCTGGCCTTTGCCCTTGTCTCCAAGCCTACCTTTCCACACATCCTTACCTATATCAAGCTTTGTCTTAACTGCCTTGTCCCTTTTTGTTATAGGCTCCCTTTTGCACCTTCGGCTTAGGGACAAGTCTCTTGTATTCAACAAGGATTCAACTGCAACTATGGTCTGAGCTAAGTTTTACACCAATCAATGTTGAAGCTTTAATCTTGCCCACGGTTGGAGCGCTCATAAAATAGAAGAACTTATCTTTCTCGCTGAGGTTTACAATTTCAAACAAAAGGTCAGTAAACTCAGTCCCATACTCACGAATGCTTATAGTGTTCTTGAGCCACCAAAACTTTTCTTCCACCTCCAATAGAGTATTACTGGGTAGAAGTGCACTTTAAAGTCTCCTTTGAACTCCTCCTATAACCCAAGAGAGAAAAAGCATTGTTCAATCTCTCCGCTACATCTTTTCCACCATAGAAGTGCATTACCGGTAAGGAACAAAGTAGTTACTGAAATTTTCTACTCATCACTATCAAGATGCAAATATTGAAGATATATTTCCATGTTCCACATAAACATATCCAACTCCTTAGGATCTCTTCTCTCATCATAGGATTCAGGCTTCGGAGCATCTACTTTCACCATTTCATGCCTAACAGGATTGAAGTTCAAAACAGCCTTCTTACACAAGGCCCAGTCTTCTCAAACTCTTTTCATCTTCTTCAAGATCTCATCCTGAAACGTGGCCATGTCGGCCACATCCGATCTATTTAGGACTGGACTTGTTCCATAAAGCTCTCCATCATAGAGAGTTCCCTGAAACCCTGTCCTAAACTCCTTCAACACAGTGCCTAGGCTTCTGTGAGTTGGGATTTCCTCTTCAAGGCGACCAGCCACACCATCCACAACGTTCTCCATCCGAACGAGCTATCTCCATCATCGCAAGAGTGTTAGGGAACTTATCCTTTTTTTCCTTTTATAGTGCGGTCTTCATCATACCCACGATCCATAGAAATTTGCAAAGTATCAACCATATCACCTAATTCTCCCAAAAAGAGAACAACCAAACACTTGGTTTCTCACAAAGAAAGCAACCAGCTCTGATACCACTTGTTATAAGACCGAACTTAGCACCTTGAAACTGCGAAGAGGTTCTCGAGAAGCTCTATGTCCCGAGCTCAAGAAGAGACACCTGAATTCAATCAAGGTTCGCCGTGTCTCGTGCAGCATTCGAACAAAGTCTTACTTACAGACAGAGTCAAGCAAACCTACCAAATCCCCCACACAAGAGAGGAAGGAAAAAAGCTAGAGAAGAAGAAGAACATGTGAGAGTTTGAGAGAATAGCCTTGTATCTACTTCTATAAGCTTTCTACAAAATATACAAGCTTGTTAGCCCTTAGAGAGGCTGAAACCTTTAGAGGTTTCTCCAAGGATCCACTGATATATGAGTTTTCACAAAATATACAACATTTAAGATAGTGTCCTGAAAGTCCTAGAGTGCTTAGTCCAACTGAAACTAAGTCAACCTTCTAGAACCAAGCTATCATACTAAAGCAAAGTTTCTGAAATCAGCAAGCCATGACCATATATATATATATATATATATAGACCTGATAGTATCATGTATAATATATCTATTATATATATATATATATATATATATATATATATATATATATTAGATATTTTATATATCCTATAAATATATATCTAGATTTAAATCTAGATATATATTTATAGGATATATAAAATATCTAATATATATTATATATATAATAGATATATTATACCTAATACTATCAGGCAGCGGCACTTGCGGCCGGCCTGATAGTATCAGGTCTATATATATATATATATATATATATATATATATATATATATATCAAGTAGGTAACATATATATATTTATACAAACCCTAACCCTAGCCATACAGATGTATTAGAAAAATTCCTCAAATACCCCTATGCCGTACTATGGGGGCGTTGCCCCACACACCCAACCTATTAATTGTCCACAAGTTAGTACGTTTCCCTCACTCCACTCCGTTGCACTTCGGCATCAACTTGTTTTCTCTGTACATGTGTTCCACTCGATATGAGCCACATGCTACAACAGATTCGGTAAATTAAATGTTAAACTTAAACATGAACCTAGATAAAATTCAACTTTCTTTTTTTTTCCAAGGAATTTATTCATTTGCAATGGATATCGAAGAAGTGAACTGTACAACATGTGAATACAAGAAAAATGAAACAATGGGATACTCTCAATTTTGTAAGTAAAGTAGATAAAACAAATTGATAGTCCTTTTAAATTTTAAATAGGTGAAATACTGTAGCTAGTGTTCTAATTAAAGTAAAAGAAGCATATATTCTAATATAATGATCCATAACATACCATCGCGTGCTCACGGGGGTTTGCAGAGGTTGCAGTACTAAAAATGAAGGAAGGATCACTACCATAGACTGCACATGTCAAAATACCAATTGTCTGAGAGAAGAAAACACATGCAAAATTATATAAAGAAGTCACTTGTACCAAATGGAATTATAATAGACTACCATGGGAACATATCCTCTTCAGTCTCCTTAATATTAGAGCTGTGTGGCATCCAAATGCTCCTTTATACATATGAGTTTCATCAAGCACTACAAATCTGAAAGCAGTCACAACAACAAGTGCATTGGATAAATTCACTCAAATGAACTGTCTCTGAAATATTTTGACTGCATTTCATGAAAAGTAAAACTTTATGAGGGAACAAATTGTCTTGGATTGTAAGAGAGCCCTAAAATTTATAGTATAGAATCATAGAGAAAATTTTATCCTTATGATTTTTTATTACCTGAGATTTATTAAAATCCGCTGAAACTGTCCATGATATGGCAAGATTGACATGTGTAGCATATCTGGATTGGTAATCAACTACAAGCATGAAGCTCCAATTTCAGCAATAATCCAAAGTTGCACATAGAAAAAGGAAACATACAATCAGGAAACTGCGTTTACCAATCTAGCATTATCCCTTATCCATATACGATGTTCTTGGGAAGTATCGCCATCATAGATACCAATATCAAAGCTGACACTTAAGTTCTTTGTCATTTCTAACAAAGCTCTAAGCTGATCTTGAGCTAAAGCCTGCTAAATGCAAACAAGGATTGTTTTTCCTCATGTGGGATCTACCAAATCAAAAAAGGACAAACGAGTACTCACACATGCATGTAAGTATATACACATACGAACAAACTGATAGGCTAACCAATTCTTCTGATGTCAAAGCCAGTCAAAGAAATTTTTTTGAGTAACTAGTCAAAGAAATAAAAACTAATAAAAATATATTTCTAGAAGTTCTAAAAGGGAAAATAATTCTGGTCACCAACCTTGGTAGGGAATATATAAAGGGCACATGATGACATGTTCTGAGAAAGGTCCTCGATAACTGGAAGATTGTAGCACAAAGATTTTCCACTTGAAGTTGATGTTGCCACAACGACATTCTTTCCGGTAACTGAAGCCTGTATAGCTTCAGCCTGCAAAACACAGAAAGAGGTTAAAGCTTGAAACCAACTAAAAGATGTGGGCCTCCTTCAACTTTTAAGATGGTAAAAGCAGCACCTGGTGGCTATATAACCTGGATATTCCAAGGCTTCGGATTGCTGCGATGGAGTTTTCTGACAAACCATAAGGAAAATCTGCATAGGCTGGTGTTTTTGCATCGATTTTTTCTACATGCACCATCTGCAGAAGTTAAAAAGGAAAAAAATTATGAATTTTCCAGGGTCATGTTCCCTAAAATTAAACATAAACAAGAATAAAACCTGCCCATGCATGCCAATGCCATTTCTAAGATGATCAATCATTTCAGTGGGCCCCAATTGGGTTTGTTCCTGTGATTGATAATTCATGAAAACTTTTAGGTGTCACATATATGTAAATAACTCCTGACAGTTAACAGTTAATTGCAATCAATTGGAGAACAACCCAATATAGAAAGCCACCCAAACACAAGAAGACAGACAAACTCACACGACATCGCAAGGCCGATGATCTATTCTTAACCAAGTTTTCATCAGAGCTTTTTGGAATATCAGCAAGGTCGCCTACATATGTAAGAAGATCTTGTAGAGAGAAACACAGAGGTGCGCTAGTATTTGGCTGTGTTTTCTCCTGTGGATGAAAGTGATATATGAATAACCATTTCCTCTAGAACTTAGATTGAAACAACAAGTGTTTAAACTGAACACACCATATAAATTTTTATAGTCATCCACAAATCAGCTTTAAATAAAAGCTCCCTTCTTTCTGCAGCATTTACAATTGCTGAGGTAGATACTACTCCAGGTTTCCTATCTGCAAAGACACATGGACATATAGAGTAATTTAATTAGCTATTGATCACCCTTCAGGTAAGAGGAAAAACACATCAGAGGAGAAATTTCATCCATCTTACCAGCCCTTGGTTTCTCAGCAGTTTTAGGTTTATCTACCAACAATGTTGAAGAATCACCAATGATAATGGAAAAGCTTGATTTTGCAAGCACTCTTTCTTCTTTCCCAAGTATTACTACAACCTGAAAAGAAAATAGAATAAACACATACAAGATTTTCTGAAAATATAGTAAATTTTGTGTGTTGTCTATTTATAAGATAATTAGGTAACCATATATGTATTAGATAAGTTTTTCAAAATAATTAGGTAACCATATATGTGTTAGACAACATCTACCTTGATGCTCAATAAATAACAATCAAAAGTTATAGAGAGTCTTGGACTGTTAATGCATGCATATTAAGTGTAAGCTGCAAATCCTAAGATCATATGTTACAACTTTTGGGCATAATGTTAGAGATATTGGTTCAAACAAATGTATTAAGCTTTTCCTTTTTCCTTTTACTAATGGAACTAATGGATTAAGCTTTCCTTAATACCTGCAAATGAAATTATGTTAAGAGAATACAACCTAGAACAAGAAAATATAACATGAAGTAAAATATTTTTTTTGTAGCACGTTATTTTATGATATCTTTGGACTTTAGCTATTACTATTACTGCTCTTAGTTTCTCTGCTCTCCCATCCTCATTCCCGAAATTTTTAACCTTCTTTTCAAGCTCACAAGCCTATTAGCAACCTCACACATATAGGCAGTGTCAGGAAATGAGAAATGATTGGAGTTTCAGAACCGTAATAATTTCTCCTTTGATTCCATGAATAAGACTGTCATACAAATTAATATTGTGGATCACTGATAAAAATAATTTAAACAGATATGGAAAAGAAATTACCTTAGGACACAAACGTGAAAGATTCTCCACGTCAAAAATACAAAGATCATCAAATCCAAAATTACTAGCCAACTTGAGCTCTTCCTCTAAAACATTCGAAGTCATGCACTTCTGTTCCATTTGACAGAAAGCATAAATAATATTTAGCAAAGTAAAGGCCTTCAGAACTTTCTTCAACCAAAACTGGCAAATACATTTCTCCACCTTGTCCACCGTCTTAACTGAACCTTCAAACAACAAACATTTGCCTGACTGAGAATCTGACAAACAATTCACTGATTCCACTAACTGAAGAACCTTGTCATGGATTTCTTGATTAAACACATTTTTTGACTTAGAAGAGAGTATATCCCAGAGTGTGGAATTCATAACAGTATCCTTCTTCTGCCTTTTACGTGGAACCCTACTAGAACTTTCACCCCTTAAAACCTCCTGTTTTGAGCTTCCCCCCTTGTCTGATGCACCAAAACCAGTTGGCATTGCATCATCTGGCAAGATGTCAGATATCGATGAAAGATCATTCATAATCTCTTTCCAAGCGGAGTGAGAAGCTTCAGACATCACATTTTGCTCGGTGGCTCCTGAACGTGTATTAATTTCCTCTAATTGATCATTCTGAGTTGATGTTACTTGTGTTTTCTTAGCAAAAGGCACAAGAACCAAGAATTCACCATCCTTTATCGAAATACAATCAATTTGACTCTCTAATCTCAACTTAGCACCCTATAAGGCATCAGAGTATTAGAAATGATGGAAAAATAAATAAAGGATACCTTTTTACCAGGCTAACCATTCCATTACCATAAAAAATGTTCTAATAATATCAAAATTCAAACAATCAACGAATAAACATGGGAAATTTGGAGGCCTATATCTAACGCCACCTTAAAAAACAGATGAAAATTCGGAGATTTCTTCGCGGGGATGAAGCATTCCTTCAACAAGACCTTCAAATCAGCGATTGAACAGTTCGGTGAGAGCGAAACCCTCGTCGATTGGCCATCAAGGCATCGGATTTCGATCCATCGCCCCATCTCCGCCATCGCGAGATTGGTGGAATTAGGGCTTTCTAAATCCCTAATATCGTGTTTGATTGAGATTTATCCCAAATGAGATATCCCCAACACATTTTTTAATGAAATTTTTTTTCACCAAAAATTTTAATTGAAGTTTAAAAATATAATAATGACCCACCCACCATTTAGCTATCTTATCATTAATATTTTTATTTTAAAAAATTTAAAATTTAAAATTTTTTAAAAATTATTTTTAATCCCAAGTGAGATATCCCTCAATCAAACACAAGCAAACGTTTTGGCGGGGAAGCGAGAGCGACACGTGGCCGCTGGCCGGAGATGAAGCAAGGTCCCGCCAGGACAACGTTGTCAATTTTTAGCAAGCGTTTAAAAACGGCCCCTAAAGTGACCAACACCGGCCTTGACGATTAATCTGACTTGAAGCGGTTTTTATTTTTAATATATTTTTATTATTTGTAATAACAAATAAATATATAATAGACTTATAAAAAGCATTTTAATGTTCCAAAATAGCAAAAATTACTTCAAAAATAAATAAAATGTTCAACAACAATGTTCTTAAATTTAGAAATAAAAGCAATATAAATAAACAAAGTAGATTCTTCTAAGCTATGGCTAATGCCTCAAACTCTTCTTCTCTCCATATCCCTCTAAACTCAAAGTCCATCAGATCCTCTTCCTCTTCCTCTTCATCCTGATATAAAATCATCCCCATGAAGTTCTCTAATTTCTTGAAATCTGAACATCTCCTGTAAACTTGGCTACTATCCACTCCTATATCATCTCCATCACTTGTAGATCAGGCTCATCTTCATCACCACCATCAACAATCCATCCTTGTGCCCAACTCGGCGCACCTTCAGCTTCCGGAGGACGCCTTGAGCCGCTGGCTGACGCCACCACTGGCGGCCGGGCTCACGCTGGCCGATTAATCTAGCCAGTCACCGGATTTGGCGAAAATCGACGCTGCCTTCCTTCAGCTTCAGCGCCGCTTAAAGCGCCCTTACCGCTTTTTAGAATAAAGGATTTTAGTCATCTGAGGGTAAATTTGGTAATTCGGGCCATGAACGTTCATGGGCCCGGATTAATAATAAGTGGGCTGTTAATGGGCTAAAAGCCTAAAACGGCCCAAAAATATATAATTTAGCCCATAAAGTCTTTGTTTTGTTTTTTATTTACGTTATCATGTACCGGTGCTACAAAGCTCCCACATACACGGGGTCCGAGGAAGGGTCGAACCACTTGAGTTACACTGCTTTATTTGCAAGAGGTTGTTTTCATGACTCGAACCCTTGACCTTCAAGTCACATGGTCATAATTTTACCATTGCGCCAAAGCTCCCCTTCAAGTGATAAGTCTGATATATATTCGATCCTAACCATTCATTTCGGATTTTGTTGTTACAATAAATAAAAGATATATTTCCCTGATTTAAAAAAATGTAAAAATAAAAAATTTGTAAAAATATAAAAAAAACCTTTAAAAAACTTTATTGTAGAAATAACCCTCTTTTTGGCATTCCAAATGTTGGGTTTAAAATTCCAAAAAAGCTAAACTGTTATTCCAAATGCTGACTTCACCTTTTAAAAGAACAAATATGAAACAAAGCTGGCATCTAGAATTCTGGTTTTGTTTGTTTAAAATATAAAAATAATAATTAAATTTCTACTCTGCTAAAATTTAACAAAAATATTAAACAAGTAAACCCGTTTATGTTCAAAACACCATCTTACAAAGCTATCATTTCAAGACATAGTTTCGACGAGTTGGTGAGTATGAATAGATCATCCTCTTCATTCATCTCCCTCTAATACTATAAAGAATCAATGCTAAAGAAACGGTTAGAACTGAGAAAATTTAGGGCTGAAGAAAAATAAGTATGTATAGTGTCAAGAAGTCATGTTGTCTATAAATAGAGCAAAAAGATAACGGCTATAATTATAACAGTTACTTTTTAACGGTGAAAATTTTATTATACTAGCTAAACACTCGTTCTGTAGAAATAAAATTTGTAAGATTTTTTGTTATAATCATCCATAGAAAAAAAAATATATATATATATTATATAATTTTTTATTTTGTAACCAAAAGGCCCTAACTCATCTTTGGCTTTACCAAAAACAATGTCATTTTGCGATAAAGTTCTGTGAAGGGTTTTTTTCGTAATTTTTTACTTGTTGGTTTTTTTATATAATTTTTCTTTTTTATTTGGATGAAAATTCTATAAAAAAAATTGTTGGGCCATAACTCCCTCCTTCAATTGAACTCTAATTGTGGGCAAGCATGACAGTGCAAAGTCATAAAAGAGAAGGATAAGTTTGGAATTCCTATTTATGCAAGAGTTTCCACTTATGATACCAGTCACATGGAGTGAAATCTCCAACTTTGGTATATTTCTCTGAATTACCACTACAATATGGTAAGATAGTTATAGGATGGTCTCAACATGTTCAAACAAACATCACACTCAACATTCAAAGTCTCTCTCTCTCTCTCTCCCTTGGCAAAAACTTTTAAATCCATCAAACAAAATTCAATTCAATTCATTTCTAATTTTGATTGTTTTTTATCTATGAGAAAATTGATTGTTTACCCTTATAAATCAACATTTCTAATTTGTGACAATTGCCATCTGATCACACAAGTAAGAGTGGTTAGAAATTTTAGATTTAATTGTAATTAAAATCTAATATAACTAAAAAATTAATTAACTACCCTCAATTTTTTCTATCCCCTTAACTTCTCTATGTAAACTCTCTCTTTCTCTCTCTCTCTTCTTATTGGACCAACAATGGAGTGAGGCTGAGAAGCTCATTATCATCACAGATCCTCCATATCATCACCCCTCCCTATTGGGATAAGGTCCAAGATCAAGTTGGCTGCCAAGTAGAA
This sequence comes from Dioscorea zingiberensis, assembly GCA_026586065.1. Classification (NCBI taxonomy): domain Eukaryota; kingdom Viridiplantae; phylum Streptophyta; class Magnoliopsida; order Dioscoreales; family Dioscoreaceae; genus Dioscorea; species Dioscorea zingiberensis. The sequence goes on from CM048819.1 coordinate 50,899,830, forward strand.
GTAACGGACGAGAAGAAGTGCCCACTGGAATGCAAATGATATAATAGTCCAAGACTGAGCAAAATGCTAGGCAGAGTGTACTGGGACATAATTGACTAGATGGCATAGTGAAATGTCACTCGGCAGAAGGCAGTGTAGCCAAGAAGATTCTGCTCGGTACACATGCAGAGTCAAAGGACCAAGATCCAAAGCAGAGTGAAAAAAGACTTATGACGTAACAGGATCTGGGGTTCCAGTCGAGAGTACACATGGTTCTGATCCCAAGATAGGAAAAGCTTGGTGTCAGATAAAGGTGTCTTGGGACTATAAGAGATATGGTAGTAGGCAACATGGTGTGACAGTGGAGTGTTACATAAGTCACAGGTAAAGGTGCTTTGGGATTCCCACCAAGGAAGTAGAAAAGAGATGAAGCTTCACTAGTGAGATAGAGAATGAGAGATAGAGTTTCGAGAAGCACATTGTGAAGGAGATCAAGCAAGAAGAAGAAGAAGGAAGGAGAAGGTTGCGGAGACGATGGACGTTGAAGTTCTACTGTGGTGGGAGTTTGTTTGCTTAAGTAGTTTATTTAAGTTTTGTTTTCGTAGATCTGTTTCTTTTCCTATCTTGTTGTAATCTTGAGTTTGGGCATCAACTTAAGAGAGTTATTGTTGTTTCTTGCTTGAAGATTAGTGGATTATCTGTTTCCCTAGTGCCCCGTGGTTTTTCCCTTGTTTTTGTAGGGTTTCCATGTAATTGTGTGTGTGCTAGTGTTACTTTATTTTCAGCTTGATCTTTCACTCAATAGTTTAGACAGAGTGTTTCTTTGAGCCGAGTGGTTTCCTTTCCTCTGCGAGATCAGAGTAAAATTCGCATTCTACTCTTCCGCGCCAACACTCCTTGCCATCAACTCAAAACTTGGAACGCAAATAGATCTAAAGATCCGGAGTTTAGAGTTGCAAACCCTAACATCATAGGAGTTTTCTCTCTCTTTTTTTTTTTAAATTTTGCCCTGCAATTTTGGTTTCTTATTTTGGGTTCTACCAATTAATTTGTCTCTTGTTACATGTACTTTGTCAAATTTCCACCCATCAAACAGATATTAGGAAGAGAAACTTCATCAAAGGATAGAGGACATGAAGATAGCCAATGTTAGCAAATAATAAGTACACATTATTGTTTACCAAAGGACCATTGGTCTAGCGATATCTCGGGTCCTGTGGGTTGGATAATTCACTTGATTGAGCATGCTCTTAGGTTCAAGTTCCCTTCCCCGTAAATGGGAGGAGCAATTTAGATAATTCACTTGATGAGCACAAAGCTCCCAGGTTCGAATCCCCACATCTGTACGTGCACAGTGAGGGGTTAAGGGTACTCATCACCTAAGATCATGCTTCTTGACATCCCTCTATGAAGGGCTTTATTCCCTATGTCAAGAAAAAAAATGCACATTTTTTAAATTAGGGTTAAGGGTACTTAAGTAATATTTTAATTAGGATTTGGTTTTAACTATAATTAAACCTAAAAATTTAACCGCTCTTAACTGTGACTGACAACAGGGGTATATAAACAAAAAAAACTTAATTTGTACGGTATGCTAACAAATATCATTTTGCAGGGGTATTTAAATAAATATAATTTTTTGTAGGGATATGCAATTAATTTTTTATAATAATAATAATAATAATAATAATAAGGGGGGAGAATAAGTTTGTACATTTCAAAATGAAAAAAAAAAGAATAAACAGTTGGTGAACTCTTCAACAATTTTCTATGGCATTGTTGAATTAGAATTATTGACTATAAAAAATTTACCAAACAATTATCGTAAAATTTCCAATACAATATTAAATTCCATAGAAATGTGTCCTTTGCTCGACAGATTTTCTCTCGTCAATCTAGTTCAATTTTGAAAAGAAAAAATATTAAAAAAAAAACATAAAGTTTGAAAAGATTGAGATAAAGGTAAGATGAGGAGTGAATAGAGTGAAATGAAAATGGGTGGCAAAGTGGTGATGAACCCTAAAAGTTTGATGAAGATGAATGGTGGACCCAACACTAGAGACATGGAGGACAAGGAGATGCCCAACTTTGGCATCTTTCCTGCCATTGTGGAAGGGGGCACAGATCTGGAACACAATGTGACATGTCTCCCTTTACCTACTTAGTATACTCCTAACTACTACAACTTATCACACCACATCATAAACAAGATACCATATAATATATTGCATATGTTGATTTGTAAACAGATGATAATTTAAATCTTAAATGTAGATGAGATACAAATAAAGGTGGTAATTTGTGATATGATTCATTAATACAGCATACAAAGTTTAAGTGGATTTAGCTTTGGCATCTGGCTAGCATGGGATGACAAAATGCTCACACTTCAAAACCTAGCAAAAAGAAATTGGAAAGCAACCCTGCAAGGTGCTACCTCTGTAACGAGGCAGAGGAAACAACACCACATTTGCTCTTACAATGCACATATACACGACAAATATGAGAACATTTCTGCAGACCTTTTACAACCATCATCCCTAGCCGGATACAGGACCTGTTGGGTCATGACACAGTCGTTAAACGAATGACACCGGATGTCCGTGCAGGATGGAACCTGATGGTCATGGTGATAACTTGGAGCATATGACTAGAAAGAAATATGAGAAGCTTCCAAACAAAACAACATGTTTTCTTGAAACTGATCCGCAACATAAACTTTCTCATACTATATCTTGGTTCAACGCGGCTTATGCACAAAAAAATATATATCAAAACTACTGGACTTGGAGGCCATGATCAAAAGAAGCTTAACGATCACGCGCGAGGAGGACTAGCAATCCCTAGACCTTGACTGGATTTCGAAGATGATGTGTTGTAGGAAGGAGATCATGTAACATGAGGAAGGCCTCTACCAACCAAGGCAGCCAGGCGCCCATATAATTCTTTTGATTTTTAGGGACTCAGGTTATGAATACATAATAATGTGTATTTAATGTTGTGTTATATAGTGAAAATGTTTTATATTCACATAAATTTTTTTTGTTCGTTTTTTGTTGCAAAAAAGTAGAATATGACTCGTTCGATAAAGAGACCAATATATGCATGCCAGCAACCAATTACACTTAGGTGCTTTTTGTTTAGCCGGATTTCAAATACACTTTATTTGCAAATCCGGTTACTTTTTAAAACATGTGTTTGGTTGACTGGAGTTAAAACTCCAGTGTATTTACAAATCCCATTTTGGTTTTACGACTGAATCGGCCATAAAACCAAATCCTTGATTCTTAAATCCCTCATGTGATACACAGTAGTTATAACTTATTCACAGTCCATGTATTATAAAAAATTAATATATATATTGCATAACTTATTACATTTTTATGACTAATTCTACAATCCAATATTAGTTATTTTTAACTAATATTAAATTTTATAATATTTATAAATTAATAAAAATTTGAGAGAAACACAACTTTTATAATCTTGAAATATATAAAATGTTATTTTATAAAATAAAAAATAATCCATAGAAAATTTAAAGATTATTAATGAAACTAATATACAATGTTTTTAATAGTTAATGAAACTAATATAACTAAATCATGATGTTGTATATTAGTTTCATTATTTATTAATTTAATTATTTAATTAATTATGTATTAATAGTTGATAATAAAAATAGGGTTTTTATTATTAATAAATTCTAATAATCGCCTAGGGTGGAGGTAACCTCACCATGAGTAACCATTTAAAGGATTTTATAATCCAACACTCCAAATACATCAAACCAAACACATACTTTGCAAATTAAAATTTACATATCCCTCTAACAAAACATAAAATTCTATAATTCAACAATCCAAACATATTCAACCAAACACTGGATTTGAGTCTTTTGTATTTTTAAATACAAGGATTTACAACTATAATGTAATTCAAAATCCACCGGATTTGAAACTAAGTCTAAAGATTATTTTAAATCATTTAAAACATATTTTTTATTTTGTCCTACCAACTTAAATTTAGAAAAGTTAGGGCCGAAAAAGTCCTCCCAGAAAAACTTTCAAGATAATTTAGTTTTATTTTCCATTAATAGTTAAAGTACAAAATAAATAAATAAGCACATAAAAGTTGAATACTTTCACAACTAATTTATAATCATCACCCAAAATAAGAAAATCAAAATGTCAATGAATGCAAGTGAATTTATTATAAGTTATTGAATTGAATTCACTATTATGGTACATTATGTTGTGATCATATACGTAAATAACTCTTCTTCTTTTGTCCTGCTTCTGATATATACAGAACTGATTCAGTCAGGCGCCCGTAATACTGTTCATTTGCAGTCACGTCAAATTTGACCCCCTGAAGCATGTTTCAAGGAAATCCAACTGTATGGATGGGAAGATCATCGAAAAATAAGCTAGTCTGTCAATTTTCATACAATTTGGGAACTTGTAGAGTTTTCATTTAACGGATCAAAATTTATAGGAATCTGAACGATCCAGAATTTCAATCGTTAAGTGGGAGGACCAAACGATTACCAAATTGTATGAAAATTGACAGGGTAGCTTATTTTTAGCAGATCTTCCCATCCATAACAAAAAAATACTTCAAATATAATCCAGGGGGTCAAACTGAGCGGCGGCCTGATTGAAACAGTGATCCGGGCGGCCGCATGTTATCAGAAGTCCTGATATATATATATATGGTGTTAATACTATGTGGTCGGTCTTATCATTGTGCAAGTGCGGTCACCTTCTTTTGGCCTACTTGCACAGTGTTTTAAGGAAATCCAACCATATGGATGGAAAAAACATCAAAAAATAAGCTTGCATATCAATTTTCATACAATTTGGGAATTTATAGGGTTTCATCTTAAAGGGTGAAATTTTGAACCTGTAAGATTTCTATAAATTTTCACCCGTTAAGATGAAGACCCTACAAGTTCCCAAATTGTATGAAAATTGGCATACTAACTTATTTTTCAATATTCTTTCCATCTATATGGTTGGAAATCCTTAAACACTGTGCAAGTGCCCAAATGGGAGGCGACCTTACTTGCACAGTAATCAGGCCGGCCTTATAATATCACTCTCGTGTACATGATGGTGCTGATATCAGGCCGGTCGGACACTGTGCTGATCCTGTCTGCCTCCCATTTCGGCCTTTGGAACATGTTTGAAGGATTTCCAACAGTACGGATGGGAAGATCACTGAAAAATAAGCTAGCCTGTCAATTTTTATACAATTTGGTGATCGTTTGATCCTCCCACTTAACGGTTCTTATTTTAGGAAAATTTTAACGGTTAAGAATTTCAACCATTAAGTAGGAGGACCAAACGGTTACCAAATTGTATGAAAATTGACAGGCTAGCTTATTTTTCGATGATCTTCCCATCCATATGGTTGGAAATTCTTCAAACATGCTCCAGGGGCCAAAATGGGAGGCGGCCAGATCTGCACAGTGATCCGGCCGGCCTCACAGTAGCACGTCCCATATACAATGGTGCTAGTATCAAGCCGACCATATATATATATATATATATATATATATATATATATATATATATATATATATATTGATGCTAAAATCAGATTCATCTTAAGATCAAATCTAATTTCGCACCAATGGTTGAATTTGTTTTGATATTGAGACTTAGAATAGTGAGAGAATCAAAGAGAAACCAAGCAAATAAGAAGAGAGGCACCAATTTAAAGTGGAAAACCCTTAATCGGGGAAAAACCATGGGATCAGAAGATCAACTCCACTATTATCAAAATGTTCATGGACATTCTTACAGATTAGGGGGAGATCAATTAAGATTTGGAGAAAAGTAAGAGAAGCTCCAATGAGATCCAGTCTTCAGAGACAGAGCTTCGCTGTCTCAGATTCTCCTCCCCAAATGAACTGGAGACGTTGTCTTTTATAGGCTTTGGTAGCTTGGGGAGGAAGCCAAGAATTCTGACACGTTCTTTGCCACCTAACCGTCTAGCTAGGCTCCAGCTAAGCAGCCAGCTGGTTCTGAGCTGTCGACGCTTTGCCACCTAAGCGTCCAGCTAGGTTCCCGCTAAGCAGTCAACTAGTTCTGAGCTGTCGACAGTTGTAATTCTTCTAGAAGGCTAGCTTGTCAGCATCTATACTCTTTCTAGAAGGTTGGAGCTGATGAATGAGGTCGTTCTCCTTCAAGCTGAAGAACCGAAGATGTATCCTAGGTCGATGAAATGGCGAACAATCCTGAACTGATGAGCTGGTGTAGTATATCAGATAGATCTGATGTTCCAATCTGATATATCGGTTAATGAATATCTAGAACTTCCAAACCGATGAGTGAGCAAAGTGTGTTTTGTCACGAAACGTGTAGACTATCATTATTAAGGAAGCTGGTTGAGCCTGATCTGGTTAGATGAGAGATCTTACAATATAGACACATGGCTGATCCGGATGAACACCACGTGTTCTACCATTTTCTCCCCTATATATATATATATATATATATATATATATATATATATAGAGAGAGAGAGAGAGAGAGAGAGAGAGAGAGAGAGAGAGAGCCATGTTAGTGTGAGGTGATTACATGATCGGGCTGGGTCTCAGGCAGCCAGGGCACGGCCTGCTAAGTTGTCTCACATAGTGGGCCGGCCGCAAGTGCAGCCGGCCTCACACTAACATGTCCCTATATATATATATATATATATATATATATATATATATATATATATATATATATTGTTGACATTGTTCCCTCATGATCGGACTCGGTCTCTCGATTAATAGTTAAATTTATTTGTTGAGTTGAGACCACGATGACCATTAGGGAAGACGACCACTACCTACACTGGAAAAAAAAATGAGTGTGGGCGATCCCGTCGCCTGAAGGAGCTTCAACGCTCAAGTTAGTGAGGGTAAGGGTGATCATAGAGGATCATAGAGGGTGGAAGTTGGTTCTCAAAATTATCTACCTTCGTTCATGCTGTCCCTCCCCCCTCCTTTATCCTCGTTCATTGAGCCATATTTACCAGATTCTCGATTCCATGAGCAACGTTCCTGCCGTTACGTCTCGATCTTCGCCACGATTCTCCTTTTTGTTATTGACCTGGCCAACTGTCATTCCTTATTGGGACTTGTGATTTTGGATTGACATCACACAAATGAGAGCCCTGGGTTCATCCATGTGTTCACCTAGATTAAGGCCATGTGTTTGTCCAGAATCTCCTCTCTCATATATAATTGCACAAAATAGAGAGGGGAGAGGATTGCTCTTTTTTTTTCTTTTTTTTTTTAATAAATTCAAAATTTCTGAAATACTTGAATTAAGGACAGATAATAGCTAAAAAGAAGAGTGAAAGAAAAGACAAGAGAGAGACAGAGGGTGTGGCGGTGGCGGGGGAGTGGAAGAGCACTAGCACGTGCCGGGAAAAATGCCGGCACGCGCCGAGGAACACGCGCGTGTGGGTGCGTTCCAAACGTTGACTCTGACTCGGACCAACCCACAAAGACAAACAGATGCGATGCCATGCCTCATGCCTGGGTGGAGGAGTGGACTTCTCCTTCATGTCTCCACACCAATCATTTCTTTTTAATCATTTATTTTATTTTATTTATTTTTTAAATTTTATTTTTTCATATTTACAAAATTATGCAATCAAATAAAGTGGAAATAAATAATCCTAAAAAGGAAAAAAAAGCCGATCTTGAAATTGATTGGTGGTTGTGAACTTGTGATGGGTCCAGATCTTTAACAGATCCAATGAAAATTGGCACGTGTTACACTCCCTCCGTTTTATTTATTAATTATTGTATGTAGTGGTTGAGTGAACTACTCGGCAAAGCACTTCCCACAGTGATGCTCTTGGACTTACATTGTAAAGAACTAAAAAGACTCGATTAATGACATGGTTAAACATTAAAAAAAAATAAGATTTATTACGTAATCCAAGTCCATGCTAAAAAAATAAAAATATTAAAAAATATATAATAATTAATTACAAAAGAGTTATACATAGGGATGACAAAAAATCCGAGTTGATCCGTGATTTCTGACCCAATCAACCCGAAATGAGGAGGTTTTTTTCTTGAAGAGCGGAGCATAGGATGAGGCAAGGCGGGGATTTTTTTGTGAGGAGTGCGGGGCGGGTTTGGTAAACATCTATTTTAAATCCGTCCCGCCCCGCTAAAAAGATTTTATATATATATATATATATATATATATATATATATATATATATATATATATATATATATATATTATTAGATATTTTTAGGGTTACAAGGGAGCTATGTTTGGTTGGCGGCTGCTCCATGAGTCCATAACCTTCACCTTCTTCGTGACAAGTTGTATGTCTTTTTGAATTTCTTCATTTTTTTTTCCTTTGCTATTTTGATGAACCGAACGCCGTTTTGGAGGATTATATCAAGATTTTGCATAGGGTTACCAATCAATCTTGGAAATCATGGGTTTGTTCTTTTTTCCTTCTTTTTGGTATGTTGATTTAATTTAATTACTTTGGTGGTGCTAAAATTCTATGATGGTCTTGCAAAATGTATTGGGCATCAACTGATAACTAATCTGAATCGCTTCTGTAATCTATGGTGATCAAAGTGCAGTTTAAATTTCTTTTTTATTTTATTTAATACCTTTTGTTTTATTCAACTTCTGTTGTGGAACATTATGATATCCTTGCCCATTGATGCTGAACCATCTCCTGCCCCGCGCCCCGCCCCACCTGAACCATCCCCTGCCCCGTGCCCTGCTCCATTGCCATCTCTAGTTATACATAATTTAAAGCATATTTTAAGTAAATAAAGTATTTATTAATATGATATGATATGATATGATATGATATATATATATATATATATCTATATATATATATATATATATATATATATATATACTACGCATGATCTTATCACTACTGTCATCATCAAGTGTGGCCTCTCCATTTGACCCACTTGCACAATGTATTGAGGAAATCCAACCGTATGGATGAAAATAACATCGAAAAATAAGCTAGCATGTCAATTTTCATACAATTTGAGAACTTGTAGGGTCTTCATTTTAACGGGTGAAATTTTGAACCAGTAGGATTTTTATAAATTTTCACCCGTGAAGATGAAGAAAGAAGCAAGTTCCCAAATCAGTATGAAAATCATATGTTAGCTTATTTTTCACCTTTTCCATTCATACTACGAAATTCTTAAAAACTCTAAGCCAAAATGAGAGATGACCTACCAAACAAGCGTGTTACCACGTAATATCATGCAGTATATATATATATATATATATATATATATATATATATATATATTGAAAAATTGGTGGGAAAAGGTACTTTTTGATCATAAAGGACAGTCGGCTGCTATAAGCTCCTACTATGTGCAAGATTTAGTGAAGGGATGCTATTTTTTTTTTTAGGGATGCTATTTTTATGACTCGAATCTGTGATTACATGACGACAACTTTTTACCGTCAAGAAAAAATAATATTTTTCTTTATAAAAAAACTTAATCAATTTTAAAATACTTTAATACACAAGAAATTAATTAATTGAGAGATATTTAGAAGTTTAAGGAGGAATGGTACAAGAGGGTACTGAAACCCCAACTAAAACCAAACTCTCTTGATGAAGGTATGAACCCTAACCTAACACATCCGTCTCATGATCTCTCAACTCAACTCTCAGAGGAATTCCTTTTCAATCCCTGAAAAAATTATTATTTCTTTTTAGCCTCCTCTTTATATTCATATTCAGAGAAGGCAAAGCAACCCAAGTTGTTATCTAAAAGCGCTTGTGGAGAGCCCATTCCCGCTGCAGAGAGAGAGAGAGAGAGAGAGAGAGAGAGAGAGAGAGAGAATCTCCAGAGGGGCTGAGGGGATCAGCAGCTTTGGGATTTGGCTGTCGGGCTTCGTTTAGGAGAGAGAGAGAGATCTCTTGGAAAGCCGGGAGGAACGGAAAAGGAGGACCTTGGAGTGATTTTCTTGGAAAAAAGAAGGCAAGGGATCTTGGAGTGGTTTTCTCTGAAAAAATAGGAGTTTGGACCGGTTTTGTTAAGAAAAGGAACGATTTTGGAATGATTTCTCGAGGAAAGGGAGGAGCTTGAGGTGTTTTTTGTATTGACCGACTGCTGTTGGATTGGAGAAGGGACTTCTTTCTACTTGAGATAACATGGGTATGTTGTTCTTTTTGTTCTGCTGTAAAAATCAGTGTATTTTTTGTTTTCCCTTCTGTTGTTGAGTTTTGTTTTGTCTGATTTTTGTGGTTTTCTGTTTGTTGGATGGGATTCGAGTGTTTTGGATAGTGTTCAGTTTCATCTTTTCTTTCTGAATCTGTTGTTGTTTGATGTTTATTTGGGATTCAATCTATTAATTGGTTTGTTTTGGACAGTGTTTCTACTTGCTGTGTGTTGGAGTTGGTTTGTTTCTAATCTTCGTTTCTCCAGTCTGAGGATTATGAATCTGTGTTCTTTTCGTTATAAAATCTGGAGTTTCTTTCTCAATTTTCTTAGATTTTCAAGTACTTGTCACTGATTGAGTTGTATTACATCTCTCACAGAAGATGCAGATATGAGCTTTTCATGGGACAGTGATGATGAATATGAGAAATTTATCCAAAGAATGAATCCTCCAAGGTATATGAACATCATCACTATTACGTTTGCCATTTTTCCTATTAAGAGTAGCATCGCTACTCAATGACCAAACATGAAGCTTCAATCTCCTATTCTTTATCTGTCTTTCCTCAGGGTTGTCGCTGACAATGAAGCTTGCAGTAATGCAACCGTTATTCGGGTAAATTTCTGCTTGTTTTCATGTCGATTTCTTATTTATTATGAATTTTTGCATTGATAAGTAAGTATGTTTTACTGAACTTGTTTGTTTTTGTTATTTATGGAGGTTGACAGCGCAAACAAGTATGGAATCCTGTTAGAAGTAGTGCAGGTCCTTACTGATCTAAATCTTATTGTCTCCAAAGCTTATATATCCTCTGATGGAGAATGGTTCATGGATGGTATGCAGCATGCTTCCGCTCTCTTTGACCTGAATTCCTTGTAGCTTTTACTTGATCCAGAGTGTGACTTGTTTTCTGGTTTGACAGTATTCAATGTGACCGATCGAGACGGCAAGAAGCTGAAGGATGAAGCTACAATAAACGGGATTGTTGATTATATTCGCAAGGTTGAATGTCTGTGCCATTGAGTCAGTGATGTTATTTCTTTTGCAGCGAAATGAAACTTATATATGAGTTTTGTTTTCTGTACAGTCCTTAGGCGCAGATTCTTGTTTTGTACCATCAAGGCGGAGATCGGTTGGTCTGGCACCTGCCTCAGACCACACTTCTATAGAGTTAACTGGCACTGATCGGCCTGGTTTACTATCTGAAGTTTGTGCTGTTCTCACTGACCTGAAATGCAATGTGGTTAATGCCGAAGTGTGGACTCACAACACTAGAGCGGCTGCCGTGATGCACGTCACCGATGAGGCAACCAGTGGGGTTGTCACAGACCCGGAAAGGTTAGCCAAAATCAAGGAGCTTCTTTGCTATGTACTCAAAGGGAACAACAAGACGCGAGGAGCAAAGACAGAGGTCTCTCTAGGTGTCACCCATACGGAGCGGAGACTCCACCAGATGATGTTTGATGATCGGGATTATGAGAGATCCGATCAGGAACCTGCCAATGAGAATCCGAGGCCAAACGTATCTGTTGTCAATTGTTATGATAAGGACTATTCAGTGGTCACAATTCGCTGCAAGGATAGGCCAAAGCTGCTTTTTGATACAGTTTGCACTTTGACAGATATGCAATATGTGGTTTTTCATGCGAATGTTGACACTGAGGGCCCTGAAGCTTATCAGGTATCACCAATCTTCTTTATGTTCTCTCTCGCATGCAACGTATTTCGATTTGGTCCTTATATTGCATTATCTCCTCTTATCATTTTGAAGGAGTACTACATAAGACATCTTGATGGGTCCCCGGTTAACTCTGAAGCTGAGAGACAAAGAGTAATTCAGTGTCTTGAAGCGGCCATTGAGCGCAGAGTATCAGAGGTTTTTACCACATTCCCTGTAATGTAGTCTTGGATACAACTTTTCTAACTTTCTCATAATTCCTCTTAAACGGGTTTGCAGGGTTTGAAGCTAGAGTTGTGCATAAGTGATAGAGTCGGTTTACTGTCGGATGTAACTCGCATCTTCCGCGAGAACAGCCTGAATGTCACCAGAGCGGAAGTGTCCACCAGAGGAGGTAAAGCTATTAACACATTCTATGTCCGAGATGCTGCTGGGAACCCAGTTGACTCCAAGACTATCGAAACCATCCGGCAAGCAATTGGGAACACTGTATTACAAGTGAGAGGCCACACTGAACACTCGAAATCTCCTCCTCAAGAATCCCCGACACGGTTCCTCTTCGGCGGGCTATTCAAGTCGAGATCTCTGTATAACTTTGGATTGGTCAGACCTTGATTCATGATTTCTCCAATTCAAACATGCACATAGTTCTCATAGTCCCTGCATAAACACAGCCACTCTCCCAAAGATAGGGAAGACATTCAGAAAAGAGACATGAACTTGTTGTAGAAGGACCACAAAGCTGTCCAAGATGTTGTAAATGTGAATGTAAATACCATTTCAAATCAGTAAATGGATCTTTTTCTGTTCAAAATCAGTGAATCAGCGTGAAGGTGCAAAAATTCTTCTCAATCTTTCTTTGTCGTCTAATCCTCGGTGCTTATGCTTTTGGTTCCAAAAAGATTCAATAATTCTTCCACTATTCAACAAATTGACTAATAGTAGTCAATTTAAATCAAAGAAGAATATGGTATGCACTCTCCAAGCAGTCTCCATCTTTGAAGGAGAGGAGTGTACTTGTCCTTTTAGATTCATTAAACAATAACATTAGCTCGCCAAGTTGGAACCAATCAAGAAAAAGGAGAAGGATTCCTTTCCCAATTGACTAACTAAACTCATTGACTACTAAAGTGACTTCCATGGGATCCACCACCATTGATGAAACAAGATTCGATGCATCTACTTATACAACTTTTGTTTGCCCTTCACTGTTTAGATTAGTCAACATTGGCAAAGTGAATTGCAGAAAAATAAGGAGGAATCAGCACAGACATGGATGGTTAATTATATCCAGGTGATAGATGGTAAAACAAGAGAATTTATCAAAAGAAACCTTTGATCAAGCAGTTTGAGTTGGAGAACACCTACCGGCAACATGTGTCGACGAAGTAGACTCTTCGGACGATCATGACGGGTGATTGAAAAGGCAATGCAGGAAGCAACTGCAGATGAGAAAGAGGTGGACAACAATCTCTGTATTAAAACCTCATGGTGTCAGTAAAGCTTTTCTGCAGACTGAAACGAACAGCTGTTCCAAATTTTGTTTGTGTTTGAAGATCAATTATGTCAATTATGTGGTCCATGTAATGATCTACCTTGTAGTAAATGTAATTTCTTTGGTTGTGGGGTAGCTCATTGATTAGTTTTTTGTTCAATTTGAGATCATGAACTGGAGCAGAGGCTGGTTGATGCCAAATTGAAGGGATGGAGTTCACATGGTTGTCTCCATGTCTCTCTTCCCTCTTTGATGATAACCCGAAATTTTCATGATTCAATAATCATTTGCATCAATGAATATTGAAGAAACAAATATCACAGAAAATATCCAATCCATAATCACTTCACTGTTGATTAACAAAAAAATTGACGTCCATAGGAATTTTGTCTATAAAGGTAAATTATTACAATCTTGAAAATCGAAAATGAAATCTCCCTGAAAGCTACACCACCTAAGAAAATCATGCTTTCTAATTGTATACTGACTTCTTTCTTTTCAAAGGATTAAACTGACAGTAATCAGGAAAAGAATTGACTATCAACCTAAAGATTTTTCTTCAAACATAAAATATAGAAAAAAAAAAAAATACAAAACAAATATGGGAAAATTTTACTGCTTTTTAGTGCCCCAGACAGTCACTTAGATATGGGTGTGAATAATTGATGTGGCGCTCCCACAAACTCCTGTACCTGCTGATTGCTAGCCTCATCCATGGTTTCATATGGCCACTGAAGTGCAAGACTGCAGCACTCTCAATCAGCCGATCATCGATATCCATGTCATAGCCTAAACCCAACACATGCCATCGCCGGTCAAGAGGCTCCATCAACCCATAAAATGTCAAAAGACCTGGAGGAAGTGTTCCTGTCTTCCAAAGCATTCTGTCCATGTTCTGCTCCAACCAGTAATGATACCGTGCAGTCAAGTTAGCCTTCTTCCATGTAATCAGATCAAATACGTTCATTCCAAATGCCCATGCACAAGCTTGCGGATCAAATTTCGAGCTAATTAATGGGTTGGAGAAATTCAGATACTTGTAAAACCGGTGAAATGCTTCAAGGCAAGTCTCAACGGCACCATTCACATTTCCATGCAAATCCAGAGAGAATAACGAGGTAAGGTCCTTTTGCACCACAACATCATCATCGAGAAAAACAACCTTCTCCAAGAGCGGGAGTAATTCTGGGATGTAAAATCGCAGGTGATTCAGTAAAGATGGAGCACTTGGGTGTCTGAAATTCACATCACTGTTGGTCATTGTTTCTTCAGCTAGCAGCTGCTTCACTGATGGGGAGTAAGAGGCATTCAACCAATATAATTCTTCTATAACTCTAACTTCAACTATACATCCTTTGAAATCATTCATAAGAAACCAAGTGGCCATCGCTTGGTAGTTGACCCTGTCAGTGACCACATGGAACACGAGTTGTTGTGGATGATCAGCAGTGGAGATGGTGGAATTAACAACCGCTGAAGTCGCTAGCACGTTATCTGAGAAGACACAAAAATGATAAAGGTTGTTGTCCACAAGTCGAGGTGAGTTCCTTTGCTCCTCTGCTAGTTTTCTAAGAGATGGATTCCTAAACCACTCCATTGTTAGCTTGATGTGCAAACAATGGAGATTTTTGGGCACTGCTTCAGCAGCCAATTCACCGAATGCAGCACTCTGCACTGTTGCTGCACTTACACGCTCTTCAAGGGCCTGAACATGTTTCTTGAGCGTTGTCATTGTCGTGCTGATATCATAATGAGAGTCTTGAGCCTTGTAGATCAGTTGTGACAACCTTCTAATTATGGGGTGTGCTTCGTCTAAAGAGATCGCTTTACCTTGGACAGCTGCTTGGGAGAGCAATCTCTGGGAATTCCTGATCTGTGAGCTAAGCTCCCATGCAAGTCGCAAGTTGTTATGCTCTTTTGCCATAACTACATAAGTTTTGGCTAGTGCCATTTGGTCGGTCAATTGCCTTGCAAAGGATGTACTGCTTAACAATTCTTGTGTGTAATTTAAACTACTCTCAGATGTCTCCTCAATTTCCTCACTGGTCTCCTGGTATAAAAAAAATAAATATTACGGGGTGTGATGAAAACCTGCCTGTACAAATATATACAGCTAATCTGTCATCTATCTAAATCAGTTAGGTTTGGGCATAAACCATTATCAAGAGAATCAAAGAAAAAGTGACGAATTCTAGGAATATATTGAGAATCAGCAATAAATCAGAAACTGACAGAAATATTTGGTGTCTCTACAAGAATTTCTTTTTAAAGATTATCATATGCTGAACTTGGAAAGGATAAAAAGGCAACGGGGGGCCCCAAAACAAACAACTTAAGAACATGAATTCCATAATTAGGTTTAGGTATTGAGCATATATAGGTTTTGACAGTTTCTAACTAGTGTCTGTCTAATATTGAAACATTTTACCAACAATTCCACATCATAATTTCAAAGTTTTTTCCTTGTATGAGAAACTCTCTCACTTGGGAAAACAATGTTTTTAAAGCAATAATACAAATTCAAACAAAAGTATCATACACTCCCACATGGCGTACCACATATATCATCCAAAAAACGTTGTCACTCACACTAAATGTTCAACCAAAAGATAATCACATACCTTGAAATATGCAAACCAGAACCGATCGGTACAATCTCTCATGTCCAGACAAAATCAATTATTACATATGCAAATGCCCTCGATAACTTTTCTGATCAATTAGCCCATGCATTATGATGAACACACCAATGTGCAATTATAGAACCCTAATCTACTCATCACTGCCTTATAAGATCTATGATTATGATCTCTCTCATAAACCAGGTTCTGCCTCACTATCAAAGAAATCATAAACATGTGTTTACTAAATCATTAACTCTATCACAGTGTGCAATTCACTCGAAAAGAAAGTGCATGTGGTTTCAAATTTCAAGTAGAAAGCATTGCCAATCCATTCTAACTTGGGATCACATCAAAATATCAGATACAAATTAAACAACACTTCATACATCCAAATCAAATCAAAGAAACCAGAGAGCAATCTAAATCCAAAGCACTCACCATCAAAGGCGGCCTGAAGGTGTCCTCTTGACTATGATGAATGATAAACAGCAGCAACCCCACAATGAAGAAAGCCCCAAGCAACAACCAGATCCACCCTGAAAGCCTCCTCCTCGCCGAGCGCCGGAACTCGACCGGCCTTCTCCGCATGCCTACTTTCCAAAGTTCCTCCCTTTCCAAATCACAAAATCAACAAGAAAATAAAAAATCGGATCTTTCCTTCATTCACTTCCCAAGTTGCCACCTTTCTCACAGATTCAGATGAGATCTGGAGCCAAATCAATAACCCAAATCATCCAAACGACAAAGAACTTGGAGAACATGAAAATTGGGCCCTTTGGCTCCTCCTCCTCCTCTCCCCCCACACAGAGGCAAAGGGAGAAGAGAGGCACTACTTAGCTCAAACAACAGCCAGATAGAAGGGCAGCCATGAGACCTATATCAATGGATTCAAATATCTCCATTTGGGAAGAAATTGAGAAGATTTGGCGATTCAGACTCCACGACTCTCTCCGCCAGTGACCATATAAGAGAAGCAAAGAGAGATGCTCCCTTGGATGACTTTGAGATTGTGACATCATGATGATGAGTGAATCCTGGCCTTCCGAGTTACTAAAGAAACCCCATGAGAACTAGATGGTGGCAGGAGGGACATGAGACATGAGCGAGAGTTCCCTTCTGTGAAACATGCCAACTTTTTTTTTTCTTTTTTTCTTTTTTTCATTAGTAAAATACAAAAAGAGGAAAAAATCCATTTGTTGTCTTCTAATGAAAAACATTGCCTTTGAAAATAATTTCAATCAATTAACACATGTTAAAATCCATTTTTTTACTAAAAATTTTGTTAGTGCAAAAATCGGTATTGCCTAGGGATCGACACCAGTCTTGACTAACGGTCACGATTTATATTTGAGGGACTAGATCATAGAAGAAGAAATAAGCATCCAAGCTAGAAATAAAGCACACGCTCGATCTATGTGGAAAACCCCGTAAATCCGAGGAAAAACCACGGGGCCCCACCGAGGGGGCAATCCACTATGTATAGGTTGAGTAAAAGACTTCAGATCCTCTCGGAGAGGAGAACAACAGTCTCAAAGACATGAAGATAGACCCATTAGAAATTAGGGCCAATGATGATAGGAAGAACCTCATACAACAAAGAGAAGGAGAGTGGCTCATTAGCCACATAAGGAGGGCAAGAAAGGTCAAAAGACACTCCCTGAACCTAGTTGAGAAAGATGAATAACCGCAGTTCAACTAAGACCTGTTTATAGACGCCCATGCGGGAGATCCGATGACTAAGAGCTCTCCCTGGACAAAAAAAAAAGGGAAAATGAGGAAATGGCATGAAGGTTGTACTTGAGGAGGGTCCCTATCAACCACATAGGGATGGCAAAACCCAACCCGATTCGTGGTTTTTGACCTGATCTGCCCCGATTGGGGCGGTTTTTTTTGTTAGAGAGCGGGGCACGGGGCAGGGATTTTTTGTAAGGAGTGCGGGCTAGGGCGGATTTGGTAAACATCCATTTTAAATCCGCCCCGCTAAAAAAATGTTTGGGCTTATGGTTTAGGCCCATCACTCATGTTAGAAATGGTCTTTACTGTTTACATAACCTAACCCAAAGTTCAATGAATTTCTTTTTTATTTTATTTGTTAACTAATTGTATTCCCATGTTTCTATAAAAAATAAAAAAAATAAAAAAAAAACTCATTCTATTTCATTTTTTTAATACCATGGCGGGGCGGGGCGCAGGGTAGGGGTTGGTTCAGGTGGGACAGTTGTGATAGAGGCTCACCCCGCCCCATCCCGCCCCATTGCCATCCCTACAACCACATGAGTACCTCAGAGAAAGCGCTCCAAAAAGCTTGAAAAGGCAACGGGGTGCAACGGGCCTAAAAGACCAGTTCGGGAGCCATACCAAGACTGATGAGGCATATCCAACTCAGAGTTCAAGAGAAATGTGTTAGTAATCTTTTTTACATATTATGAATGACTCGACTGAGGAAAGGCGTAAAACTGCAAACTACAAGCAGTTTCATTACAACGGGGAGGAAACGACATATACAACACATGCAAAAAGAAATCTAAGGGGGGAGGCACTCAGACAGAAGTGCCACAACTGCAGTATCGGAAGCCATGGAGGCAGCGCTCCCAGAGAGCTCCATTCCTTCGATCGGAGCCGCAGTTGCTTCCTGGGACATGGCGGCGGTCTGAGGAAGCAACTTCTTCTTCCTTTTTGAGAGCCAGCCGAACTTCTTCTTTCTTGAAAGACCTTCATCCTCTCATAAAACCATAAGAAAGAACAAACATCCTCTTTGAGAGCGAGCCGAACTTCTTCTTCCTTGAAAGACCTTCTCCTTGCACTCTCATCGAGCTGTTGTTTTCCTTTTTTTTTTTTTTTGTTTTACTACTCAAGCAAGCTGATACCTATTCAAGCCTGTGCTCCACTGATTTCCATTCAAACCTGTTGCTGATTTTCTTCAAGCTGTTACTGATTCCCTTGAGTGTGACTGCTATTTTCGCAACTTCCTTTGGGCGATACTATCTCACCTTCTTCTAGAGACATGCTACGGAAGAAGAAGATCCACTGGGAAATGGGCAACCCTAGGAGCTGGATTGTTCACCAATTTTTCCTTGCACAAAGGAGGCAAAATCGGCTTGTAGGGGAGTTCACAACACGGCCTACCCAGGCTTGAAACTTCTAAAACTCAAATGCGTTGATCTTTAGTTTTGTTAATACATTTATACCCTGTTCTGTTGATTTGCAGTACTTCAATTTCCTGTGTTACAACCAACTGTTTAGTTGTTGTCTATTTCAGAAATTGGTTGTTGTTTGATTAGTAATAGTAACTTTGTCCCTTTAAGATTCACATTGTTAGGGAATAAGTTTTCCCAACAATCTATAAGCTAAATTCCTCATTGTTAGGAAAAACTGATTATTAACAGTAACTTTGTCCCTTCCACATCATCTTAACTCTTGATTTAATTCTACACTAGATTTAATTTAATTTAAATCAATAGAACCAATTTGGTTTCTTAAACCATTCTGCAGATCATCTGATACGACCTCACCTTTGAACCTTCCCTCTGCTTTAGAAGAAGCTGGCGAAACTGGTGAAGAGCTGGAGAAGGTTGACAATGTTAACCAGGGCGAGGTTGAAGACGATCCGTCTTTAAGCACGCAGGCCAATCCGAGGAGGACACTTCGCACCCGTCAGTAACCAGCGTGGGTCGTTGATTACCAGATGTAACAGATGGCAAGAATCTGACGATGCTGGGCGCGTGGTGATGGGAGAATCTTTAACCACTCACGCGTTTTGCTTTTATCTGGCGGAAGGACAGGTGGCGAGCGATGAGCCGCGCGATCAACCTAGCAGTGAGAGCGTGCGCATTCCTTCACACGTCGTCTACCGGTTTTTGTCGTTTAGCAATAATGGCAAATAGTGCTTAATTAGCTAGTTAACTAGTGATTACTTGATGTTAAGAGTGGCTATATAAGCTCTCTGTTTTTCTTTACTGAAAACCATCGATGTAATTGAGACTGTTCCTCTCTTCTTCCTCTGAATTAACCTTCATCCTTTATCCCTAACTTCTTCTTCTTCTTCTCTTCCCTGGAGTCAGCACCCACTTGAAGTGGTGCTTTATCTGATACTACCCCAGTAGGTTGTATCATTGGTGCTTCACATTGAGAGCCATGGCGGACTCAGATTTGCTGCAGGCGATGAAGAGCATGACCCAAGCCTTATGGAGAAATTTCAGGCACAGATGCAGACTCAGCGCGATGAACAAGCGGCGATGTTTCATCAGATGCAGAAGAACATGGCTACCGTGGAAGCTCACATGGAGGAGCTTCGCAGCCAGATCAGAGAACCTTCCCCTGTGACGGGTACAGGGCAAGCTGTATTCCGCCCAAGAATCCCAGATTCACCAGCGCCCAGTTCAGATCTCACACACCTCACCAGGCCTATGAAGATGGAGATACCCAAATTTGATGGATCCGACCCAGATAGCTGGGTGTTCAGGGTCGAAGAGTTCTTCAACTTCCATGAGACGCCGGTGAGCCTCCGGTTGCGCATCGTATCCTTTCATCTAGAAGGGCGAGCGTCATCATGGTATCAGTGGATGAAGGGCAACAACCTACTCAGCACATGGCCTGAGTTCCTTGATAGCTTGAAGCATCATTTCGGTTCTTCACAGTACGAGGACCATCAAGGGGCTCTCTCAAAGCTCACCCAAACTTCCACTGTAAGTGAGTTCCAAACTGCTTTCGAGGATTTAATGAACAAGGTCATTGGTATTCCTGAACCAGTACTCATATCCTTCTTTATCTCGGGCCTGCGTCCACACCTTTGCCGAGAGCTGCTGCTAAACAAACCGCCCACTCTTATGGAGACTTTCACCCTGGCGAGGGCGTATGAGGCAAGGCATGAAGAAACTTTAGTGGAGCATCGAACGTGGAGCAAGGGCGTACCCCGAGTCAATTGGCAAGCACCTTCATCGGGAGTTCCCAGAGGGCAACCATCGGTGGGGAATCCGAGTGCGCTTGGTACTCCACTCAAGGCCATCCAGGCTGCTCCTCAAAATACACCAGCACCATCACTGCTTGGACAACCTCCAAGAACCACAGGACAACCACCCACTTGTCACCACTCACCCTCCCAATCCGGCGATTATCTCAACCAGATTTTATGGAGAGGAAGGCCAAGGGATTATGCTTCAATTGTGACAAAAAATACAGTGCAGGTCATCGTTGTCGCAGCCAATACTTGGTGCTATTGGGGAATGCTGATGATGACGAGCCAGAACCAGGAGGGGAAGGAACACTCCAAGAGCCTGATGAGGAGGTCATTACTGGAGACATATCCAGTCTAAACACATTAGAAGGACAAGGAAGTCCCAGGTCACTCAGAATGATGGGTAAGGTCTCTAACAAAGAAGTTCACATCTTAATTGATGGGGGAAGCACACATAATTTCATCAACCCTAACATCTCGGAGCAACTCCAATTACATGTGAAATCAATCAAACCATTTAAGGTTTACATTGGTAACGGGGACCATCTTAGATGCACACATGTGTGTCCTCAGGTGAAAGTGGAATTGCAGGGAATTACCTTTACCATAGATCTGTATATCTTGACAATTGAAGGCCCTGATCTTGTACTTGCGGTGCGATGGGTTTGGAAGAATTGGGGGATGTAACTCATAATTATAAAGCTGTGACCATGAAGTTCAATTGGGAGGGTAAGCATGTGTTGTTGAAAGGTGATGCCATACCAATGTCTAAGGCCATCACCTACAATCAATTGCAAGTATTGATGACTCATGAGGAATTCAGTGGCCTATATGAATTACAACAACTACCTGAAGAAATGGAGGATCAGCAGAAGACTGAAGTTCAAATTCCAGAAGGCCTGCACCCCCAGATAGCCCAATTACTGCGGAAGCATCAACAATTGTTTACAAACCCAGTGCAATTACCTCCACATAGATTGGTAGATCATATACATTTGCTGCCAAATACATAGCCAATCAATGTCAGGCCATACAGGTATCCTCACTATCAGAAGAATGAAATTGAAAAGCTGGTGAAGGAAATGTTACAACAAGGAGTGATCAGACCTATCCAAAGCCCATTTTCATCTCCAGTTCTTTTGGTGAAAAAAAAGGATGGATCATATAGGTTCTGTGTGGACTATAGAGCCTTGAATGCTGCCACTATAAAGGACAAATTTCCAATACCAACCATTGATGAGCTGTTGGATGAACTCGGGGGAGCCAATGTATTCAGCAAATTGGATCTGAGGGCAGGGTATCATCAAATCAGAATGCATGATCGAGATATTTACAAAACTGCTTTCAGGACACATGAAGGGCATTATGAATTTTTGGTCATGCTATTTGGCCTCTCTAATGCACTATCTACCTTCCAAGCCACCATGAACAGAATCTTCGAACCATTCCTGAGAAGGTTTGTCATTGTGTTTTTTGATGATATTCTGATTTACAGTTGTTCTCTAACAGCTCACCTGCAGCACCTTGAACAAGTTCTAATGTGCCTAAAGCACCACTGCTTCTACCTCAAGATGTCTAAATGTTCTTTTTGCAAAGAATCTATTGACTATCTAGGACACATTGTCTCATCAGAGGGGGTCATGGCTGACCCAGCAAAAATAGAAGCTATTATGAAATGGCCTCTCCCTACCACACTGAAGCAATTGAGGGGATTTCTTGGTCTTACAGGGTATTACAGGAGGTTCATTAAGGGGTATTCTATGATTGCAGCACCTCTTACTGATTTACTATGCAAAGATGCTTTTAATTGGAATGTTAAGGCTGATGCTGCTTTCGAAGCTCTCAAAAGGGCAATGGTTGAAGCTCCAGTGCTGAGGCTCCCTGATTTTGAGAAAGAATTTGTGGTGGAGACTGATGCCTCTAATGGGGGCATAGGTGCAGTGCTGATGCAAGAGGGGTACCCTATCGCTTATTTCAGCAAGAAGTTAGGGCCCAGACTTCAAGCTGCCTCCACTTATATAAAGGAACTTCATGCAATTGTTGAGGCTATTCACAAATGGAGACAATACTTGTTGGGCAGTTTCTTCATCATCAGGACTGACCATCAAAGCATAAAGCAGCTACTACAACAGGTCATATAGACCCCGGATCAGCAGGCTTATTTGCGCAAGCTCTTGGGCTTTCACTTCAAGATTGAATACAAGCCAGGTCCTACTAATAGAGCAGCTGATAGCTTATCAAGAATGTTTGAAGATGAGACTAAAAATGCCAGAAGTGAAGATTATGCAATACTGTTCATGGTGAGTCAACCTATATCAGAATTATTAAGCTCACTAAAGGAGGAGAATGCGACTTTGGAAGATTTGAAAATTAAGCATAAAAAATTTCAACAGGGCTTGTTATCCACTGATTACACAGTACATGAGGGAGTAATGCTATTCAAATAGAGGTATTACATCAGTGATCAGTCTAAGCTTAAATCCTTGCTACTCAAGGAATACCATGCTACACCTATGGCCGGACATGGAGGCATTAAGAGAACCTTGGTGCGCCTATCTGGTAGATTTTACTGGGCTAACATGCGCAGGGATGTGGAGGATTATATATCAGCTTGTCTGGTTTGCCAACAAATCAAATATCAAACACAACCACCAGCAGGGTTATTACAACCACTGCCTATACCAGCAGCAGTATGGGAGGAAGTCTCTATGGACTTCATAACAAGCCTTCCGGTCTCTCAAAGCTTCATAGTAATCTTAGTGGTGGTGGACAGACTCACTAAATCAGCACATTTTGCACCATTGACAACCAATTTCACTGCTGTACAGGTTGCTGAAGTGTTTGCAGACACTGTAATTCGCTTGCATGGATTCCCAAGGACCATTGTATCAGATAGGGATCCCATCTTTATCAGCAAATTTTGGAGGAAATTGTTTGAATTGAGTGGCACTACTCTTCACCACAGCACCGCCTATCACCCTCAGACGGATGGACAAACAGAGGTGGTCAATCGGGGTTTAGAGCAAGATGCCAAGGGCCTTCTACAAGCGGCTGACCTTCTAAATGGGTCCGTTTCTTAGGGTGGGCGGAGTTATGCTATAATACCAGCTACCATAGCGGTATTAAGATGAGCCCATTTCAAGCCTTATATGGTCGCAGTCCCCCCTCCATCCCAGCTTATACCCCTGGCTCCACCAATTTACAATCTCTGGAAGAAATGTTGATTGAGAGAGATGCCTTATTGAAGATGCTAAGGAGCAATTTACTTCAAGCACAAAACAGGATGGAACAGAAGGCCAATTCACATAGAAGAGAATTGATACTATCTGTCGGGGATCAGGTATTGGTGCGATTGCAACCTTACCGTCAGAAAATAGTAAGCCAGCGAGGTTCCCAAAAATTAAGGCAGCGTTATTATGGGCCATTTCAAATTCTAGAAAGGATTGGTGCTATTGCTTATCGATTGGATTTGCCTCCGGATAGCAAAATTCATCTGGTCTTCCACATTTCACTACTGAAGCCATTCACAGGGGCAGCAACTACTCAAGCCAAGCCTCTACCCAAGACCTCCACTCAAACAGGGCCATACTCCCAACCCCTAGTCATCTGTGCTACCCGAGTGGTCTTAAGGCGAGGAAGAGCTGAACGTCAAATTTTGGTTCAGTGGCAAGGGTTCTCACCGGAGGAGGCAACATGGGAGCCGTTCAAGGAGTTTTGCTCAGCCTTTCCTCAGTATCACCTTGAGGACAAGGTTGATTTTGAGAGTGAGGGAGTTGATACGACCTCACCTTTGAACCTTCCCTCTGCTTTAGAAGAAGCTGGTGAAACTGGTGAAGAGCTGGAGAAGGTTGACAATGTTGACCAGGGCGAGGTTGAAGACGATCCGTCTTTAAGCACGCAGGCCAATCCGAGGAGGACACGTCGCACCCGTCAGCAACCAGCGTGGGTCGTTGATTACCAGATGTAACAGATGGCAAGAATCTGACGATGCTGGGCGCGTGGTGATGGGAGAATCTTTAACCACTCACGCGTTTTGCTTTTATCTGGCGGAAGGACAGGTGGCGAGCTATGAGCCGCGCGATCAACCTAGCAGTGAGAGCGCGCGCATTCCTTCACGCGTCATCTACCGGTTTTTATCGTTTAGCAATAATGGCAAATAGTGCTTAATTAGCTAGTTAACTAGTGATCACTTGATGTTAAGAGTGGCTATATAAGCTCTCTGTTTTTCTTTACTGAAAACCATCGATGTAATTGAGACTGTTCCTCTCTTCTTCCTCTGAATCAACCTTCATCCTTTATCCCTAACTTCTTTTTCTTCTTCTCTTCCCTGGAGTCAGCACCCACTGGAAGTGGTGCTTTATCTGATACTACCCCAGCAGGTTGTATCATCATCCCCTATAAAACTTGACTCTTAATATTTCCTTCTGCATCACTGCCAAATACTTGATTTCAAACTGATTACATCACAAAGCACTTGAATTTAAATTTGATTTGCTTTACTGCCAATTCTTTGAATGTTCATTTGACTGACAATTAATTGAAGTTAAACTAATTGCATCACAAAGCACCCATATCTTTTAAACTAATTCTCCTCAATTTCTCAGACTTCAGACTTTAAATACCCAACAAAACAGTTGTTGTTTATCTGATTTGCATAACCACATGTTTTCAGAAACTGCTATTCCTATTTCACCAAATCAATTCATTGCAATTTATTTCAAATCACTACTATATATACTTGTGTCTGCCTTTATTTAAATTATTGAAATTTAATTTTGACCTGCTGAACAACTTAATCCTGGATTTTAGTTGCTAGTTTTCCTACCTTATTACATTGTTGAACTCCTACTAAATATCTGTTAGTTGTGTTTGACTTTATCAATTATTGAAATCTCTGCTGACACAATTCTGATTTAGCCCTCCTGAATTGCTGAATTTACTACTGCATTACTGAATTATATTTCTGATTTCTGTCATACTCTTGCTGAAATTTAAATTTTGTTTTGCCTTATATTTGATGAAATTCCTGCTGTAATTTTGTTGCATTGTTGTCTGGCCTGTCGTATATCTTTTACTTGAGTACCTCATTACTACTATCACAAAACAATTAGATCGGTACCTAGTTGATAACAATGTCTTTCAATCAACTCGTCATGTCATGTAAACAAGAAAAATTCGATGGGAAGACTGTATTTAGGAGATGGTAAGCTCAAGCTAAGTATTGGCTTGCCACCCAAGGTTTAGCCTCAGCCCTTAGGAACCCAAATTCTGATTCAAATGACTATAGTCCTGATGGCCTTCGTAGACTCTTGATTTCCATATCCGACCAGTCTCAAATTTTAAATATACTTGATATAAATACAAAAGAAATCAACTACCATTGCAAGTTCTGTTTGCTTAGCTGTCTTTTTGACAGACTATGCAATAGATAATATGAGTATAAGTCCGCGAAGGAAATATGAGACTCTTTAGAAACTTAATACGGTCTAAACAACATCGCTAGAGTTAGTCACATGACAGTAGAATTTGACAACATTAGGATGGTTGACAACTCAACTATGGAAGAGCAAATTCTTACTTTTCAGGATTATATCACTTCATTAAACAAACATTGCATAAATTTCTCTGAATGCTATATAGTGTACAGTAAGCTTCCATCCTCCTAGTCTGATTTTGCTGATTCACTTAGACACAGGATTAACACATTGAACCTTCTAGAAGTCTATAACATGCTTAGGACCAAGGAGGCAAACCGTCTCCACTCTAGGTCTATGAACACCTCTAAGGGAAAAGTTTATATGACTTAGTCCAGTAACAACTCTAGAGGCCCCTAACAGTCACCTAAAGAACAAACAATAATCTCCCAGGGGCAAGAATTTCAAACATAGGGGCAAACCACACACGCACCCCACTTCTTAGATAGACCAACTATTCCTAAAAATTTTAAGAAGAACCCTAAACATTGCTTTGTTTGTAGTAGGACCAATCATATAGTGAAGGACTGTACCAGTGAAGCAGAACTCTGGTCCACCCAAACCACAAGTAAATGTACTTGAAAAGGGTACACCTTCCACTGAGACACAATTTAGGCCGGTAAGCTCTATCCCTACAGTAAATTTGACTTATCAAAACTTAGAGTGGTGTTTAGATTCTGGTGCTAACATCCATGTCTGTACTGAAAGTTTATGGTTCTTCACTTACCATGTCTCAAGTGGAGGATGTGTGACTCTGGGAAATGGGTTAGTGGCACATGTGCTAGGGAAAAGACGTTTAGAACTCAGAATGACATCATGCAAAGTCCTTACTCTACTGGATGTTCAGCACGTACCAAACATTAAGAGGAGCTTGATTAGTGGCTCACTTTTGATTCAGTCTGGTTATAAAATTGTATTAGAGTCAAATAGAGTTGTAATCACTAAGGGAAATCATTTTGTGAGAAAAGGATTTGTATCCGAAGGTTTATTTAGATTAAATGTTTGTGAACCTTCCACTTTATCTTTTAATAAAATTGCTTTTACTTTTCTTCATCTGTGATCATGAATGTTGAATCTTGTAAGACTTGGCACGGTCGATGAATGTTGAATCTTGTGAGACTTGGCATGGTCGATGAATGTTGAATCTTGTGAGACTTGGCATGGTCGATTAGGACATGTAAATCTTGGAAAAATAAGATGATTAATGAACTTAAACTTGATTCCTAAATCAAAGATAGACTCGAATTCAAAATGCCAAATTTGTGTCAAAGCCAAACTTCCTGAAAAGTCTTTCCAACACATTAACATGAACTCTGATTTACTTAAATTAATTCATAGTGATATATGTGATTCAAATAGAACTCCCATTAGATTTGGTAACATGTACTTCATAACCTTCATAGATGACCACTCTAGATGCTAGCATATTTATCTGATTAAAACCAAAGACCAAGCTCTCAACAAATTTATGATTTATAAAGCTGAAGCTGAAAACCAATTAGGAAAATCCATTTAGACTCTTAGGTCTAATCGAGGTGGCAAATACACCTCCTATTCTATGACCTAATTTTGTGAAGAGAATGAGATCATCCATGAGTTCACCACTTCCTATACATTAGAGTCTAATGCAGTAGCAGAAAGGAAAAACAAGATATTAATGGACATGGTAAATGCCATGCTATTAAGTTCTGGAGTACTCGGGAACTTATGGGGGGAGGCACTACTCTCAGCTTGTTTTATATTAAACAAGGTACCTTTTAAGGACTGTGACACGACACCCTATAAGCTTTGGAAGAAAAGAGCTCCACAACTAAATTACTTCAAAGTGTGGGGGTGTCTAGCTAAGGTTAAGATACTTGAACCAAAGGTTAGGAAAATTGGGCCCAAAACAATTGATGTTGTATTTGTGGGATATGCCATATATAATAATGTTAGCAAATTTTTTGTGATTAACTCAGAGGTGAATGAAATTGCTAACAAAACGATTATTGAGGCTAGAGATGCAACCTATTTTGAAAATGTATTTTCCTTAAGAACTTCAATACCTCAGTGTCCTACTCTTGCTCCTATTGCCCATGATTCTTCTAGTAGACATATTCCTAAACCTGTAGAAAAATCTAGAAGGAGCAAGAGAGGTAGGATGGAAAAGAACCTAAGATATGATTTTGTTACTTATTTGATTGAGGATAATCCTACTACATATCAAAAGGCCATGGATTTATTGATTCTCCTTTCTGGAAAGAAGCAATTGATGATGAAATAAATTCAATATTGAGCAACAATACTTGGATTCTCACCACTTTTGTCACGCCTCAAACCCGGGCCCGGGTATGTGGACAGACCGGCCGCACCAAAACAAGGACAAGTCCCCATCCGGGCGCAAGGCCTCAGAGATCGTGTACAAAAAACATATAGAGATAACAATAGCGGAATTTATAAATGAAGGGGGAGTTTACACAACTCCATACAAGTACTGAATAAAAGTACAAGACTAAGGTCTACACGGCCCATACATGGATCTAGCCAAGTCATCCCTAGAAGTCAATACAAAATAAAGACAATATAAGTCTCACACACTCAGGTTAAAAGAAAGTACGTAGACCTCAAGGGAAAAACAACAAGCCTGAGGTAGCTACTAGGAATGTCCCCGTCTAGGCCCGATCCTACTCCTCGTCGTCACCTGAGATAAATATCAATCATGTGCATGAGCCAAAGAAAAGGCCCAGTAGAATTGCTAGTAAAGCAATAAATATGGCGAAAGCCATAAACAAGGAATAGAATAAACCAAGTACAGATATGCAAGTGAAGCAAAATCACAAGCAAGTAACATGTCTCTGGGATGTGAATAAATTCACAGATATACTCAATCTCTTGGCATATATGATACTAAGATACCAATAGTATCGTACGACATCCTCTAGATATCGTCTCCGGTCTACGCCGGATAGCGCTATATCAATTATGTATACATGTCCAAAAAATATCACTCTCTGACTAAGCCTCCGTTCGATGTATCATGCCTGTACGTAAGAGAATGTCAATACAAATACCTAAAAACAGGTATACATATATATATATCCAAGGCAACAACATCTTGAATATAAAATAAGAACAGTGATCTCCTCGAGATCGGAAGCCAATACATATTTAAGGAGTAAACTCAACATAAATACGTATAAGAAAACATGGAAACAATAATCTCCTCGAGACGTAAAGCCAACACACATGAGGAAACTCAACTCAAATATGTATAGGAAACATCTCAAGGAAATAAGAGCACAAAAATAATAAGCAAGGTAGGAGGAAGGAATACTCACAACCCCCGTGCGATAGCCTACCTGGCTAGAGAGCAAATATCTGATCCTCGTCGCGTTTCACGCGCCCGAACCGGAATCTAGTAGATGGATTGAAACTCTCAATTTCATTATACTTAATTACTTCATATACATATATGAATACAAGTATCCTTACCAATCTACTACTTAAATAGCTATTATGAACATCAATGTTCATGTATTCTCCTGGAATACGGATAACATTTTTGTATTCTACTGGAATCATTTTCTTACGGAAGGGCTCATGAGGCCCTAATAATCTCTAACAAAGAGATTAATTCAATAAATGATGATTCCCTAAACTTAATCATGCTTGAAAGACATTAACAAGCAATTAATGATATATGAATTCCAAGTAAATTTCGGTAGCACCTCCCTTATTTATCGGTCCCCGGAAATGTACAAACATACATCCATAAGGTCCATTATGCATAGATTACATAACTCTTAATACAATGAATTATACATTCATACAATTCCATTAACATCATATTAAGAGCATTTTAAAGCTTCTAATACCCTTAATTTAATGTCATGAAGTCCATTCACAACCCTGATCTGACCGATCCAACTTAAAGTTGATCCATATCTCGTAGTCCGAGACTGAGTCGTCGAGGTTCAACAATGGATCTCCCTTCTTAGTCCTGCAGCTCGCCGGAGCTTCACCCGTCGTCAACTACGATCGGGATCTCAACGTGAGCACGAAGGAGCAAGAGGGCAAAGCTCAAAGTCTGGCTGGCGAAGTAGAGCTCGCGGCTGGCCGGAGGCGGCTAGAAAAGAGGGCGGCAGGCAGCAAGGGACGGAGCTGGGCTGGTGAGTAGGGAGCAGGCACTAGCCGGAGGCGGCTAGAAAAGAGGCAAGTCGCAACAGAGGGCGGAGGCGGCGCCGAGAAGTCGCAGGCGCGCGGTCGGGTTGTGGATCCAGTGACGGCTGGCTGTAGCTTAGGGCGGTGGCGATCGGGTGTGGCTGACTCTAGGCTGAAGCGAGCCGAGCAAAGGCGGCTAGGGCCTGGCGCGGGCAGCTTTGGTAAGGGCGGCCGGGCGCGAGTAGGTCCGCCGGTGGGGTTCATTGGTGAGGGGAAGAAGGGCAGGGCAAATGAGGAGCACGAGAGGGAGAGGGGAAATTGAGATTTTGATTTGGGTTTGATTTCATTCAACTATAGCCCTAAGTTATATAAAATCAATTAAGCAATTACTTTAATTGCTTTATCCTTTATATTAATTGTTTTATTCTTTGTCACATGGTTATTATTACATCACGGGACTTTGAATTTAATTCATACCAGGCACTGTGATAATTCATTGTCCTCATGCCTCAACCCAGATCCGCGAATCTCGGCCTTTAATCAACTCCTTTAGTCACTAGCTCACTGTGGCATCACGGGGTTGTCTCAGTCCCCGACCAGATCCACTTTTCCCGGGACTCAAACATTTGTCTATTTCCCCTTAATAATTAATCTAGATTAATTAACACTTAATAATTTGATTTAATTAACACTTAATAATTTCTCAAAATTTCATCGCTTACCATCTCAAATTTCCAGTTTAAGATTTCTGAGAAAAATATTTATTTATTTCGGGGTAGGTTTTACAACTTTACCCCCGGAAAATAAACCATTAGGATGCAAGTGGGTGAAAGAAACTAAGGCTTGATGGATCTATAGAAAAAATATAAGGCCAGATTAGTAGCTAAGGATTTAAACAAATAGAATGTTTAGATTACTTTGACACCAACTCACCAGTTACACGTACGTATTACAACTATTAGAATTTTAACCGTCCTAGCTACTGTACACAAATTACAAATTCACCAAATGGATGTCAAAATAACCTTCCTAAATAGAGATTTAGAGAAAAAGATTTACATGGAACAACCTGAAGGCTTTATTGTCCCAGGACAAGAGCACAAGGTCTGTAGGCCTGTAAAATCTCTTTATGGATTAAAGCAAGTACCTCAACAATGGCATGCTAAGTTTGACTCCACAATTATATATCTCCTATGGATTCAAAGTCAATAATTATGACATATGTGTATATTACAAGCAAGTGAATGATCAATATATCATAATATGTCTCTATGTTGATGATCTACTTATCTTTGCCCCCAACATAAACTTGATCAATGACACTAAGAAAATTTTGCCCAGTAAATTTGACATGAAGGATCTAGGAGAGGCAAATATGATTTTTGGAATCCAACTAATTAGAACTGAATCTGAAATAACGTTGTCACAATTACACTACACTGAGAAAGTGTTAGAAAATTTGGTTATCTTGATTGCAGACCTTCTGCTACACCGTATGATCCTAGTGTGCACCTTAAGAAAAATAAGGGTTAACCTGTAAGGCAAGATTGATTTGGGCAAATCATAGGATCTATAATGTATTTGTCTAACAGGACTAGACCCGACGTTGCTTATATTGTGACCAGACTTAGTAGGTACACAAGCAACCCTAACTCCGAGCACTGGACTGCTCTTGAAAGAGTTCATAAGTACCTAAAGGGAACAATGTTCCGAGGATTGAGATAGATAGGATTCCCTGGTATTGTAGAGGGTTATAAAGATGCCAATTGGATATCTGATTCCCTGGACTTGAAGTCCACCTATGGTCAAGTAATCCTACTTGGTGGAGAAGCTATCCAATGGAAATCCGCAAAGCAGAAGCTCAATGAAAGGAGCACCATGGAAGCTGAACTTATTGCACTAGATTCCACTTGCACTAAACCTGAGTGGATTAGGAATTTACTTTTTGAAATTCCTGTCATGTCTTCAAATATGAATACTATTGCAATACATTGTGATTTTAAATCTACTATTGAGCTGTGTAAACGTGAATGTATAAATGATAAAATGAACAGGCACTTGCAGATCTGACACAAGTTAGTGTGGAGGCACTTGAAGCACAACGTTGTCAGCATTGAATATGTAAAGTTAGAGCTAAATCTAGCGGATTGCCTGACTAATGGGTATTAAGATCATTGATAGCTGACGTATCGAGGGGAATGGGGCTAAACGTACTCATAAAGGTCAATATCAGTAGTAACCCTACTTCTTTGAATGGAGATCCCATGATAGAAGTTCAAAGGGAAGCTATCTGATCGGTTGACTGGGAGAGTACATTATTTATTAGAGGCATACTCTAACCCCATTCCTATGACGAGTGCTCTCATGTAGTGGTTTAAGGTTGAGCTTAGCTCTTAATGATATCAAAGGCTATACTTAAGTGAGATATAACATTACAAATATCTCTAGATATCTCACCTATGTGGAGACCATTATCAAGCCGCAGTTGTGAGAGTGTGGGTTAATTAACTCTCTAAAATCTCCAGGAAATGGTAACGAGCGCACGACCAAGTAATATATCAACCCGCTTTACTTCAGTATCGCATAGGATCTCTATATAGTTTTGTTGAAGGTTGATTCAAGGAATGTAGTTCAAGCCTTAGTTCACTACATTTCCATCAGTTGGAAACTCTACTAGAAAACTAAGGTTCAAGTCCCTATGGACACCTCAATTTATGATCTTATAAAAGCCCAATGAACTCTATAATAACATTTGATTTCTTTGTGTACCTTTCGATTCTGAAATCTTGAACTCTGATAATTAATACAACCTCTTCTAAATATCATTTTGATTAATGGCTTTGCTTATTATGGGGTTAGTGGGGGACTGTTGGAAATGAAGTGGTTGGGCCTTGGCCCATCCCACCTCATTTTATAACCCTATATTAATCTAAGTCATCTTATATTAACCTAAGCCATGATTTATTTTAATAATGATAATCAACAATCACTTTTTTAACAGTTGGATCAACTCCTTTTTATTTAGCTGCTATCCTCTTATAAAACCCTAAGAAAGAACGAACTTTCTCTTTGAGAGCCAACCGAACTTCTTCTTCCTTGAATAACCTTGTCCTTGAACTCTCATTGTCATGCCCCAACCCCAAAATCCTGGGCCTCGGGCAGGTGAGAAGACCGGCCAAAACCAAGCAGAGACTGGCCCCACTCGGATACAAGGCCTAAGTGACTATAAAACAATAGTACATATGCAACGGAATAATGAAACATAAATATAAAGTCAGAGTAATATCAGCGGAAGACAAATCCTAAGGGTATAGGTACCCTATAATGTCAAGTACATAACTGGTCCACATGAACCAAATTAAAAGTGTCCTTACTCATAGTAATAAAATCAGAGATAGCCAACCTCAGCAACAATCCTTATGCCCCACACACAGCTCCTGTGGCTCAAGTCCGCTACTCCGCGGGATCTGAAAAGGAGTGAGAACAAGTGTATGAGCTTTCGGAAGGAAAGCCCAGTAAGCATCCACGCAGGGATCATAAGCAAGTCATGTATAAGAAGGAGATAAGCAGGTAAAGCAAATCAATAACATGACTAAACCAAGCAAGTAGGGCTACACCCCGCGCTAACCAACACGTGGGAGTCTCAGGACTACCATAAAGGCAAACAACGGTAGGGACTCCTAGTCACCACTACGACCTTAAAGCCCTGAGGAGCAATCCAAAGAAGACCCTCAAAGTATCCCCCGGTCAATCGTCAGCCTAAGCTGGTATTGACCCTTAGTCGGAAATCGACAGCGCTACCTCTCATATGTGTCGATTCGGCCAGTGCATCGTCCACTAACAGGTGGATGGCAAGAGTAGAGGTGGGCACGGGCCGGTTAACCAGGCATGGCGGGCCCGACTCGCCGGTTCTAGGCCCAACCCGCCGGTTTTTAATTTTTTTTAATATATAATCTAAATTATCTAATCTCATTAAAATATATATTAAAAAATATGGAAAAATGATAAATTTTTTTTTTTTTAAAAAAACTATGATTTTATGTATAGAAATAGAATGAGAAAATGTAAATTTTTTTTTGGAAAACTATGATATATGATAATATGATATATTAATCATAAATCATAATATCATAGTTTTCAATTTTTTTAAAAGAATAAAATGTAATTTAAAAATATCAAAAATTGTAATTTGTTTAAAAAAACTATGATATTATGATATAGAGATAAAATGAGAAAATGAAAAAAAAAATTGAAAACTATGATATTATGAATCATAATATCATAGTTGTTCATAATATCATAGTTTTCATTTTTTTTAAAAGAAAATTAAAATGTAATTTATTTTTTTAAAAAAACTATGATATTATGATATAGAAAAAAAATGTGAAAAATGAAGGAAAAAAAATTGAAAACTGTGATATAATGATATTATGATTATATGATATATAGAAATAGAATGCGAAAAATGAAAAAAAAAACTATGACATTATAATTACAGTTTATAATTAATTCTTTGACCTATCGAATTAAGTTGCCTACGTACCTCTTGGGTGTAATAGGAATCAAAGCCAAACGTAGTTTTCTTACCTTAAACTAGATTGGAGTTGTCATCCACTTACCTATTCATCGACGTCAGGTTTTGGCTCTTGCTCAGTATCAGGGGCCGTTGTTGTGCTCATCATGTTATCAGTGAAGAAGAAGTCACTTGCTTCTGGACTTCCCATCTCTGGTTCTTGTTGTCGTCGTTGTGCACGCTTCCAATCATCTGTGCAAACTTGAATTTCAATGTTTGGTGCCGACAACTGGGAACATGTTGAATCCAGCATGTTTCCACTTGCACTGAAAGTCTGCTCGCACGCTAGGGCACGCAAAATATCCTTTACAAGTAATGAAAAAATAGAATACGGATTTCCATTACCTTGCCACCAATGAAGAATATCGAAAGTCATATCTACAATATTCTCGTCCTCAGAGAACCGGAAGGTGGTATTCAAATACAGGTCGACCTCTGTGTATTGAGAACCCCTAGGCTTCTTCTTTGCTTGCCTTTCTTGAAATGATTCTTCCCTACTACTGCTAGACTGTCCTACCGCCTCAGTTGCAACCTGTGGAACTATATGACCATAACGAGAGCAATAGCTCTCAACAATTCAAAAAGTTGTGACCTAACTTCACTAACAATTATACTAACATCCATATAAATGTCAGGCCTCGGTCCATACCATTGAGTCTCTAACTCACTCATGGCCCATGATTGAGAATCTTGATCTCCATTAAACCCTAAGAACTTGTAATAAGCTTCTAAATATGCATTTAAACTGATGCAGGAGGCACGAGTCAGATGTTTTCAGGATGGCGGGTCAACGTAAAGACGGGAGGTGGTCGAGTCAATTCCAAGATTGAGTCGATTTTGGACACGTTTCGGTATTTTGGCCATAACTTTGGCTACCGATATCGGATTCACTCGCGCAACCCCAATTCGGAAAGCTCGGCTCGACGCGCACGTGGGGTCCATCCAGCTTTGCTTGATGGACTTTTCCTTCATCCTCAAATTCCACTGTTTCCCCATCGTTTATTTATTTTTTTGGTGTTTTTTGCTATTTTTGGTAATATTTCGTATGCCAATTTATGATAGGATATGAATCCGATTTGAACTCGGATTTTTAGAGTTATTTTTTTTTTAGTTATTTTAGAATTAGATAAGTTTTTCTATTAGACCAAAATTTGTCGATTTGGGCAAATTTGAATAAGAAGATAGAATTTCTAGGTTATCTAGGTTAGTTGTTTTTAGCTATTTAAACTCGGCTTGTGGGTTGAATTTTATTCATTGATTATTGAGTTATTTTCCTTTTAAAGTTTCAAAGACTTTTCTTCTCTGTTTGTCCTTCCTTTTCTTGCTCTTCTATCAATCCCCCTCTTTTACCTTGCGAGTTAATCACTACCTACCACTTGCGTCATAAACCTGCTAATTTCTGCCTAGGATCTAAAACAAATGCAACTAAAGCAATCAGAAGTATATTTCTATAATAGCTCAACTACTTTGCCTTCATTTCTACAAGGCCTATAACCAATTCAGCATCTAATCTAAACTTCCACATTTGTTCAGCAACATCAACAACACCATACAAAAATAAATGTGCAGTGATAAAATAAACTTGCGAAAATAAATTTGTACATGTATTAAACACAGAAAGCAAATCCATAACTCTAGTAGCAATATTCCATTGATATTCAAATAAACTAAAACTAGGCAAAGCTTCACTAACAAAAGCAGTCAACAATGTCTTAAAAGGAAATGTCGTATTAAGAAGCCTATGGCCTTGTTTGGTTGGGGGTTATCCCCAACACAGTTTCCAATGCAATTTTTTTTCTCGCCAAAATCTTTAATTAAGATTTAAAAATATAACCCACCAATATATAGTCAACACATCACTATCTTATTATTAATACCTTTACTTTAAAATTTCCCTCCAAAAATTTCAAAACTTTTCAAAACTTATTCCTAATCCCAAATGGAGATAACTCTCAACCAAACACAACCTATAGGTAGAGTTCCATCTAGTTTTAACGTCTTTCGGGAATTTTTTGGGCCTCATGTTATTTTCTCTACAATAACGACCCCATTCTTTCACCAATGTCATGTTCCTTCCTATATATGATACTATATCCCTAATTGGTCCTACAAATTGTTTTATTGACTCTAGTTCGGTTTGCACACATAAGTTCAATACATAACAAGCACATCTAATATGAAAATATTTTCCCCCGTATGAAGGCCTCAAATATTCTTCTAAAGGTCTAATCGAGGCATTATTCAATGAAATTGAAAAAAATTTAAAACTCAAACCATATTCTTCGATATCCCACGAATCATCCTATAAATATTATCGGCGGCATGAGACTCGTTGAATACCCTAAAACCAATAACTCTCTTTTGGATATTCCACGAGTCATAAATCCAATGTGCCGTAATACCCATAAAAGAATCTTCATGGAACACATTGGTCCATATATCAGAACATAAAGAAACAGAGGAGGTACAAGCGCGAAAATACTCACAAAGTTGTTCTTTACCATGTATTGTTTGAAGATCGTTCTTTGAATCGTCCTCCTTGATACCTTTTTGCATGTTGGTTGCTATGTCTCATTGATGCACTCCTGCACTTGGCATCGCTCCGCAAAGTTGAATGGCAAGTGCTCCACAGAAATTGTCTCCCCGATTTTATCCCTGTATTCGGTTGAGAAAACGTAAATAAAGAAGAGTGGGAACCTGTACCTTCGTCTACGGCGAATCGAATTTGAGATTGATTCCGAAGATTTCCTAGCTTGTCTCGATACTTTTTCTCCATATGTCTAGCAAATATGCCATACCCTCTTCCCTTGCTATGCTTAAATTCATAAGAACAATACTTACATTTAGCATGAGTTATAATGCCAACATTATCATACACTTTTGTAAAGTGGACTTTAAAAATAGGGTTAAAGCCTTTTTTGGTCCCTAAAAACAGGGCCAATGTTCATTTCCATCCCAAAAATTTAAAATTTGTTCTATACGGTCCACATCAGAATATACTGATATTTATCACCCACATCAGCAAAATAACGACCTAAACATATTAATAAAACGATTATATGCATTTCATTGGTATTCCACATGACCGCCACGTCAGCAATAGGGACCAAAAATGCCAAAATACAGAATATATAGGGACCCAAAATGTCAATATAGATACAATACATAGGGACCATATTGAACACATTTTGAATTTTGGGATGGAAATGAACATTAGTCCTGTTTTCAGGGACCAAAAATGGCTTTAACCCTTAAAAATATCAGATTTTGGCATTATTTCTGCAGTGGGATTTGTTCCTCCAGTCTCTGAGGGCCCAGTAGACGGTATCGGTTCGTCAGCTACACTTCCGTACTCTTGCCATTCATTGCTCTCTTGAATAGGCAAGGAGGCCGAACCGACAATGCCCTTTCCCCTTGAGCTTCCACCATGTGATGCCATTTCTCTTGGGTAAGCTGAACCAATGAAGAAAATTGTTGAGAGAATTGAAAACTTAAGAAATTAAGAGAGAATGGAGTATTTGGTGTGAGATTGAAAGAGAGGTATAGCATAGCAAGGAAAGAGTATTTATAGATATAATTAAGAAAATTAAAAGAAAAAAATAAATAAAAAACCAACGGCTAACATAGCCATTGGACACTGTTGGTAACCAACCAATGGCTATATCAACCGTTGGACACCAACGGTTGACATAGCCGTTGGTGATGTCACTAATGATTTTGGGCCCCAATTTGGTCACCAACCCACAGGTTCAACCCGGCTGACCCGGCGGGTTGAACCGGGGGGTAAAGTCTTCTGACCTGGCAGGTAGAACTGCTGAGTCACGGGTGATTTTAATGGACCCGTAATCGGCCTGCTACTGTAGAGGGTAGGTTACGGTTTTCTAGCCAGGCTCGCCGGGTCAACTGATCCGCCGGGTTTTGCTGGGCCGATTCTGGGCCGGGCTAGGTTAAAACTCGGCTCGTGCCCACCTCTAGGCTAGAGTATCCTCCCCATGGCATGGAACCATCAGAATGCAAGGGTGAACGCAGCCCCGAACGCTCCATGGGGCTCCCCACGCTCCACTGATCACGGCGGAAGGATCCACAAGAGTAACACATATCGAGTCAAAAAGAAACATCATACAACTACACAAACATGCACAAGAATGCAATCAATAAGGTAATACTCCAACAAGTCAAGTAAGCATGATATCAAGGAAGCAATAATCCAAGGCATCCAATAAGCA
Organism: Dioscorea zingiberensis; assembly: GCA_026586065.1. Lineage (NCBI taxonomy): Eukaryota > Viridiplantae > Streptophyta > Magnoliopsida > Dioscoreales > Dioscoreaceae > Dioscorea > Dioscorea zingiberensis. Next base: position 50,939,160 of record CM048819.1, read on the forward strand.
TACATGGCCTCAACAAACCAAGGAACCGACCAACCAATGATTGGGAAGCGTGCAAGCATGAGATTAAGAATCAAGATGATAAGGAAGAGAGCCAAAGGCACTTACTTGTCAGAGTAGAAGTATCTAATAGCCGGCTGGTATCTCTCCCGACGATGCCCTCGACGCTACATTATTATCTGCCAGTGCAAATCTACTCTCAGTATATATATGGGTGCATCAAAATATGTGTTCTTATGAAATGATCTAGCCCGTTACTAAGGCCCAACCCATTGGGAGCTACACTCACTGATAGGATCTATGCTCTAATAAGTGGACCGAAATTCACTCAGCTTAGTTCAACTCAATTGGGCCCACTGAACCCATCAATTCTGGCTCCACTAATTTTCTAACTCATTTAACTACCTCCTCCTATGCATCATTAGTTGCATAGGCCTTCCCCGTGCATGTTCACCACCGGATGATTATGGAGTCTTCCAATCTTAAAACATAATAACCCAAATATAGATCCAGGCTCTCACTTAAACATATCTATAGTTCATGGGTCATCTCCACATTCCATGCAACTATCAAGCCATGGATAGTTGCACACACATATGCAACTATGTTTCTCCACTAACAACCCTTTCTTAACCCCTTATCTCTCTCTAGTCCTTACACTGAAGGTTAACCAAACTTTATTACATGCGAGCATGCATGGAAACTATATGCAGGCCCAGTTCCTACCCAAATTCACTTCTTTGCATTACTCATACTGTTGGCTTTTAGTTTTCATTGTTAGTGCTTAATGAAATACCCTATCGTTCATTTTCCTTAATGCATTATCTCTCCAGCAACTGGGCAGCATCTCGTCCCTCTTACTAGGCTCCCATTCCATGTATGCTGATTTTTTGACTCATGTATGGCATCTCTATGCCCATTACTGAATTTGAAATAATTTATAAGCAACTAGTTCCCCCTAAGCATGACCTTCACCTATCTTAACATGCTCCTCATTTTGAGAACCCAGTTACTCAACCATGCATGAATATTGGACTGAACTCATGCAACTAGCCATGAGGAGGAAAGAGAAGCTTACCAGGCAGCGAAGTTCTCGACGCTCTAAGAGGGATCACTAACACTGCAAGTCGTCGTGGAGTCCTCCCACCTTCTTTGTCACGTTGAGCTTCTTAGCTCCGGTGAGATCGTGGTGGTTCGGTTGGACTGCGCTACCTCTCTGCTTGTCCTCCTTTCCCGTTTCCAAACGGTGTAAAATGCCTACGTTAGTCTCGCCAGAAGGAGGGGTCCGTTTTCCATTCAGCCGTGGGGTGGAAGCACTGGAAAGGGGTTCTTTTGTGGGTCGTGGGGAGCTAAGAAGAGCTTGGTATCCTGGCCGTGAGGAGATATAGGGCTTGGGTTTTCCTCGTTACCGAGGTGGCAGGGTGACGGGCTCCAGGTGGTCACCTCCGCTACTGGGCGGTGTCGCGCAGGTGATGGGACGAGTCCCTGCTATGCTTTGCAAGAAAATCCGGCGGGTCTGTGGCCCGTGCGTACGGCGGAGATCCGCATCTTATCCGCGTCCAGTCGCAAGGATCGTTGGGAAGGAGGAACGCGCCCTCCACCCTTGGATCGTGATTCTTTATTATATTCTCCACTCTTTTAGCTCCATCCGTTGATGATACTATGCTGCACGTAAGCATGAGTCTACGTGACTTTCACAAATAAAGCCCCACAGCTTTCAATCGTCACATGCATATCTTTATGGTTGCTTCCTCGTGAGTGGAGAGTCTTGTACTCACATTCCACCATTTTTTAATTTCTTGCAACTAAGTTACCTTCATTCCTATATATATATATATATATATATTTCCAAACAATGGATCAAGTTCCCCTTTCCACGTGTTCAATTCATCTTAAGCACGTCAATCTTAAATAAACCCTCATGCATTTCATTTTTTTATTTTATTTTATTATTTTTTTAACCCTTATTACACCAAAGATGTATATATATATATATATATATATATATATATATATATATATATATATATATATATATATATATAGTCCTGATATTATCAGGCCGAATGCACAATTGAATTTGCAATCGAGTGACGTGTCCGTGCTGACGTGTTGGGGCAGCTGATGTGTCGGAGCATTAAAAAAAAAATCTAGATACGATTAAATGTCGGGGTGCGTGCTTCTTCTCTCTTTCCCTCATTGTTTTCTTTCTCTCCCTTCTCTTCAACAAACCTAGATCAGAGAAGGAGAACGAAGTCCCGACGACACCACAAGTCAACCGCGTGCTTCTTCCCTCTTTCTCTCGCCGCCTTCTTTCTCCCCCTTCTCTATACCAAACCTAGATAGGAGAAGGAGAACGATGCCCCTACGGAGACGACCGCCGACGGCACCACAGGTAAGCTCTCGTCCTTTCTCTCTCCCCCTCGCGTTCACCAAAGGAATTACAGAACATTTTTCATTCAAACTCTCTTTGTCCCTTGTTTTTTTTTTTAATAGGTCATGCCTGAAGTGGTCAGCTGGTCACCGCGGATTATTGTTTTCCATAATTTCTTGAGCATGGAGGTATTGACATTGTCACTATTGCTTTTATTGTCTTTTTATAACTTTGTTTTCCTTGCTAAAATATCTAAATTTTTTTAACAAGCTGCAAAAATTTTCTAGATATTATTTCATGAGTGCTTGATTACCATGAGTTAATATTCTTGTTATTTACATTTGCAATAGCCTTTTTAAGGATATATTTCCTGCTTTAGATTAATCTTCGTGTCTTTGTTCAATAAGCCTCTTTATGATGTATATTCAATTATTCAGTCAGATTGTATATGAGATTGAATATTCTGTCTGAAATTCATTATGACTTTTCCATTTGTAGAATGTACTTGATAAGTTGTGCTTTTGCTGAAATCTTTATGTGATTAATTTATTGAATCATGCAAGGATTATCAACATGCAATGTATCATTTTTCCAAAGATATGTTATGACACTGTTTTGACCGGTAACTACCGATGAGTTTCAAAATTTAACGACACATATTTCAGAATTCTTGATAATGGTTATTTAAGAAAATCAGAAATGCAAAGATAGTCATCTTAAATGTCTAGTTGATTTTCTTCATATGCTTTCTCTTGCAACATTCAAGATGGTCATCTTGTAAAATCAACTAGACATTGTATGTAGTAAGATGGAAGCAACTAACACTATTCCAAATCAAAATCAAATGTCTTCAAATCTCAAGACAATATAGGAAATGCTTAGACAAAAAAGGTCATCCAGAATTACTTTCCCATCCATATTCGTAAAAGTTTTCTAGTGTTCAATGATGAACTTCTCTGTCTCATCATGAAGTTTTACATTTCTAATTCATCAAAGAAGCAGTTCATGAATATTGTGCATCAAATTAGGATGAAAAAAAAATCTTGTCTTTTATGTTATCTGCTTAATTTGTGATGTTATTTTGTTGTATTAATAACAGAGCATGATAGACCAGCCTTTGGAAGGATCTTCACATATGAATAAATTATCAAATCTTCTGGGTTTTAAAGAATGCCAAGCCTCGACCAATTTGTACATGCCTCAGGTTAGGGATGAAGATAAACCTAAGATTGGGCAAGAATTTGGTACAATAGATGATGTTTGACTGTTTTACAACAACTATGCAAAATTAGCGGGGTTTAGTGTTCGTGCAAATTCGAGCAGGAGGAGTCAAAAGAAAGATAGAGAGAATAAACTTTTGATGAAAGAATTTGTTTGCTACAAGGAAGGCGAGAAACAATATTTGGGGAAAAATAGTGACACAAATCAAGATGGAGGTAACAAGCGGCGTCGTGGAATTACACGAGAAAGTTGCAAGGCACGACTTCGGGTTACAAAGTCGAAGTTGGGTAACCATTACATAGTTTCCATTTTTGAGGAGCATAATCATCTACTTGCCACTCCAAGGAAAGTGGGTTTCTTACGATCCCATCGACAAGTTAGTGAGGTTAAAAAGTGTCTCATGCAACAGTTTTCCCTTGCTAATATCTCTACGAATCAACAGATGAGTGTTTTGGAGCTACAGGCAGGGGGGGTAGGGAACATAGGTTGCACCAAAAGAGATATCCGCAACGAGAAATCTAGAGTACGCAGGATGCTTAATGGACATGACGCTGAACTTTTATATGAACATTTTTTTTCAGAACAAGAGAGTAACTCTTCGTTTGAATATGTTTTTGAAGCTGACAGTGATGGTAAACTCAAGCATGTATTCTGGGCAGATGCGTCGATGAGGATGGCGTATTCTTATTATGGAGATGTCATTGTGTTCGATACCACCTACAACACTAGTCGATATGGGATGGTTTTCGCCCCAATTTTAGGGGTTAATAATCATGGAAAGACTGTTACTTTTTCATGTGTTTTTTTGAGTGACGAGACCACAGATTCATTTGAGTGGTTGTTTAGTCATTTTTTGCGATTAATGCCAGGCCCACCGCCCAACATGATTATAACAGATCAAGATTTGGCTATTAAGAAAGCCGTTGCAACCAAACTGAAAAGTACGTGTCATAGGTTTTGCATATGGCACATTCTGAACAAATTTTTTGAGAAGCTTGGCCCATTTATATACGATGCCTACTACAACTCCTTCAAAATATGCATCTTGATACTGAAACTAAAGAAGAGTTCGATGAGAAATGGAAGAAATTGCTTGAAATATTTAACTTGCAGGAGCACAAATGGTTGGATTCATTGTTTATGGTGCGAGGAAAATGGGTGCCTGTATATGTGAGGCATATATTTTCAGCTGGGATGTCCAGTAGTCAGGGCGCCGAAAGCCATCATTCATTCTTTAAGAGATATTGTGACAAAAGGAATTCCCTTACAGATTGCATACAAAGGTTTAATAGAGGTTGCAAGACAAGGACAAGAAGAATTGTGTGGGATCGAAAATACCCGCCTGGCATCGTGTCTGTGAAGAGACACCAGGCGACATATCGAATCACAAATATCATATTTTTTTTATCGTGGGTTCTTCCATTCCTAATAGAGGCAAGCCTCTATTATTAATTACCCCAGACATAGTCTTAGGAACCTACGATTAAGGGCAAAAGAGTACAAGTAGAGGCAATAAATAATAATTCATTTTATTGTGAAAAATGATAATTTATTACATACGGATATCATCATATAGATGTACATAATTAATTTATATAAATGGCGCTGCCTTCCGTCGTGGAATATATGCTCCGCCACTTCAGAATTTATGATCCATCGGTTGCCTCAAGGCGCCTACTTTATCGCCGCTTTGAAATTTACACCGCTTTACATTTTGTCGACCATCTCAAGATGAATGTCATATTGCCGCCCCGAGATATATGCCACTTTGAAACTTGAGTTTATTAGCTACCTCAAAGTGAGTGTCGCTTTGTGATTTATATTTCATCACCCCGCTTCAGGATGTGTGCTCCATTATCGTCGCATTGAACTATATTGATATATATCTTTCGATACTACTTCGAGGTGTGTGTGTTCCAACTTCTCTTAAAGATTGTATTTTTTTTCATAGATTGATCATAATAATAATTTAAATCTCTTTTTTTATAAAATCAGCCCTCTTCCCTTCTTTTCTCATTTTTTTATTTTTTATTTTTTAGAAAGTAGGGGCCAACTTCCTTTATTTTGTATGCCTTCTTTTTTTTTTCTTTTCAGATAAATTTCTTTTATTCATTTTATTCTCAACTCATTAACTCCCAACTTATGAATAATTACAAGGCGTTATTTACTACTTACTGCAAAGTAGTTCACATCCACGATTCAAGCTTGCCAATTTTTTTTTTTTACTTGATTGTTGATTGGGAGCACCCACTACATTGAAATCCAGTGTTTTACTAGCATTTCGCAGTGGCATCTATGCCATGATTTATCCAAGAAGCATACGCATTATAACTACTTGCAATTTTGGCTTTCCATAATTTGATCAATTTACTCAGGAATAATGAATGGCCTTTGTCTCTCACATGTGCATGGGCAGAAAACACCTCAAATGAAAGCCAATAGCAAGAGGATTGTGCTTCAGAAAATTTGCAACAATATTTTGATTTCATCGCCACCTTTGAACTGAGTGGCTCATTCATACACATAGTGGATGTTTAGGGACTGAAACTCCTTTCCAACGTGGTGAGTCCACAGCAAGGCTATCCTGATTTATTGTTTCAGAAATGGCTTGCATTAATATATCAGGAATTCCAGAGTTTTTTTTTATTGTTGCAGATTTAGGGGGGGGGGGGGCTCAGCTTTATGTTTTGAAAGAGTCCATTAAGTTCCCAGTGTCCAGCTTATCAACAGGAGAATCTTTGTCCAATAATTAAGCGTAGGTAACACCAATTAGTTCACTCGAGGATGACAAAGAGTAAATAGAGGACAACAAACGGAGAAGATGAAACCACCAATTTGCTCACTTGAAGAAATATTGCTTTCTTTAAGGCATTTCATCAAATATCACCAAAAATTGGTGGGCTTTGGAATATAATCTAATGATTTACATTTCTTCATTTTTCTAGAGGTTTATCATCAAGTCTACTAGCTGCTTCCCCTTCTCATTTTCTTAACTTCTTTCTTTCTAGCCAAATGTCTAATGAAAATTATCCAAATAGAAATATCCCAATCTGCAAGACAAATGTCTTCTCCAGTCTTGAGAAGTCAAGGCTCACTCTCATAAAGGATGCCATAGGATCAAAGCAACCTCTTTACAAGCATTTTGAATGAACTTCAACCATGGCTTTGTTGCTAAAATGTATGGAGACAAGGGTCTCAAGCATTAGTTGGTGATTATTTGGCACCTCTTCTTTGAGTGTTACATGACTTGTATCCACCACCATGCACCATGGAACAGAATTATAGTTATGAACCAAGGTACTCCTTTGAAGCATTTCTCATTTATGTCCATTCCTTGTATCCAAAACTTGATTATCAGAGAAAGTGACTCAGAGGTGATTTTGGAATTATATTTGAGCTACACTTTATATTTTAAAACACATGCTTTTATAAGAAAATATTCATTATTCAGGACAAAACTGCAACCCCAATACTGCAGTTTGTATCATCGCTTTCGTCAAGTTTAATTGCTTCCTCCCTTGCTTTCTTCCCTACTTTCATTACTTCTAATTTCTGCATTTATTTAGAGTTCCACTTCTTCTCTTTCTATCTTTTTCTTCTCCTTCTCTTTCCTTCTTAGATTCTTTTTTTTTTTTTTTTTTTTTTTTTTTGCAGCAATCTTCTTCATCTTTAGTAGCTGAATTCTCCATCTTTAATAGCTCTCTTTTTGGGTTCATCAATAAATTGATTTCTTGTTGTGTAGCTGCGTTCTGGCTTCAAACTTGAAACAACAAGCTGGGGACTTGGCATTTTATCGTTTCCAAAATCTGGACAGATACATGCTTCATAGCTGCAGCAGCACCTCTTTTATAATGGCATTGTAGCATTGCCTCTTTTTTTATTTCATCAAGAATTGGCTTCAAAGTTGGACCAATCTTCATTCAATTTGCAACAAAAGCATCCACTAGCACATCATAAATCATTTCCATAGCAAACATGAAGGGTAACAACAACAATCTTTTTTTTCTTTTGGTTTTCATGCTTACAACTTTTTGTGGGGCATTTCAACAAATAGGTAATATGCAAAATGGCTTTACTGAGTAATCTTTAACATTGGAAGTTTCTTCTCTTTTTTTTTTGTACAAAGATGTATCATATATAACCTTGATTTTTTTAGAGCAACCATTGTGCATTCCATTATGTAGAGAAACTTGGGCTTATGCAATCCAATCTCATTCATCTCTGATAGTGCAATGGCACTAGGATGCCATCATTTGACACAACAAATCAAGGTGGTCGATGTCCGTGACTCAAGTGATTTGGAGACCACATCAAGGTGCAGCCCAAGGAGATGCAGATTCGGGTCAAGCCATTGAGAGATTCAGGTGCATCAACATTAAAGGAGGCTGATTAGGCCATGCAGATTGAGAGGCTAATTGAGAGATTGATTGAAGATACCATGCAGATACAATAGGCAGCTTCATCAAAAGTGGCCATGCATTAGTGAGTTGTCATGCATGGGAATGCATGCAAATGGGCTACAAAATCTGAGCTGATTGGTGATTGATGAGAAAGCACATGCACGGTGATTGATGACGATTTGGCATGAAGCTGACATTCTCAAGGTGCTCACATTGAAGCCAAATCAAGACCATATTTGGTAGAGCAAATATGATGGAGCATGACAGCCAAACCGGTTTGGAAGGTGATTGGTGGAGCTAATCAACAACTCAACCTGCATAACGCATGAAGGTTGGAATGATGGGGGCGCGCTATGGTAGAGTGCACCGCGAAGGCCGAAAGTACGCCACGAGCTGGATCGGCCAGTTGCGTAATAGGGATCGGGAGGATCGGCGTAGTAGACTCCTGGACTCAAATCCGTGAGGGTTGGAGGTGCCGTCAAGTCGGCGAAGATGTATGGGATAGATGTGTAGCCTTGGTCAAGTTCTTCTAGGGTCATGTTGCAACTCATGTTACAACTAAAGTTCTGTAACATCCGAGTGGAAGGAGTCTACCTGGAAAGGCCGCTGAGAGAATCCTGGCGAAGGTACGAGGATGTCTTTGTGATGGCATGAAGTGAGGGAGGACGATATGGTCTATATAAGACCGAGGACTCGGGAGGATTAGGAGTGAGCCAACGAGAGTAGTCCCTTGTTAGGAAGGGCGATCGTGGTCACTTGTTGTAATCGAAGAGTGGAGGTGCTTATGTGGCGAGAGTGTGTGACTCTTGTACCTTGTCTTTCCTACACTTTTAGTGATTGTCTTCTCCGGCATGGCCCCTGTGATGTAGGCATTGTTGGCCTGTAACCAACTCTCTTGTCTCCTTGTTTGTCTTGTGTTTTTATTAAGTGTGTGAGTATCACGATATAACTTCGGTTGAGCCAGAGTGTTAACAAGTGTTACAACACCGCCATAACAAGCATAACCCGGCCCGTAAACTTACAATCTCCATCAGAAAAGCTTGATTTTCCTTGAGAAGCTAGGCAAAATTATCACTGGATTTCGAGTAAGGCAAAGCCTTATCGTTGTCTTTGGATCTCCTTTGAAATCAGAGTGCTTGTGACATCGGAGAGCTACTTCTCTTTTGTCGCTCTTCCTCTTATTCACAGAAGAAGAACAGTAAGGTAGCTTCAGGATTGGAGGACAACTCCCTCTTCATCAGCACCGCCACGCTCACAAATGACGATCTTCTTTCTCCGGCGACGGAGACGAGCTTCCTGTGGCTCAGGCGGTGTGGAAGCGCTGAGAGAGGTGAATGGGAGAGGTCTTCATTGTGAGATGCACCTGAGCCGAGATGATATCGTTGGAACCTTCTTCTTGCCAAAACCCATCTTGGGGTGGGTCGGAATCAACAAGTCTCATCGCACTTGGACTGTACTCTTCTCCGGCAAGGTGCTTCTTTCCGGCAGCGACAGAGACAGCAGAATTATATGGATCTTTTTGGCTTCCTTTTACTCCGGTAACAGTAGGACATTGATGGCGATGTCGTCCACAAGGGAGCCCGTCAACTTGGTGGTTGGCGGTGTAACGACGTCCACAAGGGAGCATTTGGGCATGGTTTCCTCCTCAGTTGCGGTGAGGATAATCACCAGCACCACCATGCCTGGGGCGGTGCTGTTCTCTGGCAGCAGCGATGTGAGGGGCTCGACGGCCTCCACAAGGGAGCCGGAAACTTGATCGGCGCGGGCGGCGATGACGGTGTCCACAATGGAGTCGGAAGCTTGGAGTTGGCGGGCCGACGGTGGCGAGGAAAACGGCCTCGGATTGGTGTCAACGGCATCCACAAGGGAGAGGCCGGAGACAATAGGGTAGCGGCGCCACGATGAAAATATGAGAGAAGAGGGGGTCTTGATCTTCAGCTCCCTTTTCCCCCTCCTTTTACATCCATCGAGTCTCTTCTTTTATAGACCGAAGGATATCACCACAGTTCGCGATCGTCGGGATCAAGGTGATTGACCGAATCGTGAGCAGTGATCCGGATAATGTCCAATCTCTCTTCTTTTTTTTTTTTAAAATTACCATGAAAGGATGGATATTGATCAGGTCTCCATCGCAAATAATATCAAAAAATTGATATATTTTATTTTAAATATATAAACCGAGTGGCAGATAAGATCAAATCCAAAAATATTTTCTCTCTTTTTTTAATTTAAATTTTGATTTATTATTATTTATTTTATTATTATTATTATTATTATTATTATTATTATTATTATTATTATTATTATTATTATTATTATTATTATATATATATATATATATATATATATATATATATATATATATATATATATATATTTGTTTTGGATTTGCCTTGGGATTTATTCCCTTGGATTATTTGGATTTACCTCGGGATGTGTTCTTGGCCATCTCGAGATTTGTATTTTCTTAGATCGCCTCGAGATCTATTCTCGGGCTATCTCGGGATTTGCATTTCCTTAGATCGCCTCGAGATATGTTCTCGGGCTATCTTTAAATTTTGGGATTACCTCGAGATCCTCGCGGTTCTCGCGCTACTTGTGATTTGAGATTGCTTCGAAATACGTTTTCTACTATCTTGAAATTTGTGCCTGTGGCCGGCTGTGGATATGATCAAGTTATATATATATTTTTTTATTTTGAAATATTTTAATTTCAAAATAAATCTTTCATTTAAATTTAAAGCCATAAAATATTTCATTTTGGCCCTTGAGACATTTATTTATTATTATTATTATTTTTTGATATAAACAAATTGAATGATGAACATGTGAATATTAATGAACGTCCATGTCTCAAAACACCTCTTCCCATAGAAAAACAAATGGCAGATTTGTACACAAAGTACATTTTCCATAAGTTTCAAGAAGAGTTGTGGCAAAGCATGTTATATAAGGTGATTCTTATTAAAGATGATGAGAACACCACTGTGTACAAGGTGGTTAAGGGTGATATTTCATCAAGTTGGGAGCGAGAGCGAGAACTTGTTGAACCAAAAAATTCAGAACTAATAGCATGTAGTTGCTAAATTTGACTAAGGAATCCCTTTTAGGCATATTCTAGCACTTTTTAAAGAAAAAAGAGAATCAATCGCTTTACCTACGAAATATATCTTGCGGCGTTGGACCAAGGAAGCCAAAAAGCAAGTAGTAGTTGATGGGTTTGGGGTTGAGGTGACCGATGCTTGTGATAAGTCATTGTTTTCACAACGAACAATGTTGAGCCAACTTGCAAATTCTATAATTGATGACGTCCTCCGGAATGAAGATGATGTCAAAACCTTTAGAGAACTTTTGTTACAATTTCGTGCTAACTTGAAACAACGAAACAAGAGTAGTAGTGTTGGGGATTCTATAACGGTGAATCGCCCTCACCAATTCTCATACAAGGAGCCGAGCCAAGTTAGTTTTACAGGATCGGGGAAGCTTCTTAAAAGAGGGAAGGAGAGGTCTAAGCCAAAAGGTCGACGCTGCAATTATTGTGGCGGGATTGGAGTGACACATGACAAAAGAAATTGCCCAGAGAAGAAGAATATGTATGAATTTTTTCATTTTCCTTTTTGGTTTTAAAAGTAGTATTGTTTTAACTAGTGCCTTTTGTTTACATGCAGCGTATCACAAGGTGAATGTTCTCCATCCGAGGATGATCAAAGTTATGAAGGAAGTGATTCTTGATGGGGATGGTATGGTTTTAGGGAATGAAACTATGTAATATAGCATTTTCTGAAAAAACAGATTGAAATTGTGTAAATATAGCATTGTAATAATGTGTGCAGGGCTAACATATTTATATGGGTTATTGAAATTTACTAATGTATTTATATAATGCCTTTTGCAGGATGGGATAATAGTGGATGATGAAGTACAAGTTGTGGAAGGGATGGAGTGGGAAAAGGGTTTTCTTGATTGTTCAGTTCTGCATTTGCTAATGTATTTGTATCCCGTGACGTTTGTGGAAGGGATGGTGGCAAAGGGCTATGAATATGTAGTGGAAGTGGTTCTGTTTTGGATTCTATAACTGATGAGATGCCCTTTTTTTATGTATAAATTTGGATGAAATTTTATCTCATTTTATCATGTCTGATGGATATGTATTGGAAATGGTTGTGTTTTGGAAGTGGTTGTGTCATGGAATGGGAAAGGGCTATGAATATGTATGAAGTGGTTGTGTCATAGTTTTTTCTTATTTTCACTGACCAGTGATTTCAGGTAGTCAACTTTAAAAAAAGCTGCCATTCAAGTAATTTATCTTTTGATGAAACATTGTTGCAGGGGCTAGGTGCTCATTTTCTTATGTATGATTTCAAGAAATAAGAAAAGGGGTTCCATTGGCTAATTATCAATTGTGCTTCTTAGTTTTCACAGTGGTGATCAATTCACTTTGAAAAAAAACTGCCATTTAGTGTGTTATAGTTTTTTCTTTCCCTTTTTCTGAAAAAAGAAACATTTGTTTTCTAGAATACTTTGAGCTGCCATAAAGATTAATTGATCCTTTTCAAATATATATAACAGACCAGTGATTTTAGGTACTCAACTTTCATACAAAAAGTTAATTTCCTTCTTCCTTCTAGTTTTAAATATAATACTGGTGTATTGTATTTTCTTTCTGATTTTGAAAAATATAGTTTTAATATTCAATATTAAAACCAAAAACACTAGTGCATTGTATCTACCACTGTGGATATATGAAGATGAGGCCTAGCAATCGCCTTGAGATATTCACATTCCTGCAGAGGTTTAGATACTATTCACTTCCAGAAAGGATAATAGACTAACATAGCAAAGAAAAAAGAAAGAAAACTCAAATGAGGATCTATTAGCTACAAAAGATTGCCATATGAAAATCAAAAGTGAAGTAAATCTCATTAAATCATTAAACAAATGGTCAAAAGGCAACAATTGTGAACATGATTCTCTCTCTCTCTCTCTCTCTCTCTCTCTCTCTCTCTCTCTCTCTCTCTCTCTCTTTGTTATTGCATTGAATAAGAGTGTTTGGTAGAGGGATATCGGGTTAAATTTTGAAAAGTTTTAAATTTTTTCAGAGAAACTTTAAACCAAAAACATTAATGATAATGATACTTTGTGTTATCCATTTATTGATTGGTGACCCATAATTTTTGATAGTGTACAATGAAACCGTGCTAGGAAACACAAGTCATTGTGTAGGGATCTTCCACAAGTTTTGATGCTCTGGGACTGCAAAATTAAAACCAAAAACAATGGGGCCTGTCACAAATAAGATTAAATTTGGCACACATGATTGCTTTTGAATTAGAAGAACAACTGTAAGGAGTAAAATTTACATTTCACCTTAGATGTAAGACCTAAAGTGCAAAAGCGTGAACAAATAGAAAGAGAGAATTATGTCTTTACATACTTTGGTGCTTCCCTTGAACATAGCTTGAGACTGCCCCTGTGGAACTTTTACATAGATATAAATTGCAACTTACTTAAATAGCATAAAGGAATTCTCCACAGAGTAACTTCATTTGGACATACTCACATAGAGTAATGTCAACAGAACTATTCTCATATACGCTTGAATGTTGAAATCATGTATAACAAATTCATACAGAAGTTTGCCAAGACTAAGATCTTGGAAAATTCATACAGAAGTTTGCCAAGACTCACATCAACATTAAGCTAAATAGAAACCATTTGTCTTCCAAAAACATATTAATCCTTTTCCATGCATCACCACATGTTAACTTTATAAGAAGCACGCGATTGACCTGTGGTGCTGTCGACGGTTGTCTCCGAGGGACTTCGTTCTCCTTCTCCGATCTAGGTTTGGTAGAGCGAAGGGAGAGAAAGAAGGCAGCGAGGGAAAGAGAGAAGAAGCACGCGATTGACCTGTGGTGTCGTTGGCGGTCGTCTCTGAGGGACTTCGTCCTCCTTCTCCGATCTAGGTTTGGTAGAGCGAAGGGAGAGAAAGAAGGCGGCGAGGGAAAGAGAGAAGAAGCACGCGATTGACCTGTGGTGTCGTCGGGACTTCGTTCTCCTTCTCCGATCTAGGTTTGGTAGAGCAAAGGGAAAGAAAGAAGACGGCGAGGGAAAGAGGGAAGAAGCACGCGGTTGACCTGTGGTGCCGTTGGGACTTCGTTCTCCTTCTCCGATCTAGGTTTGGTAAAGTGAAGGGAGAGAAAGAAAACAATGAGGGAAAGAGAGAAGAAGCACGCGCCCCAATATTTAATCGTATCTAGATTTTTTTTTTAATGCCCCGACACATCAGCTCCCACAATTTAATGCCCCAACACGTCAGCACGGACACGTCACTTGACCGTAAATTTAATTGTGCATTCGGCCTGATAATATCAGGACTATATATATATATATATATATATATATACTTACTCAAATTGACCATTCTTTCACTTAAACCTCTACCTTAGTTAATATGAAATTTGATCTAGAGTTGGGGAACTCTATTAACTAAAAACAAATTAGGGGACAATTAAGGATTTAATAAAAAATTCATAAATAATGCGGCTTTTACACTCATCGAGCATCTTCTTCCGGAGACGTGCCATGGAAGGAGAAGATCCATTGGGAAAAGGGAAACCCTAGGAGCTGGAGTGTTCGTAAATTTTTCTTTGTACGAATAAGGCGAAATCGACTTTTAGGACAGTGCACAACACGCCCTACCTAGACTTGAAACTTCTAAAACTCAAATGCGTTGATCTTTAGTTTTGTTAATACATTTATATATGTTCTGTTGATTTGTTGTACTTCAATTTCTTGCTTTACAACAAACTGTTTTACTGCTGCTGTCCATTTCAGAAATTGATTGTTGAATCAGTTTTCCCAACACAAGCATGCTTCTACCAAAATAAAAGTATCTTTATAAAAAATACTACTACTATGTATTACTGACGATTTTTTTTTAATTAAATAAAACATGATTTATCTACTTTTGCATGTGATATATGATAATTATTTTAGATGTTAATTTGGACTAAGGAGTTACCCAATCTTTTCCTTTCAACTTTCCCTTCTCTATCTCTCCTCTCTACCTATTTTCTCTCAATCCATACAAGTGCAGTCTTCTGTGTATGTGAAATGGATAAACTGGCCTTTTCCAACCTCTACTTAAACAGATAGTTTATCTATTTTTTAAAAAAAAATATTAAGACATAACTTACTCATGATTTCTCACAAACATCAAAAAAAAGAAAACAAAAAAAAACTCCAAATAAATTATTTATTTATTTATTTATTTTACATATTCAAAGAAGGACTAATTCCATAACCTTTTGTGTACTTTTTATATTTTCTTGAAATTCTTATTAACTTCACTCTTTTTTTTTTAACAAAGGTGACAAGCGTTTTGTGAAAGTCAGGGGCAGATAATGTGGTACCCATGTGCGCGTGTCCTCACTTTATAATCGTGGGAGTGTAAATTTTGTATTATTTCAACCAACGAAATCTTATACAAGAAACCCAGTACCAATAAATCAAGAAACGATTGATTTAATTTCACTCTTTTTAACGTTGGAAATGAAGCTCGTTGTCATGCATGAATTCAGCCTGCTACCTCCTCCCAAGGTTGAAACAACAGCATTGGAACTCACTCACCAGCGAGAACGCCAACAACTTCAATGGAGAGACTGTCGTATCTTCTCTTCACCCTTTTATTATCCCACGTGATTCCTTTGAGAGCAATCCTATATATAGTGGCTATATATTTCTGTTGTCTTCATCGTGCATGCATGCATGCATGATGAACTCTAATGACCCTGCAACAACAATTCCGTCCGAGTTGACAAGGCATCTCAGCTTGATTGTCAAACCGGTCGCGCTCCTCGACACTCACTCGGGTTCGAGGATGAGCTGGCCGGACACATGGCGAATGCATACGGCCGCCTACGGGCGGTGCGGATTCGAACCCAGGTCCCGTGACGCCCGTGGGTAATCTTAGCTAGGCGGGGCTGACCGCCTGGCTCTTATGTCCCAAAAAAAAAACAATTCCGTCCGAGTTTTAATTTTTTTTTTGATAAGGTGGATAAACCACGTTTTTATTTAAGAAATTTTAGTAGGGTTACAATTACATTGCTTCGACAGAGTTGGAAGAAAAAAAGATACATTCGTTTAGGTCAATCCTATCACCGCTGCAATGTGTCCCGATCTTTCCGTTCCTTGGTCTAGAATTTTGGCTCTCCTCCGGATGGTTCCCCTTCTTACGCTACTCTCCACAGGTGTTTGAAGTGAATTCAAGCTCCCTTTTCACCAAGTTCGCCGCTTCCTCCAGTTTTTGCCTTTTTGCCAGTGGAGCTGCATCAAACCAAGAGAGAATGAGGAAAGAGATATCTCGAATGAGTTGTAAGAAAACGCGTTGTTTTTCTTGAAAACATCGTCTATTTCTTTCTCCCCATATGCTCCAGGTAATTGCCATGACGGCGATGTCCCATCCTCCTCTTAGAGTATTGTCCACTCCCGAGGAAGTGCCCCTGGTTTCCCAAATCTCCCGGAGTTCCACCTCTCTCGTTTGTGCCCCAAATAATGTCCCGAAATGGTCCCAAATGTGTCTCACATATGGGCAAGAGGATAGGATGTGTTGTCTTACCGATTACGCCTCCGTCTCTACGCCAAGAAGAAGCTAGTGCGTTCGCCTTTCCACTTCCGTTTGTGCAGGTTGTCAAGAGTTAGGATCCGGTTTTCTCGCGCCAACCATGTAAAGAGCTTCACCTTAAGGGGGCATGGTTGCTTCCAAAACCCCTACTTAAGGTTGCTTCTAATCCCCCCATCAATCCTAAATCGGTATAATGATTTAACCGTGAAGATTCTGGTGTTTGTGAGCTCCACTCTCGATGTAGGGGGGCATGGGATGAATGTCGGGTTTGTCGATGTCCAGGCGTATTGTTTTGAGCCCTTCTAATTCTCACGGTCGGCGACCGCGGTCCCGGCTTAAGGATCGGGGAGCCCTCTGCAGGTCACGATTCTTGCTTCACTGGATGCGTCAAGTGTCCCGATGTAGCTAGCTCACGCATCCGGGGTAGAGGTTTATCAATGATTGTCCCTCCCACCGCCATTGTCCTTCTAGAAGTTTGTGTTAAGCGCTTGATCAGGGTTTACACCTATTTTGGCCATTTGGGGAGCTTCGGCATATATTCTTCCGTAAAGTGGATGCGTCACGGGGAGGGCAGTGCGTGGGGGTTGATGTGGCCTCTCCTTGAGTATGCATCGTGGAATATTTTCTGACAAATGCTCGCCTTTCCTGTTAGGATTTTCCACCACTATTTTCGTGAGGCCCGTTAAAAAGTCGCGGGAGGTTGGGATCCCCGAGCCCCTATTATCTTTAGGTCTACATATCCTCCCCCAATTCACTAGGTGATAACTATGTGTTTCCTTGTCCACTCTTCTCCAAAGGAAAGTTTGTCTGATCCCATCAATCTTCTTAATCACCCACTCTCCAAAGGAAAGTTTGTCCGAGTTTTAATTTACTGCCGTCTCCCTCCCATTTTTAATTTCTCTTGTCCCCGAGCATCAGACCCAAACCTATATATTTTAAAAAATGTGAGTGAGTGAGTCTCACGTGTCTTCTATATATATAGGTTATACTAGCCTTGGGAAGCTGCAAACATATCACTATATTTGCCGGCGCAGCGCATGGATTCCACCAAAAGTTATTGAACGGAAAGGACGGGACATTTGCATGTTTTGAGAGGAATTTTGCTTCCTTCCTCTCCCACTCAACACCGGTCCCGTTATTATTTTTATTATTTTTTTTTGTAGAACCTTGAAACCGGTCCCCATATAATCAAATTATACTCAAATTTTGAGTAATTGATTATAATATCACCCACATTCACTTTCAAAATCTAGCCCAATGTATATGTAAGAAGCAAATTAAATTCAAACAACATCAAGCACAACCACAACACAAGAATTTACCTGAATTTACCTAATTCACCCAAACTCTGGGTTATATATATTCACAGGCATATCGAAATGATGAGATATTATCTATATATGTCCACCGGGCCGTGCTATAGCACGACCCGTTATTGTAGATCTCGGGTCATGCCTAGGCATGACCAGGGATGGCACGACCTAAGGTCGTGCTTGTGTTGGACACGCACCCCTGTGGCACGACCCGCGTGCCACCCAGTACGGCCAGCTGGTGAGCCAGACCCTCACACCAAGATTATTTAAAAAAAAAAGGTTTTTAAAGCCCCCTCCCCCTCCCCCCAACCAAAAAAAAAAAAAATCTTTTTTTTTAAAGAATTCTCAACCTTTTACAGTTTTTTCTCATTTTTTTGGTCTTTTATTTTTCATGGGATTTTGTGGACTTTTTTTTGGATTTTTTGTGATTTTTTTTTTTGGAATTTCATGGATTCTCAGGGTTTTTTTTTAAGTTTTTCTATTTTTTTGGGTTTTAAAAGATTTTTATGGGGTTTCAATTTTTTATGGCAATTTCTAAGGGGTTGTTTTTCTTTGGGGTTAAATAAGTTTCTTTTTTGGGGATTTTTAAAAGTTTTTTGTGTTTTTTGATTTTTCTGGCAATTTCCTTAATTTATTTATGATTTTTTAATATATAGGATTTTCTGTAAGGTTAGAAGTTTTCAGATTTTTTCTTTTTTATAATTTTAGTGATTTTTTTGGATTTTTTAAATTTTTTCCGAGTTTATTAGATTTTTTGGTTTTTTTATTATTTTTTTAAATTAAAGGACCAACCCATTGGCAAACCCGTCATGGCACAAGCCCACACTAGCTCGGTTGTGCCGACCCCATTGGCTTCGTAGGCTGTGCTGTCCTGACATGGCTGGCAGGTGGGCCGTGCTGGCTCAAGTACAAGCAATGCCCAGCACGAGCTGGGCCCATAGCGTGTCAGGTTAGTCCGTTTGACATCTATAATACTATCTATCTCATTAACTTCAGAGCCCAACTCTATCCAATATGAGACTCCTATTCTTCTCGCAATCAACACCGGTCCCACTATAATTTTTATTATTTTTTGTAGAACCTTGAAACTGGTCCCTATATAATCAAATTATACTCATATATCGTGTAATTGATTATAATATCACCCACATTCACTTTCAAAATCTAGCACAATGTATATGCAAGAAGCAAAGGAAATTGAAACAACATCACAAGCACAACCACAACACAAGAATTTACCTGATTCACCCAAACTCTAGGTTATATATATTCACGAGCATACCGAAATGATGAGATATTATCTATAGATGTCAACTGGGTCGTGCTTTTGCATAACTTGTTACTATAGACCTCAGGTCATGCCTAGGCATGACCCGGGATGGCACAACCTGAGGTCGTGCTTATGTTACGTGCCACCCAGTATGACCAGCTGGTGAGCCAGATCCTCACACCAAGATTTAAAAAAAAAATTGTAAAGGTTTTTAAAGCCCCCCAAAAAAAAA
This sequence comes from Dioscorea zingiberensis, assembly GCA_026586065.1. NCBI lineage: Eukaryota > Viridiplantae > Streptophyta > Magnoliopsida > Dioscoreales > Dioscoreaceae > Dioscorea > Dioscorea zingiberensis. The sequence goes on from CM048819.1 coordinate 50,958,593, forward strand.
GCTTTTTGGGATTTTTTTTTTCTCTCAAGCTTTTACAACCTTTTCCGGTCTTTTTATTTTTCATGGGATTTTGTGGATTTTTTGGGTTTTTTTTTTGGATTTTCTGCACTTCAACAATTTTTCTGATTTTTCTTTTTTTATTTTATTGGAATTTGTGGAATTTTTTGAGTTTATTTATTTTTTTTTTTTTTTGGAATTTCATGAATTCTCAGATTTTTTTAAAGATTTTTCTAATTTTTTGGGGTTTTAAAATATTTTATGGGGGTTCGATTTTTTTATGGCAATTTCTAAGTTTATTTTTATTTTCTTTGGGAATTTCAGTGATTTTATTTTTTTAAATAAGTTTTTTCTTTTTAGGATTTTTAAAATTATTTGTGTTATTTTATTTTTCTGGCAATTTCCTTAATTTATTTATGATTTTTTAATATATGGATTCTCTGTATTTTTAGAAGTTTTCAGTTTTTCTTTTTTCTTTTTTTAGTAATTTTTTGGAATTTTTAGAATTTTTCAGAATTTTTTAGATTTTTTTGTGTTTTATTTAATTTTTTTAAATTAAAAGACTGACCCGTTGGCGAACCCACCATGGCACAAGCCCAGACTAGCTGGGATAAGCTTTGTGTTGGGCCAACCCCATGGCTAGCAGGCGGGTTGTGCTGGCACAAGCACACAGTGCCCAGCACGAGCCGGGCCCATAACATGTCAAGTATATATATGTATATGTTAGGGTGAAAATCGGTTTTGATCCCAACTTCACTCTAACGGTTGAATTTGTTTTGGGGGTGGGACTTAGAACACAATGGAAATCAAATAGAAAACAAGCAATCACAGAGATGAACACCGATTTAACGTGAAAAACCCTCAAATCAGGAAAAAACCACAGGCTCTAACAATGAGAGCTGAATCTACTATTTATTCTTCGGTACAATGTGGAAGAAGGAGGAGTGGGAGTGAAGATTTGGAGCTGGAGTATATGGAGAGGAGGAAGGGGCCTGGTTTTTCAGTGTGGTTGGGCTTCGCTGTTGTGAGAGGATCCCTCTGTAGATGGGGGTCTCGTCCTCTATTTATAGGCTGGAGGAAGCTTGTAACCCAAGTTTCCTTCAACTTGAGGCCCAAGTCTTCTTTGTCTTACCGCCCAAGTTTGCTATGCAGCTTCTCCGCCATTAGAGAGAGGAGTCTGCAGCTCATCGGCAGAAGAGTAGTTTGCAGCTCCTCGATGGAAGAATTGTCTGCGGCCCCTCGGCCATAAGAGAAGTCTGCAGCTCCTCGGCCAGAAGAGTAGTGGAAGAAGAGTCTGCAGCTCCTCGACGGAAGAGTAGTCTGCAGCTCTTCGGCCTCGGTTGAAGTGTAGTCTGCAGCTTTTCGGTGGAAGAGTAGTAGAAGAAGAGTCTGCAGCTCCTTGGCGGAAGAATAGTCTACAGCTCTTCGGTGGAAGAGTAGTAGAAGAAAAGTCTGCAGCCCTTCAAAGTAGAAAGATACCCCGGATCCGAGTAGAAAATAGTCTATAATCTATGTGGTTATCTGGACAATTGCCATGTATCTTCCCACTTTTGCCTCTATCATCAGTCCTTCCCCAAGTATGCTTGCGTTGAGTCCGAGTGATGAACGAGTATTTCTCGGTTATCGGTCGGCTCAAAAAGCTAAGCATATGGCTAATTCGGGCGGGTTCTATGCTTCACTTGATTGGGCTCACAGAGGTGGGTTCTCTTGGAGAGGGGAGCTCATTCGGCTTGGCATGATGGAGCTTGGTCGGCCTTGGGTTTTCTGTTCTACTTTACTCTTGGACTTTCTGTTCGGCTTCGGCCTTGGAATTCCGTTCGGCTATGGCTTTGGAAAGTTGTTCAACCATGGCTCTGAAAATCTATTCGGCCTTGGTCTGAGAATTTCTGTTTGGCCTCGGCTTCAGATTTTCTGTTCGGCCTCGTCCTCGGATTTCTTGTTCGGCCTTTAGAAAGGACTTTTTGTGTGAACGTTGGCGTTTGGCCCTTAAGAGGGGCTTTTTGTGCGAACGTTGGCGTTCGACCATTAAGAGGGATTTTTTTGCGAACATTGGCATTTAACCCTTAAGAGGGGCTTTTTGTGCGAACGTTGGCATTCGACCCTTAAGAGGGATTTTTGTGTGGCGTTCGGCCCTTAAGAGGGACTTTAACGAACATGGATGTTCAGCCCTTGAGAGGGACTTTAATGAACATGGATGTTCGACACTTGAGAAGGACTTTAATGAACTTGGGCGTTCGGCCCTTAAGAGTGGCTTTAACGAACATCGATGTTCGGCCCTTGAGAGGGACTTTAACAAGCTTGGGCGTTCGTCCCTTAAGAGGGACTTTAACGAACGTGGGTGTTCGACCATTAAGAGGGACTTTAAAGAACGTGGGTATTCCGCCCTTAAGAGGGACTTTTAATAAGTATTTACCCTTGGCCCGAGTCTTTTAATTTCTGCTTGGCCATGAACTTGGTATTTCAGCTTTGCCATGGCCTTGGAATTTTTGTTCGGCCATGGCCTTGGAGTTTTTCTGTTCGGCCTCGGCCTCAGATTTTTTGTTCGGCCTTGGCCTCAGATTTCCTGTTTGGCCTCGGCCTCAGATTTTCGGTAGTAGTTCAAAAGGACTTTTGTACGAACGTGATAGTTCGGCCTTAAAAAAAGACTTTGGAGGAAGCTCGGCCTCGGCATGGAATGACTTGACCTCGGTATAAAAGAGCTCAACATTAGGGGTTTATGCAAGAATAGGCTCTCTTGGAGCATTTCATTACATAAAATTTTGAGAGAGGATCTCTCTTGGAGCCTCCATGGAGTTGAATCCTCTTTGAGGGTAACCTCTTTTTGAGCCTACATGGTGTTGGTCGGTCTTGGCCTTTGAACTCAGCATGGCTCGGTTCAGCCTTGGAGCCTTATATGAATGAAAGAGAGAGGGAGAGGGAGAAAGACTATACCTTCATTGGAGCTCTTCTCTAGAGAGAGAAAACTATGAATCTTGGAGAAGAAGAGCTTCATAGAGAAGAGATGAACCTCATGCCCCTAGTTATGCTTGGATCTTCTCACTGCAACACGGCTTCTTGTTTGAGTCCCCACGGATGGCGCCAAACTGTTAGGGTGAAATTCGGTTTTGATCCCAACTTCACTTTGACGATTGAATTTGTTTTGGGGATGGGACTTAGAACACGGTGGAAATCAAAGAGAAAACAATCAATCGCAGAGATGAACACCGATTTAACGTTGAAAACCCTCAAATCGGGGAAAACCCACAGGCTCTAACAATGAGAGTTGAATCTACTATTCATTCTTTGGTACAAAGGGAAGAAGTAAGAGTGGGAGTGAAGCTTTGGAGCTAGAGTACATAGAGAGGAGGAAGGGGCCTGGTTTTTCAGTGTGGCAGGGCTTCGCCGTTGTGAGGATCGCTCTGTAGATGGGGGTCTCGTCCTCTATTTATAGGATGGATGAAGCTTGTGACACAAGTTTCCTTCAACTTGAGGCCCAAGTCTTCTTTGTCTTGCTGCCCAAGTTTGTTATGCAGCTTATCGGCCATAAGAGAAGAGGAGTCTGCAGCTCCTCAGTAGAAGAGTAGTCTGCAGCTCCTCGGTAGAAGAATAGTCTACAACCCCTCGGCCATAAGAGAAGTCTGCAGCTCCTCGGCCATAAGAGAAGTTTGCAGCTCCTCGACCAGAAGAGTAGTGGAAGAAGAGTCTGCAGCTCCTCGGCGGAAGAATAGTTTGCAGCCCTTCGGCCTCAGTTGAAGAGTAGTTTGCAGCTCTTCGGTGGAAGACTAGTGGAAGAAGAGTCTGCAGCCCTTCAAAGTGGAAAGATACCCTGGATCCAAGTAAAAAATAGTCTATGATCCTTCCATGTGCGGCCGCTTGATTGTTACATTTTTATATATAATATATTTATTTATTTATTATAATAACCACCCCGGAAATTTCGGTAAAAATTTGAATTTTTGAATAAGTATGATTGTCATTTAATTATGAGGTGAAAATACCAACATGTGGAGGGTCCTTAATGAAAAAAACACTAGAAGACTTATGTACAAAGTAGTAGGGACCCATTTGGATTGATTTAACTCATTCTGGACTTAAGTGCTAAAAGGATAAGAACCCTTTCATAATTATGAGTCAGATCGGGGGCTAAAATGAGAGTTTTGTAAAATATCTAATTCCACTACATCCTCTCTTTTCGGAGAATAGAGAAAACTTCTGAACACTTGAAAAATTTACTTTCCCTTTAGTCCACTCCATGGAAACATTTTATGTCTCTGCCGTCAATAGCGACCTGATTTTAGGTTTATATTTGATCCGCGCCGTTGTCTGTCGGATCAGGGCAGAGGTTGTTCGCCGGCAGCTAGAGGGATGCCATCTCGTGGCCGTCCTTCCAACCATGCCCTCTATGGAACCGAGAGTCAAATTCGGTGAAATTGAGATGAAGGTAGGCTGTTAATATGGGATTGATTGGTTTAAGTGATAGAGTGTGCTTGATAAATGTAATCACATATGTATTCTCAATCTCTTAGTATTATAGATTGGACAGGATGGGGAACGCGCGGAGGATGTTCGATGAAATGTTTGTGAGGGTTTGGTCACTTGTAACGCCATGATCAATGGTTGCATAAGATGTAAGCTCCTCTCTTTGATTTGGTCGCTTGTCTTGTGATTGTTGGATGTTTGATGTACTTGAGTGGATCCTTCAATAAATTAGAAGTCCTTGTTTGTGAGAGTCAATTAAAGGAGTGTATTTCTACCCATCTGCATGCTTATCTATTATACATGTAATTGAACAATTAGAAATCTGCATTTTAGTCAAGTCTTGTATTGCCTTATTTTCCAAATAGAGAACACTAGTATTAACAAGAGTGAACTGCAATCATATTGATGGCATGTCTTACTATTAGTTTTAGTATAATGCATGAACCAGAGAAACTCTGACCTGAATTTCCAGGCTATAGAAATCTCCACATAAGCATATATTTAGTGGGTTTTGGGTTCAGTGATTCTTCCATATCTGCTGTTAGACAAGAAACTATGAACTGATTTTTCTTAGAATAGAAAGCTGATTTATATAAGAGTAATGTTGATCTAATTGCTTACTTAATATTCAAGGTTAGAACTTGATTGGGAGCTTCAAGTATAAATGCAGGAATTATTGTAGCACCTGCGGAACATTAATTTTGTTTCATTTTATAGGGTCGTATAAGAGGCGATAATGAACTCAATTATGATGGGAATGAAAGATAATATTGTGAATATAATATACTATAAGTTTGGGATAAATGATGAAGATTTCGAGCTTCAAATTGAGGTTTCAATTTCAAGTTTTTGATAGTTACTGTAGCTAATGACAAAGTATGAACAAGTTAGCTGAATTAGTGATTTCTAGGCTATTCCGTTTGAGGGGCAATTTAGTCAAATATATTATTTTGATCAGAATATATAGTATATCGTTAGAAAGTTTATGAAAAGATCTTTCTAATGAATCCTAGATCAACAAAATTTGACTTGTGGATTAAGAGATATGGACGGTTCCCTCGGGCTGCGCAAAACTGTCAAATTCTGCAGTTATATGAGTAGTGATTTTTAGCAGTTTCCTAAAAGACTTGGAATTCGAATCCAATTGTTTTGATATTTCATGAATATATTTAAACTAATAAAAACTTTGTTGGCAGGTGTCTATGGGCCCAGGTTTTTCAGTTATAATTAAAAAGCCGACATTTCGGTAGATTCATTATTATAGTAATTAAATGCATGCAATGCATTCTTATTGTTATGAATTGTTGACTAATGTATAAATATCATGTTTAGGACATGGTAAATCGGTCTAGGACCAGACTGGGAGGATCGGGCCCGAGTAGGCCCAAGAACGAAAAAGGTAGGCACTCGCACGGGTGCTGTGAGTAATTCTAACTCATAGTATTCTATTGATTTCTGTTGTTATTGTGCTAGATGAATGTTGGAGTCCATCTTTTGATACCTGCTCTTTCTGTTGATATGTTATGCTTGCTGCATTGTTTGAGCTTGTATATTTTGATATGACCTGCTTTGAGGGAGTATCCCTTGACATTCTTCTTGTGTTGTTGTGGGATGGCCAGGGGGTGATACTCCATGGCATATGGCCAGTGGAGTACCCTCTGGCATTCTACTTGCACCTGGGATGGTCAGGGGGAGTGGTACTCCATAGCAGTTATCGACATTCTATTTGTGCATTGCTGGAGTTGTATACTTTGATCAGGTCTTATTTGCTCTGACTGTGATACTTTTGTTATCTGCATTTCTTGACTTTCTGTATTGGCTTTACGCCTTCCTTATGTTGTGCGATCTTACTGGGCCTTTCCTTTGCTCATGCACTTGGTTGCTCTTTTTTTTTCAAGTGACGATGAGTAGCTAGGAGCGGGACTCAGGAGGGAGTTTCCGTGGGACAGCCTAGCAGCGTCAGGGACATTTTGAGCTGAGGTTTGCGGGCCTCTATTCCTTTCTGACTGAGAGTTGTATTTTTATTCAGGACCCGTATAGGGCTTTTGTATAACCTTATATATTTTCTTCCGTTGATTAATATTTTAAACTCTATATTAATTATCTGCTTTTGTTCCTGAGCCTTGCGTGCTTATGGAGGTGACCTTGTAAGTACGTGGCATGTGTTGCGTGCGCCGAGCCCCGAGACCAGGGTTCGGGGCGTGACATATATATATATATATATATATATATATATATATATATATATATATATATATATATATCGGGTCCCGATACAGTGCGGCAGGCCGGATCACTATGCAGATCCGGCCGCCGGCCATTTCGGCCCTTGGAACATGTTTGAAGGATTTCCAATCGTACAGATGGGAAGATCATCGAAAAATAAGCTAGCATGTTCATTTTCATACCATTTGGTGACCGTTTGGTCCTTCCACTTAATGGTTGAAATTTTGAACTGTTAAAATTTTCCTAAAATAAAAACCGTTAAGTGGGAGGACTAAAAGGTCACCAAATTATATAAAAATTGACATGCTAGCTTATTTTTCAGTGATTTTCCCATCCATACGGTTGGAAATCATTCAAACATGCTCCAAGGGCCGAAATGGGAGGCCGACCGATCTGCACAGTGTCCAACCGACCTGACCTTATCAAGACGCTATATATATAATAATAATAATTATTATTATTATTTTATATAATTATTATATATAAAATAATTATATAAATATATACATAAATAGATATGGATATATATAGTTAATATAAATTATATATATATATATATATATATATATATATATATATATATATATATATAGGGGTCGTGTTACAGTGCGACCTGCCGTAACACTGTGCAAGTGCGGTCGCCCGATTTTAGCCCACTTGCATAGTATTTTAAGAAAATCCAACCGTATGGATGGAAATAATATCGAAAAATAAGCTAGCATGTCAATTTTCATACAATTTGGGAACTTATAGGGTCTTCATCTTAAAGGGTGAAATTCTGAACCGGTAAAATTTCTATAAATTTTCACCTGTTAAGATGAAGATCCTACAAGTTACCAAATTGTATGAAAATTGACATGCTAGCTTATTTTTCGATGTTCTTTCCATCCATACGGTTGGAAATCCTTAAAACACTGTATAAGTGGCCAAATGGGAGGCGACCTTAAATGAACAATGTTCCGACCGGCCTTATACAAACACTCCCATATTATATATATATATATATATATATATATATATATATATATATATATATATATATATATACACACACACACAATCAGGCCACTACGCATGTGGAAAAGACGTTTAGATTATATATATATAGACTGTAACACTGTGCATTCCCTCTGGCCTCCCATTTTGCCCCCTGGAGCATGTTTGAAGGATTTCCAATCGTACGGATGGGAAGATCATCGAAAAATAAGCTAGCATGTTCATTTTCATACAATTTGGTAACCGTTTAGTCCTCCCACTTAACGGTTCTTATTTTATAGAAATCTGAACGATCCAGAATTTCAACCATTAAGTGGGAGGACCAAACAGTAACCAAATTATATGAAAATTTACATGCTAGCTTATTTTTAGATGATCTTCCCATTCGTATGGTTGGAAATCCTTCAAATATGCTCTAGGGGGTCAAATGAGAGGAATCGAGAATGCACAAGACATCCTACGACCAAGACTGACATCACCTATATATATAAATAGATTATAAAATATATAATATTATATATATATATATATATATATATATATATATATATATATATATATATATATATATATAGGCGACAGCACTTGTGGCCGGCCTGATCCTATCACTATTATATATATATATATACATACGGTGATGCTAAGATCAGGTCGGCCGGATCATTGTGTTGATCCGGCAGCCTCCCATTTTGGCACTTGGAGCATGTTTGAACGATTTCCAACTATACGGATGGGAAAATCATCGAAAAATAAGTTAGCATGTCAATTTTCATATAATTTAGTGATCGTTTGGTCCTCCCACTTAACGGTTCTTATTTTAGGGAAATTTTAACGGTTCAAAATTTCAACCATTAAGTGGGAGGACCAAATGGTCACTAAATTGTATGAAAATTGACAGTCTAGCTTATTTTTCGATGATCTTCCCATCCGTACGGTTGAAAATCCTTCAAACATGCTCCAAGGGCCAAAATGGGAGGCGACCGGACTCGAACAGTGTTCTGGCCAGCCGCACAATAGCACGCCTATATATATATATATGTGTGTGTGTGTGTGTGTGTGTGTGTGTGTGTACAATTGATGGTATAGGCTGATACCTAAGAATCATTGGCCCATACCATCAAAATCCATATAGGATGAGTGATATCCTATCATCATCCTATATATATATATATATATATATATATATATATATATATGTATGTATGTATGTATGTATGTATGTATATTTATAAGGCATTCATAGGGAGATGTTAAGACCAGGCCGGCCTCAAGTGCGGGCCACCCTCACACTCTACAAAATAGATGAATTTTAAACTTACAAAACATAGTTCCTAAAATACTCTTACATAGGCTCAACTAATATAACTGTGCCAAATAAGATGATCTGGTTATCACCTAATAGAAATGTGAGGGAGAATATCAAAACAGAGGAATGGCTTTGCACACTAAAATAGTGTTTTCCTTAAGGTTTATTTTCCCCCACTTAGTTGTTGCCGAGTTGTGACAAAATCCTCTAGTATTAACAAAGCCAAATAACAATATCTATGCCAACAACAACATAGAAATTCCCAAGAAAGAGAGAAGAAAGTAATGATTATAGCAAAGAACAAGAATGAAGAAAAAAAACAATAATGATCATGAACTACTTTTCAACTCTCTCCAATCTTTCATATTTATTGGTGTTTAATAAAACTGTTTTCCAAATGAAAAGATGCAATGTTTCATTTCGAAGTGAAACAATGCAATAGTTCATTTGGGTTGTTTGGTTGAGAGTAATGTTTTAACACTCCTGGGAATGAGGCGGTAATGTGAAAACATTATTGCGTTTGGCAAAGGTGGTAGTGGGAATAAGTTGGTAATCCACATTATCAACTTAATTACTCCACATTACCACCAATGTGGTAATATGGAATACCACCAAAAGATGTGTCTATCCACATTACCAAGTTGATGGTAATGTGGATCCCCATTTTGCCCTCCACCTTTTCACCATTTTATTATTATTATTATTATTATTATTATTATTATTATTATTTGATATTTGATCAAAATTTTAGATGCAAGTGTATTTCGGGAAAATGTGCCATAATTAATTTTTAGTATTAAAATTTAATTATTTTTAATTAAAACTCTTATTTTAATTTTAATTTAAATTTGCTCAAAATTTTAGATATAAGGGTATTTTGGGAAATTTGGAACATTATTAAGTTTATTACCATGACCAACCAAACATGAACCAAACATGGTTATCATATATTACAACAATATTCCCAGGCATATAGCATTCCCGACTCCATTCCCAGGCATATCACATTACCGTGGTCATATCTCATATCTCGAACCAAACAAACAAGTGAAACAATGCAATGTTTCATAAGAAGTCATTTCAAAAGAAATAATGCAATGGTTCAACAAACTTGCATGTGCCTTTTTGCTACATTAACTTAATTTATGCATCAAATAATTTAAAGCTAACTAACAATCCCCCATTTAGCTTTATAATATCATGATAGCATGTTTCATGCATAAATAAAAGTGTTTTTTGAATTAACTTTTATTTTATTCTAACGAAATTAAAGGTGCCTATTACTTAGCTTAAACCTAGATTCCTTTTTGTGTCAAAATTAGATATATCACTGAACAACAAGCTTTTCTTCTTTCAATCACCGTGAGCTTTAGCACCACTAATATGGCCTTGTGCTACCTCCTATTTCATAAACACTTACAAAGTTTGTAACTCTCTCAAACTTTGATTAAAGTGGCACCACTTCACGTGTTTACATAGGTGAAGTTTTATTGTTCGCAAACCAAACATTTACTTCATTAAGAGTACCAAAACACTCACCCTCTTTTACATAAGCACTAATTAATTTAGCAAGTGTGTCACGCCCCGACCCCAAAATCCCCGGCCCATGGGCACGTGGCAGACGGGCCGTACCAGAGTAGGGACGGGCCCCACTTGAATACGAAGCCTCGATGATTAGTAATCACATAACACATACACAATGTAATATAACAAATTGAAAGACATAATTTAAATATGTCTACACAACAGAAATAAAAGTCTAAGGGTATATAGACCCTAGAATCTCAACATCGTAAAGGCCCTACAAGGGTCCTATAATAAATGTGTCCTCACACACAACAAAAGCCTGGAGGTTGACCAACCTCAATAGTAAATCCCAGTAGTCCCACGCGGCACACCTGTGTCCAGCGTCCTACGCCTCGGGATCTGAAAAAAAATCAACAAGTGCATGAGCTTTCGGAAGGAAAGTCCAGTAAGTACCCCGCAGGGAACACAATGAAGTCATGTTATAATAAAAAAAAGTATAAGTCAAATGAAGAGCATATCATAAAACATGACAATCAAACCCAGGCAAACATGAACCCTACCGGTCCAACCACATAGAGTCCTAGACCTACCCCAATAAAACACCTCAACTGGTAGGGACCCCAGTCCAAGAAACAAACTCATAAAATAACCCTCGGGCAGCCATTAGCCTCAACCGATGTTGTTGACTATCATACATGTATGTACACGACCAGCATAGTGTCCCACTGACGGGCATAAAGGACAGCTAGAGTATCATCCTCCTGACAGGAAAACAGATGCTAGGGCGTCTACCAGCCCTGGTCATCCCACCGGAGCCTCGCTCCACTGCACCGGGCAGATGAATCCACGAGAATAACACATCGAGTGGAAACAATCATACAACCAAACAAGTATACATACATGAGTCAAGGATTCAACCAACAAGGAAATAGACATCCAACAACTCAATAGTGTAGGTATACACAAGAATCGAACATTAATGATGTAAAACATCTAAAGATAAGAGATCTAGGCAAAAGCACTTACCTATATCTCGGAAGAACTCTGAATCATACAACACTTCTTCTCACGCGGCTCACCGCTCAATCCTGAAATCTGATAAGCGGAATTCACTTTCAGTACATTTGCTACCTAACTAATATTGTTGTTCTCGATATTAATTATGAATATACCCATGGTATATATCAATGGTTGGGTTCAACCATGACTTGCGTCCTATTACTGGAAGTGGGCCGCAACCCACTCTTAATCCCACATACATGCTTCTTGGTTAATGTGGCTCAACCACACTATATCTAAGATCATGGTTGACATGATTCTTTATACAAACTCAATATAAATAACACCATCTCTTAATATAGCTGCTAATCATATCTGATAACTAAACTACTCTCAGCATATTTATGAATGCATCATGAGATATTCATCTGTAATTGGTTTTTTTTCTAAGTACATTCTTATTGTATACATCACCACTAGTGATGTATATTTTTTTAATTCTCTGACTGCCACCAATCCTCTCTATTTCTTTCTTGATGCCACCTATATATCCCTCTCCCTTTCCTCTTGAAGACACCTCCTCCTTAAATTATTTCACTTTATTAGCCATTACATTTCCTCTAATCATTGAGTAATATCACTCAACATCCTATTTAACCCAATGATAGTGAAAGCCCATCTCCAATTCAATGCCCCTCTAAATTCTCAAATCATCCACGTGAAAGTGAATGAAACCACAAAGAATATGCATGAAGATTTAGTGGAGTGTGATGATCGTGATGATGTCATCCGGCTTTAAATCAGCATTTGCAAAGCGAGTTATAAATGTCATATAGTATAGTTTATTTACCAACCTTCACCTTAACCCTTAACTTTGAAGATAATAACACAATATTTATCATGCACTCCCTTTAAACATTACATTCTCATCCTTATTTCCTCAACCAATTACATGCAAGTCCTACTTTACTTAAACTCTTGGAATGCTAATAACCCACATTTAACCACAATTAAAAGCATAGTAGGAGGATTCGTTGACTAAAATATAATTAAGGGAAATCATAATTAGTGTGACTATGACAAAGTTCTTGCTTATCAATCATCAATAATTTGTTATTACCTCTTAAATCTTTATAATTGCTAAGCAATAACAAAGGTGTGGTTCCTATTATTAATAATAATTAAATTAAAATTAACTTTAGTCCCATCACACTTGTAGTGCTAGGCTGCTAACTATACTATATCTCTCAAGAGTCCTTTTGTTAATGGATCAACAAGATTTTCTTTAGACCGGACATAGACAACTGTAATGATACCATTAGATAATAGGTGTCTTATATATTCATGTCTTAAACAAATATGTCTTGACTTTCCATTGTAAATTTTAATAAAAGCTCTAGACATTGTTGCTTCACTATCATAATGCAAAGAGATAACTGGCATCGGTTGTGGCCACAACTTTATATCTAATAAAAGATTTCTCAGGCATTCTGCCTCTTTGCCTGCTGTTGTAAGAGCTATAAATTCAGATTCCATTGTTGAATGAGTAATGCAAGTTTGTTTCTTAGAAGCCCAAAAAATAACCCCACCTGCTAATGTAAATATCCAATCATAAGTTGAATCCTTGTCTTTTTTTTTTTTGAATAAGTGGATGAACCACATTTTATTTAGTTATAATAATAAGAGTTTGTTACATTGCTTGGCTAGAACGGAAGAAAATACACAGTTTATAATCATCCGTCCTTCTGCTGGCAACCATATCCAGTCTTCTCTCCTCCTTATGCTTGGGCTTGGTTTCCCCCTGTGGAGTCTTCTCCATCATCAGCTCTCTCTGGTGTATCATATGTGAATTTCAGGCTACTCTTCACCAGGGTTGCTACCGCCTCTAGCTTTGCTCTTTTCGCCATTGGAGCTGCATTCAACCAAGAGATGATGAGAAAAGAAATATCATGAATGATCGGTAAGAAAACAAATTGTTTATCCTGAAAACATCATCTATTTCTCTCCCCCCAAATGTTCCAGGTGATTTCCATTGCGATTATGTTCCATCCTTCTCGTAAGGTATTGTCCACCCCCGAGGAGGTACCCTTGGTGCCCTATAGTGCCTGAAGATTCATCTCCCCAATTCGTAAGCCAAACAGTGTCTCAAAGTGGTCCCAAATGTGCCTCACGAATGGGCAAGAGATGATTATGTGATGGACCGATTCATCCTTAGTCCCACACAGATAGCATCTAGTGTGGTCCCCTTTCCAATTCCTCTTGTGCAAGTTGTTGAGGGTGGGGATCCTATTTTCCAGTGCCAGCCATGTAAATAATTTTACCTTAAGTGGGTATGACAGCTTCCAGAAACAGGATTTCAAGTCACTTCTTGTGCCTCCATCAATTCTGAAACGAAAGAGTGATTTAACCGTGAATACTTTGTTGGAAGTGAGGCCCCATTCCTGAGCCATTGTTGCGTCGAGAGCTGGGACGGGCTAGAGAAGTGTGTGGCTGAGCAGGTTGAGACCTTCAACCTCCCTGGTTGTTAGGGGGCCCGGTTTGACGAGCGGGAGTCCCCTTTGGATCCTAGATCTCGCTCCCTGGATGGTCGGAAACCATGATAATGTTAACTCTTGCATCCTCGGGTAGGTGTTCTCCAGCGAGTGGCCTATCCACCAGTTGTCCTTCCAAACATTGGTATCATATCCGGATCCCATGGTTACTCGAATGTTCGCCATAACTGGGGGACTTTCCCGAGGCCATTCCAAAAAGGGATGCACGCCCCGGTTCTGGCGTGTAAGGGTTAATGTGCCCTCTCCTTGAGTATGCTTCGTGGAAGATTTTTTGGCATATTACTGTGCGTCCCGTGAGGATTCGCCACCACCACTTCCCTAGTAGGGCCCTGTTGAATGTTCGGAGGTTTAGGATTCCCCATCCTCCGTTTTTTTTGGATCGACAGATTCTATCCTAATCAACAAGGTGGTAGCTGTGTGTCTCCTTATCCACTCCTCCCCACAAGAAGTTTGTTCTGATTCCATCAATCTTCTTGATGACCCATTCTGGGAGGCGAAATGTTGTCATCCAGTGAATCGGGATGGTAGATATGACTGAGTTTAGCATTGTAAGTCTTCCCCCTAGTGATAGTAATTTCCCTTTCCATGATGTTAGCTTTCCTCTTATTTTCTCGATTAGAGTGTGCCAATCTTCCTTCTTGGGGCGACCGCCCGACAACGGGACACCAAGATATTTGATCGGAAGGTTTGCAATTGTGCAGTTTAATACCCGTGCAAATTCCTCAATATTATAGTCTATCGTTTTGACCGGGATGATGACGCTTTTGGTGAAGTTAATCCTTAGACCCGAGAATCCCTCGAACATGTAGAAAATTAGCTTTAGGATGCGGGCCTCGGCTATTCCCCCGGTGCAGAAAACCAAGATATCATCAGCGTATTATAGCGACGACACAGTGTCGTCCTGGTTGCTCCCAATAGGAATTCCTTGATAAATATTGGCTTGGATAGCATTTGATAGCATCGTGGGTAGGACGTCCATAGCCAGCACGAAGAGCAATAGGGAGAGCGAGTCCCCCTGCCTCAATCCCCTTTTGCTTCTAACATATCCAGTTGGTGTGCCGTTGATGAGGAAGCGTGCCTTTGAGGTTGAGAGCAAGCATTTGATCCATCCCATCCATTTAGGGCCGAAGCCCCTAGCCCGAAGGATGTCTAGAAGATATTCCCAATCAACCGAGTCAAATGCCTTCTCCAGATCAATTTTAATCAAGGTTCCATTTGTGTTGCCTGATCTCATCTTGTGTATTAGATCTTCTGCCGCAATAATGTTGTCATGAATCATTCTTTCTTGAATGAATGCCGTTTGGGATTCATCTACCAGGTCCCCCAGAACCCCTTTCAACCTATTGGCTAGGACCTTGGAGATGATTTTGACTGAACAGTTGATTAGGCTTATAGGTCTGTAGTCCTTTATGTTTTCAGGAGCATCGTTCTTGGGGATAAGTAAGATGTGCGCCCAGTTTAGGCGTTCCATATTGGCCGTCCCTTGGAAGAAATCTTCGAAGAGTTTAAGCATGTCCTCCTTGATTGTGTTCCACCCTTGCTAGTAGAACGTCATTGGGAAACCATCTGGTCCCAATGCTTTGTCCGCTCCGAGCTCGTTAATTGCTCTTCTGATTTCATTCTCCCCAAAAGGTTCTTCTAGATGACCCAGCTCTACCCTTCTTTTGCGCATGAATAGACGGTCCCAGGAGGTTTTGTATCTCACCTCCCGTTCCTTGCCGAAGAGGTTAGTGAAATGTCTTGAGGTAACATCTGATATTTGTCTATGTTCATTGACGATTGATCCCTCATGTTGGAGCTGTGTTATCCAATTAGTATTCCTCCGTTGGTTGGCAATCGCATGGAAGAACTTTGTATTCTGATCACCTTGTTGTAGCCAGTTGATTCGGGATCGTTGTCTCCAGTACGCTTCTTCTTCCGAGATGATCTGCTCATATTCCTTTTTATGTGTTATTTCTTCTTCTATTTCCCCTCTTGAGAGTACTCTCGTTTCTTTGTGGATGTCAATCGTTTTGATTGCATTGAGAAGTTCCCGCTTTCTTTCTGTTTTTTGGTATAGGGTTTCTTTTCGCCAGTTGCTTAGTTTATTCTTCAGAGACTTCAGTTTCTTGGCCAGCTTATAGGCTCCATCCCTTATTAATACTTCCCCTTGCTATGTTTCCCCAACCATGTCCCAGAATTCTTCCACCTTCACCCATTCTCTGTTGAATCGGAATGGGGTGCTTTGTGGAGTGTGTATTCCGCAGTCCAGGCATAGCGGAACATGATCCGAGCCTATTCGTGGGAGGGCGGTTTGCCATATCCGGGGAAACTCCTGAACCCATTCTGTGGAGAGCAGAAATCTATCCAACCGGGCGAATGCCGGGGATTCCCTTCCATTGGTCCATGTATATTTTCATCCGAGGAGAGGGGGGTCTACGAGTTGAAGATCTTGTATCATCAGTTCGAAGTCCTCCCTTTCCCGTGTCCCATGGGAAGCATTGTTAGCATCTTCTCGACCTCTAATCATGTTGAAGTCCCGCAAGAAGCCAGGCTCCCCCCCAATGCCCCCTGATAGCCCTAAGCTCATTCCAGCATTCCACTTTTTGTGCTGGGATGCATGGGGCATACACCGTAGTTATCATTCTCAGTGCATTTCCGTTAGCTTTGTCCTCCAAGACCACAGATACCGCATATTGGTGGCGGGATGCGCTTTGGAGGTTAAATCTGTTACTATTCCACCCGATGCAGCATCCCCACCTTGTCTCCATTGCCTGGAGATCTTCCCATTTGTCGAAATAGCTCCCCCCAATGGAGCGCCAGCATGCATTGCTAATTTTGTCTAACTTTGTCTCCTGTAGACAAAAGATATCTGTTTTGTGGAGATGAAGGGCATCCCTGATAAGGTACCGCTTCTTCCTCTGTCCCATTCCCCTGACGTTCCAAGAAATGATTTTCATCACTAAAACCTTGTCTGGCCCGGTCCCGATTTTTGATGGTCAGGGAACCTTAGCTGGTTTCCCGGCCATCCTTTTCCCTTTCCGCTTCCATCGTGCGGATGTGCTGAATGCATGCGTTCCATTCAGCATCAGACGATCCCATATCCACCCCACATTGAAGGGCGGCGAGCCTCATTTCCCTGTTTGGCCAATCACAAAAGGTTAGGGGAGTAGAGATATGAGAGAGATTATTACCTTTTGCCGTCGCTTGATCTCGATCTGCTAGCTTCCTTCTGGTGGAGGTTGATGGGGCAATGAATCCTTCTTTCTCAAGTCTCTCTGAGAGCGGCTTGCGGGTCCTCTCACTACGCCGAGTCGCTTCTTTGGAGGGTCCCTGGTCAACCTTCTTCTGAGGGCGGCGTGTCTTCTTTGTCATAGTGGATTGAATCTCTCGGTCAGGCTCATCGATGGGTCCACTACTCATGTGTGCCATTCCTGCCATCAACCCTTCCCAAGCTGATTCGGCCATGTAGTTCCACGATCCATGTATGAATCTCCATTTGTGATTTGTGAAGTCTGGATCAAGGGCTTGTCCTGGGGTGGGGGGCACTTGTTCCTTTGATTTAATTGGGCTTGTCAAACGGTCTTCCATAGGCCCAAAATGATGTTGGGCTTTCCGTTGGGTTTGGCTCAGCTTCTTGGGGGTCATTGCTGCCATTGTTTGTGTCTTCTGGGCCTTTTGTAGCCTTGAGTGGACTATGTTCTATCTCCTCACTGGAAATTCTTTTTGGTGTGTCTTTTTTTTTGGTCATTTGTCGGGTCCGAGGAGCAGAAATTCGTCCCTTTCTCATCTTGTTTGTCATCATTCACATCCAACTGTGTATTCCATAAATTCTCCATTTCTATTGCAATTTCCTTCTCTAGATGATCAGCCCATTCCTCATCTGCATCCATGATGTCATCCATCCCAAAGTCTGAGTAAAGTGGAAGTGTGTTTTTTTTTCCATTACTAATGTCATTACAATTTTCTTTTAAAACTTCATTTTTGTTCATAGTTGAAGATTGTTCTGACTTCTTTCCCTGCCACAAACCATTATCATCATTCTTATGTTTGATTAATGGTTGGGATCTTGATTGTCTTTCTCCATCAAAGCTTGCCACATGTCCTTTATCACTATCAACCCCAATCACACGTTTTCCTTCTCTTTTGGATTGAGGCGGCTGGGCAAATGGTGCCAACTGTCCATCTTTTGGTGAATTGCAACTATCCACACCAGAGTTTTCATGGAGCCTCGTACTTGGTAATGCGCGCATGTTTTGATTTTTCCTTGAGCTTTCCCCATATCCATCCACGTGTCGCGACCCGAAGAGAACATTTGCTTTGGTCTTTTGTGGTTGTCGGGCATTCTGGCCCTCCACGTGTTCATCATCAACACCGTTGATCACGGGCTGAGAAAAAGCAGAGCTTGCTTCCATACCGCCGCGCGAGCCTCGTACTACTGCCTGTTTTGCGCTACTGGGGGTTGCGTGTGCAGGAGGTTTATCGTACTTCTCTGGTCCTGCACCTCTGCTCTGGTCTTTCTCCAGCGGTCCGATTGGGTTTTTTCTGGTCAATAACCGATCTCCACCAACAGCTTTAACAGCTCCGCCCGGCGCCACCGTCTTCTCCGGTGGTAGATCCCATGGCAGAGGAGGTTCCCCTCTTGCCAATTCAACCCGCACCGTGTACTTGTTTGTGAGCACACTGTAATTTAAAATGATCGGTAGCTTCTTTCCCCGGCGAACTCTTATCATCGCCTTGTAGTGGCCGGCGTAGAAGACCCCTTCTCTGGCCAAGTAGACCAGGTCTCCCACAGGCTTCAGGAGTCGCGCAATCATATCTCTACGCCTGCAGAAGATGGGCAGTCCTTTGGCATGGATCCACCTAAGCTCTCCCTCAGCTTTGCCGGTCGAGTTGGTGGCCGCCGGGCAGGGATCACATCGGACGGTGAATCCCGGGAAGGAGAGCTCTCCCTTGCTTTCTATGTTCCTCGCTATGTCTGCTGACGGGCAATGGATGAGGAATCGTCCGTCTTCAAAGGGTTCCACTTTCCATGCGAGCTCCGGTGCGGTGAGACCCGCTATCTCTGCCATCACCTTCTTGTGAGGCTCCAGTCCGGCGAAACCCTTGGTCACTGTTGCTATAGTGAGAGTTCGTAACCACCGAATCTCTTCCACCATGCTGTCATCAATGGCGATAGAGCCGTTGTGATTCTCCTCTGTCTCCGATTTTATTTTCTGGTGGTTGGTCGCTCGCCCCTCCTGCTTACACTCCCGATCGGAGGGTTCGCCGGAGGCAGCGACACATGGCCCCCCCTTCTTCTTCCCCTTGTTGCATGATGGTTCCCCTTCGTGAGATTGGTATATGCCCAGCTCCGATGATGGTACCGTGCACTTTGTAGCTCTGTGTCCCGGCCGCTCGCACCGTCGGCAAACCTCTACCCTTCGACAATCAATCATGAGATGGCCTGGCTGACGGCAACGACCACACACTTCAACCACCCCGCTCGAGGTCCGCTTCGTCGGTGGTGAGCGGCGGTAGACAAAGGTTTCCCCCCTTCTCGGACCCCGCGGGGGGAGATCGTCGTCGTTTCTTGTGCTGCACCTTCTCCCAAGGCCGTTCGTCTGACCTTGTCTCTTCTGTTTCCACCGGCGGGCTCCTCCCTGTTACCGTGCCTCCGGGTTGTTCCTTTCTCGGGCTTTCTCGCATTCCGGCGATGACCTCAGCGTACGTGAGATCATCCTCTAGGGGAGAGAGAGCCCGTTGACGCTCCGGTTGTGTCACCCTTGTGGCCTCTGTTTCCTCGCTTACCGGCTGTTCCGACGGCTAGCGCCTCCGTGACCTGCGTCGGCTTCCACCGCCAAGGTCGTGGGATGCCACCGCTTCTGAGGTTCCTCAGTGGTTCGCTGGTGTTCCGCCGCTGCCCGGCGAGGTTCTGCTCCCTCCCGCCGTGGCTCCACCACCCTCCTCCAGACTCGCGACATCTTGCTTGCTGTTTGCATGCGCCGCCTTATCTCCGCCGGTCGTCACGAATCGCGCCGCTCAGGAGCTCCTTTTTAATACCAGAAAAGTTGTAGCACACTTGAATCCTTGTCTTTTACACTAGATATCCAACTTGCATCATTGTACCTTTCTAATACTGAAGGAAATTCGGTGTAAAATAATCCAAGAGTTTTTGTTCTCTTAAAATAACCAAAAACTCTACCAATAGCTTTCTAATGTTCACTACTTGGATTACGTGTGTATCTTGATAACTTACCCAATGCAGATGCAATATCCGGTCTAGTATAATACATTGCATACATTTGAGAGCAAGAGAGTGCAAGAAAACAATGAAGTCATGGAGGGGTGGAGACGGTGGTGGTCATGGAGTTAGATGATCAATATCAAGAAGATGAACAAGAGCTCAAGTCAATGACCGCAGTTGGTGCATGCAACTGCTGTTCTCTTGTGGGGCTTGCATACCTTCAATGCTGACAATGAAGATGGTGGCATGGCCATCTCAAGAAAGTATCTCTTCATCCCAAGGCTATCAACATTCAAGAACTAATGTTGAAGCTTTGCAATCAAGCCGGCCTAATCTTGTCAATAGAATGGTTCATTTTTACATCCTGATCAGTTTTACTTTTTATGTACTTGTTTACTAGTGGAGCACTGACTTGATCCATTAACCATAGAGTGCTGCTGTTAGCCTGTTAGCTAGAAGAAAACAGGTCACATCATTTGGGTTTTGAAAAGAAGCTAGTGTGCCATTGGTTGGTAATAGAATGCCTTCCAACTTGCAAGTACGCACCACGACAACAATGTCTCTTTTGAGTGCTGTGTCCACCCACACATTGACATGGACTATGTATGAAGAGTATCATGTACATCCCTCTCCTCCTATAGATATATGTTTTTCTACAAAATTAATCACATTATTGGGTATAAAGTTTCCCCCTCTAAAATAAAAACTAGAATAAATTTATTTCAAGCGCTTTAATTCAGTTTTTGGAAAACAAGAGAAAAATATATAACCAATAATTGCACGCATGCATGCAAGACCATACGTACATGCATGCACTTCAAACATCAACATATATAATGATCAATATCAAGAAGATGGATAACACTGAAAGCAAGAGAGTGCTAGGAAATTAACAATGAAGTCATGAAGGGTGGTGATGCTCTTGGTCATGGAGATGATGATCAATATCAAGAAGATGAACAAGAAGAGCTCAAATCAATCAATGGCGGCAGTACGTTGGTGCAACAGCTAGCTGTACGTTCTCTCTTGTGGGGCTTGCATACCTTCAATGATGAGAGTGAAGATGGTGGCCATCTCAAGAAAGATCCCTTCATTCAAGAACTAATGTTGAAGCTCTCTTGTCAATAGAATGGTTTATTTACATGTTGATCTATTTTAGTTTTTCTGTACTTGTTCACTAGTGGAGCACTGACTTGATCCATAGAAGAAAACAGGTCACATCATTTGGGTTTTGAGAAAATGGGGAATTGGTTGGCTCGTGAATGGCTTGCACCTTGCGAGTGCACCACGACGTCTCTTTTGAGTGCTATGTGCACCCGCACATTGACACAATTTACGCACATAAATTTAAAATATGACATGCACATATAATGTGAATAATATTATAAAAAATATAAGTTTTAAATATTGTTTTAAAAGTTCAATTGCGCTATTATCACTAGAATCATTATCAAAAGTAATAGAAAAGAAAATAGAATTTTAAATTCTATAATTATAAATTGTGTGTATAATAAACCCAGCAATAACACTACTAGTGTGTTTATATTCTAATTTGATAAAACTCAAAATATATTTTTGTAAATTCCAATTATTATCAATATAGTGTTCAGTGAGACAAATATAACTTACATGATATTTGGAAGTCCAAATATTCCAAGTATACAAATTTTTGAAGAAATATTAGATAAATCAAAAATTAATTTTTTTTCTTATATTCAGTATAAATTAAAAATGTTATTTTTCTCCTAGTATTTCAAAAAACTTTTTTATATTGTCATTTTTTCAAATTTAGGATTTTCAAAAATATTAAAGGGTCATTCATCGTGAATAATAAATTTAACTACATTTTTTCTTGCATTTTCATTGGGAAACTGAAAATTTTCAAGGGGAGAAGTAGAAATATTATTTGAGTTTGAGTAAGATCATGTTGGGTCATAGCATGTTGGTCGGCATGTCTTTTAAGTTTTAAGGTGACTAATACTACTTGTAGTTTGACATGAAAATCTTTATTACATTAATTTTGTACAAATAGCCCGAGGGCCTTTATTTGTAATATCAATAATATCAAAAAAATTTCAAACCCCCGAGGTTCTCTTCATATTGGCAGCACTGGCATTGGCACCAATAGATGATATTGCATTGTTACCAACATTGGGTTCATCAATATTCGGGGGAGTGTTTCAAAAAGATAAAAAGAAGGATTATCATTGGCGAAATTTAAAGAATCGACCATTACGCAATTGAAAATAAAAGTTAAGAATCACTCTAACTACTTGTAAGAGATTTGAAGAAAGCCGGACAATTACCCGGTTGGTTTCCTTGAAATGCAATTGAGGACTTGATCACTTGAATTTAAGAGAATTGAATAAATTGATCTTGAAGCCTTGATTGCTTGAATTCTTGGGAAATTAGAATGAGAATTGAGAAAAAAAATTAAATAGTTGGTGTGACAAAAATGAGAAGAATTAGGGGGTATTTATAGATTTTTTCTAAAAATTTGTAATACTCAAATTAAATACCCTCATAAATTAATCATTTAAAGTTGTTGGGAGTGTAAAAATATCATTTTATCCCAAAAGACACAAAATCTCTAAAAAATATTTGTTTTATGGCTGTTATTTTCATCAATTTTGGGTTTTAAAAGCCTTTAAAATGGTTAAAAAAAAATGGTGGGTCAACAAAGCTCGCTAGGTGACCATTAGGGGCTGTGTTGTTCCACTGGCGGCACGACCACCATTTGACACCATAACTACTAGCCATAGAAGAAAACAAGTCACATCATTTGGGTATTTAGAAAATGGGGAATTGGTTGGCTTATGAATGCCTTGCAACTTGCAAGTGCACCACGTCGTCTCTTTTGAGTGTTATGTGCACCCACACATTGAAATGGACTATGAAGGGTATCTTGTACCTTCAATGTTTTTCCCCAAAAATAAAAACCAAAATAAACCCAGCAATAACACTACTAGTGTGTCTATATATATTCTAATTTGATAAAACTCAAAATATATTTTTGTAAATTCCAATTATTATCAATATAGTGTTCAGTGAGACAAATATAACTTACATGATATTTGGAAGTCCAAATATTCTAAGTATACAAATTTTTGAAGAAATATTAGATAAATCAAAAATTAATTTTTTTTCTTATATTCAATATAAATTAAAAATGTTATTTTCTCCTAGTATTTCAAAAAACTTTTTAATATTGGGTCAAAAAATCATTTTTTTCAAATTTAGGATTTTCAAAAATATTAAAGGGTCATTCATCGTGAATAATAAATTTAACTACAATTTTTCTTGCATTTTCATTGGGAAACTGAAAATTTCCAAGGGGAGAAGTAGAAATATTATTTGAGTTTAAGTAAGATCATGTTGAGCAATAGCATGTTGGTTGGCATGTCTTTTAAGTTTTAAGGTGACTAGTACTACTTGTAGTTTGACATGAAAATCTTTAGTACATTAATTTTTTACAAATAGCCCGAGGGCCTTTATTTGTAATATCAATAATATCAAAAAAATTTCAAACCCCCGAGGTTCTCTTCATACTTGCACCACTGGCACTGGCACCAGTAGATGATATTGCATTGTTACCAGCATCAGGTTCATCAATATTCGGGGGAGTGTTTCAAAAAGATAAAAAGAAGGATTATCATTGGGGAACTTTGAAGAATCGACCATTATACAATTGACAATAAAAGTTAAGAATCACCTTAACTGCTTGTAAGAGATTTGAAGAAAGCCGGACAATTACCCGGTTGGTTTCCTTGAAATGCAATTAAGGACTTGATCACCTGAATTTAAGAGAATTGATTAAATTGATCTTGAAGCCTTGATTGCTTGAATTCTTGGGAAATTAGAATGAGAATTGAGAAAAAAAAATTAAATAGTTGGTGTGAGAAAAATGAGAAGAATTAGGGGGTATTTATAGATTTTTCTAAAAATTTGTAATACTCAAATTAAATACCATCATAAATTAATCATTTATAGTTGTTGGGAGTGTAAAAATATCATTTTATCCCAAAAGACACAAAATCTCTAAAAAATATTTGTTTTATGGCTGTTATTTTCATCAATTTTGGGCTTTAAAAGCCTTTAAAATGGTTAAAAAATGGTGGGTCAGCAAAGCTCGTTAGGTGACCATTAGGGGTTGTGTCGTTCCACGGACGGCACCACCCATTTGACACCATAACTTCTAGCCATAGAAGAAAACAAGTCACATCATTTGGGTATTTAGAAAATGGGGAATTGGTTGGCTTGTGAATGCCTTGCAACATGCAAGTGCACCACGTCGTCTCTTTTGGGTGTTATGTGCACCCACACATTGAAATGGACTATGAAGGGTATCTTGTACCTTCAATGTTTTTCCCCCAAAAATAAAAACCAAAATAAACTACTTTTCCAACACTTTAATTCAGTTTTAAGTTTGTTATTAGCTAGTAATTTTTATTTTTTTTAATAAATTTTTTATTTAAAAATGTTGGTTTTTAGTGTGGATTTAGAGGAGAATCAGCAGTAAGATGGAGGATATATATTTTAAAAAAGGCTTGAGAAAAGGGCTTCTTGTTCTGCTTCTTTTCAGCAACCAAAGATTACAATACATAGGAGTCCTAGATCCATTACACTTGTCATACTAGATAGCAACAAAACATTTAAGGCTAAATTACCAAAACACCCACTGACCACAAGACACACATTACTTCTAACACAACCTTTTAATGGGTTGTTTTGGATTCCATCTTTTTTTTTTATTTTTTTTGACATGGGCAACAAGCATCCTGAAGGATCGGTTCGTCAAATTGGGCATGCATTGGTGCGGAGTCAAGAGCTCGACACATTGGTGCCCACACCTTGCGGGAATAGGTCGGGCTCGATCTTGAGTTTGTCCCAAGAGAACCTACACCTACTCTAATGGGCATTACGCCTACAGTGATTCAAAGTCGGGTTTGCCCGAGGGAACCACCAACACAAAGGACCAATACCCTAGGCCAAGAGGCCTTTGGTTTCTTAGATTCCCATTTACTTCATGAATTTCATAAATTTCTCCTTGGATAGTGCCTTGGTGAAAATATTTGCAATTTGATCTTCATACTTTTATTACTCAAGTTCAATATTTTGTTAATCCATTTTCTCTTGAATAAAGTAATACTTCATTGCAATATGTCTCGTTCGGCTATTGTAAACTAGATTATTTGTTATAGCTATTGTTGATTTATTGTATAAACCATTCTTGTTGCTCTCACTTGCTTTTCTCCAACGTCTTCTAAAATTCTTCTTAACCACACTACTTGTGAAGTTGCTTTAATGATAAACAATGTGTTTACATGAGACTTGGTTACAACGACTATCATGTGGAACCTATGATTGATAAGAAATCAAAGCTGCTTTAATGATAAACAATATGATTGGAGATACTTGGTTTGAACAAGCCCAAGAGAGCCAAGTTGGAGACCATAAAGACCCTAATCAAGAGAAGCCTAATTTTCACAAGGGAAGTCCCTATACACCCGGCCATCGATGAGGATGTAACACAGTAGAAACCGAAACAATGGGAGATCATGTAACATAATTATATATGGCCTAATGCACTAACCATCTTTTTTTTTTTGATAAAGTGGATGAACCACATTCCTTTATTGATTTAAGAAAAGAGCAGAAAGAGCGAAAAGTGAGTACAAGAGGCTCCCAACCAATCCGTAGGGTCCCTTGTGGACACGGGGAGGGGGAGGTGCGTGTGTGTGTTCACATTGGTATCCTCAGCCTGGGGTGTTTGAGTGCCTGGAGGGGGGGCCCTGTGTATCATCCTCGAAGTCTCCATCGGGGTAGATCGGTAGTGGGTCTTCGCGGGTCATGCTGAGACTAAGTTTGGAGAGAGCCTTCAAAGCTTGGAGTTGCGTCTGTTTGGAGGGGGGGTGCACCGTCGATCCATGAAAGGATAAGGAAATCCACTTGTCGAATGATTCACCTATAAACACGGTGTTTATTGTTGAAGCACGCTTGTTTCTTTCCAGCCATGTGTTCCATGTGACAGCCATCGCCAGGAGTTGCCAGCCCTTGCGGAGGTCATCGCCAGCAGCAGCTTGTTTCTTTTAACTAACCATCTTTTAAACGGAATGAAATGAGGTTCATTCACTTTACTAAAAAAAAGGGGCAATTTACTTTTAGAGTCAACATGTTCTTCATTGTAGGGTTGTCTTTAAAAAAAATTTAGGTAATGTTTAATTCTCCATCTTTATAAAGATTGATGTGCAAAAAGCCTAAACTTAGTTTCGAATGGTCACACACACGTCCTAATCAGGGTTCAACCAGACATCCCAATTCCATCATTCCATCTGAAAACCATTTTAGGGTATCCACCCTACTAAATTAAGACACTATCCTTATAATTACCAATCAATCATCTCCACATAAGACATTAACTATCTGGTCCTTTTCCTGGGTCTCTTTTTAAGGTTCATTAGTTTTATAAACCACTCCTGATTCTTTAAATACCTAATTAACTAATCATTTTTATTATCATTAATATTTAAATTTTACGTCCTTAATACGATCCGTAATCCGCTTTTTTTTCTTTTTTTTCTTTTATATCCCCGCTCTTTTACTTTGTTTTTATAGCTCAGCGTCGGTGAGAAATTCCAAGGATTTCTCGAAATCCGGAGCTGGGATTCATCGTTTTGAATCGATCTTTATCCTATTCGATTGCTAGTTGTGCTCGATCCCGAGGTATGTGGTTTCCTCTCTATTAATTTTTAGTGGTATTTTCTTTTCTTTTTTTTTTGCTGTTTTTTTCCTTGGATTTTGTTCCGTTTTTGGAGGATTTTGTTGGGATTTTTGCCGGATGGATGTTTGATTTCTGAAAAGACGGCGACTTGCCACCTTTGTGCTAGTGAATTTTGATTTGAAACCGAGAAAAGTGGGATTTTGGGGGGTTTCTGTTTTGAATTTGGTATGAAGGGATGTGGATTTTTGAACCTGATTCTTTGTTGGGTTTTTTTTTTCAAAAAGAGTTTAGGAATAAAGATTGCTTCGATCTTGGGTTTTTAATTTGTTGAGTTTGGATGAAAAAAGTTCATTTTTTGTAGGAATTGGGATGTTCTTGTTCGTTGGGTGATGCTCTCAAATATTTCATCTGTTGTTAGATATCTTTGTTGAATTAAGAGAGCTGTTGAGATCAGAGAGAGAGAGAGAGAGAGAGAGAGTTTAGCTCGCCGGAAACTTTGATCCTAGTGAGCTGAACGATTTTTCTTTGAGCGTTGTTATCTCTCATTTCAAAGGGAGGGATGGGCATCTTCATCCATTGGAATAGTGCTGTGATGTGTTTCTAGTTATGGGACTGGAGGAGTTATCTCATAGACATTGATTCTGGGATTTGGGCTGGGAGCATGGGTTCTTTGTTATGTTGTTTGCGTGCGGATGATGTGGAAGAAGAGCATGCAAATTCCGACACGCTGGTTTCTAGACAATGTATCTGCCTCAGATGCTTGATTCAACAGCTCTCACATGCAGTATGTTCTTTTGCATCTTGTGGTTTCTTTGTTTGTTTTCTGAATGGATGTTTGTTTAAGTTTCAAAGAATGAATCTTTCCTTGTTAGAATCCAGAGTAGGTTGGTAATTTATGTTTGAGAGTATTTTATTTCCAGCAAGCAACAATGGAAACACAATGGGAAAAGTGCTATAGATTTAACCCCTTCCATGAATGAAGTATGATTGGACTGGAGACTTTCCTTGTTTCTCTTTTTTCTGTTTATTTGTATTGTTTTTCCCAGATTGATTTCTCTTGTCATTGATGCTACTTTCCAGACTTTAGCCTCTGATTCCCCCCACTGTATTAATCACCGTTTCAATCTCATTAGTTGATTGTTGCTTCCTTAATCATTCTATAACAATGTTTTCATCTACGATTGTCTTGAATTTCATAAGAAAAACATGAGAACAAAGAAAACTCTCCAGTTCCATTTTCAGGGTGGGCAACTAACAGTGGATCTAAGTTCTCAGGACATTGAAGATTAAAATTTTAAGGAAGTTTTTATCATTAAGGAGTGATTAATTGGGGAAGGTTGTTGTGTTACATGTAAACCATTTAAATTGGTTCATAGTTTTGAGAACTAGGTTCTTTTGGATTCGGTTATTTGTATATGATAAACCTTTCTTACTTTTTTTTTTCAATCTTAGCAGTATATTGTGTTGTTCCAAAGAGGAGAGTTGCATGCTGGCCCTGCATCTGTTCGCCGATTACCTTCTTCAGCTTCTGATATAGCAGCTGAGGATAGTTCTCTACCCAATACATACCGCTCTCCTCCAAGGCCATTACCTTATGATGATCCTAGATGTTCCAGGCCTCGTGAAAGACTCACCTCCAGACGTGATAAGTGCTCAAGCCATTCTCATGAAGAGTCCGAACCACTTAGAAGAGGCTTTGATCAAAGTGATGTAGAAACAATAGCAGATAAGGAAAAACAGAGTGGATCTAAGAATGAAGGAGTAAAACTATGTTGCTCCAACTCATCCACAGATGCCACTAGTGGGTCCACATACTACTTTTCCTCTTCTGAAGATGAAGATGTGTGTCCGACATGTCTTGAAGGTAATTGCCAGAATCACATTCTTTTGCTCCTTTAACAGTGGAAAATTTGCTTCCCATTGACTTCATTCAATCAAACTTCTCGTTCATATTGACATAAATGATGCTCCTCTAGGGAACAGTTGCGTTTTGTCGCTGTCTGGGTTAAGTGGAACCTAAACAATTTTTAATGGAAAGAGTGCTGGGATCTGACAAGGAATTTGTGGGAGAACGATTTAAGTATGCATCTGGTTTATGGGTTCTAAGAGGTCATCTTTAAATAATCAAAACTATATAGCTAATGGTAATATGTTGGGAGTTAAAAGTATGTTTGTCTTAATAAACTATTGTCTTTGTTGGAGTAAAACATTTCACTAATCCTGTCTGTGTGCTCTTATGTTCACTTACATTCTAGTGTTAGATCCTACAATAGACTTTAGAAGCACTGATGAACTTTTAATAGCGCTAAACTCAAGTTTCAAACAATATATTTTGGTAGGCCAGACCGAGAAGAGTACCCAACCCTTGTTCCCTTCTGTTTCAGTAGATGCATTCTATCCTTTTAAGTTTTATATTTTTTCTTTGCTCCATGTCATCAATCTATGTGAATGTATGCTTCATGCAAGTCTTCTCGATAATTTTATATTAACGTGACAAAGTATCATAAGTGGATTGATGAAACATAAGATAGTAGGATGGCTTCTGTGAAAATGAGTGACCATGCTATGGACCTGGTGCCCTTCATTACCCTTAATTTTGTTGACAAAGCTCCTCAGAGAAATGGATCATTCATACCGTATGTTATTTGCTAGAGATATATCTTGGTTTCCGAATGTGAAGCAACATGCTTGCAGAAGGAAAGCAAACTTGAAGCCTCATAACATACGGAGGTTAAAGTATAATTATCAATTGCTTTTTATGAATTAATATATATGAGCCTGTTCAAATCTATGAAACAGCATTCAAGATATTATTGTAATTTGTTAGTAATTTGGACTACCTAGAAGCTACTTCAGTCAAATATTAAGGTTTCTTATATGTGTCCTGTTCTGAAATTTGTTACTTAAACCTTCTTCCCTGTTTATTTTCAGAATATACTTCAGAGAACCCCAAGATAGTGATGCAGTGTTCTCACCATTTCCACCTTGGTTGTATTTACGAGTGGATGGAAAGAAGCGAAGCCTGTCCAGTATGTGGGAAGGTACAACTTCATTTTTTTCATTTCTTGTGTATCATCCGATGACACTCAATATCATTCTATTATATGCATTCCTTATACATCTCTAATCACTTCATAGTTTAAATGACTGAACATGCTTCCTTCGGATTCTTAGCGTTTGCTTACTCTTTTAGGTGATGGTTTTCAATGAAGCAAGGTGATCTCCTGGTCAATTTACACCCCATTCACAACATCTCTGGAAATAGAATGATACTCTTGTAAGTTGTGTAAATAATATGAGTGATGGCAGACAGGCATAGTCATGTGGAATTGTGTAAATCTTTCTTTTCCTCAACTTTCAATCCAGAGGATTGATTGGCTTCATTCATTAAATGGATCTTTTTTTAATTATTTATTGAAGGATTGTTGAGTAACATTTAATCAAATTTCCTTATATCCTTGTCATATAAGAATTTGGTTTGCAAAGCTTGTTTATTTATGAGGGAAAAAGTCTGCACTTTAGTAGGTTAAACACAAGTAGAGATTCAACTAATGAAAATTAATAACTGGTTTAGAATTTTAATACAAGTGGGTTAGGGTTTGCAGATATACAAGGTTTTCTAGTGAGAAAAATTTGTTGTGAGAAACCAAGTTTCAATCATACGCTTATAAAACCTCATAAGTTATACATACCCTCTAAAGCTAAGATTTTTGCAGACATACCCTCTAAACAAATTCTATTTTTAACGTTTCCGTGAGGGAGGGAGAGAGAGAGAGAGAGAGAGAGAGAGAGAGAGAGAGTAAAACACAAAAATATATCAATGAACACAATTATCAGACAAGATTCATATACATTCCATAAATAAAATATATACATAAATGACAAAATGAAGGGTCCACTGCAGAACAAACAGCCTCCAAAGTCAGCTCTACAAATTAAACAAAGTATCTTTGGTCACTTAACATGGAAGACACAAATAAACATAGCCCCTAGACTTTATGATCATAGCCCCTTGTTGGCCTTGGGAGTCTGCTAAGCATGGCATAGTTTACAATGTTGGGAGGGGACTTCGATGAACCGGTTGCCATTAGTACCTTTGATGTTATTAATGGTGAGGATGAAGAACACCACAAAATTGCTAATGGGAGGAGAGCAAGCACACAATCTAGCGATTCACATGAGACATCATCCATGCTGGTAATGTATTGCCGTTCGACTGGGTGAGCTGCTGTGGTGCTTCTTCTTCTTCGACAGTAGCTCTTGTATGGTATGTTCTGCATTCATATAGCAGTAATAGTGATCAGTTGAACTTCTTCATTAACTTGCTTGCAGTACTTGGAAGATAGTATGAGTTTCATAATTGGTGAAAACTAAACAAAAGGATCGGTTTTGTTTCTATTCCCAGTTTGATGAAAAACAATACAGTAAAAATCAAAGGTTATTGAAAGCCAAACAAATGCATTGGTTGTCTATTTCCTAGTCTGATAGCAGCATTAATGATCAGTTGAGTTTCTTCATGAACCTGGTTGCAGTGCATGGCTTGTAGTATGACTTTGATAATTGATGAAACCAAACAAATGGATTGGTTTTCTTTCTATCCCTAGTTTGATGAAGAACAATACAGCCACAGGTTATTTGAAGCCAAACAAATGAATTTGGTTTTTTTTTTTTTATTTCCTAGTTTGATAGCAGCATTGGCACTCAGTTGAATTTCTTCATGAAGCTCATTGCAGGACTTGGCAGGTAGTAGGAGCTTGGTAATTGATGAAAACCAAACAAGTAGATTGGTTTTGTTTCTATCACTGGTTTAATGAAAAGCAATTAAGTAAAAAATCACAGGTTAATGAAAGCCAAAAAAATGAATTGGTTTTGTTTCTATTTCCTAGTGATAGCAGTAATAAAGATCAGTTAAGCTTCTTCATGAACCTGGTCGTAAGTACTTGGCAGGCAGTCTGAGTTTGTTATTTGATGAAATACCAAACAACGGGTACATTTTGTTTCTATCCCTAGTTTGATGAAGTCCAATACAGTAAATATCATAGGTTTTTGAAAGCAAAAATATGGGTGAATCTAAGCCGACACATGTCCTCACCCCAGGACATTCAGGAAAGTAGTTCAGATCCCCGAAGCCACCATCTTGCCACAGCTCCTGAACATGGCCGTCACGACTTTAGCCAGGGGGAAGAATGACACTACATCAAGTGATAATAATGACCCAAGGAATAACATGATAGGGACCAGAACCCGAGGCAATCGAGTCAGGAAGCCAAAGACAAAAGGGGAGAGGCTTAAGAAAAAGAGGAGGCAAGCTATCATTCACGCGGGGACGGAACACCTTCCTTCTCCTCCTTCTCAAACAAGAATTCCATACTAACTAAGGCATCGGAGCTGGAGGGAGGAGACCAAACGTGAGAGACCCATGAGGTAAAAGAAGTCAGTTAGAGAACCTTTGAGACCGATGCTGAGGCATGCAAAAAACCCAAGACTCCAGCCTTGGGAGACCCTCAAAACTGAAGAACCGAAGAGATACCAGAACTACGCTCCCCTCAACGACACCTGAGCCAACATTTTCATGCAGGTCCAGAGCTAAAGGATCTTAAAATGGCCCATCATAGCTTAAGTACTATCGTTTCCACTACAACCAGGGACATGACACCGAAGAGTGCAGCAAACTTAAGGCTAAAATTGAGGATTTGATCCGACGAGGACACCTCGGCCAATACCTTGTTAGATGAGACCAGGAAACAAAGGGGTCGTCTTCCCCAAAGCAAAAACAACTTCCTACTGGAATCATCCACTACATTGCCGAAGGGACGGGATGTGGAGGTGATAGCACCTTGTCTCGCAAGTCTTACGCTTAGATGTCTAGCCGAGCTGAGCAACCAAAGAAGAAGCCCCGAGCTGAGCCTCCAGTCGCTTTTTTTTTACTATGACCGAGGGAAGTTCACCATTCCCATAACGATGCTCTAGTTGTTACAGTTACAATCGCTAACTACGAGGTGAGGAGAGTTCTTGTTGATAGTGGGAGCTCAGTTGATGTCCTTTTTTGGGACACATGTGAACGAATGAACCTTAGCCAGGAGAGACTACAATCGGTGAAGTCTTTAGAGAGATTTTTCGGAGGGACGGTACAACACTCTCCCTTACAGTTGGAAGCTACCCCGAGCAATCGACTATCATGACCAACTTCCTGATAGTCCGGTGTCCCTCTAGTTAGAACGTCATCTTTGGGAGGTTAACGCTAAATGCACTGAGAGCTATCGTCTCCATATACCACATGCTGATGATGTTCCACGACGAACAAGGTTGCGGGAAGCTCAGGGGAGACCAGCCGGTGGCCCGACAGTGCTAGAGTGTCCTCCTTAGGATAAGGCCTCTAGGACGCAGGCGGTCGAGACGCATGAGGAAGTTGAGGATAAGTTATTGGAAAGGACAACCCTTGTTTAGGAGCTGGAGATAGTGCCACTCACCAAGAATTGATCGGATTGCTTGATACAAGTCAGGTCCGATCTGTGGGCTAAACCTTGGAAGGAGTTGATGCACTATTGGCGGGCCAATGTAGACATCTTTGCGAGGTCGCGCCCAAGGACATGTCGGGTGTCAACAGGAAGATTATAGAGCATCATCTAAATGTAGATTCTGTATATAGGCCTGTGGTCTATAAGAGGCAATGTTTCGCTCTAGAACGTCAACAGGCTCAGAAGAGGAAGTTGAGAAGCTGCACAAGGGAAACTTTATTCAAGAAGTCAACTATCCCGAGTGGTTGGCAAATATTGTATTAGTATTATTTTCCTTTCCCTTTGATTGACAAACTTGTTGACATCACCTTTAGACATAAGATGCTAAACTTCTTGGATGCTTTTTCCGGCTATAATCAAATCAAGATTATAAGATCTGATGAAAAAAATACTTCAGTCACTACTACCAAAGATACAAACTGTTAAAAGGTAATGTCTTTTGGTTTGAAAATGCAGGCGCAACTTTTCGGAGACTGGTGACCAAGTTCTTCGAAATACAGTTGGAAAAGAATGTCAAAGCTTATATAAACGACATCCTTACGAAAAGTGAGAAGGTCAGCCAACACATTGCCGACCTACAAGAGACCGTCCAAGCGCTCCGAGCACACAGGATTCGTCTTAACTCGAGCAAGTGCACATTATAGGTTCAGCCGAGGAAGTCTTGGGATTTATAGTCACCCAGTGTGGTATTAAAGCCAACCCCGAGAAGATCAGGGCTATCCTTGAGATGAGCTCTCCGAAGACCATCAAGGAGATCTAGAGACTGAACATGCAGTTAGCTGCCCTAGGGCGTTTTATCTCAAAATCAAGGGAGAAGAACATTCCTTTCTTCCGAGGCCTCCGAAAAGCGCCCAAAATGGAGTGAATTGAGGAATGTGAAAAGACGTTTCAGCAGCTCAAGAAGTACCTCAACCCAACTTTACTCCTTGTTAAGCCTCAGCCCACAAACAAGCTCTATATGTACTTGGTTTAAGCACCCTTGGCGGGCAACTCAGTTATCTTTAAAAAAGAAAGAGGAATCCAGCGGCCTGTCTACAACACCAGCAAAGTGCTGACCGACCCTGAGTCCCGATACTTTCCTCTTGAAAAGTTGGCTTATGCCCTGATCACCTCGGCTCGTCACCTAAGACTATACTTCTAGGTACACAAGGTCATGATCATCACCGATCAGCATCTGAAGCAAATCCTATAGCCCCGAGATATTTGGAAGCCTGGTGAAGTAAGCGATTGAGCTTGGGGAGCACGACATTAGCTACAAGCCTCGTACGATGATCAAGGCTCAAGACTTGGCTGATTTCATTATTAAATTGGTCAACCCTGAAGACGACAACCATACTTGTGCAGGAGAGGAAAAAGACAATAACATGCCTCCCGACCTATGGACACTCAATGTGGATGGGTCGGCTACTCAGAACAGGTCAAGTGTCAGCCTCATACTACAGTCCTCTTCAGGATGGAAAACTTCTACCACACTCAAGTTCGGTTTTAAAGCTACAAACAACGAGGCGGAATATGAAGCATTGATAGCAGGGGTATAGCTAGCTTGAGGCCTCGAGGTCCGAGACCTGCATGCCTACATTGACTCCCAGCTAGCGTTGGGGCACTTAAATGGGGAGTTTGAGGCCTTGGAAGAAAATAAGGCTTAGTACAAGGTCATAACAAAAAAGCTTGCGTTAGGCTTCCGACACTTCCAAATTTTTAAGGTGCCTCAAGCTGAGAACAAAGAAGCTGATATTTTGTCAAAACTTGTATCCTCTTCAAACATCAGACCCGATCCACTTGTCAACCTCCAATACTTGAACACTAGGAGCATCGAGGGCCCACCAGAACAAGGGGTGTAATAGGTCAGGGAGGATTCGAGCTGGATGAACACTATTTGAAGTTATCTTCAAGATTGGACTTTGCCAGCCGACCCCAAGGAAGCTCGGAGAATAGCCAATATGTCGGCTCATTATATGGTCATCAGCAAGCACCTGTGTAAAATATCATACACAATGCCCTATTTGAGGTATCTACGCCCATTAGAAGCAGATTATGTCCTCCATGAGGTACATAAAGGGATTTGTGAAGATCACATCGGGAGAAGATTGTTGGGTTATAAGATCCTCTAATAAGGGTACTATTGGGCGACCCTAGCCAAGGATGCCATGGCACTAACCCTGAGATGTGAGGTCTACCAGCACTATTCAAGAATCCAACAACAACCGACCACCTAGCTCACCTTTTGTTGAAAGCCTGAGGCTATTTATGATGTGGGGAATTGATATCCTAGGTCTATTCCAGATGGTTGTCTGACAACTATGGTTCCTCATTGTCGCCATCAATTATTTTACCAAGTAGATGTAGACCTAGTCACAGGCGAGAATCTCCGAGAATGTGTATCAAGACTTGATCTGGAAGTTAACCATATGCATGTTTGGGATTCCTGTCGCCTTCATCACCGATACAAGATCTTAGTTTGATAGAAGGAGTTAGACTTTTGATCGGAGTTAGGGAAAATGGTTCAAATCCCCAAAGTTTCTATCCTGCCACCCCTCCTGAGCATGGCTGTCACAACTTTAGTCAGGAGAAAGCATGGCAACACATTAAGGGATAATAATGGCCCAAGGGATGATGTGATAGGGACCAGGACTCAAGGCAATCGGGTCAGGAAGCTAGAGACAAAAGGGGAGATGCCTAGGACAAAGAGGAGATAAGCTTTTATTCACCCAGGGACGGAACACCTTCCTTCTCTTTCTCAAGCCAGAATTCCATACTAACTTGACCGGGGCACAAGGCCCGCCCCCTTTTTTTGTTTGTTATTCCCATTCTCTTCAAGTGTAGGTTACGGGGAAGAGCGTCTAGTCAAACACCAGCCCCCGGAGATATACACCTGAGCCATCCCGTCAGCGATAGCTAGCGATTCCGTCTACTTTATCATCAAGCTCGAGACGATTCACCTTCCGGTGCTGATCCCGAGGGAGGGCAGATTGTTGCATCAACATAAATGAATTGGTTTTGTTTCTATTTCCTAGTTTGATTTTGATAGTAGTATTATTGATGAGTTGAGTTTGCTAATTGACAGGTAGTATGAGTTTGCTAATTGATAAAAACGAAACAAATAGATTGGTTTGTTTCTATCCCTGGTTTGATGAAGTACAATACAGTAAAGATTACAGGTTTATGTAAGTAATACAAACAAATTGGTTCTGTTTCTATTTCCTAGTTTGACAGCAGTATTAATGATCAGTTAAGCTACTTCATGAACCTGGCTGTAGTACTTGGCAGGCAGCATGAGTTTGATAATTGATGAAAAAGCAAAAAAATGGATTGGATGCGTTCTGTCCCAAGTTTGAAGAACAATGCAGTAAAGGTCACAGGTTAATGAAAGTTACCCGATATTTAGGGTAGGGAGAGTATCTGCCACTAAGAATGGAGGTGGAGAGGAAGAGCTTGTTTGAGGATTGATTGGCTGTTGTTCTCCCTGTGCTTGCTGGGATATTCCAGTGGCCTTCTGCTTCTCAATGAGCTGTTTCACATTTAATGCAGAAAACTTCTTAAGTAAAGAAAAAAAATTCAGCTACAGAATGCATAAAATTGTAGGCACAAGCAGTGATTCTTACTCTTTTCTCCAGAATGTTATTTTGCTCCTGCAGTGTCTTCTCCTGCATAGCAGACCAGGGAGAAGATAATATATTGGATAGAAATATTTCTCTTTCATATGTGGAGACTTGAGATATATGCTAAAGTTATTACCTAAGATTCAAAGGTGCTTCTTTGTTCTCATCGCGGTTGCAAAGAATTAACATTAACAATCACATGAAATTAGATTCCTGGAACTTTGACCAAGTTTTGGCCAATGACAATGTACCGCAGACAAACATTGGATTTAAAGCACGATGTCACTTTTGACAAAAAAGCTTTTCTTAAAAGCTAAACCCAGAAAAAGTACAACATCTAAAAACCTCTAAAATTTTAGACTGGTTAATGGAAGGGTATTAAATCTAAACAAACATTTAGATAAGAAGTCTCAAGCACTTAATTAGACTGTTACTTATTTCTTCACACAAGATTTGAAGACTCTTCAAGGGAAGTCCAAGGTAACTAGTCCATTCTCTAGTTAAATTATCCCTTGGGCGTCAAAGATGATAGCATGCTATAGATAACAAATATGTAAGAATATCAATATGTATCCTAATTTATTCTATTCCGTGAGATTTTTAAATTATACTGCCTAGTGAACAGTTAGTCTAATGAGAAATATCATGGCACGTGCTTGCAGAGAGTCCTAGTCCAAGAGATATATTATTGCCTCTTTCCAGTCATAATGTAAAGTAGGGTACAAAGAGTTGCAGACAAGTGTTCCTTTCATAATAAAAGATAAACAGAATCAGATGTGAGATACCAGAGAAAAGCAATGGCTCAAAAATTTTCTTCCAGAGTTATAAAACTTGCCTTTCTTTGAAGGTCAGCAATTGAATCATATAGAAGATGGTTCTGCATACGTAACATTGCGAAAATATCAATATGTATGAACTCCCAAAATGTATGATGCATAGCCCACACCTATTTCCGTATGATTTTTTTGAACACCATAACAGTAGCAAAGAAAGGTTGTGTAACTTTACCTTTTTTGATCTAATATTTTTTAAAGCACTTTCAAGCTGCTGCTCCAATTGCTGAAGTTCTTTCATACTCAAAGATTCAATTTCTTCACCCATGAGATGCCTGAAAATATAAAGATCAGATATCAAGTGGATACACATTCCCCAAGAGGAACTTCATGTTTTTTGGGCAGTAGACTCAATACTTTTGGCTGTTCTGTAAAACTTCAATCCTGGCCTTCAGTTTTCCATATTCATGAGACCAGCTTCCCTGCATTGCAGCATTGAATAAGTGTTGGAAAGGTCATCATTTGACACGTTGCACTTTCTTTCTGATAGACTTTTTCTACATTAAAAAAATCAGTACTTCTCCGCAGATATTAGCTTGGACAAATGATTTAGGAAAAAACGTACAAGTCTTCAAGTTCCTTTCAGGAAACAGTTATATACCTGAGGCTTGGGATCCACAACCATGACCTCTTTTTCAGCATGGCAATAACGCTCATAACGTTCAAGGATCTTGTCCATGCTGTAGAAAATAACCACAGCATCTAAGTTACTGCTTGACTTTGCAATATGCAAAATTTCATTAATACTACAATAAAAGGATTATTTTATTTCTATGCTCAATGGAATTTAATAAATATCCTTTTTAATGGAGAAAAAGACTTTGCAACAGCATAGCATCTGATTTTATACTTACATGTACCAGATATTTTCCAATAAAAACGATGGACAAGCCATTGGACATTATCTTCATGTAATGTTATATGTCATAAAAGAGAACAACCAAATCTAGCTTTTGTTGATCGGACTATCATTAGTGATGCATCAAGTTACTTAGTTGAAATAGAAATGCTGTTTTTTTAAGGATAAAAACCACTGCATTTGCAATGAGATGAAAATTACACGTCTAATCTTTCTGCTTCACTGAACCTACAAAGATTGTTAAGAGGCATGTAGAACTGAATACTAAAATTACAACTAGCTGTTACATATTAATGTTGTTCATACTTGCATGTTCTCTTTGCATATTTTTATTCTCTTTATCTTTTAATTAGATACATCGATCACTGACCAAACATAGAACCTATTAACCTCTCTTATTGTGCCAGTCTTTTCCCAGGAAGTGTTTGATAGGAAATTGCTCTATTACTTGAGCGGCAGGTGGCCGGTGTGAGGCTGGCGGCTGATGGAAAAAAAAAAAAAAACTAGGGTTTCTAGGCTCGTGATACCATGATAGGAAAATTGCTCTATTACTTGATGAATAAAATTGGGTATTTCTAATTCCAATACAAGGGTAAAGTAGGTAACAAGCATAAAGCAGATTATTAATAATAAATACATATCTTAATAGTGTTCACCTTTTGGAATGTAGCAACTTAAGTGAGAGAACTTCATTTTTCATCACAAAGGTAAAATTTTGTTTAAGCCAAAAGTTGAGGACATTTCAACTGTTACTTTAAAGATATAAAAATGTTCATATAACGAGATATCCACAACATTCAAATTACTCAATAAAAAACTTTTCAATAAATTTCACTTCTTTCACTTAACTTCACAAATCATATTTAGGTTTCATTACAAGTTACAACCATCTTACTAGATTTCATTGAAGCTCCGTCCTATCATACCCAAAGGAAGCATCTTTAAAATCCCTACAAAATATACTTGTATAACATCAGTTACATATCTCTATATTTACTAATTGACCAGGCACTTGGAAGGAAGAGCAAAACCATGCTTACCCAATGAATTTTTCGGAAAGCATCAATCGTGAGGAAAACAAAACCATTCATTCAGAAGCACGCAACAAAACTACATCATTACCAAAAACAAGTCAAATCAGATGAAGTCCTAAGGACAGTTAGCATGAGAGCTTCCTCCATTCGGATTCATTTCCTATGATCTCATCCAACTTCTAGTCAAAGTTAGAGAAACAACTGTCTTCTTCGATGGTTTTTATAAGTTTTAGTAGTTAATATATCTGGAAATGTATTGAGAAGAAAGGTTTATGATATGATAGGGGTGGCTCAAGGGTAAAGCGAATGAAGTAATGGCTTTAGGCCCCAAATTTTAAGGGCCTCATATTTATTTTTTATCCTCTAAGATTTTTTTTTTAAAATCTTATTATCATACTTATAATAATAGATTATTATAATAAATTGATATTTAAAAATTTTAATATCTATTGGAGGCCTCATACAAAGATTAAATCTTAAAAAAATTTAAAATATTATCATTGTATTTATAATAATTATTTGTATGATAAATTAATATTTAAAAATTTTAATTTAATATCTATTGGAGGCCTCCTACTACATTTTAACCTGAAATTTTTAAAAACTTTATCATACTAATAATTATTATTATTTTTTATAATATACTAATATTTAAATTTTTTAATTTAAAATCTAATCAATTATATATCTTTTATCAAATAACTTTTTAAAATAAAAGATAATAAACTAATACATAATTAAATATATAACTTCTCCCAACTATCTTATTAGTTATTAAAAAACTAATCTCAAGAAATATTAATAGTAGCCATTGGTAAATTGGTAAGTAACGGTCATTTTCTCTATTATAAATAAAAATATAGTTTTTAAATTTTTTTTATATCTTTACTCTCTTCAATCTTTGCTTTTGAGTTCTTATTTGCAATACTCATCAATCACAAGTGATAACGAACCCTCGGCCACGTAAAATCCATAGAGTTATATATTAGTATATAAAATAGTTAAAAAAATATCTCGTATAAGTGTTTGTTGAAAAAAAAAAAATCAATTTATATTAAATAATTAAAACCCCACTTTAAAATTTCGCTTGAGACCTCCAACTCTCTCGAGCCGCCTCCGAAGTTATCATTCATGAATAAGGAGGATGATTCTCTCATATCATTCATGAGTGAGTGTGCATGAAAGCATGAGCAAAGTTACCTATGTGTTGTGTTTGCACAGTCATAAACCTGTGATATGCCAGGGAATAGGGAAAACCAAGTTCCTATGGATTCTTCTCTTGGAGAACAACTCCTCAAAATCCCACTGAACCTTTCAGAGAATTCTTTGTGGTGAAAGACTTGAATTTTTATCTCCTTGCTAGATAGATTTCTCATCGGTGTTCAGAAACTCCTATAGCCTGTTGTGGATTTCTAAAGGAAGATAAGTGCCAATCACTAAGGCTTTTTTGTGCACCATTGAAGGCCTCTTGCCCACTGCCTCCAGAATCATGAAAGGGTGATGTATTATCATATAACTTTCTTCAATGTAATTGTATTAAAGAACTATTATAAGATCTATACCCTAATTGGTTCAAGATGTGGAACTTCAACTCTTCATATAAACTAAAACACCCGCATCCCACACCTGTACAGAAACACCTTTCAAAACTTCCAATGCAAACCTGGAACAAAGGGAATCCTAAAAATATATAATAATAACAGCAACAACCAAGCCTTAATCATATGCTAGATGGAGTCATCTATATGGATTCTCTGTCTCCATATCTCTCTATCAAAAGTAAGATCTAGCTTTCTTAGACATTATCTCTCTTTAGGTCTACTTCTAGCTTTCTTCTTATCTTCTATTACTAAAATATCACATTTTCAAACTGGGGCACCTGGGTCTATGGCGCACATGTCCAAACCATTTTAAACGTCATTCTCTTATTTTATGTTTAATTTGATGTAATATGCATCTTTTGCCGGATGTGTTCATTGTTGTAGAAATATAGGACCGGATAGAGCGGGGGCACATCAAGAGAATGAAAATAATACTGAAAATAAAAGGACACACCGATATTACGTGAAAAACCCCTAAATGAATTAGGGTAAAAATCATGGGCAAGGATAGAAGAATTTTACTAAGTGGGAAAAACTCAGGAGTTACAATTCTCTCTTCTAAAAGGAAAATACCAACTCTCTAATCTTTCTTTCTCTCCCACTCTTCCCTCACTCTCACTTGAACTTCAAGTTGTGTTGCATGAAAGCTTCCAACTTCATGCTATTTATAGGAAAAGATGGATGGGATTAGGTGAGTTAATTGATAATTTACTCACCTAATCTTTGGTTAGCTCACCTAATCTTAGCCCATATTTTTGACCAACATTGATGAAGATAAAGGCCATTATTTTTTACCTTTGACCAACATTTATTTCTAATTTTGTCCAATATCCACCTTAACATATGTTGAACTTTAATCGCCCAACAATGACTCCTGTATAATATGACTGGCGAGGGGGGCTCAAGAGAATTAGAGGCCTAAAGCGAAATTTTAAAATAAGGCTATTAATTATTTAATATAAATTAAATTTTATTAATTTTTTTAACAAACACTTATATGAGATATTTTTTAATTATTTTATATATTAACATGATAAGGTTTTGATAGGGAAATAACTCTATAAACATTTCAAAAAAAAATCTAAACAAACAAAAATTTAAACAATAGATATTAAAATTAAAATTAAAATTTTTAAATATCAATTTATTATAATAATCTATTATTATAGTTATGATAATAAGATTTCAAAAAAAAACTTAGAGGATAAAAAGTAAATATAAGGCTCTTAAAATTTGGGACTTAAAGCGGTCGCTTCACCCGCTTTACCCGTGACACTTCTTCCAAAAATATATAAAAATAAATAAAACAAAAACCAAAATTCCCAAAGCCATTATCAACAAGGCAAAATGCAAGCAACAGACTCCTAGTAGATCTTTCTATTCCAAGAGAAATAGCCTCAAGTGTATCAAGTTAGGGGTGCGAAAGGCTTCAAAGTATATACAGATGGCATTCCTTAAATCATGTACCACTACAGCATAATTAAATAGTGTAATTTTAATCTGTAACAAGCTTATTTAGTTGCAGGGTTACAAATAACTACAAGGAAGACATAGTCTTTCTCACTTTAATTTCGGATGAATACATAATACCATCTATACTTCCAAACTTACAGATGAATACTATCTTCAGACCAAATGGGTATAGTAAGGATTTCAATGATAGCAAATCCATT
Source organism: Dioscorea zingiberensis (assembly GCA_026586065.1). Classification (NCBI taxonomy): domain Eukaryota; kingdom Viridiplantae; phylum Streptophyta; class Magnoliopsida; order Dioscoreales; family Dioscoreaceae; genus Dioscorea; species Dioscorea zingiberensis. The sequence continues at coordinate 51,001,697 of CM048819.1, forward strand.
AGAAGCCAAAGAAACTTTGCAACTCTTCATATGTTTATTTGAGGAGAGTGACTACCCAAGTAGCCATCACTAACTAGAAACTTATCCATTTTTTTTTTAATAAAGGCGACGACATGCGCTCCCATCCCATGTGAGAAGTCAAGGAGGCCCTACAAGAAAACTGTAAAATAGCTAGGAAATTTAGCTAGGGACATATTTTCTTGCAAATCAGCTAGAACTTGGCGAGGGATATGAGTTTAGCTAGAGACTAGCGAGAAACATAGTCTGTTGCTAAAGCCCTGATGCAATATATTGTATTTAGCTAGAGAATAGCGAGGTCATAAATCATCGGTCGCGCAGTTTGGCTAAGATTTAGCGAGGGAATAATCCCTAGCTACAGAGCTAGAGAGTAAAATCCTCGCTGATTTGTGATATATCATTTTTGTCATATATAGTGTGAAATTAGCGAGGGATAATTCCCTCGCTAAATATAGCTATTTGTTACTCACTAAATAACCAGGTAATTTCATATGTATAGCGTGGAAATTAGATAGGAGTATTAGCGAGGGATTGTCTCTCGCTAATATCATGATATAATTTCTTTTGTGCCATAAAATTGGCTAGTAGTTGTTCCCTCGGAAATTTCATGATATATATTATATGTAAGTAGCTAGAGAACGGACTCTATCTAATTAGCTAGAGAAAGTCTCTCGCTAATTAAATACTATAGATTTGTATGTATTACAAGATATTAGCTAGAGAGTATTCTCTAGCTAATTACTAGCATATTAGCTAGACTCGGTGTCCTCGCTAATATTAGCTAGACTCGGTGTCCTCGCTAATTACTAGCATATTAGCTAGACTAGGTGTACAGACGGGGTAGCTCGATCCTGTATTAGTCCACAGGAGAACATCACCAGCCTGAACCTCATCTTGCAAGAGTGAGGATTTGATCCCGGATTCTTCCACAGGAGAACCCCACGCTTTAACAAGGGATACCAATAGACTTGGATGCCGTTGGTTAGAACCTTATCTATAGCTAAGTGTCTCACATACTCATCTTTGTTTGAAAAGAATAATCATCATCTCAGATAGTCCAACATTCACCCATGGAAATCACCCTTTATTTGAGGAGAGTGACCTCTTACTCATGTCACTTATGTTAATACTTCTGCAAAGTTAATCTTCATATGTCATGTAGCGCACATGGAAAACACCCTTTCCTTTCCCTAAAGCCAATGGTGATTTTTGCAATAATCCAAGTGATCAAAGATGAACACTATCAAGCAAAGCAACTCAAAGCAAAGCAAACTCATGCCTCCACGGCTCCAAGCATGATCATGTTCAATATTTCCAACTCATTTCCAACATAAACCCACATAAATCACTATTAAAAAAAACAAAAACTTGAACATTTGCTCATCAATCTATCATCAATAGAGATACAAAAAGAAAATAAAATCTTTTCCTTAAAGCTGCACAATTTTCATGGAAATAATAAACACTACATATTATTAATCATCCTACTTATCCTATTCCTAAACTCAAAAACTACCACGATAAGTCAGTGTTCAGGAAGAGAATCAATCGTACAAGGTAGACATATACAGTAGCTTAAAACCCCCGGCCATGAGCTAACCACAAGCTAATAAACAAAATTAACTCCAGAAACCCTTAAATAAGCAACAAACAATACTAATACTAATTTCCAGGACCTCAAAAGACACCATGAGTAAGAGTGCCCTCCTCTTACCCATGTCACTTGTGTTAATACTTCAGAAAGGTTCATCTTCATATTTTGCATCATGAAGCGCACATGGAAATCACCCTTTTCTTTCCCTAAAGGCAATGGTGATTTTTGCAATAATCCAAGTGATCAAAGATGAACACTTTTTCAAGCAAAGCAAACTCATGCCTCCATCGCTCCAAGCATGATCATGTTTAATATTTCCAACTCATTAGTCGTTCCCAATATAAACCCACATATATCACTATAAAAAAAAAATCAAAAAACTTGAACGTTTGCTCATAAGAAATACAAAAAGAAAAGAAAAAAAAATCTTTTCCTTAAAGTTGCACACTTTTCATGGAAACAACAAAACACTACATATTAACCATTCTAGTTATCGTACGCCCCGACACGAAAACTACCGAGACGACTCGGTGTCCAGGAAGGGAATCAATCGTACAAGGCAGGCATAGACCATATCTTAAAACCCCCAGCCATGAACTAATCACAAGCTAAAAAACAAAATAAACTCCAGAAACCCTAAAATAAGCAACAAACAATACTAATACTAATTTCGAGGACCTCAAAGGACTCCACCAAAGCCCACGCCACAACCAAGCAAAACACACAGACGAAATCTAAGAAAGATAGTATGGATACCTGGAATCGGTTGAGTACTCATAGAGCTTGCCCCTGGTGGAGAAGACGATGAGGGCGACCTCAGCATCACAAAGAACGGAGATCTCATGAGCCTTCTTGAGAAGCCCGGATCTCCGCTTGGAGAAGGTCACCTGCCTGTTGATCTTGTTCTCGATCCGCTTCAGCTGCACCCTCCCCCTTCCCATCCTTCCAAAACTCTAACTCTAACCCTAACCCTAACCCTAACCCCAACCCCAACCCCAACCCCAAAAGAGCCCGAATAGCTTCTCCTTCTCCGTCTTTCTTCCTTTAAATGGATGAAAGGTAAGTTTTCAGATCGGTGGACGATAAGCGGGTTTGGGAAACCGGGGTGGTATTGAGCGATGCGTTGTCGGTTTTTCATTTGCTACGAGGTTTTCGTGGTCTACGTGGCGCATTCCTGTTAGCTGGATGACCCTGTTCCATTGGTCGCTTTAGCCCGCGTCCGTACTGTGTGTCGGGACCTGTACGAGGACTTGTGGGTCGTTTAAGTTTCTTCTTTTTTTACTCTTTTTGGTAATTTTGTTTTTTTATTTTTTCTTGACGGCTGAACTTGAAATGACCATATTACCCTTTCTGTTGATTTCACTCCTCCCTTCACCAGCTCGAACTTAAATTAACCCAATATAATTTATTATATTATATTATTAATAATTGGTTAAATTTTAGTTTAATATTAATTATTAGTAATTTTATATTAAACGTTCTCACCAACTTCCTTAGTGAAAATTACTTAATTATTAATTTTTTGAATAATAAAAATAGGTGAAGTTCACAGATTAAGAAAAAGATCCTAAAAGTTTAGAATGAATGTTGTGATCCCCAGACAATTAGTCAACTTATAAATAAAAATCAGAAGTTGCAGTGTTATGCAATGTTATCTTAGCAAAAATGAGACAAAAAGAACATTAAAAGATTTTTTTAATAGATAAAGGGTATTTTGGTCAGTTCAAGGTAGTGGTAAGTAATTGCTATTTTTGGGGGGGCTAAAAATGGATAATTTATGTCAGAGAGACAACCAACACTTTCTAATTTTCAACTTTAAGAATCTAATGACATGCCGGGACATACACTTTTTCTATAAGTAGACACGTTTCCAATTCTGGACCACTCGCACACTGTAGGGCATTTTCGTCATTTAATTACCAAAATATCTTTCTCTTCGCACGGGATAGATAATGGGGTGGTGGGGCACACACGTCCTCGTGTGATAATTTCCGCTTTCTTCAGGGGCCTTATCGTTAAAAAAACATATATAAATATAAATTTTTCCATTTTGAGCCCTCTGCGTAATTATAACTAGTTTTTGGTACCAATTTAGAATGACAGAATTTGTTTGTGGTCTGTGGACGAGAAACGTGGACATCTTTTCATGTGGCCCCCTCAACTTTTCGAAATGACAAACCTTTCTCTTTCAACCGTCACATCATCTAAAAAGTTGACGACTTTTTTCCATAAACACCCTACAAATGTCTACAATCACACATATACCATAAAAAAAAATCTATATATATGTGATTCCAAATTTGCAGGGTCATGCTTGCATAAAAACCAAAAAATAGCAAAGTTGACAAACAAGAGACTTTATTATATTAACAGTAACATTGTAAACATTGTAGATGGAATACTGTCTAGATTGAACTGAAGAATTTTCAGAGAATTTGATTTCCGAACATCCATCCTTGTACAGTGATGCCATTGTACAAGTCTTGTACACAAACTGGGTGATTCCTGAAGGAGATGAACATGAACAGAATGAGGAAAACTCAGAATTCTGATAGATTTGATCTTTAAGTTTGAGTTTAGATTCACCAAAATTGAAGAGATGGTTCACATTCCGATGGAGGCAAGAATGATTGTGATTGAAATGTGTTTGCTGATGAAGTGGCTTCAATTAACTGCAAGGATTTTGTTTGTTTAATTAATTATTGTGTTTGGATTGCAGATTATAAACAGATGAAAAGAATTGAAAAGATGAGAAAGTTTTATCAAATTACCTTCCTTTGTAATGCTTTGTTGGCATCCTGCAGCATTTGTTCCTTCAAAAAGATAAAAATTAGTTTATAAGCAGAAAAAAAAAAGGAACAGTAGATGATGATTACCTTTCTTGTCAGATCATACAAGTTGTCAAGCAGTAACTGTGTCTGTAAATTCATGCACATAAATTAATCAGGATCATCAAATTCATTCATATTATATATATAAATATCATTTCTGTTGATAATTATACTACCTTTTTTGATCTTATCTTCTGCAATGACATCTCTACTTGATCCTCTAGTTGTCCAAGTTCTTTAGTACTCAGTGAGCCAAGATCAGTGCCTAGGAGATTTCTGCAATTTAATGTTTGAGGGAAAAAAACCTAAGCATTAATTAAAACACCAAGTACTTATTCAAAGGAAATAAAAATTAAAAAAAAAAAAAGTTGAACCGGGAGCTGTTATTGTTACCTATGAGATCTTTGTAGACATTCAACTCGTGCTCTGAGCATCAAATATTCTTGATAGTTGTCCTGTTTTATTACATTCAGAAAATTAAGTTCATGAAGAACATAAACATGAATATGATTCTGCAATTAGATCATTTGTATGAGTGTTCTATTTTTATTACCAGGGTACTACTGTCTTTTGAAGGAACAGTACTGACATCTGAAGAAGTATGATAACCCTTCTTATACTTCTCAAGTGTTTTGAACATGCTGTGATGAAGAAAGGAAACAAAGAAGAACAAGTTGAGAATCTTCTAAGTTAAGTATGATAACCCTTTTTCATTTTTTTAGTTTTTAATGTTAGCCATATATATCTGTATATATATCCATATCCATCCAGCTGTCTATCCTTATCTATCTACTTGTGTATCTCTATATATATGTAACCTTGATTAGTGTAATTGTAATTAATTGACTGATTATCAATTCATAACATGAGTATCGAGGCGGGTTGATTAACCCTAACCTAATTTTCTTCCTCTCCTTGGACTACACTGCCTCGCCGCACCTCCGCGCCTGCGCTCCCACACACCGGCTGAGTTTGCTTGATTTCCCATTACTGTCGCCTTGGTAGCCTTGTATTTGCTTCCCCACGAGCTTCGCGCTGGTCTCCACTGGCCCAGGCACTGTGGCCAGATCTTTGCCTCGCCGCGCACCAGATCCGGCTCTCCTCCATACAATGCGAGCTCATCTGTCCCGTGGTGTCTTTGAATGCATCAGGCTGACTCAGCGTCAATGTGCCGGTCTGATCTCCTCGGTACTCCCTCCAGTGACTCGCGACGTCTCCATCGAACTCTGTCCGCCTCTTGTGAGAGGAATTGTGTTGAAGCCCCAAAGCTTTGCCAATTTTTCATTTGTTTTAACGTGCACAGCGCACAGGCAGCACCTTTTGACCACTTTTTCTTTTGCCCTTTTGACCAATTTTTCTTTTGCTTTAAAGGGAATAGTGCATAGGCAGCACCCTCCTCTCTACATTATTATTATTATTGGTGTTGTCTTTCAATGGCCTCTACTCAAGTTCCTTATCTTCAAAAGGCTGATGTGATGCTTAATGGCAAGAATTATAAGGCATGGTCCTCTACTCTTCGTGTGCTTCTCCGCGGCCTTAATCTCTGGGGGCATGTTGATGGTACCCGACCGGCTCCGTTTCCTTCTTCTGAAGTCTCCACAGGCTCCTCTCAGTCTACTGTTACTAATGCGCCTTCCTCTCAGTCCCAGGACTTGGCCAAGTGGACTGAGGATGACTCTCGCACCATTGCTATCCTCTGTCAGTCGTGTGAGCTTCCTATTCGCTTGGCTGTCTGTGATTTTCCTACGGCCAAGGCAATTTGGGATCACTTGCGCACTCTTTACCTTCCCTCCAGTCAGGCGTTGCGCTACTCACTACTGCAGACTCTCACTACCACCTACCAGCGAGACAGCTCTGTCCAGGATTTCTTTGCCGCACTCAGCGACTTATGGCGTCAGTGTGATGAGATGAGCCCATCTTCTTCTCCGACATGTGCTCAGTGTCTCGCCATTGCCCAGGACCGCGATCATCTTCGCATCTATGAGTTTCTCATGCGCCTCCGGCCTGAGTTCGAGGCAGTTCGTGCTCAGCTTTTACATCGGGCAACTCCTCCGTCTGTTAGTGATACCTTGGCCTACGTGCTTGCTGAGGAGACCCGTCTTCGATCTCTAGATGTGGTTCCACCACCTGCTGCTCCTCACTCTGTCCTTGCTGCTCCCCAGCAACTCCCACCTCCGGCCACAGCTCCTATTTCTCCGTTGCTACCTCCTCCAGGGTTTGGTGCTCCCGTTAAGCCACATTTTCACGATCTCGGTTGGGATCCGGTTCCTGTGACGGTATGCGGTGCAACTTTTGTCGTAATCTTGGTCACGTTACGTGCTTTGATTATGCATAGTACGTGAGCTCGTGAGACACATTTAAAACTATATTTGTTATAAAATTTTAGATATGAATTTATATTTCATGGAATCCAGAATTTCAAAGGTTTTATAAATTATTTTATTGAGATTAGAGAAGCATTTATATTAATGAGAATTTTGATCACGACATCGAGATGCAAAACCAAAAGAATTATTGCATAATCAATAAATGTGGTTTATCCACCTTATAAAAAAAAGGAATTATTGCATATTTATGATCATATCCAAATAAAATAATCTAAATTTTTCTTATAAATCTATTAAATCTTATTTTCTTCCGATTTACCCAAAACCTAGCAAAAACTTTTGTTGGCCAATTCTTCCTTAGTTTATGGATATGAATAAATCTTTGAGAATTCAAAAATCCATGGATCTCTCCAATCCTAATTTTAATAGATTGGAAAAATACTTAACTTTGTGAAATATTTGAAATCCCCATGTGAAATCTAGAATATCTTCATTCTACTACCTTCATTTTTTTTTTTTTGGACATAGGGGGTTTTCTTGGTTGTGATGATTACCTAGACTGCTCCACCCATTTACGGGGGTGAGGATTCGAACCTGAAAGCATGCTAAATCAAGTGAATTACCCAACACACCGGACCCGAGATACCGTTAGACCAATGGTCCTTTGGTTACCTTGATTTTTAAATCTAAATCCAAATAGAAAACTAGCCAATATTGAAATCTACAATTTATTAGGATAAATATATGAAGCTTATTGTGTAAAACCTATAATAACATTATGGTAGTTTGATTTTGAAAGTGCTCTAAGGGAAGTGAGTCCTTCCCTATTGGAATTTAAAGTAAGTTTCCTTTTATTTTTTGTGTTTTTATAAATATATTAAGGTAATTCGTCAAACGCATTAAGGTAATTCGTCAAACACATTAAAATTGGACTTCCCATCAAATTTCTCCACTTCAAACCGACCACTTGACAATAAGGTAATTCGTCAAACACATTATGCTCAAACCTTGATAGCTCAATACCATTTGTAGAACCCTTGAAGCCGGTCAACATTATAATCAAATCACTCAAACACCAAGTAATTGATTATATATATATATAGCATTACCCACATCCAAGATCTAGCAGTACAATGAATATATAGAGAGAGAAGTAAAGAAAATTGAAGCAACACCAAGCATAACACAACACAAGAATTTACATGGTTCACCCAAACTCTGGACTACATCCAGTAGCCCCTAAAACCATAAAATGAAGATGATAATACCTATCTTATGAACTTGGAAGCGCAACCCTATTCAATGTGAAACTTCTCCTCTTACTAACTCTAGTAATTAAATTGATCCCCAAGCTAGTTTACCAAATAGATATTATATGTCAAACTTACAGAACATAGTTTCCAAAATAGCCTCACATATATAGACTCAAGCAATGTGACCAGCTAAGCTAAGTATAAAAGGGATTTGACTATCAACAACCCAACAATTCACTTGGTAATTTCATAGAAGAACACAAACAATCTGTCAACATTTATAACTTGATCAACATACTATGATCATAAGTTTTGTGAAGCTAATTATCTTTTCACCATGATGATCTAATCCTCAAATATTCAGCAAATTGCAACATACCAGACAGGATTCCTAAAAGTTCACACCATATTAATTGTTTATATTTCATCCACTATCTACCAATCTCCATTTGCATCATGAGCTTTCATATGAATATAATTAGAACCAGCAAGCATGATTTTAATCCACCAAAATTTGTTGCTCTCAGTCTTCTGGTGCAGAAATTGTTGGGTTGATGTCCAAGACAAGCTGTGCAGATGTGCAGATCATTATCCGATGTGGATGGCTGATATGTTGATCCAATGTGGATGGTTGTTGTGCAGATCCGATATCTTGTATGAGGATGTCTTTGAGCCGTCTGATTCTTTGGCCGTCTTGCGGATATCTTTGAGCCGATATAGATATGCTGAAGCAAGATGTAGATGTGCTTAAGCAAGATGTGCTGATATGCTGAGCAGTCATGGTGTTGATCCCAAGGTGAAGTATCTTGGGATGATAAAAGTAAGGCAAGCAAGGAAATGATTGTTGAGTATTACTCAAGTCAAAGAAAAAGGTGTCTTGGAAAATACGCCGGGATGGTAGAACTGAAAAAGGTAAAAAGCATTCAGTGGTATATATAGACACATACATAGAGAAAAAGACGTGTGAAGCTTGTGATGAGAAAGCTGTGACTTTTGAAGAAGAAGAAGAAGTGGAAGAGAGTTTTTCTCTGTTGAAGAAGAAGACAGGTGAAGCTTTGTAGTTTTTACAAAGAGTTTAGTTGTCTGAGTATTTGTGCTCAGACTTGAGTCTTCTTAATTAGATCTTCTTCTTGTAAAAGGTTTATCTCAAGTTAGGGCACCAACTTGAGATTTTGTATTGTTCTCTCTCTGATTTTAGTAAAATTTCTTGCTTGTCGGTGCCCCGTGGTTTTTCCCTCGATTTGTAGGGTTTTCCACGTAAAATCGTTTGTGTGTTTTTGCTCTACTGTATTACTCTTTCACTCCCCTGCACCTACTCCATCACACGCTTCCGCGCCCAACAAGTGGTATCAGAGCTATGGCGAAGGAGATGGATGCTGGCTCTAGTAGGATGATCAGTTTGAACGGGACTAACTATAGTCTGTGGAAAAACAAGATGAAGGATCTCCTGTTTGTAAAGGCTATGCATCTTCCGGTGTTTGCCACACAGAAGCCTGAATCTAAGAGTGATGAGGAGTGGGAATTTGAGCATGAGCAAGTATGTGGATTTATTAGACAATTTGTTGATGAGAATGTCTACAACCACATACAAAATGAGAATCATGCAAGGACTCTGTGGACTAAGCTGGAAAATTTGTATGCTTCCTAGACCGGCAACAACAAACTATTTCTGCTGCAAAGACTAATGAGGTTGAAGTTCAAGGAAGGTAGTTCAGTACCTGATTTTTTGAATGAGTTTCAAGGAATCATTAGTCAGTTATTTGGCATGGGAATCAAGTTTGAAGATGAGGTCTTGGGACTGCTGTTGCTTGCTACTCTTCCAGACAGCTGGGAGACCTTTAGAATTTCTCATATCAATTCTGCTCCCAATGGAGCTATTTCTTTGGAATCTGTCAAGGCAGGTGTCCTGAATGAAGAAATGAGGAGAAAATCTCAAGGCTGTTCTTCCAAGTCAGAGGTTCTTGTCACAGAGAACAGAGGGAGAAACAGGTTCAAGAATGAAAGAGGTAGAGATAAAAGTAGAAGCAAGTCAAGATCCAGATTCAAGAACATGGAGATTTTCACTGTGGAAAGAAAGATGAGATGCAGTCCCTCTATGACAACCAAACTTTTGAGCTTGTGAAGTTGCCACAAGGGAAAGGGGCACTGCAGAACAAATGGGTTTTCAGAGTGAAGCATGATGAGAACTCTTCAAACCCGAGATACAAAGCTAGATTGGTTGTAAAGGGTTTTAACCAAAGAAAAGGAATTGACTTCGAGGAAATATTCTCTCCTGTTGTCAAGATGTCATCTATAAGATTTGTTCTTAGCTTGGTAGCTAGTCTTAACTTGGAGATTGAGCAGATGGATGTGAAGACCGTCTTTTTCCATGGAGATCTTCAAGAGGAAATCTACATGAAGCAACCAGAGGGCTTCGTGGTTGGAAGAAAGGAAGACTATGTTTGCAAGTTGAAGAAAAGCTTGTATGGATTGAAGCAAGCTCCTAGACAGTGATACAAGAAGTTTGAGTCCTTTATGGGGGAGCATGGGTACTCCAAGACAACTTCAGATCACTGTGTTTTCATGAAGAAGTTTTCAACTAATGATTTTGTCATTTTGTTGATTTATGTTGATGACATGCTCATTGTTGGTAGCAACACCTCAAGAATTTCAAATTTGAAAAGAGAGTTGAGTAAGTCTTTTGCTATGAAGGACTTAGGAGCTGCAAGTCAAATTTTAGGCATGAAGATTACTCGTGACAGGAAGTCCAAAAGACTGTGGTTGTCACAAGAGAAGTATATTGAGAAGATACTTCAAAGATTCAATATGGACAAAGCCAAGCCAGTGAGTACTCCTCTTCGAGCACATTTCAAGTTAAGCACCAAGCAAAGTCACAAGACAGAGACAGAAAGAAAAGCTATGGAAAAGATCCCTTATGCTTCTGCCACAGGAAGTCTAATGTATGCTATGGTTTGTACTAGACCTCACATTGCTCATTCAGTTGGAATTGTTAGCAGGTTTTTCTCTAATCTAGGGAAGGAACATTGGGATGCAGTTAAGTGTATTTTGAGATACCTTCGTGGCACTAGCAATATGTGCTTGTGTTTTGGAACAGAAGAGCCAGTACTTGTAGCTTATCTGATTGAGGCATGGCGGAGATATTGATAAAAGAAGGTCATTATGCGGATACTTGATAACTTATGCGGTGGTCTTTGTTGCACGGCAATCAAAACTTCAGAAATGTGTGGCCCTGTCTACCACAGAAGCTGAATTCATTGCAGCAACTGAAGCTAGCAAAGAGCTGTTGTGGATGAAGAAGTTCATGCAAGAACTTGATTTTGAGCAAGAAAAGTACGTTCTGTATTGTGATAGTCAGAGTGCGGTTCACCTTGGAAAGAATTCTACATTTCATGCAAGGTCGAAGCACATAGACGTGAGATATCACTGGATAAGAGATGCATTAGAAGAAAAACAACTTGCTCTTGAAAAGATTCAAAATGGTGCTGATATGTTGACAAAGAGTTTGTCACTTGGGAAATTTGAAGTGTGTCGCTCCATCGCAGGTATGGAGCAAATCCGACTTCGTTAGTAAGAAGTCGTAATTTCAGATCTCTCTCATTTGTCTTGGACGGGGAGATTCTATTGGGTTGATGTCCAAGACAAGCTGTGCAGATGTGCAGATCATGATCCGATGTGGATGGCTGATATGCTGATCCGATGTGGATAGGTATTTATGCAGATCCGATATCTTTGAAGCGAGATATCGCGTCTGAGATGTCTTTGGCCGTCACGGATATCTTTGAGCCGATGCGGATATGTTGAGCCGATATAGATATGCTGAAGCAAGATGTAGATGTGCTCAAGCAAGATGTGCTGATATGCTGAGTAGTCATGGTGTTGATCCCAAGGTGAAGTATCTTGGGATGATAAAAGTAAGGCAAGCAAGGAAATGATTGTTGAGTATTACTCAAGTCAAGGAAAAAGGTGTCTTGGAAAATACGCAAGGATGGTAGAACTGAAAAAGGTAAAAAGCATCCAGTGGTATATATAGACACATACATAGAGAAAAAGACGTGTGAAGCTTGTGATGAGAGAGCTGTGACTTTTGAAGAAGAAGAAGAAGTGGAAGAGAGTTTTTCTCTGTTGAAGAAGAAAACAGGTGAAGCTTTGTAGTTTTTACAAAGAGTTTAGTTGTCTGAGTATTTGTGCTCAGGCTTGAGTCTTCTAAATTAGATCTTCTTCTTGTAAAAGGTTTATCTCAAGTTAGGGCACCAACTTGAGATTTTGTATTGTTCTCTCTCTGATTTTAGTGAAATTTCTTGCTTGCCGGTGCCCCGTAGTTTTTCCCTCGATTTGTAGGGTTTTCCACGTAAAATCGTTTGTGTGTTTTTGCTCTACTGTATTACTCTTTCACTCCCCTGCACCTACTCCATCACACGCTTCCGCGCCCAACAGAAATAATCTCCAAAACCAAACCAATCAATCCTCAAAATGCAGTTCACTCAGAACAAAACAAAAACAAACACCCAATTGATTCAAGCCATATATAATTAAACCAGTGATATATATATATATACATATATATATATATATATATATATATATATATATATATATATATATATATATATATATATGCATGCAAGAGCTTCATTTTAAAACACAAAATTACAAAACCTATATATATATATATATATATATATATATATATAGAGAGAGAGAGAGAGAGAGAGAGAGAGAGAGAGAGAGAGAGAGAGAAATTAATTAAGTAGTGGAGATCGAGTAATATTAATACCTAGGGGTGCTGCAGAACTCAAAGAGTTTACCACGGCTAGAGAAGATGATCAAAGCTACCTCGACTTCACAAAGAACAGACAACTCCTGTGCTTTCTTCATCAATCCATTCCTCCTCTTTGCAAAGGTGGCCTGCCTGTTTATCTTGTTCTCTATCCTCTTCAACTCCACTCTCCCTCTCCCCATATATGATCTCTGTCTCTCTTCTCTGTCTCTATATATCTATCACACTACTCTCTGTATGTCCCTGTCTATATATACTCTATTATATATCTATGCATGAGCTAGCTAGCATGACTAGTTTATTTATCATGCATGCATCACTCTCTAGCTAGTCTCTCCTCCTCCTCTTCTTCTTCTTCTTCTTCTTCTTCTTCTAGCTAGCTACTTGTTCCAGTTCTCAACAAGTAGACATATATGGTTAATAATATCCAATAACATGTGTCCAGTTGCGATCGAGTGGGCAAAAGATCGATGTGACACTCGTGCACAGTACTGTTTTTGTTAATTTCTCGATCACCATGAATTAATTAAGTAAGATTAACCCAGTACGTACATGGCATAGGATAATAATTAGTAGGATGGATTAAAGAGAGTGAGTGGGTCAATGAAGGATATATATATATATTAAGGGGTGCTATTGCTAATTAAGTGAATGCATGAAAAGAAAGGAGTAAAGTAAGGGAAGGATAGAGGGAAACAAAAAAAGAGACGCGTTTCGACTCCTCATTGGTTGTTGGGTCAAGGGACCATCAATCAGGAAGACACCCGTCGCCGAGAGAACGTGTCCTCTCCTAGGTTCTATTTTTGTCATGCCCCACCCACACCCACACCCACTCTAGACAGGAAACCCTAACTTTGTCTTTCTTTACTTTTTATTTTATTAAAAATATATATATATATATATATATATATATAGAAATTATCTATAGGTCTCTGATACTGTTTTTAGACACCTTAAAGTCAAACACATACAACACTAAATAATAAATAAAACCTCCAAAAACTCCAAAACAATTAGGGCATTATTCCAGAAACCAATAGTGAATTATCTAATATATATATATATTAGAAATTTGAAATGCAATATAATTAACTAAATTATTTTTTATTATTAATTAAGTCAAAAGTTATGAAAAATTATCACTTCACAGGCTACTATGAAACACAAAAAACAACTTATTTCTCATAAAATAATCATGTCCTTGAAATATGTTTGTTTAGGATTAACAATTGAAGTAGCAAAGTCTTATTTATCTTTTTCATTTATTGTTGCTTAGGATGTGAATATTTTCAAATAAATAACTGGGATAAACACATGTTATTTAATATAATTTAAATAAAATATATTTTTGATTTTTTAAATATTTTTTTATTTTTTATCTATAGTTTGATATTTAATATTTTTAATAATGATTTCATTAATATTGAACAAGGCAACGAACTCTAACGGGTAAAAATTGAAATCCGTCATAAATTAAATCGTCAAAGGATTTACAGTGGGCCACCAAGGGCGAGAGCAACTATCAACTCTACAATATGCAAATGACCTCCTCATCTTCAACTTAGGGGAAATTAATTAATGACTTCAAAATGTTAAAGCTCATCTTTCTATCATTTTGGGGGGTTTCCGGCTTTAAAATCAACTATAACAACAATGTCATAGTCCCCATTAGTTTGAAGAAAAGTAACCCAAGGGTACTAGCCTCAATAATGGGATGTCAACTAGACTACTTGCATTCAGTTATCAGGAAACAAACCAAGAAAGGAGGAGTAGTCAAAGCTCATTTGAAAAATCAACAACAAACTGAGCACATGGAGAGGAAAGTTACTTTTGATGGAAGGCAGAATTACACTGCTTAACTCAGTCCTCACAACGATCCCTAATTATTGGATGTCCATTTACAAATTTCCACAATGGGTGATAAGCCGGATCGACGGCATTAGGAGAGACTTCCTATAAAGGGGAGCGGCAGATTCAAAAGCCTACCAGCTAGTAAAATTGAGTGACTCACTAGGCCAAAGGAATAAGGTTGACGGGGGGATCAACAACCTGAAAGCCTTTAACGAGGCTTTGCTTGGAAAATGATGATGGAGATTGTTGAATGGGGAAGCCGAAATCTACCGAAAGATCATACTGCAAACATACTTCCGTAACTCTCACATCAACCCTTCAAGAAGATGTTGAGCAGAGCCTCCTACTTTTGGAAGGGCATCATGGAACAATGAGATCTCGCAATGACAAATATCTCAACAAAACCAGGAACAAGAGACACTATCAGCTTCTGGTTCGACAACTAGGTCAATAGGCTAGGACCTTTCTTAAAACCACAAGCTTGACAACTCAAGAAGCACATAGGCAATATCTATGAGGGCATCTGCTGCTAAAGCTAGGACCATAATCCCTTGGGGTGACCGGGATGGTACAAATGCCACAAGAGCACTTAGCTCAGAGAAACAACTCCATCGAGGATTGCAGGCTTTGGAGATTAACTCTGACCTCTATATCAATTCAGAATTGATGGTGAAATCAAAAGCCACCTATCTCCATCTATTTGGAAACAAGCATTCCCTCTAAAGATTAAGCTGTTTGCCTCGCTGACATGGGATGGCAAGATACCCATGCTACATAACCTAGCAAAGAGAAAATTGAAAGGGGCAGAATGAAGTGCTAACTTTGTGATGGAGAGGAGGAAACAACTAAATACCCGCTCCCCCGTTGCCTTTACTCAACAGAAATCTAGTATTCTATTGTCACCTATTTGGCATAACTCTCTCCAGACAAGTGGAGAAGGAAACCCACAAAGGCTGAAACTTGACTTCTATAGCCATCACCTGGAGTATTTATAGAAAGAAATATGAGAATTTTCCATGTTTTCATGAAACTAATCTACCATATTGACTTTGTCTTACTATTTTGGTTTGATGTAGTGCACGCTACCAAGAAGCTAAAGTTACATACAATGCAAACCATTGTGATGTATAGCCTAGTCTTCACAAGAGAGGAACAGGAACATAGGCCTCTTGGAATAGACTTCGATGAGGAAGAGGAGAGGCAAATGAGAACCAAACAATTATAAGGTCCTGGTTGCAATGCGCACAAAGACCTCGATGTAACATTTTTATCGCGTTTCATGTACCTTCCAATTTAGCTATAAACCTATGAATTTTTTTAATTAATATCCCCTTTTTATATATATATATATATATATATATAGCTGATTCAGTCAGGTCGGTCGGATACTGTTCATTTCCAGTCGACCTCCTATTCTGGTCCCTGAAGCATGTTTGAAAGATTTCCAACCGTACGGATGGAAAGATCACTGAAAAATAAACCGGCCTGTCAATTTTCATACAATTTGGTCACTGTTTGGTGCTCCCACTTAATGGTTCTTATTTTAGGAAAATTTTAACGGTTGAGAATTTTAACCATTAAGTGGGAGGACCAAACGGTCACCAAATTGTATGAAAATTGACATGTCAGCTTATTTTTTGATGATCTTCCCATCCGTACCGTTGGAAATCTTTCAAACATGCTCCAGAGGCCAGAATAGAAGGTCGACTGGAAATGAATAGTGATCCGATCGGCCTGAATCAGGACTATATATATATATATATATATATATATATATATCAAATGTCAAATATTAAATTATACATATTGAATACGATATAGGTAATGTTTAAGTGGGTTAAATACGTTATCAAATTATTATTACCACTATTATTATCATTATCATTAGTAATATTATTTTACTTTAATAAATTTATAGTTAATTAATTATACACCCCTGCACTGTTCACTTATTCACAATAGGTCCCTCCCCAAGGACCTCCATCTTCCCCCTAGGGTCCTTGGGGGGGACTTAGGTTTAATAGTTGTTTGGGTGAGGTTTTGGAAAAAGTGAATAGTGGTTAAATAGTGGAGGGACTTATAATTAAATTCCTCATAAATTTATTATAGGAAATAAACAAACTTAAAGATCATTTAATTAGTAATTTTTTCAACTAGCTATTGTCAGGTCACTTTTGTGTTTTGAGTTTGGAATCAAATTATTGTAAAAATAAATAAATTTTTATTTTTATAGTACTCATTCAGGGTGCAGGGACACAGCTAACCTTTAAGTCCATTTCAGTATCATATCAAATGAACTTTTCTTTATTCATGACCTCTTCTTTTATTTATCCTATCTTCTTCACGCAGCCTGCTCCAGACATGGTTATGAGCCTTTTGTTGAATTATTGATGAGATATGTTTGACTAATTAACAGTGATACATAGAAAATTAGTGATGATCAATTGATTATACATGATTCCTTGGTTTTCAACATATTATCTAACTTGATTATGTGATTTTAAAAGTTTACTAAATAACTCATTTTTTGTATTTATTTAATAGATTGTCAAGGAATCAAATGAGTGGGGGACAAATTTGCAACCTTGTCACTGCTTTCATTCAAATTCCTTTCACATTTTTTAATTTGGTAATAATTATTGGACATTTTGAGTTCTAATTACTGGTTTTCTTTGTCAAACAATGATTATTATGAAAGATATTTTGATAACTATAGGTTGGAATTAATTAGAATAGTTAGAGTTAATTAATTTTAAATAATACAAGTGAAGTGTCTCATTCAATGTGTACATGTACATATTTAAAGATACCATGGTTACTAACAAATGTTGGCCATACACTTGCCTTAATTTCATTTATCAATTTATTTTAAGATTTAGTGATGTATGAAGATGGTAACATATCATTTATGGGGCGTTGGACTTTATTTATTTATTTATTTATTTATTTATTTATTATTATTATTATTATTATTATTATTATTATTATTATTATTATTATTATTATAGGGAGGAGTGGTATTCACGTATAAGAAAATTGAAGAGGAGCAGAATGAACTATGAAGTGCTACCTCTGTGATGGGAGGAGGAAACAACTAAACATCCACTCCTCTGTTGCCTTTACTCAACAAGAAATTTGGCATTCTATTGCCACCTATTTGAGATTAAGAACACCCCAAAGGGGGAGGGGACCCACAAAGGCTGAAACCTAACTTCTATAGACATCACTTGGAGTATTTGGATGGAAAAAATATTAGAATTTTCCATGATAAACATCATGTTTTCACCAAACTAATATGTCATATTGATTTCGTCTTACTATTTTGGTTCAATACTTTGCTACTTAGAAGCGGTACATTTCGAGGGTAAAGCGAGGTGAAAGCTTGATGGCTTTAGGCCTCCAAATTTGGAAGGCCTCATATTTTTTGTTATCTTTTAAGATTTTTTTTTAAAATCTTATAATAATAACTATAATAATAGATTATTATAATATATTGATATTTAAATATTTTTAATTTAAATTTTAATATCTATTGGAGGCCTCATATAAAATTTAAACCTTAAAATTTTTTAAAAGCAGGCCTCTTATAATAATAACTATAATAATAGATTATTATAATATATTGATATTTAAAAAAATTTAATTTTAATTTTAATATCTATTGGAGGCCTCATATAAAATTTAAACCTTAAATTTTTTTAAAAGCTTATTATTGTAGTTATAATAATTACTTGTATGATAAATTAATATTTAAAAATTTTAATTTAATATCTATTGGAGACCTCCTACTACAATTTGAACACAGAAATTTCACGGTTATTTAATATTTTTTAATTTAATATCTAGTCAATTATATATCTTTTATCATCTAACTTTTAAAAATAAAAGATAATAAACTAAAGTTTTAATTTTTTTAGTTTAATACATAATTAAATTTATATCTTCTCCCAACTACCTAACTAGTTGTTAAAAATCTAATCCAAAATTATTAAATATGTAGGCGTTTGTAATTTGGTAGAAGTAGCGGTCATTCTCTCTATTATAAATTGAGATTGTTTTAATTTTTTTTTTATCTTTACTTTTTTAATCTTTGCTTTTGAGTTCTTGTTTTGCAATACTCATTGATCGATTAGATATACCGAAATATTAAATGGATTAACCACATTATCAATTGAAAAATGAATATTATAACAAATTGATTATAAAAATTTAATTAATAACTTCGCATAAAAAAGTAAGAAAAATAAATTTTAAATAATTTTTTGTAGTAATTAGTTTTTTTATATATTTTCCAAAAAAAATCTCTTTTTATAAAATAATCTATTTTTAATCTATTGTTTAAATTTTTGTTTGTTTGTTTAGATTTTTTTTTTTTTTTTGGAGTAGTTATAGAATTACTTTCCTATCAAAACCCATAAGAGTTATCATGTTAATATATAAAATAACTAAAAAAATATCTCATATAAGTGGTTGTTAAAAAATAAATAAAATTTAATTTATATTAAATAATTAAAGGCCTCAATTTAAAATCTCGACTTAGCTCCGATTCTCTTGGCTTAGAAAATTTAAAGGATTACGTATACTGGCATTTGTGAAGTGTAGCATGCGTCTTACAAGAAGGTAGCGGGGAACAAATCTCTCTGGGAATGGACTTCGATGAGGAAGAAGAGTAGGCAAATGAGGACCAAACGGTTACAAGGTCCTGGTTGCAATACAGAGACCTCGATGTAACCCTTTTATCGCGTTCCGTGTACCTCCCAATTTAGCTATAAACCTATGAATTTTTTAATAAATGAACGAATGAATGTGGTTTATCCATTTTTTTTTAAATAAAAAATATATATCAAATATCAAATATTAAATTATCCATATAAGTAGTGGTTAGGTGGGTTAAATACGTTATCAAATTATTATTATCACTATTATTATCATTATCATTAATAATATTATTTTACTTTAATAGATTTATTATAGGAAATAAACAAACTTAAAAATCATTTAAATAGTAATTTTTTCAACTAGCTATTGTCAGGTCACTTTTGTGTTTTGAGTTTTGGAATCAAATTATTGTATAAATAAATTATATATATATATATATATATATATATTATTATTATTTTTTTTTCTAGTACTCATTCAGGGTGTAGGGACACATTTAACCTTTAAGTCCATTTCAATATCATTTCAAATGACCTTTTCTTTATTCATGACCTTTTCTTTTATTTATCCCATCGTCTTCACAGAGCCTGCCCCGGACATAGTTATGAACCTTTTGTTGAATTATTGATGAGTTATGTTTGACTAATTAACATTGATACATAGAAAATTAGTGATGGTCAAGTGATTAAACATGATTCTATATATGGTTCCAAATATAAAACTTATCAATGTTGTCGAACCTTCGTTTTCAAGATATTATCTAACTTGATTATGTGATTTTAAAAAATTACAAAATAACTCATTTTTTGTATTTATGTAATAGAAAATGAAGGAATCAAATTTGTGGGGAACAAATTTGCAACCTTGTCACTCCTTTCATTGAAATTCCTTTCACATATTTTTGGTATAAAGTTCTAATTACTGGTCTTCTTCGCCAAACAATGATTATTATGAAAGATATTTTGATAACTATAGGTTGGAATTAATTAGAATAGTTAGATTTAATTAATTTTAAATATGACAAGTGAAGTGTCTCATTCAATGTGGGCCACACACTTGCCTTAATTTCATTTATCTATTTATTTTAAGATTTAGCTATGCATGGGGCATTGGCCTCTATTTATTTATTTTTTAATTATTATTATTATTATTGTTGTTGATGTCATTAAAGGGATGAGTGGTATTCACGTATAAGAAAATTATTGATAGTATAATATATATATATATATATATATAAATTATGTTATTAAAAGAACAATGATGCTTCTTTAGTTCTATCACAATGGACAAATTTGTATGCATTAAATGTGTCACTTCTCACTTTGATTCCATCTTATCACTCTTTTATTAGAAAAAATTCTATCTTTTTCAAAATTGTTCCGAGACTCTTCATCAAAATGTGAATAGTACTCAGAGTATCTAATTCTTGTACTGAAAAGATTAAAAGATAAAGAACTGAAAAAATAAAAGATAAATTCTTTAGAAATAATTTCACCCACATCAGCCATGATTCTTTTAATTGAGATATAAAAAAGCATGGAATTACCACTTTGATAAATATCTTTGCATTTCAAGTCCAATCACTCAAATAGAAGGGACCAAAGGACTTGGAAACTGATACCCTCATCTTGCATAGCCGACAACCATTGAGCAAAGTTTGACGATTCTAAGACCCAATAGGATCCAGGTTTACTAGCATCTTTGCATCCACGGAAAAGAAAGCATTGGTTCTTCTCTCAATCTCAAAAACTCTATTAAGGATTCGACTATGTGTACCCTTTCCAAGTGGTTCGGATTCCCCAGGTATGCGTGAACTTGGTGGGGAGGGGTCCGAAATGCGCGGACTTGACAAGGCAATTAACCACCATGAGAATCATTGTGAACCTGCGGGACGGAGGTAACCCAATTATAAAATCCATTGTAATGTCCTCCCAAACCAAGGATGGAATGGGTAACGGCTAAAGGAGCCCGACGGGAGGAAGAATAGAGTATTTCGTCTGTTGGCACGCCAAACATGCATTAACAAAATCCTCTACCTCGTAGCGCATATGTGGCTAGAAAAGAAACCATTAATAGGCGAATCATGTGCATTTAACCCCTGTGTGTCCGACCATTGGAGTGGCGTTAAACTCGTGCAACAGTGCTACTATCAGGGCTGAGTATTAGCTGATGTAGTAGCGCTTCCGGTAGAGCAACACCCTATTGTGCACGGAGGAATCCTCTGAGAGCGTCTCGGCTAGGGATGGCAAAACCCGATCCGATCTGTGGTTTCCTACCCGATTCGCCCCGAATTGGGCGGTTTTTTTTGTTAGAGAGCGGGGCACGGGGTGGGGCGAGGCGGGGATTTTTGTAAGGAGTGCGGGGTGGGGAGGGTTCGGTAAACATCCATTTTAAATCCGCCCCGCCCCGTTAAGAAAATGTTTGGGCTTATGGTTTAGGCTCATCACTCATGTTAGAAATGGGCTTTACTATTTATATAACCCAACCCAAAGTCCAATGAATTTCTTTTTTTGTTTTATTTGTTAACTAATTGTATTCCCATGTTTCTATAAAAAAATAAAATAAAATAAAAAAAATCAAAAAACTCATTCTATTTCATTTAAGAAAAAAATCATTTTTTTAATATTATGGCTGGGTGAGGCGGGGCGGGGATTGAGGAAAAACCGTGGTAGCGGTTGTGGTATTGAAAATACCACTATTTGGGCTGGGCAGGGGTTGGTTCAGGCGGGGCGGTTGTGGTAGAGGCCTGCCCCGCCCCCGCCCCCGCCCCGCCCCATTGCCATCCCTAGTCCCGGCCGCAAACTATTTTTGCAGAGTGACCAAATCTTCAAGTGTGGCATTCTCTTGACGTAGTGTGGCAAGGAGCTCAGGTATAGGTCTACTGGTGAGGGTCAAACAAGATGGAGTCAGCGCCAGAGAGGTCCCAGAGTTCTCTTAATGGACCTGAGATAGTGCATCAACGGCACAGTTCGCGTGACCCGACTTGTAATCAATCCGAAAATGATACCCGAGTAACT
This sequence comes from Dioscorea zingiberensis, assembly GCA_026586065.1. NCBI lineage: Eukaryota > Viridiplantae > Streptophyta > Magnoliopsida > Dioscoreales > Dioscoreaceae > Dioscorea > Dioscorea zingiberensis. Next base: position 51,024,024 of record CM048819.1, read on the forward strand.
TGCTAATGTATACTTGCTCCGGCGTGTGGACTACCTTTTGGAAGATCTCTTTGATGCTTTGATGATTGGTGGCGCCATTTGTGCACTATTTCCATAATGGCGTGCAGCTCCTTTAGGTAGGCAAAGGCGACTTGGAGCCTAGGACCCAACTTCTGGTTGAAGAAGGAGACGGGATGCCCTTCTTGCATGAGGACGGAGCCGATGCCTATATTGGATGCATATGTTTCTAGAACGAATTCGAATCAGGAGGATCGGGGGGTTTATCATGGCTTGTTTAAGCACTTCGAAAGCATCCGAAGCCTTAGGAGACGACACGAAGGTGTCCGACCTATATAGTAAATTAGTTAGCGGTGAGGCAATGGTCGCGTATCCACGGATGAACCGCTGATAGTAGCTAGTGAGCCCAAGGAATCCTCGCAGTTGCTTCTGGGAACTAGGCGGTGTCCAATTCACCATAGCTTCGATCTTACGGGGTCAACGTGCAATCTGGAAGAGGAGACTAAGTGACCCAGGTACTCAATGGTTTCTTGGAAAAAGAAACATTTGGAGAGTTTGAAAAAGAAGTGGTGAGTGTGCAGGCATAATAGCACTTGGCTAAGGTGTGTAAGGTAGCTCTCCATCGTGCTACTGTAGACGAGGATATCGTCAAAGAACACCACTACGAACCGGCGGAGGAATGGAACAAAGATGCGGTGCATCATGGCTTGGAAGGTGGATGGAGCGTTGGACAAGCCAAACGACATAAAGAGGAACTCGAAGTGGCCGTCATGGGTGTGGAACGCCGTCTTGCAAATGCCGCGGGGGTGCATGTGGATTTGGTGGTAGCCGGAGCGTAAATCCAGTTTGCTGAAGATGGTGGCGCCCCCTAGTTCGTCTAAAAGCTCGTCAATCATCGGAATAGGGAATTTATCCTTCGGGGTCATTGTATTCAGAGCTTGGTAGTCCACATAGAAATTGTAAGTTCTGTCCTTCTTCTTAACCAAGAGCATCAACAAGGAGAAGGGGCTCTGGCTCGGACGTACGATTCCCTGGTCAAGCATATCTTGCACGAGTCGCTCCATTTCGTTATTTTGAAAGGGAAGATACCTATAAGGTTGGACGTTGATTGGCCTGGCGTTGGGAATGAGATGAATGCGGTGATCGATTGCCATGTGAGGTGGAAGGTTCGTGGGCATGCTGAAGAGCGCGCTGTATTGTTTTAACAATTGGACAAACGGGCCTGGCAGGTTGGTGGGCATGTTTAGGTTCCCCTATTCATCAGCCGAGTCAATAGGGGTTGCGGGGTGACCGGTATCTCCCGTTAGGTGATGCAGTTCATATAAGCTATTATAGTCAGCATGACTTGGGAGAGCCTAAAGCTGGTAGAAGGAGATATGTTTATGCACCGACGAAGTATCACTGCGGAGAGTAAGTGAGGTGTCTTCCCAACAGAACTCCATGGATAACTTGGCGTAGTCATGAGTTACCTGGCCCAGGGTCTACATCCACTGACACCAAGGACCACATCCGGGCCCTCAATGGGTAAGACGAAGAGATCTAGAGCTAATGCGTGCCCCTGTAGTGTTAAGGTAATCCGCTGCCAAAAAACAGAACAAACCAAGGAATTATTGTTACCGCTGTACACTCGGAAGGGGATCATGGGTTATACCGGCAATCCTAAGGTCTCAGTGACGGTCGTCTTGATGAAGTTGTGTGTACTGCCACTATTGATGAGCACGTGCAGGTGGTGGCCAACTATATCTCCCACCAAGCGAAGGAATCTGGGGTTCCCTTGTCCGGTGAGGTCATGGACACTCGAGATGTCACATGACACCACCTCGACCTCCAGTGGGGTGTTGTAATCATCATCAAGGGGATCGCCAACGTCCTTGTCTTCCGTCCCTAACAACACTGGGAAATGACTGTGGCATCTATGGCCATTGCTCCACTTCTAGTCATAGTTATAACACAGGCCTTTAGTGCACTTCTCTTGGAATTTTGAGGGGGATAAGCTTCTGATAGGGAGTTGAGGCTGTGGGAGGAGTGATGGAGCTAGGGTTCCCTTCGGTGATGGACTGGGGGTGGTCGAGCCCAGCAATACTAGTGGTAGCGAGCTAGCAGGGCCGGAGGTATGGTGGGATGGCACCGGGGTAAGCTTCATAGTTGGTGGAATGGTGGAGGGTTTGGGCGCCCCCTTGGACCACGAACGGTTGTCGTGCTTCATCTCCTCCACGAGCGCTTCATAGGCGCGAGAGAGTGAAAAAGCCTCCATTCGATTGGCCAGACGGGTTATGAGAAGCTTGCGAAGAATATCTGGCCGCAACCTAGTAATGAAAAAGGATATGAGTAAGGGCTCAGAGATCCCTGTGAACTTATTCATTAGATCTTCGAATGCAGCTTGGAACTCAATCACCGTGGACGTCTGAGTTAGCTTGGAGAGAGAGCCTTGATGGTCTTCATACAGGGATGTACCGAAACATTGCTTCAGATTCTAGAAGAAACTCGGCTAGTCGGAGAGCAAGTTGTTCGCCTTCATCCACTGGTACCACACCGAGGCACGTCCCTCCAAATGGAACGATATTATGCGCAGTCGCAGGGCAATTGGCATGCCGTGGAAGTCGAAGAACTCTTTGATGCGAAAAACCCACCCGTGGGCGTCAGTTCTGACAAACTTGGGAATCTCCATCATCATAGATCGATGAACCGGGCCTAGATCAACACCTCTTGGGGTTAGCTCCGGCCACCGGGTGTCATGGAGGTAGGAAGGCCAACAGGTTCGCCATCATCGCTGGTTTAGTTGAGTCTAGTAGTTGGAATCTACGGTCTTCCAATCGTGTGTCCATCGTCTCCATATACTATTGCATGGACTCGTGGGCCGCTAGTCGTTGGCCGTCGAGCTGGGTCTGTAGAGCCTTGAAGGCTTAGAGTAATGCCTTGACGGCCTCAAGGACGTCTGGCTCCATCGTCTCTCAATGAAGGCACCAGTTGATACGCTCCTCCGGGTATGAACATATCGGTTGTACTACTTCGAGCGAGTATGGACTCCGGCGAAGGTGGGAAGGAAGGAGACAAAGATAATCAGAGAAAAAGAAAGTCTATATTCTTCACAACTCTTCAATACGCCAAACCCTAACACTTATAGCAAACACCTAGCAACGTCCCACTACCATCGTGGTAGCCCATAACTAACAACAACCAAGCATTAATTACACTACAGACAAAATAAAAGTAAGGCACGAAAAGTTAAAGGATTCATGAAAACACCCTCGCTTCATGTGGTCCCATCAACCATGTAATCTTTCATCCATATGGGTTTGCTCCTCGTCCGATGCGTGCCCCAGATTCCTTTGTTCACCTGATCTCTACGCTCTATTCCTTTAGTGGCCTCGATCACCTCTGTTGGAGATTCCACGGGTATGGGCTCGATCGTATCATTCGGATCCCTAGGTATACTCTCATTGTCATCAACAACCATAGGAGTACTATCATGAGAATTAGGTAACTCCTCGAGTTCCCCGATACAAACTTTCACTATGAACTCTCTATATGGATTTCTGATGGGTGGAGGGATTAAATGGACCATCCTAATGCCCTTTTGCAAGAGGCCATGCCCCTTAATGTTAAATTGTTCGTTTGGCTAGTAGCGAACAACAAGATCCTAACATTGAATAATTTGGCAAAGCAGGGGTAGGAAAGAACTCGGTTCAACTGCTTCTTTTGCAAAAGGGACCATGAAACAATCACACACCTTTTGTTCCACTATTGCTACACACACGCTCTCTAGAGCCATTTTTGAAACTTGCTACAAAACTTAGAACTCTCAAGGTCATACTATGACCTATGGATAAATAGGCATACAAACCCAAAACTTCCGCTTGGGTCGGGACATCATTACAACAATCATCCTCGAACGAAATCAAAGATGTTTTAATGCACCAAAAGGAGGCAAGTTGGAGGCTACGGAGAATGAGTTTAGCTTTCACAAGTGAAGCAGGGAGTCCTAGCAACAACAATTTACATGGGGAAGCATGACCACATTGTGTAGCGAATGGCTTAGTTTGTTGTTTGACCATCTAGGTGCATCCCATCTCTCCATATTAGTGTGATATTGTCCACTTGGGCCCAAGCCCAATGGTTTTGTTTTTGCATTTAACCCAAAAAACCTCACACTAATGGAGATGAGTCTCTTACCTATAAAGCCTTTTACTTTCACTCTCCTAACCAATATAGGACTATTGTTCGCACTCCTAATGTTTGTAAATCTCTATACACATACCATTCCCACTCTAACAGTCAATGTACATGTAATAGCTATCTTATGTTTCTAATCCACCTTATTCAAAAAAAAAAAGGGGTCGAATCACTCAGTTTTGTGAGAATCAAACAATGTTACTCTCTTAGTACTCATAATCATTAAAACTGATAAAACAACATCTCTCAAATCCTAAACATATGCTAATTCATATTGAATGTAAACAGTACATTCATTACAAATTGATGATTATATGCAAAAACATTCATTGGTGATTTTTGTAATTGTAAGTTCTGTCTGGTTGTCCGCCTGTTGTATCTTTGTTATAACTTCTGTTGCAACTTGCTGTCAGGCTGTAACTTGAGAAGTACCAGTTGCAACTTGCTCCTTGGGTATGTCTTGTTGGTCTTGCCGAGGCTGTTGTATGGTTAATTGTAACTCTATTTTTCCTCTTCAAGGAATCACACAAGCTCTCACATTCACACTCACACAATCAAGACAAAACATACAAGAAGAGAGGAGACAAAGAAGTTTGGTAACCCAGTTCGGCTGACCAAGCCTACGTCTGGGGGGCCAAGCCCGGAGAAGACAATCCACTAAAGGTGTAGGGAAGACAGGAGTACAAGAGTCTCACTCACTCTCTCACTCTATCATAAGCACCTCGACTCCTTGATTGACAATGACCACTATCACCCTTCTCCGGAGGGACTACTCTAGTCGGCTCACCTCAATCCACCGAGTCCTCGGTCTTATATAGACACCTCCCTGTCTTCACGCCATCACAACACCAGCCTCCACCTTCAGGATCTCCCAAATCTCCGCGGCTACCAAATTGGACTCCTTCCAAATCTGGCTGTTGCAACTTTAGTTGTAACCTGAGTTGCAACATGACCCGGCTGACGAACTTGACCAAGGCTACAGCATCCATTGCACCTCTTCGACTTCGACGCACCTCCAACCCTCATGGTTGAGTCCCGAGTCTACTACGTCAGATCCTCCTGATCCCGACACGCAACTAGCCAATCCACCTCTCCGTCATGCACTCAAATTTCTTCACGGCCGCACTCCATCATGGCGCACCCATCAACCTTCATCTTCATGCAAGGTTGAGCTGTAAGATTGGCTCCTCCAATCTCTTTCCAAGTTTGGTCACAACTTGGCCTATCATGCTCCATTTGTCTCCACCATATTTGTTCTTCAATCATCCAAATATGGTCTTCTAGATTTGGCTAGCATCAATCACCTCATCACATATTAGTTGCCAAATCTTCCTTCCATTCTTGCCTTCAATCAACTCTCATCAATCCTCTTCCTTCCTAATGTGGTTGCTTGCATGCGATCTTCAAATCAGCTCTCAATCATTTTGCATGCAATCATTTGCATGATAAATCAATCAAATGAAGGGATGATGTGTTCTTCCAAGAATGGAGTCTCCAAGCCATGTTGTAGTCAATTCACATCTTGGGTTACACCGGAAGCTTGCTAGTTGATTCGCTCCTCTTATGATGATGGTTGCACCCGGATTAAGTATGACTTGGACTTGTGTCAAATACTTGCTAATACTAGTGCCTCTGCACTAACAGTAATTATATGCAGGAATATGAATAGAAGACAAAGAAGATGAGATTTTAGGGCGTTGAGTACAGCCTTGTGATTGGCAAGTTGTTGCATGGCACTGATTGTGTTCTTTTTTGGTGTTTGCACCTCCAAGTGAATTAAAGAAATCATAAAGAGAAATAGTCAATCAATATTAGTGCATGTATATTTATAATTAGAGGCAAACACAACTGCACATAGTATGCATAAATCAATAATTGCAAGAAACATAAACAAAAAGAAATGTTGATGTTCATGTATCTGTATATCTAGGCAAAGATTGAGACAAAAATTGATTAACAACTGCAAAACATTCAAAGGTCCCATAATTGAAATAAACACAGACTTAAAGGAAATGTTTTTGGTTTTAAATTGATTTACTTGCATCTTTTTCATGTTAAGTAGCTGGATTTAATGAAAACAAGAACTTAGCCAACTTTAATTTAGATCTACAGTGAAATGTAACATTCCGGCCATAATAGAATTATAAAAGAACATTACTGTTCTCATGCCTCTTACGGAAAATTCAAAAATTCAAAAAAAAAAAAACATGTGTTTCACAGATTTACGAAAATAGGGAAAATGTTTTTTTTTTGGGGGAAAAAACGTTGTGGTTTCTCCGGCTAAAAATAAGGAGAAAAATCAGAAGGTTTTTAATGAAAAAAAACCATATGGTTTCACGGATTTGCAAAATATAGACAAATTTTTATTTTTTTCGTTAACTTTTTTGACTTGCAAAATATAGACAATGTTTATTTTGAAAAAAAAAAATCACTTTCCCTGTTTTGCAAATCCGTGAAACCATATGTTTTTTTTTTTTTGGAAAATTTACCCTACAAACTAATTAAGAATATTTTTCATTGATCAATAAAACCAAATTTGGCAGTAAACGACATTTGAAACATTGAACTTCTGCTGTATGACGTATTAAGTTATTTCGCATAACCGTATGCGTCCTTTAAATCCTTTATGGGGTCACTTGTTAACTAATTAAAAAAAAAAAATATCGAGAACCACTCATAGCACCACATATAGCCTCATATTCATGATATGACTTCAAAAGAATATATATAATGTAACCATTCATTTATGAGCAATGCTATATAAATCGATGAAACCACACGAATTGGCAACACGACACCATTGATGTTGCCACCATCTTGATGCAACATCAATGGTGTCGTGTCACCAATTCGTGTGATTTGGTCGGAGTACTTAGCATTCCTCATTTATAAAATATATGGGCAATATGAATAAGCGGTACAAACAAAATCTGACTAACATTTGAAGAAACAATGGCAGAAGCATGCATGATAATTCCAAGTATTCCCTGAACAAATGAATCACAAAATTTGAAAAAGAAAAGTAGATATATACTATGCTTTTTACAGATTCTAATGAACTAAAGCAGACAGTAGTAAAGAAATCACATTCAGCCAAGAAGATGGTGAAAGATCGAATAAAGTTCGAGCTTGAATTGCTCAAACTATAACATAGATCCTGTCCATTTGAGGTTTTTTTTTAAAAAAAAAGAAAAAAAAAAGAAGTGGAAAGAGACCTCTCTGAGAAGCTGAAATAAGGGCATCTACTTTTGGGGCAGCAATGGTGGCATAAAGTAGCAGAGTACCAACTCCAAATCCAGCTATCTCACTAGCTGTGCCTGTGACATTGTCCATTGCTCTTTGCTTTGCTCACCTCCTGTAATTAATAACCTGAAAAACACTACACAATCAAAATACTAAAAATATGTTGAAAATTCAAAACTAAATTTGTTTTATCTGTGTCATTGCAGAAATAATTTCAAAATTTATTTTTCATTGCTCTTGTTCATTGTTCAAAGAAACACTTAAAACTGAAACTTGCAAGATTAAACTTATACCTATGGCCAAAGACGTCTTGGTCTAGAGGCATAGGTTCCTTGTATAAGGGAATCAACCCACAGAAGTCTCGGAGTTGAATCCCCGTTAGAGCAAAATGAGGGCACAGGACATGGTCACCTAGTGGGGTAGCTCATTCAAACATTCGAGTCTTCTCCATATTGGCTTGTAGTAGATCGGGCGGTAAAAAAATGTATACTGTATGAAACCTTCGGGCGGTAAAATAAGCTGCGTTGTGTGAAATCCGGTGTGAATCAAGCCCCCGTGCATGTCCTATTTGACTAATCCTTCAGGGGCGCTTGTTGCCATGTAAAAAAAAAAGCTTATACCTCTGAAATAAATGATAATTCACCATTACTAACATATCATCCAAAAAAACCTTGAAAAGTTTTAACAAGATTTCTTCCAAACAGTAAAATGAACTGATGTGTGAGATATAATTTACAATCTAACACCATTCATTGAACTAGGCTTCAAAATTACACAAACACACATAGCAGAGGGAGCTAAGTTTACAAACATGAATTGATAGATTCATAGTACTTCACGTGTAAATCCATAATCACAAAATTGTTACTAACATAAACATGAGATTGAAGTAGAATTAAATTAAACAAATAAATAAAAGTTCTCATTTTGATGATAACAAAAAATTATAAAAGAAAGAATTACAAAACAAAAAAAAGATATGATTAACTCTTTCTTTTTTTAAAAAAAAAAGAGATGATGATTACTATGGAATGAAGCATTTTGGCAGATTATGGAATCCATATAAAGATCTCGTGGGGTGTAGTAGATAAAGTTATAATATATAAAGTATCTAGCCAATCTCGATCACGGCCTATTAGCTCAGTTGGTTAGAGCGTCGTGCTAATAACGCGAAGGTCGCAGGTTCGAGACCTGCATGGGCCAGTCTAAACATTCTGTTCTTTTAAAATGTTTTTTTTATTAAAAACATCAATTTAATCTTTGAATAGAGAACTACAATTTTATTAATCTAAAAAACTAAAAAAGAAGACTTGGATCTCCTTATCCTTTTTAAGATTCAATTACATTTAAGAGAATATTTTATTAATGGTTCATTTTGACAATATCATCATATAATTACTTTTATTCTCACATTAATGCAAATTATTATTTAATTAAGAATGTTTTAAAATCGGGACAAATCATATCTACAAAACTCTGAAAATTTTCCGACATTTGCTTCATCATCAGGTCCATATCATGTCATTTTCTCTTTCGGTGGACAGATGTTTTAGAGGCACTGCTGTCAGAAGGCATGGGTGATGAGAATTCATTTGGTTCCTGCGTTGACATAAAGAAATCATCCATGGGTATTTGAGATAAGTCCGCGCCATCTTCCATTGCAACGTTAACATCGTGTTCAAATTAGGGCTGGGAAAAACCGGCCCGAAACCAGGAAACCGACCTAAACTCGGCCCGAAAATTTCAATGGGCCGGGTTTTCAAAGATGACATCATCGGTCCGGGCCCAAAACCCGGCCCGGACCGTGTAAATCGGTCTCAACTCCGGGCCCTAAATATCAAAACCCGGCCCGGACCGGTAAAACCCGAAATAATTAATTAAATTAAAAAAAAACTATTGGTCAATGGTCAGCAGGCTGCAGGTCAGGGAGTAAAATACTAAAATGTAATAAATTAATAATAAATTCTCTATTCTCTTTCTCTATTCTCTTTCTCTTCTCCAATCAACTAAATACATTCAGCCCTAGTTCATCTCCATTTCTCTCACTCTGATTCTCATTTCTCTGAAACTGAGAAGCAGAAGCAGAAGCCGTGATTCGTCACATTCGTGAAGCAGAAGCAGAAGCCGAAGCCCGAAGGTATGAATTAGTAAATTACCACTCTTTTCTCATTTCTCATTCACCTAGCTTCCCAAAATTTCAAATTCCCAATCTCTTTCTCTATTCTCCAATCTCCATTTCTCATTTCTCTGAAAGGTGAACTGGTGAAGCACTGAGTGAAGGTGAAGCCGAAGGTCTAAAGACTGAAAGAGTGAAAGGCTGATTGAAGGTTCTGATTCTCATTTCTCTGAGCTTGCCTGCCGCCATTGACCATTGTTGGAAAGTAAGCACCCCTCTACGGCTCTACCTCCTTTCATTTCATGAATCTCTGAGTCTGAGCTTCCCCTCCTACAGTCCTACGTGCTCTGAGTTTCTACTTTCTCACCCCTGATACAATCTTGCCTTTATTGTTGTCTTTTCTTTGAATGCTGCTTGTGCTCATCTGATTCACTGATTCAGTGATTCTACATGAAAGATTTTTGTTATGCTCTGTCCTGGTTTTGTTCTGGTGATTAACAGAAAAGATTTGTGGAATTTATTTGGAATCTGTATTGTTTTCAATGTTATGTTTTGTAGATGTCCTCACAAGGTGCAAATTCAAGCTCTAACTATGCCTCTACTGGGGGAAGTATCCCACCTTTGCCAACAAAAAGAAAAGGCTCTGTGGTTTGGAATCATATGGAGAAAATAACAAAAAAAGTGGGAGACAGAGATGTAATCGAGGCTGCAATATGTAATTATTGCAAGAAAAGGCTCGCAGCTGCCAGTGACGGGAATGGGACTTCTACAATTATGAGACATCTTCAAAGGCATTGTCCACAAGCTCCACCGGAGGCAAAAAATGTTGGGAAAGGAGTCAAAGGACAGGCTGGTGGACAACAGCTTCTCACCCTTGATACCGAGGGCTCACCAAAGCCATACACATACAAGAAAGAGGTTAGTGACTATGAATGTGTGAGGATGATACTAGAAGATGAATTGCCTTTTTCTCATGTGGAGGGTAGAGGGTTTAGGAGATTTGTTCACTCTTTAAACCCTAAATGGAAACCAATGAATAGGAAAAGTGTTACTCGTGGTGTGTTGGATTTGTTTCAATTAGAGAAGGCCAAGATTATGTCTATGATAGTAGATAATAATCTTAGAGTTTCTATAACCACCGATACTTGGACTTCTATTCAGAACATCAATTATATGGTTCTCACTGCTCACTTTTTGGACAATGATTGGAACTTGCATAAGAGGATTTTGAACTTTACTCAAATTACAAGTCATAAGGGTGATGATATTGGGAGGGTTGTGGAGCAATGTTTGAATTCTTGGGGGATCAAGAAGATATTCACTATAACTGTTGACAATGCATCTGCTAATGATACTGCTGTTGGTTATATGTTGAAGAGGATGAAGTCTTTGAATACTTTACTGCTAGATGGTGATTACTTGCATGTCAGATGTTGTTGTCATGTCCTTAATCTTATTGTGCAAGATGGACTCACTGAGTTAAGTAAAGAGGTTGTTAGCATTCGCAATGCAGTTAAGTATATCAAATCTTCGCCATCAAGGTTGGAGAGCTTTAGAAAATTTGCGGTGCTTGAAGGGTTTGATAAATCCGCAAATATTGGTATGGATGTGTGCACTAGATGGAATTCTACCTACAAAATGCTAGAAGCGGGGCTGAAATTCTCTAAGGTATTTGATAGGATGGCCGAGGAGCATAAGCCATACAGTGATTTTTTTTAGAGAAGGACAAGAATGGGGTTTACTTCAGGAAGGGGCCTCCTCTAGGAGATGATTGGGAAAGTGCAAAAGCTTTTGTCCATTTCTTGAAAAAATTTTATGATGCCACTTTGAGGCTTAGTGCATTTAAGACCCCTACCGCTCATATTGTGTTTGAGGAGATGGTTACAATTCAAGTTGAGATCGAGAAATCAATGTGTAATAATACGATTATTGGATATCAATAAATATATAAAATAGTAGGGACTAAAGAGCAAAGTGGGCTGATATTTATCCTTAATGATTTAGTCAAAGATCTTATCTTAAAACTGTTGAGAAAATAAAAATAAAAATAAAAACATAATCTTAAAATTTTTTAAAAAAAGTTACAAATCTCATTATTTATCCTCTCACACCGCCGCCCTCATTGGAACCCTAATTGTACTTGATTTCTTTCTCTTCAAGCGGCGACGTGTTTAGACAATCTATAGGAGTTTCTACTCTCTCTTCCTCTCTCAGATCTTCCCCTCAGTTGACCGGGTTTTGAGTATCAAGGTGAGCCCTCGATTGATCCTCGTTTTAGTTTATCTTAGTTGAAACTTTTGTTAGAATCAGGGCTAGATTGTGTGATGAAGATGGTTTTAGACCTCTTGTTGTTGTGATCTGTTAGGTTTGATAATAGAATTTATTTATGTGGAAATGAGTTTTTAATCTTGGCTTGGTTTGAAAACCTATTTTTTTCTTATTTGTGTTACTCGTTAATTTCTATTCCACCAATTCTCTGTTTACCTAATAAGTTTTATGAGATCTAATAGTATTGAATCAAATATTTTGTATTAGCATTAAAACTATTGTTGAATTGTTTTTATTATGTTTTGTTTTTCGTGTCAGACTGTGGATTTGTGAACTTTTTATATAAAAAAAACGCCTATTTGCATTCTTTGATGATATTTTATTATTATTATTTTTATTTATTTTGTAACTTCGTGAGACGTGAAGCAATTTTGTTGTTTGTAAAACCACTGTGAAAGCTTTGTAATTGTTTATGTTTTGATTATTATTATATTATTATTATTATTATTATTTTATTATTCAACTGAATCACTTGTTCAAAGTTTGTTGTAGATTTTCTTTGGATTAAAAACGTTATTGGAATGAATTAATTATTTTCTCTTGTTGTTTATTTATAATTACTATTATTTAAAAATTTATTTTTGCAATTAATGAGATTGTGTTTTATTGTACTGAGAGGTATTTGCGAAAAATAAAAAAGTTAAATAAGATGACTTATTAGTAGGGTATGTAAAGGTATCTCATGCGGGTGTTCATGTAGAGAGACTTGGAATAGGAACAATTTTGTGTAAGTCGTATAAAGCTCAATAACCGAGACTATATTTTCTAACACGAAGGTTTGAGTTGCGGTTAGGATAAACTTGGAGTTTGGAGGTAAGTATTCCACCTAAATTAAGCAAGGTTTTTCTTATCAACTTGTAGAAATTATTTTTGTTATTATAACTTAAATTATATATTGATTTTATCTGACATTTCAAAGAAACTGTAATCGATCTACTTTCTGTACAAAACTGAACCATGCATGTATGTTCGGTTTAGAACTATTGACATTTGCTTGCTTGACATACTCTCTGATTCTGATTATATGACTTATTTTTCCTGCGATATTTATCCTGATTTTCGAGTACGTCTCCAAACTGTCTGTGTTCTGACCTTCGTCAATGGGGGTTAAACATTGACCGTGTCGACACGTATCTGTTATGAACTAGTTCAACCCGTGCTGTCGGTCACAATAGCAAAGATTACATTTTCTGTTTTCCCGTCTTTGTCGGTTATAATAACGACCTTACATTTTTACGACCCGTACGCAGGGTTATTAGAGTAGTCCGCGAAAGTTTGGGAGACTCTAGTATTTTGAGTATAACTAAACCTTATGATAGTGTGTTTGTATGATAGCTTCAGAAACTATAATTTTTGCAAATTATTGAGTTATTTATGAATTCTTTTTTCCTTTTACTGTTTTTGTTTCAGTTTTACTTATTATCTTAAAACACTGCATGGTTTACTGTTTTAGTGGGTACTTACTGAGCTCCCAAGCTTATTAATCTCTGGACCTTTTTAGGATCCGCGAGGAGTAGCTAGTCGGTGGGTAGATGAGTTGTCCAGAGCCTGATCTTATCCTTAGTGTCTTAGGGATTTTCTCTAGTGTGTTAAATAAATTAAGTTGTACTGGCTTATCTTCATAGACTTTGCCCATTTGTTAGATTATGTTGGATGTTGAATTGAACATTTGAGATTTAGCAATAAATTCATATTATTCAGTTATTTGTAGTAATTGTAAACAGATTATGAGGCCTTGCATACACAGTGGGGCCCATCCCCACAAGTATGCGGCCGATCTGTCAACGTCCCAATTTGGTTCGGGGCGTGACACAATGAATGATCACAACAATCCTGCTTTGAGAAGGGTGGCAGCTTCAATGTTATTTAAGTTTGATAAGTATTGGGGTTCTTTTGAGAAAGTGAATGCTTTGTTTGTGATTGGTAATGTTCTTGATCCTAGATGGAAATTGGGGTACCAAAAAATTCTTTTTGGACAAATTGGGGTACCAAAGGATAAAGTTGAAGAAATCACAACTATGGTGAAACGAATCTTAATGCACTTTTATGAAGCATACAAAGCTTTTGAGCCTGTAGCAGTAGCACCTCAAAACAATGCTAGTGAATAAGTTCAAGAAGGGAACTTGGGAGAATCTGGTGAGCATGATACTAGAGCAGCATTGAGAGGGTGGTAATCTTTCAAACAATGATGCCTGCTATTGCATCATAGGTAATTTAAGATTTAAGATTTAAGATTTTAGATTTATATAATCAGATTTCAGATTTCAGATTTCAGACAATAACTATTTTATATAACTATTTCAGACAATACTGCCAATAACTAGTTTCTTTCATTTTTTATATAACCAGATTTCAGATTTCAGATTTCAGATTTCAGACAATGCTGCTATTATTCTGATTAATGATTCTGATTAATGTAAATATTGCAGGGAGTTTAACATAGATCTGGAAATCTGTAATTCTGATTAATGATTCTGATTGCCTTACTGATTGCCTTACTGTAAGTCTGTAAATCTGTAATTGAAAGATTAAATATTGCAGGGAGTTTAACATAGCTATGACTGATTGCCTTACTGTAAATCTGTAATTGAACTGATTAATGATTCTGATTTGCAGGATAATTGAAGATGAAGTGTTCTATTTGTATTTCGATATATGTTGAAGACCAAGTGTTCTGCTGTTTTTTGATTTTTGTTTTGTCAAGTGTCTGAACTCTGAAGAATCAAGTGTTCTGTTGTGTCAAGTGTTCTGCTGTGTTGGCAGTGTTGCTGTGTTTTCACTGTTTTGTCAAGTGTCTGAGTCTCTGAGACTATAAAGAATCAACTCAATCAAGTGTTCTGCTGTTACTCCTGCTGATGGGAAAAGCTCATTTCAAGTAGGTTATTCATGGTTTGGATCTCTGTTCCTATTTTATATTTCTTCACTTGGCATTTTGTTTACAAACATCTCTATGATTTTTTTTCGTAATTTATTACATAAAAATTAATTCATAGATAATTCATTGTAAAGTGTGTCATTTCCAACGTCAAATCAATGAATCATGGTTCACGTCTCAGACTCTCAATCTTGTTTTCCCAATATATAGGAATATGCTTGGTAAAATATCTTTTATTCAAATTCATATTCTTAATCTGGATGCACTTTATTTCAGATTGAAATGTTGGAGATACGATCTATTGTCATGGCAGCTACCTCAAGGAGTCTGGTTCTTGTGGATGAGATCTATCGTGGAACAGAAACAACTAAAGGAACTTGCATTTCTGGCAGCATCATTGAAAACCTTGATCAAATTGGTTGCTTGGATATTGTTTCAACTTTCAACCCACTTGCATGGCATTTTTGACTTGCCACTAGTTGTAAAAAATGTTGTGTATAAAGCCATGGGAACAGAGATTTTAGATGGTGTTGTAAGACCAACATGGAAGTTGATAGATGGAGTCTGTAAAGAGAGCCTTGCCTTTGAGACTGCTCAGAGAGAAGGTCTTCCTGAAATGATTGTCAGAAGAGCTAGAGATTTGTATATATCAGTAAATGCCACTGATCAAAGATCAGCAGAGATTGGCTTGGATGTGGACCGTTTGAATCCCATGATCCACAGGAAAGACTTGAGTAAAGTTTGTGATTCCTCAGTGACTCCTGTAGGACAGTTTCCTCCTGGGAGTCTAGTGCAGCAGTGCTGTGTCAAGTGTTCTGCTGATATGTTGAAGACCAAGTAGTTTGATTTTTGTTTTGTCAAGTGTTCTGCTGTGTTGCTGTGTTTTGTCAAGTGTCTGAGACTCTGAAGTTAAGAATCAAGTGTTCTGCTCTGCTGTGTCAAGGACTCAAGTATTCTGCTAAATTGTTGAAGACCAAGTAGTTTAATTTTTGTTTTGTCATGTGTTCTGCTGTAATGTTATATTGTTATTTATGTTGAAGACCAAGTGTCTGAAGAATCAAGATTCAATTTCAAGTTCCTCTTGTCAAAAATAAAAAGAAGACCTCCACATTTGCATTTGGAGTTTTTTTTTCCTTCATAATTTTGGTTTTTTTTTAATAGAAAATTGATCGGGCTGTGGCCCGGCTCGGACCGAACCTGACCCAAAGCCGAGACCCTAAAACCCGGACCGGACCGATTCACTTGGGCCCTCGAGCGGTCCCAAAAAACCAGAGCCCGATAGGGATCGGGCTTTTCCCGGTCCCAGCCAAAACCCGGACTGGACCGGCCTAATCCCAGCCCTAGTTCAAATTGGGTTGCATCATCCCTGATATCACCCCTATTATTACCCAATGCCCTATCCTTAGTGAAGACTTGAGCAAGATAATTGTAGAATGGGAACGATTTGCCATATAGGCCAGCTGCTTTCTTATGAGTTTGCATTGCACGAGAAAAAATTAATAAAATTAAAACAACATGTTTGCTTAATTAAGAAATTACCAAATAAAGTTATGTATTTCTTGACATACTCATCATACGCGCTTTTCTCACACATGTACTGCTTTTCCATCATTCCAATCGAACCCACTCATGTGCAGAATATTTCCTACAGCATTGGTTTTCTTCTTCAAATGCTTCACGCGCGATTCGATACAATGTTTTTAAACCCGGATCGGACTGGCTGGTTGGACCGGCAAAATCGGGAACTGGGCAGGCGACCGGTCCGGGTTTATATAAAATGTTAACCGGTTGGTAAACCAGTCAAAACCAGTCAAACCGGCAGAGTCGGCTGGTCGGATCGAAACCGAACAAACCTCGGTTTTTTGCAGGTGAAGAACAATGCCTCGATCAGTGAAGATGGGGGTGATCAGAGCCGGTCCGGGAGGATTGCTCGCCGTTCGGGAACTCCGCCGCAAGGGTCACCATCTTCGAGAAGTCCACCCGTAGACCCCGCCACCGACTTCGATAGTCCGACCCTCTCAGCCTCGCCCCCGATAGGATGATCGTTTACGGGAGCTTATATCGAGTGGATGCTCGTGGCTTGGAGCGCGCAGCCAGCACGGTAGCCGACGAAGAGAGTGGCAGTGGAGAAGGCCTTGAAAGGCATCATGGTGGCCGCGACGGCACCGTCACCACTTTCTTGTCGGTATGCCACGATCCCTGCTGCTAGCTGGGCCGAGTTCGCCGCCGCCCACCACCATAATCTTCCACTCCCTCCTTCTCTCGTCTCTTTCATCTCTAGTTATCTCTCTTCGAGGTCAAATTCTTCAAGCCACCATCGCCATCGTCTGCATTTCTTAGGGTTCAAAATTCCTCCGGAAAGGGAGAAACAAATTGATATTATAAGGGAAACGAGAGGAAATGTTGTAATTTAAAATATATCCTATAATTTATAAGTATATTATTATTTTATAAAAATCAGTGAATAATTTAGAAATTTTGGAGAAATTAATTTAAAATTTAATTGATTATATATATATATATATATATATACACACACACGGAGATTCTACTATCGGTAAATTTGGATCATTTATCGATCCGTAGCCTCGCCTTCCATTTTGTTCGAGCATGTTTGAAGGATTTCCAACCGTACGGATGGGAAGATCATCGAAAAATAAGCTAGCATGTCAATTTTCATACAATTTGATGACCGTTTGGTCCTCCCACTTAAAGGTTCTTATTTTAGATAAATTTTAACTGTTCAGAATTTCAACCATTAAGTGGGAGGACCAAACGGTCATCAAATTTTATGAAAATTGACAGACTAGCTTATTTTTCGATGATCTTTTCAATCCGTGCGTTGAAAATACTTCAAACATGCTCCGGAGGCCAAACTGGGAGGCGATTGGGCTGAAACAGTGTTCCAACCGGCCGTACAGTAGAACGACTCTCTCTCTCTCTCTCTCTCTCTCTCTCTATATATATATATATATATATATATATATGTATATAGGGGAGTGGCTGGCTACAAGTACAGTCGCCCCATTGTATCACCCCTAAATCATATATTATATATATATATATAATATATTTTATATTTTTTATATGTTATATATGATTTATAGGATATATGTAATATATTATCTTTAATATTAGCTATAATATAATATATAATATATATATTAGATATATATATATATATATTATATAATATATATATCTATATATATATTATATATTATATAATAGCTAATATTAAAGATAATATATTACATATATCCTATAAATCATATATAACATATAAAAAATAAAAAAAATAATATATATATATATATATATATATATATATATATATATATATATATATATATATATCTGTGTGTGTGTGTGTGTGTGTGTGTGTGTGTGTGTGTGTCACACTACTATCAGGCCGGCCGGATCACTGTGCTGATCCGGCCGCCTCCCATTTTGACCCCTGGAGCATGTTTGAAGGATTTTCAACTGTACGGAAGATCATCGAAAAATAATCTAGCTTGTCAATTTTCATATAATTTGGTGACCGTTTGGTCCTCCCACTTAACGGTTATTATTTTAGGAAAATTTTAACGGTTCAGAATTTCAACCATTAAGTGAGAGGACCAAATGGTCACAAAATTGTATGAAAATTGATAGGCAGGCTTATTTTTCGATGATCTTCCCATCCGTATGGTTGAAAATCCTTCAAACATGCTCCATGGGCCAAAATGGGAGGTGGTCTGACCGAATAAGAGTTCCAAATTGGCCGCTTCAAATCCGTACCAAGATTAGAAGGACCCATATATATATATATATATATATATATATATAATATGATTTAGGTGTGATACAATGGGGCGATTGCACTTGAGGCCGGCCCTATTGTATCACTCCCCTATATATATATATATATATATATATATATATATATATATATATATATACGTGCTCGATCTTATAAGTGCGTTCGGATATCATTTATGTCGCCTCCCATTTGGCCCACTTGCACAGTGTGTTGAGGAAATCCAACTGTATGGATGGAAAGAACATCAAAAAATAAGCTAGCATGTTAATTTCATATAATTTGGGAAGTTGTAGGGTCTTCATCCTAACGGGTGAAAATTTATAGAAAGCCTATAGGTTCAAAATTTCACCCGTTAAGATGAAGGCCCTATAAGTTCCCAAATTGTATGAAAATTGACATGCTAGCTTATTTTTCGATGTTCTTTCCATCCATAGGGTTGGATTTCCTCAAAATACTATGCAAGTGGGCCAAATGAGAGGCGACCGCAAATGAACAGTAATCCGACCGACCTTACCTTATCATGCCCGTATATATATATATATATATATATATATATATATATATATATATATATATATATATATATATATATATATATGACATCATCCGGTTAGACCGACTGACCTGTGACCCAGTTGTGAGATCGGTTCGCTTCCCGGCTCGGTTTTAAAAACATTGATTCGATATTTGGAGTGGCCTTTAGTTGGGTTTGTGGAATCTTTTCTTTTATCTTTCATTCTGACTGAATAAGAAATCCACCTCTAAACCCATTTTCAGCCCGCTACATAGGGTCCATTGAAAGCTCAACCAAGGCATCAATTAGGGTTATCCTCTTCGGCCGTCCAAAAACGTTTGTTTTGTCTGCTACCCTTCTGTTGTGTGTCTGAGTCCATACTAAATGAGATACGAAGGAAAATAATAATTGTGAAAACAATAACAAAAAGGGGGAAAACACATATAGCATACTAAAAATCATATAGCACAGAAGAAGTTAACTGATGAAATTGTCTCTTCACCAAAGAGTTTCTTTCAATATTTCCTATTTCTGTCAAACAGATAAAAGAATCCACTTCTTATTTCTATCAATCAAAATGAATTCATTTTAGCAAATCAAGCAATTCCTTTCAATAAACACCTCCTGGAACAAGAAAAATGGCACTTTGATAATGAAATTCAAGGAAAAACATTGTGATTTCAATTAATCTAACTAGAGCTCCAATGCTTAGGAAAAGCTTGTTGGTAAAAAAATTTAAGGAACCAAATGCATCTTTGACAATGAAAAACATGCCCAAACACAATGAAAGTTAAATAAACATAACAGATCCAATGTGAATAAAAAGCTCACATATTTGCTATACCAATTTCAGTAAATCCAACATTTTTACCACAATTCAAAATTCATCAAAGTACATATTTCAACACCCAAAAAACAAAAAAACATCTCATACATGGATATTTAATAATAAAATCAGTGCATGCCACATGTTAAACATGTCTACGGCCATGTTTAGCCTAAATTGATTCCACTCATTAGTTGGTTGCACGACTGTGATGTTATCGATTTCATCTTGTATGTTTTCCTCCAAAGGCAAAATATCAACCTCGTCCTCTGCAAGATCTTCTACCATCTCCCTTTTGATGAAATTGCGTATCAAGCATCATACATTAATAATATGCCGTTGAGTGGTTAGGTTGTAGAAACATGGACTTGATAAGATTTTCCAACAAATTTTTAAAAGACCAAATGTCTTCCTAATCACATTTCTAGCACTAGCATGTTTCATGTTAAAACACTCTTCATGTGTTACTGGTCGATGTCCATCAGGCCAAAAATTCAAGTGATAACATTGGCCTTGAAATGGTACAATAAATCCGGGACAATTTGCATATCCTGAATCAACCAAATAATAGAAAACTAATAGGCACATTTGTTAAGTGTTAGGTACAATTTCATTGTCAATAATAATTTCAAAAGAAGGCCAAGATTACTATTTTTACTAGTTGGAACCTTTAACCATTAGGCTTCGTAACAACGTCCCTAAGAACCTGACCATCATGTGCTGAACCTCCCAGCCTGACAAGACATATGTAAATTGCATGTCTTGACTACAAACACCGAGTACATTAGTTGTGATTTCAGCTTTTCTTGTTCTATATCTTGGTCGATCAGCTTTAGACACATTCACTCTGATATGTGTCCTATTTAATGCTCCAAGACAATTCTATGATAGGGAAAAAAAAACAAATTATTACTTGCCCACTTAGGTTGGGAAAAAAAAATGGAAACCTACAAACTTGAGATGTTACCTTAAACCACTTCCACCTGGGATCATGTGAGTTCTTTGGAACAGGTTCAAGGTTTTTTAGTAGAATACCATGACCGAGAATAATTGACTTCAAGGTTGCATGGAAATGACGACTAACTGTTTCCGCAGACCGCACGAAGCCAAATTTAATATATTACCCTATTTTTTTACATGGTGTGCTACGATGTTCAAAAACATTCGACGATCTCCTCAACCATGACATTTCTCGTGCCTCTTAAACCACCGGAGGTTGTTAGCAATTGGCATAAACTGTGAAAACAGCGACGATCCATGCGTAGTTTATCAATGCATTTAATGTCACTTTCGTAAACTACCCGGTTCAAATATTCATAATGTTTGCGGCGCCTACGTTGACTCAATATCACATTGAATCATTCTATTTCTGTTGTTGCGTTGTTGTTTCGCACATGCAACGATCATGAAGTTTAGTACTTAAAAGTAGGACATGTATATTATAAAATATAGCTGGAGTTCATCAATGTTGTCCATATCTAAAAATAACAATTACACACATTAGCTCTTATATGACATTGTTCATGTGAGGATGCAATTAACGGAAATTGAAAATAAAAAAAATGAAAACTGGATAATATGATAATTCAAAGGAGAAAAATATTAAAACAATTAACTAAAAAATTGCATGAATTTCATCATTTAGTTAGAGAGATAATTAATTAAACAAAGACACCTATAGTATAATAAGGCAATCTATATTAGTTCAATGCCCATTCATATGCATGTGTATTCCTAATAAAAGAATATTTCTTTTCTCATGTCAAGTGATGATGTTTGAGCTGATTATTTCTTTTCTTCCAGACAAACAATGTCAATTATTAAAAATAGAAAGACAAAAAAAGCAAGAGGACACATTGTTCAAAACCTATGTATCTAAGCAAGGAGTCCAAAGTGTTAACCGTTAATTGTTTTAAAATTTTCTACATCTAGTAAGCCCATAAGATAGGCTCATTTTATACTCTCAAAAAAAATTATTATGTTCAACCTTCATATATATCTTGCAATAAACTTAGATAAATTCAACTCATCTCTTATGCATATATACTCAAAACAATATTTAATTTTTGGATAAATACAGAACTTAGATAACATGAATAAATTTATTCTACTTTATTTATTAAAAAAAAACATTATCCATCTGTTAACACCATCTTAAAAATATTATCCATTTGCGAACTTGGATAAATATTATCCATCTGAGAACATCCAAACATTCAAAAAAAGCAAGATTAACACCATCTTAAACAATAGCTTCAAAGGGTGTACATGTTCTGATGAATTCAACACCAAACAACTATAACTTCAACCGACAAAACCTAACCCTAACAGCAATACAAGCCAAAATCCTAGCTCTATGTGTGCGAAAAAGATAAATAAATCTTATGGAATAGAATTGAAATCAGAGAAGAGGTGAATTCCATGGAAAACAAGGGCTTACCTGCGTGCGGGATTGGGATGAGAGAGTGAATGATAGGAGTGTTGCCTCTATGTGTCAAATGTGATATGCTAGGAAGCCTTCCAATGGGGAGTGGCCGTAGTGACCTATGTCAAAATCCTTGTTACCTGAAATGGCAAACATTGTTAATTCGGTACAAAGTCCCCCTTTTTTTGTTTTTTGTTTTTTTTGTTTTGAATTCAAGTAAAACTAAGTTACCTAACTAGACTAACAAATCCTAATGCTTCTAGCGTTGCCAGTCCCCGGCAACGGCACCAAAAACTTGATGCACGCGCAGAGTGCGCGACAACTACCCACAAGTGTATGGGGTCGCTCAAGTAATAAAGTACCCAAAAGGTAGGGTTGTCGAATCCACAGGGACTAGAATCTAGTACTAACTATTCTTTGCTATCTAGTGTAAAACTTCAAAAATTGTGTTGGTTGTTGATCCTAACGAAGGCTAGGGTGAACAGTTGGTTGTGAAAAAATCAGAGATTAAGCGTGGCTCCTCGGATCTCAATCCTCATAGGTTTCTTTTATTAGCAATCAAATTCTAATTATTAGTTCTCTATTAGTTGGTTCTTGGGAGTTTGACAATTGTGCCATCTAGACGCTACATCCGATCTCTTGGTATGCAAATCGAACTCATTACCTATGTCTAGTTGTAAACTAACTAAGACAGATATGAATCTTATGCATAGATGAGGCATGCAATCAAAACCCTAAGCACGAACATGCTTTGCTAAACCTAGCAAGGTATGTGACCATGGCTTATGCACGACACAATAATATCAATCAAAACACAGAATCGGAAGAACCATCCATGAGATAAACTAATAAATAATGAATTCAATTACTAAAAGAAATCCTAGGGTTCATGTGTCCGAGGCACCACCGAAGGGGTTTATGTAAGAAAATATAGATTCAATGCGGAATAAAACAAGTGGAAAGGATCGAGAATTAAAACAAAACCCAAGAATTGGATTTCCGCCGTACCTCCGACCATTGTAGGTTCGGTACTCGGCTATGGATTCTTTGTGTGATTTTTGCTCGGTTTCTCACACTTTGCTCTCCAAATTTGATGGTGTATATGGAGAGTAGTGTTAGGACCAAACAAAAGAGAATGTCATATATATAGCCATTGTTCCATCGATAATGGCTCTTGGTTTACCACCCTTAATTGGTCATTGATAGCAAAACTTATTGCACCATATGAATGGTCATAGAAGACCAAAGGTTTACACCAATTTTGTAACATAATTGTTATATTCTCCCACTTGGTGCATACTTATATTAAGAAACTAAACACATGAATCATAGTAATATGTCCTCTAAGTGCGAGTAATATCATCTATGTATTACAAATGTATTTTGTTTCTTAAGTACTTTATGTGGTAACAAAACTTAATGAATAAACCCCATATTTATTCTTGGTCCAAACATGAAGTTTATTTTCTCAAATAAAATTGTGCATATGAATATGAGAAAACATCTGAATGCATAAGAGTTTCGATAGTAACTGAATGTATATACAATCATAAAGTGGAACCAAGTCCCATTCTTTCTACATGATCCTTGAATTTTAATGGTGGCATGCCCTTAGTCAAAGGATTAGCAATCATCAACTCAGTGCTAATGTGCTCAATGACCACTTTTTCTTCTTTAACACGTTCTCTAATGGCTAAGTATTTAATGTCAATATGTTTGCTTTGACTTTCACTTTTATTATTCTTAGCCATAAAGATAGCAGCTGAGTTGTCACAAAAAATCTTCAATGGCTTAGAAATAGAATCCATAACTCTAAGCCCTGATATAAAACTCTTAAGCCGTACACCATGTGATGTAGCCTCGAAACAAGAGACGAACTCGGCTTCCATAGTAGACGTGGTAGTCAAAGTCTGCATCTGAATAGCCAAAGACATCCAAGTTGTCCGTTTGTCAGTACATAAGCATGTAGTCTTTGGTTCCTTGAAGGTACCATATGACTTTCTTTACAGATCTCTAGTGCTCCATAACTGGGTTATTCTGGTATCACCCTAATATTCCAACAACATATGCAATGTCAGGTTTGGTACAAACCTGAGCATACATAAGGCTTCCTACCGCAGAGGTATATCGAATATTCTTCATAGATTCTCTCTCAAAATCATTCTTCGGGCATTGGTTTAAACTAAACAGATCACCCTTGACAATGAGAGCAACACTTGGTGAACAATCTTTCATCTGAAATCTCTCCAAAACATTGTTAATATAGTTATCTTGTGACAGTCCTAATACACCGCGAGATCTGTCCATATGGATCTTAATGCCAATGACATAAGATGCCTCATCCATATCTTTCATTTCAAAGTTTTTAGAGAGGAATTGTTTAACCTCATGCAACATACCCTAATCATTGGTTGCAAGTAAAATATCATCCACATATAAAAAAAGAAAGCAAGTTTTGCTCCCACTAACCTTTTATTATATACATTGATCCATGGGGTTTTCAACAAAACCAAATGAAGAAATTACTCCATGGAATTTGAAATACCATTGACGGGAGGCTTGCTTCAAATAGTATATGGATTTCTTAAGCTTACAAACCAAGTGCTCACCATCACTAGAAGAGAAGCCTTCAGGTTGTTTCATGTAAACCTCCTCTTCTAGATCACCGTTAAGGAATGCAGTTTTCACATCCATTTGTTGCAACTCAAGGTCGAAATGAGCAACTAAGGCTAATATAATATGAAGAGAAACTTTCTTGGATACAAGAGAAAAGGTCTCTTTGTAGTCGATTCCTTCTGTTTGAGTGAATCCCTTAGTAACAAGTCTCACTTTGTATCTTTCAATGTTGCCTGATGAGTCTTTTTTAGTCTTAAAGACCCTTATACAGCCAACGGTCTTCGCCCCATTAGGCTACTCTACAAGGTCCCAAACTCAGTTGCTCTTCATGGAATTCATTTCTTCCTTCATAGCATCATGCCACAAATTAGAATCTTTGCAACGCATGGCTTGTGAAAATGTTTCAGGATCATTTTCGGCTCCTATGTCAGATTCTTGTAGATACACAAAATAATCACTAGGAATAGCCAATTTACTTTCTTGAGTAGATTGCCTTAATGTTGGACCAGTATCTCCCTAAGGAGCTTGTGGTTCAAATACTTGTTCAGGAACTTGAGGTAATTCCTGAACGGGTACTCGAAGGTTCTCAGCATCTTGTGGAACGTCAGCGATTAGTTATTCAACATGAGTTTGAACTTGAGGAGTACTATGTACTATAACCAATCTATCTGATGACGTGAAAGGTTGAGGCTCTATATGATCACAAGCAGGAATTAAGTACCTGAACCGATCCCTCCCACTGATCACGTCATTCTCAAGAAACTTAGCGTTCCTTGATTCCACAATCCTAGTAGTGTGAGATGGACAATAAAATCTATAACCCTTAGATCTTTCAGCATAGCTAATGAAAAACTACTAATGGTCCTTGGGTCAAGCTTCAGACGGATATCCCCAAACACACATATGTCGCAAACTGGGTTTCTAACCTTTCCATAGTTAAAGGCGTTTTTGGGATAACCTTGGTAGGAACTCGGTTTAATATATACTCAGCCGTCTTTAGTGCTTCAGTACACAAGAATTTAGGAAGATTGGAGTTGCTAAACATACTCCGCACTATGTCCATAAGTGTTTGGTTTCTTCTTTCAGCAACACCATTCATATCTGTGGAACAAGGCATGGTGTATTGAGCAACAATACCATATTCTTGAAGAAACTTAGCAAACGGACAAGGTGCTTGTCCATTCTTAGTGTATCTACCATAATATTCTCCACCTCTATCTGATCTCACGATCTTTATTTGCTTCCTACATTGGTTCTCAACTTCAGCTTTAAAAGACTTGAAGGCATCCAATGCTTCACTTTTATTACGAAGCAAATAAATATACATACAACGTGAGGAATCATCAATGAAAGAGATAAAGTATTTCTGACCATGTTCATCCATATCTAGACAATATATATATCATGCCCCTAACCCGGGTCCCTGGCCTCAGCGCACGCGACAGACGCCGCGTACTTATAGGGTCCCCCCCATAAGCACGCAAGACTCAGAAATATAAGCAGATAATTAATGCAGAGTTTAAATTATTAATCAGTAAAAGAAAATATATAAGGTTATACAAAACCCTAGCATGTCCTGAATGATACAAATCTTACTCAGAAAGGAACAGAGGCCCATAGACCTCAGCTCAAAATATCCCCGACGCTGCTAGGCTGTCCCGCGGAAGCTCCCTCCTAAGTCCCGCTCCTAGCTACTGTCGTCACCTAGAAAAAATAGAGCAACCAAGTGCATGAGCCAAAGAAAAGCCCAGTAGGATCGCAAATAAAGCAATAAATATGGCGAAAGCCATAAACAAGGAATAAAATAAAGTAAGTGCAAACAAGCAAGTGAAACAAAATCACAAGCAAGTAACATGTCTCTGGGATGTGAATAAATTCACAGATGTACTCAATCTCCTGGCATATATGATACTAAGATACCTACGGTATCGTACAATATCCTCTAAATATTGTCTCCACCGGTCTATGCCGGATAGCGCTATATCAATCATGTATACATGGCCAGAAAATACACTCTCTGACTGAGTCTCTGTCCGATGTATCATTCCTGTACGTAAGAGATTGCCAGTATGAATACCTAACAACAAGTATATATATATATATATATATATATATATATATATATATATATATATATATATATATATATATATATATATATATCCAAGGCAACAACATCTTGAATATATAATAATCAGTGATCTCCTCGAGATTGAAAGCCAATACGTATTTAAGGAGCGACTCAACTCAAATACGTATAAGAAAACATGGAAACAAATATCTCCTCGAGACGTAAAGCCAACACATATGAGGATACTCAACCCGAATATGTGTAGGAAACATCTCAAGGAAATAAGAGCACAAAAATCATAAGTAAGGTAGGAGGAAGGAATACTCACAACCCCCATGCGAGAGCCTACCTGGCTAGCAAGCAATATCTGATCCTCGTCGCGTCTCACGCATCCAAACCAGGATCTAGTAGATAGATAACAAATCTCAGTATCTCTACACTTAAATACTTCATATCAACATATGAATACAAGTGTCTTCGAGTCTATCTACTAACTTACTACTTAAGTAATTACTATGAACTTCAATGTTCATGAATCTTCTTAGAATACGGCTAATGTCATTGTATTCTACTGCAATCATCTTCTTTAAATAAGGAAGGGCTCATGGAGCCCTAATCATCCTTAACATGGAGATTAAATCATCTAATGATGATTCTCTAGGGTTAATCATGCTTGAAACCCTTAAACTAGCTCCCAGGCTAACCAGACAAAGTGTTTAACCTTTGGAGGTCATAGTATTTTCCATAACATAGCACCTAGTGGGCACCTTAGTCCTCCATCTACCTTGAAGGAATATAGTGATTTGACTGTGAAAATTTCATTCATAGTGAGCTTCCATAGGTGGTTGTCATTTTGTTTCTCATCGCTTCGCATGATATAGTGCTGGAGGATGTTTAGTTGTTATGTTCCTTCTAGGGTGAGCGGTCCAGGTTTAGGAGCTTTGTTCCTTTTTGTAGCTATTGGTGTGCCTTTTCTATGGTCAGATATTCATTCTGGATCATATGTTGTAGATCCGGAAGTGAATTGATTGGTGCTTGGCCATTTATCCAGTTCGCCTGCTAGCAA
This sequence comes from Dioscorea zingiberensis, assembly GCA_026586065.1. NCBI lineage: Eukaryota > Viridiplantae > Streptophyta > Magnoliopsida > Dioscoreales > Dioscoreaceae > Dioscorea > Dioscorea zingiberensis. The sequence continues at coordinate 51,052,076 of CM048819.1, forward strand.
TTTATGTGCGATCCCTTACCCACCTTCACCAATATGTTTACTAGGGTGCTATCCCTTTGCTCTGATATATCTTGCCAAAAGAGTGATCTCTTCCATGGGGGCTCGCAGAAGGAGTTTATAGTGTTGTCGCTTGAATATGTCGCTGTAAGTACCTTTCTGCATAGGCCAGACTCTCCTCTAAGGATTATCTATCACCATTTTCCCAGGAGGGCTTCATTAAAGGTCTTGATATTTATAATACCCCATCCTCCTTGATTTTTTGGGTCAACATATTCTATTACAACTTACTAGGCGATTGGCTTTGGGGTTTTGATCTGCCCCTGATGTAGGAGAGTCCGAGTCAGATGATGCCGAGCTGTCTGATTGCACCATTAGAGCTTTGGCATACCACGACTTGGCGGACCGACGTAAAGGCGGAAGGTGATCGAGCCAAGTCCGGAATTGGGGAGCACTTTGGACACGTTTCGGTATTTTGGCCATAACTTTGGCTACCGATATAGGATTTGCGCTCTCAACCCCAATTCGGAAAGCTCGTCTCGATGCGCACGTGGGGTCCATCGAGCTTTCCTTTATCCTCAAATTCCACTGTTTTCCCCGTAGTTTTATCGTTTCTCGGTGTTTTTTTTTTCATTTTTGGCAATACTTTGTATGCCAATTTAGGATAGGATATGAATCTGATTTGAACTCAGATTTTTAGGAGTTATCTGTTTTGTTTAGTTATTTTAGAATTAGATAAGTTTTTCTATTGGACCAAAATTTGCCGATTTGGGGAAATTTGGATAAGAAGATAGAATTTTTTGGTTATCTAGGTTAGTTTTTTTTTTATAGCTATTTAAACCCGGCTTGTGGGTTGAATTTTATTCATTGATTATTGAGTTATATTTTCCTTTTAAAGTTTCAGAGACTTTTTCTTCTCTATTTGTCCTCCCTTTTTCTTGCTCTTCTATCAATCCCCCCTGTTTACCACCGCCCTCAGGTTAATCACTACCCTGCCCTGCGTCAGCCCCCCTCCATATAAAATCTTGACGGATACCATCAATGCCCTTTACTACCCATTCTAGGAGCCTGTATCTAGACATCCAATAGTTTGGGATGGTGTTAAGTACGAAGTTAAGTTGGGTTACCTTTCCTCCCATTGATAGAAGTCATTCCTGCTAGCTTGCGATTCTCCCTCGTGTATTGTCAATGAGCTTCTGCTAGTCTTCTTTCTTGGGTTTGGCCCTTGATATGGGCATAGCCAAATATTTAATGGGTTGGCTTCCAATCTTACAATTCATTATATTCCGATTCATTTCCAACGCATGCTCAATCATGTGTATGGGGATGATGATGCTCTTGTTGTAGTTTATCTTAATCCCTGAGAGGCCTTCATATAGGTAGAACATGAGTTTCAGGACCCTGAAGTAGATGGCATCCCCGGAGCATATATAAGCGTATTGTATGGAAGTAATTTTGTCTTTATTGTTGGCCCCTCCTGTTATTTCATTGAAGATATTTGTTGTCGCAGCTCTAAATAGCATGACAGCAAAAACATCTATAACAAATACGAACAACAGCGGGGATAGGGGGTCGCCTTGTCCCAACCCTATCTTGTGTCTCACATATCTAGTTGGGGATCTATTTGTGAGGAAGTTGCTAACATGTTTTTTTTTTTTTTGTAAAAAAAAAGTGACGTTTTTCAATTTTAGAGATTGCACAAAATAATAAATATTGTTTTTTTTTTCTTCTTGGTGAATATGGCTTTTGAAAAGAAAAAGAAAAAGAGAATATATAAAAATCTAAAACACCAACTATTACACTCTTTTGACAAGTTCCTAAGTTCCAACCCTATCCAATGTCCCATGAAACATCACAAGGGTGAGTTGAGTGTTGTCTGTTGATGGGAAGACCAATCTATCTCCACCTCACACTATCAAGGCTCACATTCTCTCCTGAATTTTTCAACGCTAGAAAACTAATCTTCTCTGAATTTTCATATCATCATGATAACAAATCTTCATTGTGATATTGTTGATACACTATATATTTTAACAACTAATTGGTTTATAGACAATAATGTGATTCAAGCTTGATACATATTCATCGAGGAAGCAAATTGGAATAATTCTTGAACTTTTGCTCAAGTATAATAATTTTTAAATGACTCTAATCTTTCCTTATTTTTATAAGGTGGATAAATCACATTTTTATTGATAATAATAAAAATATATTACAATTAACTCAGTCAGGGAAAGACAGAAAATACAAAATTCTATCAGGTATTGCTTTCCTGACTGAGTTGGTAGAACCTCAAACCCTTCCTTGAACAACTTCTGTGTCATCCTCTAAGGCCTCGTTGCCCTCATCAGCTCACCCCAATGTGTTGTTGGTGAATTTAAGTCTCCTCTTCACCAAGCCTTGCACTACCTCTAGTCGCGATCGTTTGGACACTAGAGCTACATCCAACAAAGATAGAATGAGGAAAGAGATATTGTGAATTATTTTTAAGAAAACATGCTATTTATATTGAAAATATTGCATATTCCATTGCCCCCCATATGCTCCAGGGGGGAGGCCTTGCAGCCCTAAATGGTTTTCAGGTTATTGATGCTGGTTTTTATCCCAAACATGTGGCAGAAGTGGCTCTATACGCTTACTACATATGGACATGAGATGAGGAGGTGATACATCAACTCATCTTCCAAAACACATAGGTAGTACTTTGTGGGCTCACCTCTCCATCCCTTTTTTAGGTTGTTTAGTGTGAAAATCCTATGCTCCATTGCCAAGCAGGCAAATAGCTTAAACTTGAGGGGGCACAGTTGTTTCCAGAAATTCTTCCTCATGTCACATCTGATTCCACCATCAATTCTGAAGATATATAGTGATTTGACTGTAAATGCCTTGGTTGGCTTGAGTTTCCATTCTCTTAGGTCCAGAGATATGGTATTTGTTCTGGTATCCATGCTAGAGTAACTAGTCCGTTTGCCTCTCTCAGTTAAGGGCCCTGTCTTGATTATTGTTTTGTCCCTCTAGAGCTTGTTCTTGTCTTCTTGGATGCTTAGGGATGTTGTGATGGATAGTGATTATAATCCTAAGTGGGTGTCACTCAGCAAGTTCCCTTCCTACCAGTTGTCCCGCCAGAGGTTTGTCGACCCCCATACCCCCGAAAGTCCCTCGAATAGGTAGAAGATTAGTTTTAGGATGCGAAGATCAGCTAGGTCCCCAGTGCAGAAAACTAGGAGGTCATCCACATATTGTAATGACGTCACTGTGTCTTCTCCGATTGTTCCAATTTGGGTCCCTTGGTATATGTTTGCTCTCACTGCTTCTGAGAGCATGATGGAAAGGACGTCTGTGGCCATTGCAAATAATAGTGAGGATAAAGGCTCTTGTGTCAATCCTCTTTTGCTTTTGATGTATTCAGTTGGCGTGCCATTGGTGAGAAAATAGGCTTTTGAAGAACTGCGTAGGGCTTTGATCCATGACATCTATCAGAGGTCGAAAAACCTCTTGCCTGGAGGATATCATGAGATAATTCCAATCTATTGTGTCAAAGGTCTTTTCGAAATCAATCTTGATTAGGGCCTTGTCAAAGTTTTCATTTCTCACTTTGTGAATTAGTTCTTCTGATACGACTATGTTGTCATGGATCATCCTCCTTTGTATAAAGGTCATTTGGGATTCATCGACTAAATCTTCAAGTACCTTTCTGACCTATTTTCCAGGACTTTGGAAATGATTTTGACTGAACAATTAATCAGGCTAATCGGCCTATAGTCTTTGATGGTTTTGGGAGCATTATTTTTGCGGATGAGGAGTATGTGGGCCAAATTCAGGCGTTCCATGTTGGTCGTTCCATGGAAAAAGTATTCAAAGAGTTTCAGGATGCCATCCTTAATAAGGTTCAACCGTTGTTGGTAGAAGGAAATCGGGAAGCTATCTGGCCTTGACGCCTTTTCCATTCCTAGTTTATTTATGAACCTCTTGATTTCATCCTCGTTGAAAGGGTCCTAGAGATGTAGGAGGTTCAGTCTTTTTTTGTGTAAGAATAATTTATCCCATGAGGTCATGTACCTCATATCTTTTTCTTTTCCAAAGAGGGTATTGAAGTGTTCCTTAATGACCTTAGTTATTTGTTCTTTAGATGTAATGGTCAAACCTTCATGTTGTAGCTAATTTATCCATTTTATATTTCTTCTGCATGAAAAAATTTTTGTGTTCTGATCTTCTTATTGTAGCCAGGTAACGTGTGAACGTTGCCTCCAATAGGCTTCTTCTTCCAATATTATTTTTTCATATTCTTTTCTATAGGATACCTCCTCCCCTTCCTCACTCCTTGTGAGGGCTCTTGACTCTATATGGACCTCCAGCATGTCGATGGCACTTAAGATTTCCTTCTTCTTTCCAAATTTATGGTTGAGTGTTTTCTTTTTCCATGTCTTTAGTCTTGCTTTCGCGACATTCAGTTTTTTTGCTAAAATATAAGCCTTATCGCCAGTCAGTGCTTGTTCGTGCCATGTTCCCCTTATTATGTCCAAAAAGTTATCTTCCTTTACCCATTCTCTATTGAAGCGGAAAGGAGTTGATTGTAGTGGGGTGGGGGGGTTCCAACATTCTGGCCAAATTGGTATGTGGCCAGATCTCATCCCAAGAAGGGTGGTTTGCCATATTCTTGGGAATTCGGTGATCCACTCGGTTGACAGAAGGAATCTGTCCAATAGGGTAAAAGCCAAGGACTCTTCCATTTGTTTGTATTTCCTCCTTAGGAGGGTGGTCGATAAGTAGTAGATCTTGTATCAGCTTCCCGAACTCCTCCCTTCTCTTGCTCTGTGGGAGGATGTGTTGGTATCCTCTTTGCTTCGAACAGTATTGAAATCTCCGTAGAGCAGCCATGGCCCCTCTCATCTTCCTCTGATTGCCTTAAGCTCTTTAGAGCAATTCGCTCTTTGTGCTGAGTTGCACAGGGCGAATACTGTGGTTACCATTCTTAGTTTATCATTGTTTGTTTTATCTTCCAAGATTACTGTGACTGTAAATTGGTCCCTAAACGCACACCTCAGATTATAGCGGATCCTGCTTCAACCAATACTATAGCTTTCCCTTGTTTCATATGTTGTGATTGCTTCCCATTTATGATGCAAACTTCCTCTAATAGTTCTCCATGTGCAATTATTGATTTGTGCCAGCTTTGATTCTTGTAGGCAAAAGATGTCAAGCTTGTGTAGCTGGAGAAAATCTCAAACAAGATATGTTTTTTTTTTTTTACTTTTGCCTAATCCCCTTACGTTCCATGATTTTACTTTCATCAGAAAACCTCATAGGCCTTGGATGTGTACTTGGAGGGAGTGATTAGATGCCTCCCTGTAACGCCTTTGCCCTTGTGGCCTTTAGCTGCTCATCTGCTGAATATAAGAGGTCCTATCCTTCTTTGATGGACCTAGATCTACTCCCACTAGAAGGGCGGCTGACAGGAGTTCCTTACTGGCCAATCAAAAAGTGTTAGAGGAATATAGATAAGATTTTGATTAATACCTAGCATAGGTAGAAGGTCTCGCGAAGTTAGTTTTCTTTTAAGAGAGGTAGGGAGGTGATGAAGCCTTCTTTCGCAAGTCTCTCATTCAAGGGCTTTTAGGAACTTCCGCTTCTTCTTGTGGTTTCTTTTGGGGAGCATGGAATTTCCTTGTTCTAGGGTTGGGTTTCTTTTGCTTCATGAGTGATTGGTTCCTTCTGTCCTTAATTTCCACTTGTTCCACCCCCCTACCCCCTACCCCCCTATTAGAGTCATTCTAGCTAATATGCCTTCCCATGCTTTGTCAGATATCAAGTTCCTTGATCCATGGAAGAATCTGAGTGAAAGATTTGAGAGGTTCATACTCACTCCATTCTGCATCAAGAAGATATCCATTCCTAGGTCTTGGGCTGGTCGGGCCAGGCCTAGGCTCAGGCCCAAGTTTTCCCCTTCTTTGTTGATTTCTATTGTTATGAGTTCTTTTCCCTTTTATTTGTTGGGCCTTGAAGAGGTTGGGTTGAGCGGTTGGGCGTGTAATTGTAGATTTGGTGAGTCCCACCCTAGTCCAATTCAACCCTCCACATAGCATCCAAGTCATCATTTATTTCATTGCCAACATGACTATCCAGCTCATTTTCCACGTCTTTTTTCTCTCCATTCCCTTCCCATATTCAGTACCAAAATTAGTTAATTTGTTTATTTTATAAGGATTAGTTAATTTGGGTGGCTGAGTTTCCTTAATCTCCTTGCATGGTGACATATCAACCTTGTGTATGCCCACGCGTTCAGCTTCTGTCCCCTGATCAATGATGGAAACATCTTAGTGCGCTCCACTCGTCCAATCTCCCAATAGAGCGCTGAAAGACCGTGTCCAAGGTTGTCTCCCTTCTTGGGCTTCTATGTGGTTGTCTTAAACATGTTCGACGATGTCCCCAAGCCTTCGTGTGACACATGTCCTTTGCCTCGAGCGATGGACCCGTGGTATCCAAAGCCGGTCGAATCCTCATACCAGTCCTATGATTGCCCTTCGAGGTTGTCGACTTGGCTTTAATTGCAGCCTGGGTTATTACCCGTGCTCCCGGCCTTAACATCTATATGTTCTAGGGTGAGGTTTGGCCGACCGTGTTTTCTCGGTGACTTCTCTCAGAGCCGAATGCGTATCTTGATCAACGATCCCTAGCTTCTGGGTTGATTGGTCAACCTCCCATCTCTGAGCATCATTTGAGCGTTGAACCTTGCACCCACCGCTCGCCTGCACGGCCTCATCACTGCTTTATCCCTTGTACCCCTTATTATTTTTGACTCTGTCCTTGCCTGGTGGTCCGAGCAGTGTCTCCTTCCTTGTCATCTTCTTCTTGTCGCCAGACACGCTACCTCTTACTATCTCGCTGGTCTTCTCGGGTTTCGACCCCCATGGAAGAGGGCATTGACACTGCTCAAGGTCGATTGTCATCGTATGGTTATGACTACCAATATTGTACTTAATAATGCATGGTAGTCATCTTCACTTCAAACCATGACCACCGCTGGAAGATGGTTGGCAAACACGACACCCCGTTTATCTAGGTAGATGAGATCACCCACCGGCTTGAGGATTCATGCCAACGTGTCCTTGTTTTTGAAAGAAAGCGACAACCCTCTCTTATTTATCCATCGTAGTTCTTCATCAGCTTTTTTCGGCAAGTCGAGGTCCGACGTCCACGGGGCAAACCGGACGGTGAAGATCGGAAATTAGATGTCGCCCATTGCCTCGATTTCCCTTGCTAGCTCCAAAGAGGGGCATGATAAGTGCACGATCATACATATTTTCATACTATATTTACATGCACTTTACTTGTCTTTTTTTGCATAGATTTCTCTATTTTTGTACTTTATTGGGTATTTTGGCATTGAACAGGTTAATAGGTTCTCAGGACAAAAGAAGCGAAAATCGATCAATTCAGAGCAAAAAGGAGCTGAAAAGACATTCCAAAAAAGAGCATGGCCCAAGGACGTGCGTGTTCAACGCGTGCTGGCTGCAGGAATTAGGGTTTCGACGAGCACGGTTCGCTAACCAAAGCACAAGCGTGCTTCTGAAGAGCACGGGAGTGTTCTGTTCGTGTTCAAGCCGTGCTGTGCTCGGGATTTCTAAAAAACACTCTGAATTAATTCCCGAAGATTCCAAAGATAAGCAAGGGCTAAACACTCCTGTTCTTCATAATTTTCCTATCTATAAAAGCCCTCCACATGCAACTTATCAGGGGACTTTTGGTGGTTCTTCCATTGACGGCTAGGGTTTTCAGAGGAGATTGAAGGCGAAGGAGACGTTGATCTGGGGAGTCAATCGTTTAGGAGAAGAGAAACATTGAGGGATACTTCTTTGTTTCCATTAGTATCTTTATTAATGTCTTCTTCTTTGAATCTTGTGATGGATTTCCATAGTATGAGAGGCTAAACCTTCATTGGTGCCTCGAATTCTAGAACCTAGGATGAATTTGTGACTATTTTCCTTTTCTATTATATTGGTTTTGATTTGTTCTTGTGAACCATCTATGTGGGTTTAATGCTTGCAATTGCTAGTGTGAGAGCCCCAATTTGTATATTTGAGTTACTTGATTTGTAGAGATATCTCGGCCATGCTAGATCTCGGCATAAATGGTAAAAGGTAAGTGCACGCCGAGAGATCGGGTATATGGCGTCATACTCTCCAAATTAGGGTAAAACCTAATAGCGGGAACCACAGAATCTAATGTAGTCGTAGGGCGATCGGTGTCGTCTTATGGGATTAGGGGTTGGCCGCCTAGAGATAGGGGTTGAACTGATTAGGGTTCGTCATAGTCCAAGAATATATCAATTAGATAGCCAATATAAGGAAATTAGTCGAACAAGGGAGTCCTAGGGGGATAAAGATCCTAGGTGTCATATTCTCTTCATTGATTTACCCTAGAATTGTCAATTGCTCACTTTAGTTTTTCTTTAGGTCTCTTAGATAGGATTGAAACCATCACCCATATTTTTAGGTAAGATAATAGATGGTGAATTAGTACTAGGAGCACCGGTCCTTGTGGATTTCATTACCCTACCCTTGGGGGTACTATATTAAGTGATTGACCACATATACTTGCGGGAGAGATAATGCACATCAGAGCATTTTCCAACCATCCTCTTGTCTTCAAGTGGTCCTGTCAACCATGGGTTCGCCGAAACAAACTTCACAGCCAGCGCCTCCGGCACAATCCTGGAGCTTCTCTTTCTCTATAAGGATATTGGAGTCGATTGCAAGCGATACGAAGTGTGTGATAGTCTCTTATGAAGACCTCTTGCAAGAAATCTCACGGCCTTCCCGCCCCTCTGCTGCTTGATTGAGGTAGCCGCTAGCTTCCCCTCTCCCCGCTGAAGCTTTGCCCTCTCATTTTCGAGCCTGCTCCTCGCTAGATTGCTATAACTGATCCCTTGCTCTGGCAGGTCAATAGGCACCTTGATTTCATGTGTACCGGGAGCTCGCATCGCCGACAAACCTCTAGTCTCCTACATTCCATCATCAAGTGTCCCGGGTGCAAGGATGATTCTGCTAGAAGTTCTCTAGGATGGCGGCGAGCGATATTGCCATTAGTGTTCCCCCTGCTCGAGCATGACTTTGTGTTATCGCTGGCCTCTTGAAGACACCTACGTCTTTTGAAATGGACATTTGTCCATGGTTCGCCTTTAGAGTCCCCCAATCTTGTCCATCTCCGGCATTACTTTTCGGGGTTTTGTCAGTCGTTGTTCGTGAGTTCGCATGCCTGGTTTCCTCCTAGCTATGACTTCCGCGTAGCTGATACCCTGTGCGCACCCCACGTCTTCTCCTGGACTGCTGGAGGTTGCTCGACCCTCTTCTCCCTTGATTGGTCATGTTCCCTGTCTTTGTCGTTTCTCCAACGATGTTCCCTGTTGGTTTTCATCGGCTCCATCACATGCCTCCACACTCACACCATCATCCCATGGTGCTGTTGCTTCTTCCTCCACCGTGCTCCGCTGTTTGTCGATGATCACTCAGCTCAGGAGCTCAGTTTTGCATCACACGTAATCAAGGGCGGAGGGAGGGGGGGCCAGCAGGGGCCATGCCCCCACCAATTTAAGTCAAAAAAATTTTAAAAAAACCCATGTTATAAATGTATGTATATATATATATATATATATATATATATATATATATATATATATATATATAAAATTAAAAAAACCATAACATTGACCATTGGCCCCCCCTCAGTGCCCTCACGCCAAAACATTCTTGATTTCTTTCCAATGATGACTAATGAGCATGAGCCTGCATGGCTGCACTGCATGAGTGGTAAATAATATATTTTGGACATTAATTGTTTTCTTAATATCACCAAAGTTAGATCTTTGTGGGCCTTGTGGCTTAGTTCACTATCTATTTAAATTTGGTGTTTTTTTTCCTCTAAATTTGATTGTCGGCAATGGAAACTGATTAGAGAAATACAACTTAAATTACTGATTTTTTTTCTGTTAGAATTCTAGTGTACAGTTTTGCTAGCAGTGGCTTTGTTAATCAAACTTCTAAACATATGTCTTTAGTTCTTAAATTATATTACATAATCTTTTTAATCCTGGCTCCCCTTTTATCTAAACCCTAGCTCCGTCACTGCACGTAATAGTTTGATTTGACTCTTGACTCTAATCTTTGATCGGTGGAGAGAGGAAGGACGTATGAAACTAATCCAAAAATCTCTAATTTTGAAACGTTAATCTTCATGTATTCACTTGGAGAGAGAAGTTTAGTGGTTTTCTTATAAAACAATAATAGCCCCAAGTTAGGAATGGAGGGCCACTTGGTGGGAACAACAAGAAAATTTGGTGGTGTCATCATTTTTTTTTTTTTAAATTTTGTGGATAACGTGGACGAACCATTTTTTATTTTATAGTTTTGATTGTGTTTTGCTCTTAGTTTGGTATGATTAAACAGATGACTTGCATCTTAGTTTGGTATGAGTGATGATTGCACATATGTCTCAATAAAATTTATATTTACAACAAAACTTTAAAGAAACACCAATATTTATACATATATTTTATAATTATAAATAAATTAAAATCTTTTAAAATAATGATTTTACAGTCCTCTCAAGTTTTTAAGGTGTAAGTGCCTTTAAAATCTTCAATTGGATCCTACCAACAAACTATAATATAAATACAAATAAATCAAAATAACTTATATGTAGGTGCAAATGTATTTTCACCTATCAATAACTTATACAACACAAGTTACAATAATTGCAATCAGACAGGGATTTGGCTAGATTTTCTTTTCTTTATCTTTTAATCACATTTCATTCAATCAAATGCAAAAGTATGCATTACAATAACAAGTTTTTTTTGTCACTATTTAATCACATTTTAAGTTTACAAACAAAGAGGAATTTATTTAATCACACACATCAAATTCACTAAAATGTAAAATACCATGAAAATATAATTTTGATACAACACGAGTGCAACAATAATCAGAGAAATTGAGGATTGCTCATACAAACAAAACATCGCAAATTTATATTGAATCGTACTATCAAATTTATATTAATTTTGGCATTGTGGAACATACATATGTTCATATATTGTTATGTTATTCGGTTTTTCTTTTTCTTTTTAAGAGGTTTTTTCCCTTACATTTTGATTTTTATCAAGTACTATTTGATGACAAAAGTGTCTAAAATAGATGAATCTAGTTGTTGTACCAACAATTCCATCTAAAGATGATTGGCAAGTGTGAAATCTGTTGGTTTTGTCTATGATTTGCTTTATAAATTATTAGACTTGACAAAAGAGGACTAGCATATGTGAATCCCTCATTTGGTTGGTCTGTGTCATATATATATCTATATATATATAAACTCTTGATCTCTTAGATTTGGCTAAAGAAGATGATCATCAGGTACGGATCGATTAATTGGTTGGTTTGTACTAATTATGTTTGTTTGATGTCACATTATTATTTCCACAAATAATCATTGCTTAACTACGTGAACTCTTGACGTGAATTCCCTTCATGACCATCTAGGTAATTAAAAACATATTAACTTTTATATTCCAGATAACTTGACTAATTAAAGTTGATTGTAATGAATGAAGATAATTAGTCTTTCTTTATTTTTATTTTTATTTTTATTTTCGATAAAATGGACAAGTCACTAGAAGCACGTCATAGGCGTGGTTCGAATCCTCAATCTCTCTTTACGAGAGGGAATGAGTTACCAACTTTCTTTGTCAAGATTGTTCTCTTTATTTTTATCTATATCAGATTTTTACTTATGCATGCATACGAATGCAAACTCCAAATCTAGATTTGCTTTTAGTTTTAGTTAAAAGAAAAAAAATCAAGTTTTTTAATTTCCAAAATCTAGTTTGTCACCTACTTGTACCTAGTTCCATCGTACAAGATACCTAATTGAATATTATATATACATTCTGAAAACTCATCCATGACATCGATTTTCCAATATTATTTTTACATTATAGGTTGTTGAAAATTTAATAAAAAAGAGTATGGAGTTCACCAAAGAGGTCCCGTATCAAAGAATAGGTGACAAGGGTGTTTGAGACGAATGACACACTAATAGGCCCAACGAGGGGCAACTAATTAAGCGACTAAGCGATCAATTACTACCCGCTTAATTTTACTTTAAACCTAATGTGTAATCTTATGTAATCCCGATATGTAATGCCAATTTCTACTCATGATAAACGTACGTGGCCCGTAAATATTATGCATACATGTACATGCTTGTGCATATATATTTAGAATGAAGGAGACATATATGCAAGGCTCTTTTCCACCAACACTTGACATCAGAGGGCTATCATTTAGTACAAGGTAGGTCACTCTAGAGGCAAAACAAGCATTCAACATGAACAGGTATGGTGGGGGTTAGTGCTGCAACTGCTGTTGATTAATTAAAGATTTAAAGGTGTTGCCTCTCCACCACCCTCAATCATTCTCAAAATCACCTTCTACTAATTAATTAGGGTGCTACTTCTCACTTGAATCACTCCTTGTGAGAATTGTGGCCTTCCCTTCTTTAACTAAGAACAACACCCACCACAACATGCAGAGAAGAAGCTACCAGCAGTACTCCATGTCCACACAAAGCAGCTCCTCTGCAAGTAGTGCTCCCTCCTCACTCATCTCCACCATGGCTCGTCGGCACAAAGACTCTGATGAGATCGATGTCTTCGAGGCGGCAAGATACTTCTCTGGTGACACTGACAGTAATGTGAGTGCAATTAGAAGTGTTGTTGGTGCTCATGGGGGAAAGAGAGAAGAAAGACATGCTTGGAGGCCATTGAGGAAGAGCTTAGACATGCCAATAGGGAAAATGATCTCTCAACCTCCTCCAAATTTTGAGAAACGCATCATCAATGAGAAGAAGAGCAGTAAACAACCAAGCTCACCTGGTGGCAGGCTTGCATCATTTCTCAACTCATTATTCAGTCAAGTTACATCAAAGGTGAAGTACAAGTCTTCTTCATCGAGGAAGGATGACTGCGAAGAGGCGAATCAGGGTGAGAGGAGGAGGAGGAACAGCACCAGCCAGTACTCTCCAAGCCTAAGAGCCAGCACTTCAACGAAGGTTAATTACAAAGTTATCAATGATGAGAAGAAGACATTGGGAAAGGGTGTTATGGAGAAGAAAGAGGTTTTGAAGATCAGTGGAGAAGATGATGGTGGGGAGAGTGATTCAAGCTCTGATCTGTTTGAACTGAAGAACTATGAGCTGAGTGATCATCATGTGATCTCAACTACTGATTTGCCTGTTTATGGCGCTACAAACATGAAGGCCATTAAGAGAGAGGCTGCCATTGCTTGATTAAGTTATCTTATTATGAATGAAACCCATGCTTATTTTCTTTGAACAAGTGTTTGTTTTTGTTGAGCAAGTGAGACGTATCCCATGATCTTGACAATTTGTCCTCTTGATCATTTCTCACACATGACTTGGCCAATCCCTTAAACCCAGCTCACCTTGTTTTTTCAAAGAAACTTAATTTCTTGAGTAACATGTACATTGGTAGGTAGGTGACAAGATGAGTATGGGGCACTGAATTCAAATCTTGTCACTTATAGTAAAGTCCATGGTGTTGGGAATACTATACAAGTTGAGAAAAATAAAACTCTCATGTCTACTCTTCACAACTCCAAACTATATATGGAAGTGCACTCAAGTGATCACTAATTATCCCTAATTCAGACCAACGGCATAAGGGACCTAATTAGTACTGGGTTACTTTGCTAAGAAATTTCACTCTCATAAAAGAACTCAAGATCGAGCCTCACCTCTTGCAAAAGTGGGAACCCAGGCGCATTAAGCGTGCTCTAAGCTTGGGCCCCATCCTTGACTTACCTCGCGGGGGCGCTTGTCACCTTTCTCAAAAAAAAAATTATCCCTAATTGAGGATTTTGGAATGAAAACTCTTGAAGTATTTATAAACATTACAAATGCCTATCTATAACCTTGATTAGTGTAACCAATAAATAACTTTACCACTAAACTTTTGCATCAATTTCTAGAAATTAAAACATTCATCAAGAGGAGAAATTGTTTATGTATATAAAAAAATCATCATCATATCCCTAATCTAATAAAAATTTTAAATAAGGTTAGATTTGGAATTAATTTGGATAAACTCGCATGATATCGCATTTTAATACTAATCTAATTAAAATTCCTTCGCTCTCTCTCACGTAAACTCGCATGATCTCAATCCTAAAGTTGAGATAAATTTTCATGGATAATCTCCATAAAATTGTTCTTTAGTCCCGATCTAATTATAATTTAAAAGGTATGTCATAAGTTCCTTTCAGATAAGCCTCTCGCGTAAAATCATGTCTCTTAATTCTAGAGTTGGGACAAGTCTCTCACATAGGTTCTTATCCTAAGGTTGAGATAAGTTCCTCGAATAAGCACGCTTGAGATTATGGACTGTTTCCGATCGGAGATGTTACATGATCTCCCACAGTGTTTTATTTACCAGGACTTCAGATCTCTCCCATTGAGACTCTTTTTTAAACTATAAGTTAGACAAACAATGATAAAAAAAAGACAGAGAAAGATAGATCAGAGCGACATACAACGACAGAAAGAAAGAGAGAGCGATAACTAAATGAGTTGGGAAAAAGCAAACGCGTAGAGAAAGTTAGAGAAAAAGAAACAACATCGAAGAAGGAAGACCAAAAAAATAGAAGGATCCTTTTTCTGATGATCACCCAGAAGGTACATTTTGAAACAAAAAAAAGATAATGATAAATAAATAAATAAAAAATCATTTGAACCACGTGATAAGGCGATAAAGAGCAAATCCTTAGGTGGGCGCATTCTTCGTCTTGTTGAACTCGATCCACTTTCACTTTACCTATCCACTAGCTAGCGGGGAAGAAGTCTCTTAAGAAGGCTGATCAGGGATCCGCGGCCTTTCTTCCGTTTCTCAATATCAACTCTTGGAAGCGCGAAAAGCAAAATAGAATTGTCGGATCTCAGGTTCTCTATTTCACTCCCCGATGGGGGTTCTTTTCACCTTTCCCTACATAATTTATGCTGACCCGTTAGTCACTCTCCGGTCTCTCGACTGTCCGGTTAGTATTCGATCCGATCCATTCGTTCGTAGAGCTATTTATTCGATCGCAGACATTTTTGCAACACCTCTAACAGAGGAACAAATAGCCAATTTTGAGCCAAAAAATGATTGACACAGTTTCGTTGCTTGCTTTTTTATCCTTCATTCAAGTCAGTGGATGAAAGAAAGGTGAATAAGCTGCGCCAAAGATCTTACCATTTCCGAAGGAACTCCTATGAATTGGGGTAGGGTGTGTAGGCCGAAACAATTTTAAGGTCTAGGGGTTATTAACATGGAGGTGTTCAACATTAGTCTGCTAAGCAAATGGTGGCTACGCTATTGCCTTTACTACTCTAAAGAGTTGATGTCACCGAATGTATCAATCCAGCAGTTCTTTGATGCGCCAGTTGTAAATCATGACTGGAAGATCAATCGGAAAGATGTTGAAATATACTAGGGATAATCGTCCAGGTCTTATTGTTAAACAAAAAAGCCGCCCCGCCACAGCAGGCAGGTTGGTTCCTCTGTCGTCGCCGGGGAGCTCTTGGAGAGGAGACCGTAGGATAAGTTGCTAAAACAAAGAGCCCCAGGTGGCGAAGAGCCGACATTGAGGTGCCAAACCTGGAATCCTCCAAGAAGAGCTAGAATGGCAGTTCCCAGCTTCTCGGAGCTGCTATTGCGAAAGACCGCTGACCCTGACGACTTAGCTCCGCTTGGCCCTGCCTCCTCCTCCCCAGGCTTCTTGGAGCTAGGCAATTATCATATTAAACTAACGTTTCCCGTACCTCCTTTCCCAACCAAGTTTTTTAGCAAGGTACGGAATGTATTGTCAAATATTCAATATGATTCCACAAGATCTATTTTCGTTCAAGTAACGGAAGACAAGGAGGTGGCAATGTCGTAGGCGAGGTGGGCGCCGGAGTTGATCCTAAAGAAATACCACTTCCTCATGAATTTATCTTGAATCGGGATGTTTTGATTCAACTTTATCCCAGTTTTGCCGAGGGAGCAACCCCCTTTTTCACCTTGAATTGGTCAAAATACGCAGAATTTCTGAGAAAAAACAGATCGCATCCCGAGATGACAGATCGTGCACAAATACCAAGTTAAAGGAGAAATCTAGAACTTCGAAATGACAGAGAAATCCAAAATTCCTAGGCGATAGAAGAATCCAAATCCTGAGGCAACAAAGGCGATGGAGGAATACAATTCTGAGGCGATGGGAGAAAACACATCCTAAGGTGACGGAGAGGTCAAATCCCGAGGTGAGTGGATCACACAAATCCTGAGGCGGCGAAAAAGAATAAACCTCAAGGCTAGGATAAAATCACATCTCAATGAGATGATGAAGCACAAATCCGAGGCAACGGATCACAAACCCAAGATGATGATCATGCACAAATCCCAAGGTGATATAAGAAAACAAATCTTGAAGCGACAAAGCACATAAATCTCAAGGTAGCGAAGAACACATGTCCCAAGATGATGAAAAATCCAAATCACGAAGAGACAGATAAGAAAAATCCCGAAGTGACGGAGAGGCAAAATCTTGAAGCAACATGGAAGAAAAATCCTGAGGTGGCGAGGGATCACACACATCTCAAAGAAACAAGATTAAATCCCAAGGCGACTAAAAAAATAAAATTATGTAAACAATATATAAATAATAAAATAAAAATTATAAATCTCAAAAGGAGATATACATCATGAGACAAATGAAGCATATAAACATCATTCTGACATGCATGATGCACCCTAAGGAAAGAAAGAGGGTAGTCAAAGAAGAGAAGAAGAGAAGAAGAAGAAGAAGAAGAAAAAGAAGAGAAGAGAAGAAAAAGAGAAGGGTGTTGCTGAAGAAGAAGAAGACTTGAGAAGGTTGCTACTGTAGCAACAGAAGAAGTTAAGAAAAAGAAGATGAAGAAGGGAGGAAGAAGAAGAACGGAGAAGGATGTTGTTGCAGCAATAAAAAAGAAGCAGCAAAAGTTAAGAAGGTGGAATTGAAAAGAGGAAAAGAGGAGAACAGAAGAAGGAGAAAAGAGGAGAAGACTACTATTGTTGCAAATGTTATGAAACAAAGAGAGAGGATCAACCCAAACAGTTTTCTTTTAGGTTTCTTTTCTTTTTTAAGAAATGTACATCAAGAAAGTTTAATGAAACCAACGGCCTCTTGGCCTATTGGTACATGGTCCCTTGTGTAGGGTTGTATTGGTTGGGACAAACCCAGGTTTGAACCCCCACGACCACAAGGTGAGGGCTCGCGCCCAAGGAGCTGCGTTGTCCGCCTCATGACTTTCGGAAGGTGCTTGTCACCTTTGTCAAAAAAAAAAAAAAGTTTCTTGAAATAATAGTACATTTGGTTGTAATTCCAAACGCTATCACCTTCCAACATTGCAAACTTAAGAAAATTTGTTGTGCACGGTTGGTGCTCAAGGAAATGCTTGAAAGAATCTAAAAATAACAATGGAAATAACAAAGTCTGAAATTTATGCAAAGATTATGTCACTATCTCATCTCCAAGAAGAGTCTGGGTTGGAGTATGCAACTCCTCTTGTGGAACCAAATGTTAAATCTCTAAGCACTGCCTTTCTCCATTCCTATCTTGCCACAAAAATGGGCCGCTAGATAAAGTCCCCTTAGTTATCAATGAGCTTAAATTATGAAATATTTCATCAGATTTATTCACTTATAATCTTTGGATTTGTGCTTCTGCTGCAACTTAGGATATTGATGGTATACAAAAGATCCTTAATAAGATGGTTGAAGATACAAGCTCAAATGATACTTGGATTAAATATATGAAATTGGCAGACATATAGATTATTTTTGGTCACCTTATGAACTCAGGTAGCTATCTTGTTGAAGCAGTTAAAAAAAAGAAAAGTCAAAGGGAATGGATAACTTATGTTGATCTTGGGAACACAGAAAGGATAGGTGAAATATGGAGATCTTTGCAAAATACATGACAAAAAAATTACTAAAAAATTATCTATGCATCCTTTCCTCCTATCTTATACTTGGGCAGGGAAAGGAAATCGAAGGCGCTATTGATCAACGGAAAGAATCCAAGGCCCTAATAATGTAGCGAAAGCATGTTGAAGACGTTCGAATCTACTGACAGAGAAAAAGAGTAGAGCATAATTTGTTTATTTCATCAAAAGTTATCGTACAATGAAAGCCTGTGTATAGGCTGCCCCAAACCCTAATTTAACTAAAAATAAGAAATTATGGAAAAACCCTCTAAACAATGATCATAAAGGCCTTTATATTGGCTGCCCAAACCATAATTCAACTGAAAATAAGAAATTATGGAAAAATCACATAAAAATAGAAAATTGTTAAATTGAGCGGCTAAATGACTTAATTTTCTGACAAATCCTCCAAAAATAGAAAATTATAAAATTTAAAATTTCTTCTACTTCTGACGGTCCAACAGGTCTAGAACTCCTCTGCAACCCGTTCTACATCAGTCTCCCATAATTGAAAAGGACTCATCCTCGAGTTAAGCAATTAAGCAGACACTCCATATGGAGAATGATACTTAAATAGGTTAGCAACAGTGAAGGTGGGCGAGATGGCCATATCTGCAGGTAGATCCACAACATAAGCATTATCATTAATTTTCTTCAGGATGGAGAAAGGGCTATATTTCATGGCTGTCAGCTTGTTGTGGTTGCCCGCTGGCAGATGCCCCTTGGGTAAGTAAACCATCTCCAGATCTCTTTCTTCAAACACCTTAGCTTTCCTTTTTGAATCAGTAGTTCCCTTGTATTTGGCATTAGCCTCCTCAAAACTTCTCCGCACCTCGTCTTGAAGATCCTTGATATTGTCTGCTACAATGCACATTCCAAGAAGTTTAGGTAGGGGAACCAAGTCTAAAGCATGATGAGGAGGGCAACAATACACAATCTGGAATGGAGACTTCCCAAGAGATTGATTTTGCATGGTGTTGTGAGCGAACTCGGCTTGAGAAAGAGCAAACTCCCATTGTTTCTACTTTTCAATAAATCTGCCCCCATCTGCTAGAAGTACTGATTTCTTTTGGATTTTGGATCCCCAATAGAAAATTCTTCTTTTATGGGTCCCGACACAATTTTCACGCCTCCCTTCATGAACACATATATATTGTCACACCCTTTGTATGTAGCATCCACATCAAACTGCCATGGCCGCCCCAAAATCATATGGTAGGCGTCTATCTCCACCACATCACACACAACTTCATCGGTATAATACTTTCCAATAAAATGGTTAAAACGACGGATTTTGGTTATCTTTACTTTAGCTCCTCTCTTGATCAAACCAATCTTATAAGGTGAGGGATGTCTCTCTGATGGCAAACCTAGCTTGGTAACCATCATCTTTGACGCAATGTTCGCGCTACTGCTATCGTCGATAATAACATCACACACCCTTTTATTCACAGTGCATCTATAGTTTGGTCTATAGTTTGGAATATATTGTTCAGCTGTGATGACTCCATTTGCTTTAGAGCCAACAAAAGTCGTTGAACCACCAAAGATCGAGACAGCAGCTCCCCTTCATCTCCGCCCGTTATTTCCTCCGCATAGGCCAATTCGTTCTTGTCCTCCTCTAGCTCGTATTTGCCTTCACCTTCAGGCTCTAATAAATTAACAACTCCCCTTTTTGGACACCTGGTTGCCCGCATCTATAGCGCTCATCCGTCACTGGTTGAGCATAAAGGTTACGGAGTGCCACATCTGTTGGAATATTGTTGGATGGCTTGGTTGGACCCCCACTGTTGTTGGTTCCGAGGGTGGTGTTAGGCTAAGGTAGTGTCTGGTTCATCAGGGCTTTTTCCTTACTTAGTGTGTGATCAAAGTAACTCCTTCCAACAGCCTCTAGCTTCGCCTTATCCAATTAAGTCTCTTCTCGAATTTCCAATGCAACGACTTCAAACAAGGTGTAGACCGTTTGCATAGAAACCCTATCATGGATAGCCCATCACAGTCAAACCCAACAACATGTTGCGCATCCATTTCCATCAAGTTATTTCATGAAGATAACCTATGTAACTCCTGATGTGTATTATCTCTCCCACAAGTGCATGGTTTCAATCAAGTAATATAGTACCACAAGGTTAGGGTAGTCGAATCCACAGGGACAAGCTCTTCTAGTACTAATTTGCCTTCTATTATCTAGTCTAAAAATATGAGTGATGGTTTAATCCAAACTAAGAGATCTAAAGAAGAACTAAAGTGAGAAATTGGCAAATTCTAGGGTAAATTAATGTAGAGATTATAACACTGATGCTCTGCGTGCAAACTCCAGCAAGTGCATGGGGTTGCTCAAATAGTAAAGTACCCTGAGGATAAGGTCGTCGATTCCAAAAGGACCAGTAGAGTTAGTACTACTCTGTCTTCTACTATCTCGCCTAAAAATATGAGTGATAATCTAATTCAAACTAAGAAATCTAAAGAAAGACTACGGTGAACAGTTGGCAAATCTAGAGTAAATCAATGCAGAGAACATGGAACCACGGATCTTTGTACCCCGAGCAATCCCTTGCTTGACTAAATTTCTAATACTAGCTATCTAATTAATGTGTTCTTGGACTGTGAGGAACCCTAAATTAGTTTAACCTCAATCTCTCATGCAGCTAAACCCTAATCCCATACGGTGACTCATTGTATGATTTCATTATAAAGTTCTATGATTCCCACTATTAGGTTTTACCCTAATCTGGAAAGTGTGATACTATATACCCGCCCCCTACCATCTATGCCCAGATCTAGCTTGACTAAAATCTCTCTACCTAATCAGGACACTCAGAGATGCAATCGAGGCTTTTTCCCTAACAAACCAAAAACATGAAACATGCATAGATGATTCACAAGAATTATCGAAAAGAAAATCCTAGTATTAAAGAAGAAGGAATTTAATCACAAGTTCATCCTAGAGTTCTAGAGTCTAAGGCAACACAGAATGTTTAGCCTCTCATACTAAGAAAAACTAAGACAAAATCAAAGTAGGAAGATATAATTAAAGATAGATAACTTCCCAGATCAATGCTCCTTCACCTTCAATCTCTGCCTGAAACCCTAGCCATTGGCTGAAGAGTCGTAAAAGTCCCTTTGTAATTTGCATCTTAAGGCCTTTTATAGGCTTCAAATTTACCACACACGGCCGTTTGGCCCCATGTATAACTCTAGAATCTTCTAGAATCGAATTGACGGGGTTTTGGCTAATCCCAATATGTACACGGCCTGCATACGGACTAAACACACCCGTGTCCAGTGTGCATCTAGACACACCCGTGTTAGGGCCGTGCCACTCTCTGTAAAAATGAATTTTCAACTCTTTTTGCTACAAATTGTTGTGATTTTCGCTTCTTTTGTCCGCGGGTTCCTATTTACGTGTTTAATCACAACAAAATACCCAACAAATCACTAAAATAGAGGAATCCTTGCGTAAAGGCAGGCTAAGTGCGTGCAAATATAGTATGAAAATATGTGTAATTATGCACTCATCATAATACCCCCATATGTAAACTTTTGCTTGTCCTCAAGTAAAGAAAATATGACCCACAAGAAAGAAGATGAGTGCATGATCTCCGATCTAAATATAGTTTGGAGTCCCTCCGATGTCCACGAAAGCACAATGTTAAGCACCATGACGGTTTTTACAAAAAAATAGGTCTTGCCTTATACTCATACCCCAACATGTGTGTGTGTGTAGCCCCTCCTAAGGTTTTTCTTATTGACTCAAGCCTGGCTCAGGCAGTTTAGGCCTTATTCACTCACCAATCTTTTTCTATTTGACTCTTTTATTTGGATAGTAGCTGCATACATCCAATAAGGTATCCTTTTCCCGCTGTAGGTCATCAAGTGAACATTTGTGATGCCCATTATCCAACAACTTAAGAGCAGCTTTCAAGCTTCAAAGTGATAGCTCTTTATACCATTTTTTCTATTTTTATTTTCCCGGTAGGGCATCCCTAAGGATCCGACTTTTCAGACTTCTTTTCTTTCATTCTTCCGGTAGAGCATCCCTAATGGATACGGCTATTATTATTATTATTATTATTATTATTATTATTATTATTATTATTATTATTATTATTATTATTATCAAAAAGAAAAGCACTCACTATTGGTAAAACTTGCTAGAATCCAAACTTAAGCGGACAAGTGCCAACCAAGTCAGGGTTTGCGCTCGAAAATTTTGTGGGGTATCAAGCATGGGCAAAACTATATATATAATATGTTGACACTGATATCGGCTTTGCCTCGAGATCAAATCCAACCTCACACCAATGGTTAAATTTTTTTGGATTAGGAACTGAAAACAGTTGGAAATCAAATAGAAATCAGTCCAAAACAAAAGGAGGCACAAAGTTTAATGAGGAAAACCCTCAAAATCAGGGGAAAACCACGGATCTCTCTCATGAGAGTGAATCACACTATGAACTCATTGAAGTTACAAGAAGAATGAAACACTTAAGAGTGGATTTAAGGAAGCAAAAAATAGAGAAGAAGGATGAGTTGCTAGAGAGGTAGGGTTTCGCCGTTCCAGATCTGCCCATTCAATGAAGCCTCTCCTCCTCTTTATAGGTGTTGGATCTAGGGAAACTTGACGCCCAAGTTCGCCAGCTCAGCCCTAGGGGAAACTTAACGCCCAAGTCTGCCAGCTCAGTCCTAGGAGAAGCTTGGTGCCCAAGCTCACCAGCTATCCTTCCTTCTAGAGGCTTCTAAATGGACCCCCTATAGTCCTCTCATTCTGCTTGACTGAGTTCAGTATTGGGATTTTCAAACGAAATCATCTGAATAGAATTTCGAGTAGATGATTCTTTGCAGTGATCCGAACAGGGGGTGTCTTGTGAAGCCGGATAGAAAACACCCTAGTGAATCCGAATGGAATGTAGTGGATCCGAGCAGAATTTTTGAATGAGATTTCTGAATAGAATCGTGTCTGGTCCTAGCTGAGTTGGGTTCAGGTCTGAGTAGAATCCATACTAATCCAAATGGAATCATATGTGAATCCAAGTAGAAGTTTCTCAAATGTTTCCCAAATGCTCCTCCACGTGGATGGCTAGATAGCCGCCACCTATCTTCTCACTTTTACCCCTATCAAAATATATTTTTGAAAAAAAATTGGCACTCAACGCTAATGTCTGCCTAGACATAGAGATGACTTACAATCATTAACTATCATAGATCATCCTAAATAACGCCCATCACAAGCAATATATCAATAGCTAATCCTTACCCCATACTTAAATTGTATGTTGTACACAATATATGCAATGAATGAATATGACATGTAAACCAAAAGAAGGGGAAAGGGATTTGTGAACTTTACTGAATTTGTGTGTGAATCAATGCAGTTATCCTTACCGTGGTGTCCTGTTCAAATTTCAAAACCATGGTATTCCAAATCTTCCTAAGAACATTGAAGGCACAATGGTAAAGCTTAAAATATATATAGAGAGAGATGAATAAACCTGAGTTGGTGACATAAAAAATACTAAAAGAAAATAAAAGTACAAAAGTGGTAAAAAAAAAGAAAAAGAAATTCTAATGATGATCAGCCGTTGAACTCCTGAGTATTGCCTTCATCAGAGTCTTCCTTGGCCTTTATTCCCATGTCCAACGTGAACTCTGCAGGAGCAGATTGCGAGGTGGTATTTAGATCCTGAAGTGATCGGTGATCCTGCAGAGGACTAGCGTTACCCAATGTTGGAAGGTAACTGGGTTAGTTCAAGATGGTGCTGGAGCTGGGGTTGGTGGTGGTAGCACTATGCTGGGCCCAGTTGATGTTGCTAGATCTAGTGGCTCCTCAGGGGCTATGACTCTATAAGTGATGCCGCATAAGGTGCATATCGCTCACAGCATCCCCATTACTCTTAATGTATCCATCGTGATCGGTATCGAGCCCCCGACCATCCTCATCCTAGCAGTGATACCCCATGAAATTAGCCCCATTCCTCGGGCAAGGTGTGCGATATATGGGCCAGCGAAGATAACCTTGACCTGGTGTAAGTTGCTTGGTGGAGTAAGAACTGTGTGACGACCCATCCCAGGTGGATCGGGAATCCCTCAGCTATGCTCGATAGGAATGGGAAGTCCCAGAAGCTGATTACTCCGGTGCTGTCACCCTGCCTTGTAATGGAATAACTAAGAACTGTATGAATGCACCTGATAGTGGGGGAGCGGAAGGTAGAAGCCTTCGACCGCCTTGGGTCATAAATCGGGTCGGTGCTAAGCCAACTCCAGCATGCCTCCTGGATCGCCCCGAGTGGTCTGCTGATGTTGATGTCATCGTACTTGGGAGTCCTGGTAAAATCCTCGTTATAGAGGCCGAGATAGAGGGAAAACCGTGTATAACTAATCTGATAGAGGGCCCTCCTAATTGAAACTGAATCTAATCTCCTCTGTGCCACGAGACTGGCTCTCTGACTATGGTGATGATGGCAAGGACCTCTAGGGTCAACTCCCGATAGGCCATCTCGTCAACAGAAAGAAGCTGGTGCCACCCACCTAGTGCAAATAGTCACCGAACCTCGCCAGCGATGCCCACATCTTCGAGAACATCCTAGTTGATGGTTTGAGCCTCGCCAAACCTTCTATGGCTCAGATGCGCATACTGATTTTTATGAATCAGCTTCCCAAAAATTGGCTCCCAAGGGGGTGGTTGCGAGCTTCCTTCTTCCCTTCGTCGCTTGGATAGCCCCTTCACGAGCCTCTTCCTCAGTGTGTGTTCATGGTACTAGCCATGAGGTAGACGAACACGAGTGTGTGGAGGACGGTGTGGAAGAAAGGGGAACACGGCATTGCTCATCGGCGAAGATGACGAAGCTCTTGTTCAGATCTTGGTAAAGATTCACTGAAATCTTAGGGAAACTCTAGGGAACTTGCAGGGAAAGCTCGGGTGAGGTAGCTGGAGGATAAATTTCTGAGAGAAGGGATAAAATTTTGGTTGTTGGTGGCTCGATTTTGTGTTTTAAAACCTAGATTTGAATTCATCAGGCCGCACAAGGGCTTCACACGACCATGTTAAGGCCGTGTTGAGCCCGTGCCACTGTCGGGTTTCGTGAAATCGCAAGCCGAAAATGACACACCGGTGTAACAAGCTCTCAAACCATGTTGACCGACACAGCCTGCACACGTCTGTAGTGAGGCCGTGTATCTCTCTGTTCTGCCTTCTTCTCTTTCTCGATAGTTACACAGGCGTGCATACGACCGGGTGCTACCCGTGTATCTCTTTGTAAACTCCTAACTCTGACTTTGCCTTATTTTCACCTGCACTTATGCGTTATTGACTCCAAAGATGAAAAATTGATCGTTAAGCACCTTGGCAATCACATAATACCAAAAAATCATCAAAGAATCAAAATCACCACTAATGTATACCTACTTTAAGTCTAAAAGTGAAACTAACTATGAAACCTAACTAGAAACTACTAGACTTGGGTTGCTTTCCAAGAAGTGCTTGTTTGACGTTACTAGCTTGGTGTACCTAGGATGCTCAACGAGGCTCAAATAAGTGGAACCTCTCAGCGTCACCATCGGGAGGTACACTGCCCCCACTACATATGGTTTTAACCGTTGCCTTTTTACCTTGAAAGTTTTCTTGGTTGGGTGCGTGATTTTGATTGCCCCAAGGGGTGAAACTTGGGTTATTGTGTAAGGCCCTGACCACCTTGATTTGAGTTTGCCTGGAAATAACCGAATACTTGAGTTAAAAAGCAACACTCGATCACCTGCCTGGAAATGTCGGTCCTTCTTGACATACTCATCGTGGAATCGTTTTGTGCACTCCTTGTATGCACTCGTATTCTCCTATGTGTTCTAACGCCACTCGTCCAACTCATTCAACTATAATTTCTACTTTTGTTTGGCTCGGTCTAAATCAAAGTTCAATAATTTTTTTGTCCAATATGATCGGTAAATGACATGCTTTGCCGTAAACCAGTCGATATGGAGTGCTCCCGATCGGGGACTTGTATGCTATCCTGTATGCCCTGAGTGCGTCGTCCGATCTTTCTGACCAATCTTGTCTGTTATATTGGACCGTCTTTTCTAGAATTTGTTTCAATTCCCTTTTAGACACTTTGACCTGGCCACTTGTTTGGGGATGATACAGGGTGGCAACCTTGTACGTTACCCAATACTTTTTAAGAATCCTCTTAAATTGGGTGCAGTAGAAGTGTGTCCCTTGATCATTAATGATTACTCGCAGTGTGTCGAATCGAGAAAACAACTTCTTAAGAAATCTGCCTACTACCCTAGCATCATTGGTTGGTAATGTCTAAACTTCTACCCATTTTGATACATAATTTGTTGTCACTAGAATGTACTTGTTCCCATTAGAGTTGGGGAAGGGTCCAATAAAGTCAATTCCCCACACATCAAATACCTCTTGTTGGATTGGGTTTTGGCTCAACTCATCTCGCTTGGAAATGTTACCTGCTCAATAGCATATATCACAAGCCTATACAAACTTCTGCGTGTCTTGGAATATTGTTGCCAAAAGAATCCTGATGCCAACACCTTCTCTACTGTCCGATTTGCACTGAAATGTCCCCCATTAGTCTAATGTGACAATTGTTTAAAATCTTTCATCCTTCTCGACGAGACAGGCATCTTCGAATTATTTGGTCTGCGTAAATTTTATACAAATATAGGTCTTCCCACAAGTAGTGTCTCAAGTCCGAGAAGAACTTTCTTCTTTCCTAGGTTGACAACCCTTTTTGTAGTACTTTTCTCACCAAGTAGTTACCAAAGTCTGCAAACCAGGGAATCTCATTTTCCTTCCTTTCATCCACACAATAGAGTTGCTCATCAGGGAATGCATTATCCACTTCCCCTTCTTCAGCTTTGGCTTGAATGGACCCTTCTAATTGTGATAGAGTTAGCTACCACATTTTTCAGACCCTCGTTTGTCTTTGATCTCAAGATCAAATTCTTGCAATAACAACGACCAACGGATTAAGCGAGGTTTAGCATCAGACTTATTTAATAAATATCTCAGTACAGCGTGGTCAATATAAACAATGACTTTTGATAAAACTAAATAAGGGCAAAATTTATCAAACACATAAATCACTGCTAGTAATTCTTTCTCCGTTGTGGTGTAGTTTTCTTGTACATACATCAATGTTTGGCGCCCGCATCGATATGGGTTATAAGGTTCTATATAAAGATTCTCAGCATAATAAAGAGGGAGAACTCCACAACGGAGGCATATTATGTATTCCATGGTATAAGATCTAGAACTTTTGGTCCTATGGAATATTTCGAGTCTCGCATTGATTTGCCATTATGCTGTAGATATGGAAACGAAAACCATACAAAATTATTTTCATATCTAATAAATTTTCTTGCATTCAGGGAGTTAAAACGAGGTGGGAGAGGCATTCATGTAATTTAACATCTCCGGTATTTCCAGAAATCTTGGGATAGTTAGACTATTGCTATCAGTTTGCCTCCGAAGGTATATTTTATAAAAGTGACAAACAACCCACATATACAAAAAGTAGGAAGGGAAAATTGTCGTAGAAAAGCTGGGACCTCTTCTGTTGTTAGCCATGATATTTAACCTCATGTATATACTCGCTAAAACTACAGGAGCAAAAACAATTTTCTTTCCATATGTAGTATCAAATGCCATCACGAAGACTCATGGTCTAATCATAGGGTGTCCCCTTGGCATGATAAAATAACACATCCAATGAGTTATGAAGGCAACAAGATTAGTATCAAAAGAGGATTTTGGAGGAAGATCGGTCTTTGAGTTATACTGGGAATAAACTCTCTTTCTCTTGGACTCTTTAAAAAAAAGTTTATCCAATCCTCGAAGGACACATCTTTATCATTTCAAGGGGAATTTTGTCTTGCAAGCCATTGAAAAGCGTAGAAGAGGTTTCTCAAAATTGAAAAGTTAGAATTACATCTTGGCAGAAAACGTTGTTGTAAGGGGCAAACTCATCATACATATGCATGTCACCAGAAATATATATAAAGCTCTCCAAGCCGCTTGATGCCCCATAAAGAAATCCCTATATCTCCATACAAAAGATGAAAAGTGTTGGTGTTCAAACACCACAACTCCACTAATGACTTGTAAAAGTTGAGATCACAATCTTAGTGTCCAAACAAAGCTATAATCCCACCTATTAATTCAGCATGAGATAACTCTCTGGAGTAATTGTTAATCATATGCTTAGCCCAATCAACATAGTATGGGATGTCGATAGATTCAATCGTGATAGGATTCCTCCCTCTCCACCCTAGATAATGATTAATAATCTTATGTCCAAGAGATTGGAAAATATTTGAATCTCTCCTTTCCCTTTGGGTTTTAAACACACCACCTTTGTGACAACGGCTCAAAGTCAAATAAGTAGTTTCTAGACGAGTTGAAGGACACTTCACCCACTCTGAATATTTCTCTGTATTATATTTGACTATAGGTTCGGTTGGCCATGAGAATAAAAGAAATTCTGAGGGTTCCTACTTCTCTTACTCAAGAAAATTTTGTGAGAGAAATATAAAGGGGGAACTTGTTTATATATATATAAAAAAATCATCATCATATCCCTAATCTAATTAAAATTTAAAAGGGGTGAGATAAATTCCTTCATGTTTATATAAAAAATATCATCATCATATCCATAATCTAATTAAAATTGTAGGTAAGGTTAGATCTGAAAATTTTTGGATAAACTAGCATGATATCGCGTTTTACTTCTAATATAATTAAAATTTATAAGGAATGAGATAAATTCCTTTGCTTTCTCACATAAAATCACATGATCTCAATCCTAATGTTGGGATAAATTTGTCAGGAACTATTGACTGAACTATGCAAAAACTCAACACCTTTTATTGAAATAAAAGCACAACTTTATATATCCATGCTACAAATCTAACTCAAAGCATAAATCTATCTCATGATAGCATTTTTCTAGCCATGTGATTATCAGAATATGAAATAATTCAAATGAAACAATATCCCTAAAAACAAGGACTTATTTAAAAATATAAAATAGACTAAGTAAATCTTAACTAAAGCAACAAACTCAAATAAACTCTTTCATTCCCTCCTTTAAACTAACTGCAGAATGCAATTAGTTTAAATCTGTAGCTTCACACATTCCCATCATCTTTCTAAGTTTCTGAAATGCTTCTAACTTCAGTGGCTTGGTCATCAAATCAGCCACCTACTCCTAAGTTCCACAATGAACTAATTCAACTTCACCATCCTTTGTAAGATCTCTCAAGAAAGGAAACCACACATTAATGTGCTTACTCCTCCCATGCATGACTGGATTTTTTGAGAGCTTAATCGTTGAACTATTGTCACACATGCATAATGGTTGTGGAATCTTCCTATGCATGACATATCTCTTAAATACCCTTCTCATCCATATAGCTTGACAAGCACAAGCAGTAGCTGTCACAAATTCAGCTTCAATGGTGACAGGGTAACTATGGGTTGTGTTTTGGATAACCATGAAACTACTCCTGAGCTCAAAAGAAACATATACCAAGATGTACTTTTATGATCCTCTACATCACCTGCATAGTCAATATCTGTAAAAGCACAATTTCGACCAGATAGGAGCCCTCGTAACCCTTACCACTAACATAGTCTTCCACCCATATGGGAGCCCTCGTAACCCTTCCTTCTCTCGCATTGGACACTTCTGCATTTACAGGATTAGGTGTATCATTCCTTGTTGCCTGATCTTCTCCTTCTTCACTGCCTTCATTAGCTGCTTCATTATCATTCCATGTTGCCTGATCTTCTACTTCTCCACTGCCTTCATTAGGTGCTTCATCATTTCATCCATTTCTGCCTCAAGTTCTTATGTGTCGGTCTCATCACCCCATTCAATATCTAATAGCAGCTGTTTTTCATAGATTGCATCCCGCTCCCATTATTTGTCTTCCTCAAAAACTACATCTCTGCTAGTCACCATGCTTTTAGATATTGGATCGTACAACCTGTAGCCCTTTGACTCTTCACTAACTCCTAGAAGCACACATCCAAAGCTCTTGTTCTCGAGCTTAGTCCTCCTAGCATCTGGCACGTGAACATGTGCCACACACCCAAAGACTCGAAAATGTTCTACTAAGGGCTTCATACCAGACCACACTTCTTCAGGAGTGATATTCTTGACAGCTACTTTTGGACTTCTGTTTAAAACATATATGGTCCAATTCACTACCTCATGCCAGAAGGTTTTAGGAATCTTCTTTTTTGAGAGTATTGACCGAACCGAATTCATTACTGTCCGGTTTTTTCTCTCAGCCACACCATTCTATTGTGGAGTATAAGCATTAGTAAGCTGTCTTTTGATACCACACTATTTGCAAAACTCTTTGAACTCATCTGAGTTGAATTCACCCCTCTATCGGTGCGTAGACACTTGATATACATGCATGTCTCCTTCTCAACCAGTTTCTTAGAGCATTTAAATGAATTTAAAGCTTCTGACTTTTCTACTAAGAAATATACCCATGCTTTTCTATTAAAGACATCGATAAAGCATAAGGCATACCTCTTCTTGCTATTTGATGTAGGAGTCACTGGACCACAGATGTCTGCGTGTACGAGTTGCAGCGTCTGAGTTGCTCTCCATGCACTCTTCTTAGGTATAGAATCTCTGTGTTGCTTCCCCTTTAAACAATCAATACACACCACTGTTGTAGGAGGAAGATGAGGCAGTCCCTATACCATATCCTTGATTTACAAGGTTTTTAGTCCTTTATGACTTAAATGACCATATATGCTATGCCATAAGTGAGTAAGATCTTGTGCACTTGTGTGGAAATAGACTGCCTTCTTCTCTTGTATATTAGCATATAGGATGAACATCTGATTTGAGGACATGGTGGCTTGAATGATCAAATCTTTGTCGGCGTTGTAGATCTTGCACATTCCTGCATGGATGATAACTTTAAGTCCCTTTTCCTATAATTGTCCTATACTCAGGAGATTGTTCTTCAACTCTGGCACATAAAAGACTCCTGTGATGATATAGTTACAACCATTCACATGTAATTTGACACTTCCTCTTCCTTTTACTATCATTCTGGTGTTATTCTTGAGCATTACATATTGCCTGAACGTCTCATCTAATTCATTGAACATCATTGCATCTCCACACATGTGATTGGAACAACCCGAGTCCAAAAACCATGCCTGCTCATGCTTGGTTTTCATGCTCTTCTACGTTGGCCATTAACAACATCTCATCATGCTCATCTAACTCGGCATAATTGGCTTTCTTATCCTATATAGGACACTCATATTGAAAATGGCTGAGCTTGTGACATCGGTAACATTCCACAGTGGCGTTATTGAAAGCTTGTCGCCCTCTTCCTTGACCTCTTCCTTTGAAATTGCCTCTGCCATGTCCTCTTCCTCCATTTCTCTCATCCACAGTCACTTTCAAGGCCTGCTCTTCTCCATTACTCCTATGAAACTTCTGTTCATCACAATGAGTGAACTCTGCAGTTCATCAATTGTGAGTGCATCAATATCCTTAGATTCTTCGAATGAGACAACTACATAATTGAACTTTTCCATCAAAGTTCTAAGGATCTTTTCCACAATGGTAACATCTCTCATTTGTTCTCCATTCACCCTCATCTTATTACCTACTATCATCACATGTGCAAAGTATTCAGTAATACTCTCACCAACCTTCATTTCCTGAGTTTCAAAATCTCTCCTTAAAGCTTGTAGAACCGAGCGCTTCACCCTAGCACTCCCCTCAAATTTCTTCTTAATCAAGTCCTAGATCTTCTTAGCAGTGTCTTTTTCCAATATGGTTTAATTCCATAATGGTTCTATCAATTGATTGGAAAAGGTAGTTCTTCACTTTAAGATCCTTGAGCTTTAACTCCTTAAGCCTTTTTTGCTACTCCTCTATCACACCTGCTTCTGCTTTCGGCTCCTCATACCCTATTTCAACCAAACTCCAATATTCCTTAGACCTTAAGAAGTTTTCCATAAGCATACCCCAATGGTCGTAATGACCATCGAAGCGTGGAATAGCTGGTTGAACGAAAGAACCTTCACTTGACATCTCTCTCAAACTCTCTTGTGTTTGCAAGTTAATTGAAAGACTGCGGCTTTCCCTTGGCTCTGATACCACTTTGTCAGGAACTATTGATTGAACTATGCAAAAAATCAACACCTTTTATTGAAATAAAAGCACAGCTTTATATATCCATGCTACAACTCTAACTCAAAGCATAAATCTATCTCACTATAGCATTTATCTAACTATGTGATTAACAGAAGATGAAATAATTCAAATGAAACAATATCCCTAAAATCTAGGGCTTATTTAAAAACATAAAATAGAGTAAGTAAATCTTATCTAAAGCAACAAACTCAAATAAACTCCAAAATTTTCATGTTTAAACTTGGTAAAATTGTTTTTTAGTCCCAATCTAATTCAAATTTAAAAGGGATGAGATAAATCCCCTTTGGAATAAGCCTCTCACGTAACATTTGGTATTCATGTTGTAGCATCCCCAATAGAACAAGATGAGGCATGGATTTTCCAACTACCATTGAATCATGATTCATGGAGGTGTAGTGCAAAAGGGGGCATCTATCCATATGTGCTTTGTTTGTTATATTCAGTGTGAGAGAAGAAGCTCAAACTTTTGAACAGCTTGTCTAATATAATTGCAAGGAATGCATGGATCCAATTGAAAGAAAGCTACAAGACATTGAATTAGATTCATGGTTAAGATTTGGCCAAGAGAAAGTTTTGGTTCAAAGTTGATTAGATATTGTACATTGCACAACATCTCACATGAAATATTTGTGGCATTGTGGTACATCAGTACATGCATATGTTCATATATTCCTATGTTAATTATTTGGGTTTTCTTTTTTCCTTTTAAGAGGTTTTTTTTCCTTACATGCATTTTGATTTTTATGAAGTATTATTAGATGACAAGAGTATCTAAAACAAGATGATTCTAGTTGTTGAACAAGCAATTCCAACTAAAGATGATTGGCAAGTGTGAAATTTGTTGGTCTTGTCTATGATTTTCTTAATAAATTATTAGAGGACTTGACAAAAGAGGACTAGCATGTGTGAATCCATCGGTTTGTTGGTATGTCACAATTTATATATGTTAATTTGATATGAGATTATTATTTCTAAAATTCATCGTCGGTTGAGTATATAAACTCTTGATCTAGGATTACCTTCTCCTTCTAGTAAAATTATAACTTTTGTTCATATATCATTGCTTATGTTTGATAGATGTCAAATTATATATATATAAACTCTTAATCTCCTAGACTTGGCTAACGAAGATCATCACGTGTGGATTGATTATTGGTTGGTTTGTACTAATTATGTTTGTTTGATGTCATATTATTATTTCCGCAAATCATCATTCCTCGACTATGTGAACTCTTGATCTGAATTCTCTTTCTTCACCTAGGTAATTAAAAACATATTAATTTTTATATTCCAGATAACTTGACCAAAGTTGATTGTAATGCATGAAGATAGTTTTTTTTTTGATAAAATGGATAAACCACATTCTTTATTTAGATAAAAGACGGTTACAAAGTTTGATCCCTTTTTGGGATCGATACAAAGAGAGGATGTGTCTCTCAGAACCCGAACTAGCCCTTGTCCTGGTGTCTCGTCGACCCTGCGGGGGACCCTCTAGTCCGCTTGTGTATCTTTGAAGTCTCTCTCTGGCGAGTGTTGCGGGCCTTCCTCCCTAGTGAAAGCGAGACTCCTCTTCACAATAGACTCCATCGCAATCAGCTTTGGCCTCTTGGAGGGGTGAGCTGCATCAAACCAAGATAGTGTTAGGAAGTCAATGTCGCGGATTGTTTTCGAGAAAACACGACGTTTGTCCTGAAAGCATCTCC
Organism: Dioscorea zingiberensis; assembly: GCA_026586065.1. NCBI lineage: Eukaryota > Viridiplantae > Streptophyta > Magnoliopsida > Dioscoreales > Dioscoreaceae > Dioscorea > Dioscorea zingiberensis. The sequence continues at coordinate 51,086,043 of CM048819.1, forward strand.
TATTGCGTTCCAACCACACTATCCATATGGTGGCTATAGATAACAGGTTCCATTCCATCCTGAGATCCCTTGGCAAGCAATTAGATAGCGATGTTGGGCCCCACAAATCTTTTAGTCTCTCTCTTATTTTTGCCTATATGAGATTATTACTTCTACATGCATACAAATGTAAACTCTAAATCTATTTTTTTTTTAGCTTTAGTACAAAAAAATTCAAGTTGTTTTATTTCCAAAATGTAGTTGTCACATGCTTGTAACCAGTTCCATCACAAAAGGTACAAGATACCTAATTGAATATTATATACATTTTTAAAATTTATTCATGATATTAATTTTTTTTATATTATTTTGATTTTGTGCAACTCAACCATCCAAACGTCTTGTCCAAATTTTAATAAAAAAGAGTTTGGAGTTTACCAAAGAAATCCCTCAACAAGGAATAGGTGATGAGGGTGATAGGGCGTTCAAGAACAACACACCGATGGGCCCAACCAGGCCAATTAATTACTGCCCGCTTTTACTTTAAACATAATGTTTGATCTTTTTTTTCTTACAAAGGTGACAAGCGCCCACCCATGTGGAAGTCAGGGGCGGACAGCGCGGTCCCTACACGTGTGTCCTCATCTTGTAGTCGTGTGGGTTCGATCCTGAGTTCTTTCCAACCATCTACCCTCTACATAAGGGACCCCTACAAATAGGCCAAGAAGTGGTTGGTCCTAAGTGTAATCTTTTGTAATTAATCTGGATATGTAATGTATATATATTGAAGGTAGAATGGAGATTGGAGACATAACATCAGAAGGCTAGCATTTAGCACAAGGTAGGTCATCTAAAGGCAAAACAAGCATTCAACATGAACAGGTATGGTGGGGGTTAGTGCTGTTGAAAGGGGCTGCCTCTCCACCACCCTCAATCATTCTCAAAATCACCTTCTACTAGTTAGGGTGCTACCTCTCACTTGAATCACTCCTTGTGTGAACTGTGGCCTTCCCTCCTTTAATTGAGAACAACACCACCACAACATGCAGAGAAGAAGCTACCAGCAGTACTCCATGTCCACACAAAGCACCTCCTCTGCAACTAGTACTCCCTCCTCACTCATCTCCACCATGGCTCGCCGGCGCAAAGACTCTGATGAGATCGATGTCTTCGAGGCGGCAAGATACTTCTCCGGTGGCACTGACAGCAATGCGAAAGCAATTAGAAGTGTGGTTGGTGCTCATGGGGGGAAGAGAGAAGAGAGATATGCTTGGAGGCCATTGAGGAAGAGCTTAGACATGCCAATAAGGCAAACGATCTCTCAACCTCCTCCAAATTATGAGAAACGAATCATCAATGAGAAGAAGAGCAGTAAGCAACCAAGCTCACCTGGTGGCAGGCTTGCATCATTCCTCAACTCATTATTCAGTCAAGTTACATCGAAGGTGAAGCACAAGTCTTCTTCATTGAGGAAGGATGACTGCGAAGAGATTAATCATGGTGAGAGGAGGAGGAGAAGGAACAGCACCAGCCAGTACTCTCCAAGCCAAAGAGCCAGCACTTCTACGAAGGTTTACAAAGTTATCAATGATGAGAAGAAACCTTTGGGAAACGGTGTTATGGAGAAGAAAGAGGTTTTGAAGATGATCAGTAGAGAAGATGATGGTGGGGAGAGTGATTCAAGCTCTGATCTGTTTGAACTGAAGAACTATGAGCTGAGTGATCATCATGTGATCTCAACTACTGATTTGCCTGTTTATGGTGCTACAAACATGAAGGCCATTAAGAGAGGCTGCCAATGCTAGCTAGTGCTGCTTCTTCATATATATTGATTAAGTTATCTTATTATGAATGAAACCCATGCTTATTTTCTTTGAACAAGTGTTTGTTTTTTATTGAGCAAGTGATCAAGATGTATCCCATGATCTTGATAATATGCCCTCTTGATCAGGTACAATTTCACACATTCATTGGCCAATCCCTTAAACCCAGTTCACCTTGCTTTTTTCAAAGAAACTTTAAGGTTTTTGAGTAACATGCATGTACATAATTGGTAGGTAGGTGACAAGATGAGTATATATGGGGCACTGAATTCAAATCTTGTGACTTAATAAAGTTCAAGTTGAGAAGAAGATAACTCGATCTCATGTCTCTTCACAACTGAACCAAACTATGGAAGCGCACTAAAGTCACTAATTTTCCCTAATTGAGGATTTTGGAATGAAACCTGTGGTAGCTAGCTAGTATTTATAAACACTAAAAATGCCTATCTATATATAAACTTGATTAGTGTGACCAATAAATAACTTTACCACTAAACTTTTGCATCAATATTTTCTAGAAATTAAAACATTCATCAAGAGGCGGAGAAATCAGCATGCAACTTTAATTGATTGTCCACTTCAATTGAATATGGAGTGGCATTGTAAGCTAATGAGGGAACAAGCTCCATTATAGGATGGAAAGACAAGATGTTCCTGCCCACCATCTCAACAACAATGTGTCCACTGATGGAGGTACTTGTACTTTGTGTTAATTATCTCTCAGTTAGTATTATATATCCTTCAAAGGAGTATATATATATGTATATATAAATAGAGTAGTGATAGAATGAGGCCGGCCGCAAGTAATGGAAAGACACGTGGCATCCATCCAGATGTGGAAGGTCATTTGGATCATCTCCCTCGCTAGTCCCAAAGGGTTAAGTCCCTTCGGCTTAAGTCCCTTCAGCAATCTCCTTTAGAAAGTCAAGGCCCCTTGGCACCTTCTGTCAGGAGAATTTTCAGGCGCCCTCCCTCCTCGGGTTGAGCCTGGTTCAGCCACGGAAGAAGCACAGTGTTTCTCCAGCAAGGGTCCAACGGTTAAAACAAGGACACGTGGCTCTCCAGGATCACAATACGCAAATCACAACCAGATGAGGGAAGTCAATTACACCGCGGATATTGGGGTTGGATTCGGGGCGAAGGCGCAGATTTAGGAGGCGAGGGCGGGATTTCACCCCCTTGGTTTTAAAAAGACTCCTCCAACCCAAGAAGTCCAGATGATCTTGACCAGGCCTCCACCTTCATCTAAAAACCCTTCTTCTTCTTCCCCCCGATTGTATGATGCAAAATTAGTGGATTTATTTAGCCCCAACAGTCAGGGCTCTTGGTTTTTCCCCGATTTGAGGGTTTTTACGTTAAACTTATGCCTCACTCTCTGGTTGTTCGATTTTTCTCTTTGACCTTCTTATTGTTCTAAGTCCTAGCCTTCAAATAAATTCAACGGTTAGAGTGAAGTCGGGATTCAAACCGATTTTTACCCTAACAGTTTGGCGTCGTTCGTGGGAACTTGGACAAAAAGCTTCATGGCTACTACTAGGAAGTCAAAGAGAATCCTCTAGGACAAGCAAAGGGAAGCCGAACCCTCCGACGCCACTCCTCAAGCAGAAGAGGCTCCGCCGGCCCTTGAACAGGTACCGCTCGCAGCCGAGCCAAGGTCATGAGTCCCCAGCCAAAGCGACGACCCGCAGAAAAGCCAGTTCCGGGTCTTAGAAGAAGGACTCGAACACCTAACTCAAGTCTTGGAGATCGCTGAGCGCAATGCACCCCATGCCGAGGCTCCACCTGCGATTCCTGCTCGTCCATAAGGTTGGGGGAGATCAGTTACCCGCTCTTCACCGAGGCGACGAAGGCGGTCCGGTCGAAGAAGTGCAACCCCTTCATCAGGAAGTTCCGGGTCCTATCGGTCGCCAAGGGGAGGAGACCGGAGGGAGTCCCCGATGCAATGTAGGAGGCATGGTCGCGGACCGGAGGAGAACGCTTGGGGAAGAAGCAGGTCCCCCAACTGGCGTAGCCGCAGACCCGCCTCACCTTCACCTCGTTGACGAGGCCATTCTCCTCGACACGAGTCTCCAACTCGTCGTTCTCCGCGAGGGGATCGACTCCGGCGCTGTTTAACAGACAGAGAAAGGGTCATGAGAACCATCCCAAGGCTCCCGTCTCCTTTCATCCGGGATATATGGGAGGTCCCATTCCCAGACAGCTTCAGAATACCAAACATCATCCCGTACGACGGCAGCACAGATCCTCAGCAACACCTGGAATCATACAACACGAAGATGATGGTTAACAATCTTACTGAAGCTACTCTATATCGAGCATTCCCGAAGACCCTCACCGGGAACGCTTACGAGTGGTTCAAGAGCTTACAGACCGGCAGCATAGCCAGCTTTGAGCAGTTAGCTGACCTCTTCTCCCACCGCTTCGCCCACAACAGGAAAACGAAGAGGAACCCGATGATACTTCTCAGGTGCAAACAGAAGGAAGGAGAAAGCCTAAGAGACTACCTCGGGCGCTTTAAAGACGAGCTGGCAACCGTCGTCCACCAGGATTCGTTCCTGGTCATTGGGGCAGTGGCAGAGAGACTTGGAGATGGGCCGTTCAGGGATGAACTCTCGCGAAAAGCCCCTAGAGACTTCGCCGAGCTCCTTAATTTGGCCGAGAAGTTCATTGCCTCAAAGGAGATGAAAGCTGGGTGGAGAGAAGAAGCCCTGCATTGGGAAAGGATATTCCGCAGGCATGAGCCCTTGAGAGGTAAGTACTGAGAGCCTCAGCGGGGAGAGACGAGGAGGGACCCTCCTAGAAGAGATGCTGACAAGGGCTGAGATAGACCCTCCCGAGCAGGGGACCGAGCACCCCGAACAAGGTATAACAACTACACTCTTCTCAATACCCTTTGGAAAACATTTTGATGCAAATTCAGGACTAGAACATCCTTAAGCAGCCCCACCCGATGAAGGATTCTGGTCGAAGGCAACTTAGCAAAGAATTCTGCGCCTACCATCAAGGCAAGGGGCATGCGACTGAGAATTGCTTCCAACTAAGGGTGCAATAGAAGATCTTGTCCGAAGTGGGAGGCTCGGGCATTATCTGGTGACAGGCCAAGTTGGAGAAGGCTCCTCGTCTAGGTGGCAGGAACCACCTGAAGAAGAGATACCTGTTCAATTCATCGCGGGAGGACCGGGGTACGGAGGGGAAAGCTCATCTTCCCGGAAGAATCATGCACGGGTAGTGGGTGCGGTACAAGACACTTCCTCCACAAAAAGGCCTCGCCCATGTCCATCAAGTTACAACGGCATCCTAAGAACGCCATCCTAAGACACTCCAATTGCCCCCCCCCCCCCCCCACACCCACCCACCAAGTGGCCACTGCTCGGGTCAACTTCCTAGTCGTCCGATGCCCATCAAGTTACAACGCCATCCTAAGAAGGCCTTCCCTCAACCTCTTAGGAGTGGTCGTTTCTACCGGTCATCTGAAGCTGAAATTCCCAATCGAGTCCGGTTGTGGGGAAGTAAAAGGAGACCAATCTGGCTCACGCCAGTGCTATGCGACTATGCTCAGGAACCCAAGAGAAGGAAGCGGCAAAGCTATTGAGGCCTTGATAGTTGAAAAAATGCAAGGAGAGGACGAGAAGAGGGAGGCACGCCGACCCACTCCTGTTGAAGACTTGAAGGCACAACCCTTGAAGAAGCTCAACCCGAGCATACTGTCAGCCTTAGGGCCGAACTCGGTCCAGAGCTACAAAAGGAGCTGATGGCCTTTTTGAGAAGCAATTTAGACGTGTTCGCATGGTCGGCCGACGAGATGCCAGAGGTCCCGCGGAAAGTTATGGAACATCACCTCAATGTGGACCCTGAACACAAGCCGGTATTGCAGAAGAGTAGGAACTTCGCACCGGACCAGCTTAAGGCTGCCGAGGAGAAAGTGGACAAGCCGCTGAAGGCTGACTTCATTAGAGACGTATAATACCCGAAGTGGTTATCAAACGTTGATCTGGTTAAGAAGTCCACAGGAAAGTGGCGCATGTGTGTTGATTTTACTTATCTCAATAAAGCTTGTCCTAAAGAATGTTACCCTCTGCCTCACATAGATAGTTTAGTCGACTCCACATCAGGTTATGAGATGCTTAGTTTCCTCGACGCTTTCTCGGGATACAATCAAGTCCGGATGGCCGAGGCGGATGAGGAGAAGACTTCATCACCAGCCGAGGAACCTACTGTTACAAGGTCATGCCCTTAGGGGTGAAGAACGCAGGGGCAACCTTCCAAAGGCTGGTAAACAAGGTGTTGAAAAACCAAATTGGAAGAAACATCAAGGCCTATGTGGACGACATCCTTGTCAAAAGCGAGAAGGTTGAACAACACGCCGCTGACCTGGCAGAGACATTTAGGGCCCTTCGGGAGCATGGTAAGAGCCTAAATCCAAATAAGTGTGCCTTCGGAGTCCGATCGGGGAAGTTCTTCCGCTTCATGATTACACAACAGAGAATATAAGCAAACCCCGAGCAGGTCCGAGCCATCGTCCAAACAAGGTCTCCAAGAAACATCAAAGAGATACAAAGGCTCAATGGGCAACTGGCCGCCCTTGTGCGCTTCATATCCCGGTCCGGGGAGAAGAACCTACCTTTCTTTCGAGCTCTGCAGAAGGTACCGAAGCTAGAGTGGACGGAGGAGTGCGAGAAGGCCCTAGCCTAACTGAAGACTATCTTCAGTTACCCACGCTGCTGGCTAAACCAAAATCTGGGGAAAATCTCTTCGTCTACCTGGCAGTCACGGATTTGGTGGTCAGTTCTGTACTCCTGAAGGAAGAGGAGGGGCTATAGAAGCCGGTCTACTACACTAGTAAAGTTCTCACTGACACCGAGTCGAGGTATCTCCCACTCGAGAAACTGGCCTATGCACTTGTCGTCTCGGCCAGGAAGCTTTGCCTATATTTCCAAGCTCACAAGATCATAGTGCTCACCAACCAGCCCCTGCGGCAAAGCCTTCACCGGCCGGAGACCTCGGGGCGGTTGACGAAATGGGTAATTGAGCTTGGAGAATAAAACATCACCTACCAGCCACGCACTGCTATTAAAGCCCAGGTATTGGCCGATTTCATTGCCGAACTAACTGTGACAAGCACCGAAGACGCTTCGTCCGAGGAACCTGTTGGGGCCGAGGAGCCCCCCTCTTCGAAGTGGATCCTGTACATAGAGGGTTCGGCGACATCTGCGGTGCCGGGGTGGGGATCGTCCTACACTCCCCCTCGGGATGGAGCATGTCAACTATCTTGAAGCTCGATTTTAAAGCTACAAATAACAAGGCTGAGTATGAAGCTATCATAGCAGGTCTCCAGCTAGCCCGGGGTCTAGGAGTGAAAGACTTACAAGTCCACACAGATTCTCAGCTAGTGGTGGGCCACCTAACTGAGGAGTTCGAAGCTAGGGAAGATAACATGGTGAGATACAAAGCAATGGTAGAGAAGCTGATTTCCTCATTCCGGGATTTCCATATCATCAAAATCCCTAGATCTGAAAATCAAGAAGCCAATCTCCTGTCCAAGCTTGCTTCTTCGGACGCAGATAACGGAAGGCTCGTTAATCTGCAATACCTGGCGACGAGAACCATCGAGTGCAGGCCCGAAGGAGAATTGATGGAGATTGCGGGTGAACCAAGCTGGATTGACCCAATACTGAGTTACTTACAAGATGGGACACTGCCATCAGACGTGAAGCAGGCACTCCAAGTAAAAACCAGAGCGACCCGGTATAGCGTCGTGGACAGACTGCTCTACAAAAGGTCTTACACTCTGCCCTTCCTCGGATGCCTGAATCCTTCCGAGGCGAGCCAAGTCCTTCGTGAAATACATGAGGGGATGGCGGGGGACCACTTAGGGGGGAAGGCCCTTAACTATAAGGTCCTGCGATAGGGATACTATTGGCCTACCCTCACCAAGGACGCTAAGAAGTTTGTTAAAAGGTCTGATTCTTGCCAGCGACACTCCAACATACAACAACGTCCAGCTACCTTGCTATCACCTATTGTCAATACAAGGCCCTTCGCGTTGTGGGGGTTGGATATCCTCGGCCCCTTCCCCGTGGCTACACGGCAACAGAAATTTTTAATAGTAGCGATCGACTACTTTACCAAATGGGTAGAGGCCGAGCCACTGTCGTCTATCACGGAGAAGGCTAACCGAAGCTTCCTGTGGAGATCAGTCATATGCCGCTTCGGCATCCCCGTAGCCTTCATTACTGGTAACGGCCGCCAGTTCGATAATGCTACCTTCAAGGCCTTCTGCGCCTAACTTGGGATTCAGTCCAGGCTCACCTCCGTTATTTACCCTCAGGCGAATGGACAAGTCGAAGTCACCAATCGCACCCTCCTTCATAGCTTGAAGACCCGAGTCCTCCGGAATGGTACAAGTTGGGTGGAGGAAATTCCAAGCACATTGTGGGCTTATCGCACCACAAACCGAAAACCAACAGGCAAAACCCCATTTGCCCTCGCCTTCGGTGTTGAAGCGGTCATCCCAGCGGAGGTTCTGGTGCCCACCCAGGGGACGCAAGAGTTCGATATAGCGGAGAATGAAGAGCAACTCCGAGCTGAGCTCGATCTCCTTGAAGAAAGGAGAGATTGCGCCAACATCAAAGCTGTAGCGTACCGCCAGAGTGTTAGGCGCCTCTACAATTCTCGGGTAAAGGAGGTGACTTTCCAGCTAGGCAACTTAGTCTTGCAAGCGAACCAGTTCCAAGGCAACAAAAGCCGAACGGGTAAACTGACCCCCAATTGGGAGAGGCCCTATCTAGTTCAAGAAATTGTAAGGCCAGGGACCTATCGGCTCGCCAAGGTCAATTGGCAAAGGCCCAAACGTCCCTACTACTCCGAACATCTATGGCGGTACTATCAATAAAATTGAATCCTTGCTCCTAAATATTTTGTTCATTATGTTATTATCTACGAAAGCCCTTCGTGAGCGCCCCCTCGGCCCGAAGATATGTCCCCCTCGAATGCTGACCCCACGCGGTCATAGCGCTTCAGGGGGTATCTACAAAAGCCCTTCGTGAGCGCCATAGCGTTTCGGAGGATATCTATGAAAGCCCTTCGTGAACGCCCCCTCGGCCCAAAGACATGTCCCCCTCGAATGCTAACCCAACGCAACCATAGCGCTTCAGGGGATATCTACGAAAGCCCTTCGTGGATGCCCCCTCAGCTCGAAGGCATGTCCCCCTCGAATGCTGACCCCATGCTGTCATAGTGCTTCGGGGAATATCTATGAAGGCTCTTCGTAAAAGCCCTTCAACCCGAAGGCGCATCGCCCGTGAAAAACCAATTCAAGGCAACCACCAACGGATGTCCTGCCATGATAGCGCGCTCGCACTCTCCGGTCGTATGTTTGGACTAGGAAGCGGATGGAAGAATCACACAAACAAAGTGGTCTCGCTTATCCGAAGAGCGCCCAGGATCCCCACAATCAGTAGCAAGAAAAGAACAAAAGAACATAGAAAGGGAAAAAACACAACACAGATAAGACCACAACACTTTATTTAAACTTAGAAAAGGAGTACAACCCGCCCGAGTTTTACACTGAAAAACCAGAAAAAGGGGAGGACGACGAGGCTCAACCCTCGTTCGGGAGGGCGTCGGGGCCACACATCTTTATTCTCCCGTCTCGGCCAAGGACCTTTACTTCAAGTACATGACCGGCAGAGTGGAAGAAATCAAGCACTCATCGGTAGACGCACGGTGGTCCACCAAGAAATCTGATAGTCGTCCGTGAGCCATAGCCTGCTGTTGACCCTTTCACGGACTAGGGTAACGTCGCAGTCACGGCCATTTGGGCCCTTCAACCATCCCCGCCCAGGCTCCACAAGAGAACGGAATGATGGAGGAATCAAAAGGCAGTCAATGGGGCCCTCGGACTTGATTAGTACACGAAAAGATGGGCGGAAGTCAATATCCATACCGTTCAAAGATCAAGTAAACTATTAGGGACTCAATCCCCACAGGATTTATAGGCCCGACCACACTGGTAGCAGTAAGGAGGCCTAGATCTCCGGGATGAGATCGTTGGAACCGGAAACCGTCATTATTGAAGCAATCATAGCACGAGTCCAGATGAAGTGTTGGAGACAACAACAGGCGTACGGGCATTGAAGTAGAAGTCCAACCGTCACTCCCCCGCACTCCTTGAACCGCTTCAGATCGTAGTCTCCTCGCTTAAGGAAATCTCGGCTCGAGCTTAAGCCCCGCATCCTCGAGAATAAGGCGCGGACACTCGCAAAAGCCAATAGACAAGGAGGACAAGATACAATGTGAAAACACACAAAACTTCACCAAAACAACAAAATAGAGTTTTGGCGGGAGGAAAATTCTAACTGTTAATTATTCCTTTACAAAAAGCTTGCCTACAAAAGATCGACATGAAATCCTAGGCATCTACACGTCAACAGCCGCAAGCACGTCGGCGGAAGGATTAGAGAAAGCGGTTCCTTCGGCGGGCGATGGGTCTTCAGCATGCGCTTCCTCGGCAGGGGCAGTTACACCAGGCGTCTCAGTAGAATCAGTCGCTTCTTCTTCGGGAACGGGCTCGACGAGGTCATCGGCGAAGGGCTCGTCCTCAAACTCGGCATCCGGGTCCTCACCAGACAGGATCTTCAATCCCTTCTTGAGGGCCAAAGTGCTGAAGTCCACATCTAGCTTCTTCAGCACCAGCTCCTTAAGGACTCGGAAGCTTTCCTCGGATCCGAACTTGACCCCCACCAAGTAGCCTCCATCTTCCTCCAAGCGTTCCTCCAGCTCCTTTACCCGCTCCTGGTGCAGCCTCAGGGCCTCCCGCTCGGCGGTTAACTCAGCCAAAGCCCTCTTTTGTTCGGCTTCAGCAACATCCCTCTCAGCAAGGGCAGACTCAAGGAGATGCTCCTTTTCTCTCAAGACTCGAAGGGACTCGTCCTTCTTCACTTCCAGATCGGTAATAGACCTCCCTTTCTGAGCAAGGTCAAAAGACAGTTGCTCGACCTGTTCCTGCAAAGAAGTGCACTTCCCCTTGGCCGCGATACGCGCGTCCTGCAAAGCCTGCTTCGTCTTCTCCGCCTCCGCCTTCCCAGCAGAGAGACCTGCGACTTGCTTCAAGAGGCCGTCAACCTTATCCTTCTACCTGTCCCTGGCAGCCATCTTATCCTTCTACCATTCCCTGGCAGCCATCATCTCAATGCAGTGCTGGATTGATAGCTCTAGGGAGGCACAGGCCTTCTCATTTTCTTTTTCCAGTCGGGTGATCACCGCCTTGAACACCTCAACGTCAGCTTCTAAACACCTGATCCGAGCACGAGAGCTGTCCTTCTCCGCAAGGATCTTAGCGGCCGTCTCCACCAATACGCCAGCCTGAGTATGAAAACATATACAGTGTTTAACTCCAACATATTCGGGAATTAAAGGGGCGATGACTGAAGAAACACTTACGAAGGCCACGTTGAGCCGCAGGTGGTCTGCGAGGTCGTCCTCATCGAAGCGCCAAAGCATGGATTCGGCCTTGTCCGTCCGAAGGAGCTCCAAGGAAAAAGCGGCGGTTGCGGGATCATGGTAAAATAACCCATTAATAGGGTAAATCACCACCTTCTTCCGCTTCTCCGAACAGGAGGCAACTGAAGGGTCCTCAGCGGTTGAACCCTTCCCGCCTCTTCACACCAAGGCCTCGGGAGAAGGCCTGGTGCACACTGCCCTCGCACCTCCCTCGTGCAAAGCCCCTCTGGAAGGGTCCAATCCCGGGGCAACCCCCTTGCGGCAGCGGGCGGCATGTCAACCAACCTCGTCAACCTCCCTTTTCGTTTAGGAGGAGGATTGCGCTCCGCAATCTCACCACCTCCTTGCTTCGTTGGTGGAACGGCTGGCTCCTCATCCTCCTCGTCGGTGATGACAATTGGTGTAGAGGGGTCCTCGCGTCCCATCTTCAAGACCACCTGTTTCTTCCGCTTCGGAGGGGAAGGTCCACCCTCTACGCCCTCGGCCTCGTCTTGGCCCCTCTTCGATGGGGTGGCGCCTTGAGGAAGTGAGGGTTCGTCATCATAATACCCCTCAGATGGCCCCGGGGCCCTCCTCGATTGAAAGGGGACAGGTCCTTCTGTCCCCACCGCCCTCAGTGAAGCCTCTTAGCTTCTTCCAGAGGAAGCCTCAGTTTTCTTCTTCTCTTTCCTCTTCGTGGCCTTAGGCCTAGGCTCCCCGGCAAAGTGCCTCGCCTTCGCTTCGCAAGCCTCGACCATCTTGGAAATATCCATCGGATTCCCTGTTGACATAGAGAAGACATAAAAAAGAAAGGTAATTAGTACCAGGCTAACTCCTAGATCACCGAAGAGGAAGAGCCGAAGCAAACCCTACCCTGAGCAGTGAACAAACCGCACTTTTGAAGGATCTCATGAGTTACATACAAGTCAACCGAGAGGAGCATGCACTCCTCCAGCCGGGTAAGGTATCCCTTCTCCTGGCCGACAAGATCTTTATTATCTAACTTCGGGACCTTTGGGATCCCCCATCGGGTCCTCACCCCGAAGCCATTCTCCCTAGAGACAAAGAAGAATTTACTCTTCAATTCCTTGATGGAAGAAGGCATCTTACTGAGGAACCTCCTCGCCGACTGGGATCCAAAGTAGTACCAGTCGGAGTCGCGTTCTCGACTCAACCCAAAGTAAAGTTTGAATAATGGAAGAGTAGGTGTGATTCCGCAATGAAAGCACACAATGACGAACCCACACATGGGAGTCAACTGAGAGGGGAAAACCTCAAACTCCTCAAAAATATCTAGGAAAAGAGAGGGGGGGTAGGGGGCGGGGTGGGGGGAAGGAAGCCTAAGGCCTACCAATAACGCGTCGTAGTAGACCGCGATTTCATGGTCCCCGGAGGGAGAGCATACTCACTCCGATGGTTCAGGGACTCTATAGGTCAAGGTGGGATTGTCGCCAAAGACCAAATATTCCGCTGCTAACCTATCGATGATGCTCTCCCTCAGGGTGTTTGGGTATGCATCGCAACTAAATGTGGGCCCCCTATCAGGATCAGAAAGAGTTCTAGATAAAGAATCAGGAGGGGAAGAAGGTTCGGTACCTCTATTAAGGAAAAAAGCGCTGGTTTGCAGAGTTGGCCCAGAGTTCATGCACCAGGTGCGCAGAAGGAGAAGCCGCAGGAAGAAGGACGAAGAAGGTTCTCTAGGGTTTAAAAGCGGCGATCAGGGTTTATCTGCGACAGCCGAACGGTCAAGACCTTTATCAACGGCCCAGATGAATTGTCGTAAGGACACGTCAGCATGGGGGCAGGCGCGCCGGTTCGCATACAACGGTTCAAATATAACTGCTGCAGCGAACCGAACAGGAACCCACCACGTGTCTCATCGGGGGACGCGCCCATCATCACCAACTCCCCCCCACGCCACACCAGTACTCGTAGCCATTTGGGGAATCGTGCCCGTAGACAAAACGCCCTTTGTATTTAATACTCGCCTCATCTTGGGGCCCCACACTTGGTGGAGAGAGAACCGTCCCATCCATGGGAGGCTTACCAGGCAAGCTACCCAGCATCAGTGCTTCGGCATAGCTATCCAGTGCTAGCGCTTCGGTACTCGCTCAAAACCTGAAGGGACGCGGCCCAATGCGGTTGACGCGAATTGAACAGACACCACCTCGAACCTCCTTCAATGTCACTTAGTCAGCCAACCGTATGCTTAGCTTACCGAGTCAATCAATAACCGTAGATCATACGCTTATTGCTTGGGCTGGCCGCAACCATACTTCAGGAGGGACTGATGATAGGGAGAAAGATGGAAAGACACGTGGCGCCCATCCAGACGCGGAAGGTCATCTGGATCATCTCCCTCGCCAGTCCCAAATGGTTAAGTCCATTCGGCAACCTCCTTCGGAAAGATCTCCTTCGGAAAGTCAAGGCCCCTTGACACCTTCTGTCAGGAGGATTTCCAGGCGCCCTCCCCTCTCGGGTTGAGCCTGGTTTAGCCACGGAAGAAGCACAGTGTTTCTCCAGCAAGGGTCCAACGGTTAAAACAAGGACACATGACTCTCCAGGATCACAATACGCGGATCACGACCAGATGAGGGAAGTCAATTACACCGCGGATATTGGGGTTGGATTCGGGACGAAGGCGCAGATTTAGGAGGCGAGGGCGGGATTTCACCCCCTTGGTTTTAAAAAGACTCCTCCAACCCAAGAAGTCCAGATGATCTTGACCAGGCCTCCACCTTCATCTAAAAACCCTTCTTCTTCTTCCCCCCCCATTGTATGATGCAAAATTAGTGGATTTATTTGGCTCCAACAGTCAGGGCTCGTGGTTTTTCCCCGATTTGAGAGTTTTTACGTTAAACTTGTGCCTCGCTCTCTAGTTGTTCGATTTTTCTCTTTGACCTTCTTAATTACTGCTCTAAGTCCTAACCTTCAAATAAATTCAACGGTTAGAGTGAAGTCGGGATCCAAACCGATTTTTACCCTTACATATTATATTTTTTATAATGTTATTTGATATATATTGATTTATCTATATATTTTAAACAATATATAGATATGTATATATAATTTTTAAATTATCGTAACTTCATAATACATGTATATATGTACATATAAATTAAAAAATTATATATACATATCTATATATTGTTTAAAATATATAAATAAATCAATATATATCTAATAACATTATAAAAAATATAATATATGATTTAAGTGAGGATGAGACGGCCGCAAGTGCGGCCTGCATCATTCTATCACTACTATATATATATATATATATATATATAATCAAATGCATCTAATTATATATATTCTAAATTATTTAAAAAGATGTTTTCATTAATTATTCCTTTAATCAAAGTAATTAGAGTGTACGTCAAGAATGCCATGCAGAGACTGCATAGAGTGGTCTATCATGCCAACATATCATAAGGCAACCCTGTTCCACCACAACTGAGAAGCCACCGCCACCGCCACCGGCCCACGCCTCCACCACCCTCCTCCCCTTCTCGACGGCGTCTCCCCAAAACCTCCCTTGCCGGAACCCCGCACGTTCCATCCTCGCAGCCCATCTCGCCGCCTTCTCGTGCCTCTCCACCCTCTCCACCCCCTCACAAACCACCATGTTCTCTATCTCCCTCCCCACCATCTCCTCCACCTCCCTCCTCTCCTCGTCCCCCAACGCCGCAGCCTCCACCGAGTCAAACACCGCACTGTAGTGATGCAGACCCTCCACAAACCTCTCCGCCACCCTCTCCGAGTTGTGCTCCGCCTCCTGCTCCGCCACCACCACTACACTCGGCCCCATTCCTTGCAACTCCGACAACAAACTGTTCATCCTGTCCACCTCCCCGGAGAGCAACTCATGGAGTTTGAACACTGAAACGACTACCAGAGCTTCGCCGGCTCTAGCATGGAGAGAATCAAGGTCAAGCTTGGCGAGAGGCGAGTTCACTGGATGGAAACGGAAGGGGACGTCGAGAGAGTCCGCTTCTTTGACGAGCGATGTTCCTAAAGATTCGAGAACGTGGTGGTCGCCGGAGATGCAAGTGAGCTTCAAGTGTGGAGGACCGTGGGGGAGACGAGAGAGAGTGCGGAGGAATGGAGCCCAGAGATCGAAGGAGTGTGCGGCGGCGCCGAGGTCGACGATGTGGACGATGCGCTCGTGGGCGATGGCACGGAGAAGAGCGCGTGTGGTGACGGCGTGGGTGAAGGGGATGTAAGGGAGTGCGCGAGCGAAGGTGAGAGGGCTGGGTGGTTTACGAGGGGGGAGGACGGCGGAGAGGAGGCCGGGGAGACGGCAGCGGAGGAGGCGGGCGGCGAAGGAGGAGGCGAGGATGGAGGAGAGCCGTTGCAAGGAGTCGCCGGAGGGGGAGGACATGGCGGAGATGCGGTGGAGGCAGGCGTCGGCGCGGGAGAGGTTGCCGGAGGACACGTGGGCGGCACAGGCGAGGAGGAGTTGGATGAGACGGATGCCGCGCTCCTCCGGTTTCAGTGCGCCGGGGTTGCTGGAGAGGTGGTGGTGGAGGTGCATAGCCGGCTCCGGCAAGCCAGAGGGTTGGTGGGATATGGGTGATAGGGTTAGGGTTAAGGCTAGGTCTGAAAGTGGCTTTCTTCGCTTTGGAGGAGAAGGACAGTGCTCCATTTCCATTTTCTTGCCTCTAGGGTTAGTGTTTAGGGTTAGGGTTTAGTCGTACAGTTGTATATATAAAGAGAGAAATGAGAGTTTAGGGTTTTTGTTTGGATTAATGGAAGGTGGTGCATAGCTAAACGACAAGGAACAAGAAGTTTGACTCATACTTCATCGGTTCTCAATCTTTGCATGCATGACAATCACACTACCGTACGTTTTTAATGTAACCAAATCACGAGGCATGTGTATGTGCAAGATGTCATATGTTAAGTAAACAAAAAATTAGAAGGTTTGAACTACATATAGTATATATAGTATATATATATAAACAAAACACAACATTATATTTATACCAATTAATCAATATATATGTTTGGGGAGTGATCACTTTGTGGGTTGTCATTTGAGATATGTGTGTGCATGTGAATATGTCATAACATGTTGTGGGTAAACTACAAAACACAACTAACATATAATATGGATCAAAAAGGAGAGCCTGCTTTACTGGATTGGATGGACTGCCATCACATCTCAAACCAAACACAACCATCTGAAAAAAAGTTTCTTTTGGACTCAACCCAAACTCCTCATTTCTTCTCTCTTGGTAACATTAGGGTTGGACTGACCCTAATGCCATATTAACCTTATCAAAGGTTCCATTTGAATGAAGAGGAGATTAGGGTCTTCCTAATGGATTACTAGTGATATTCAAGCAAGTGGTCATGTTTATATAATTAGTCAACATTAATTCATTATCTCATGTGTGATCTTAATTAATGATGATTAGTGGGTAGGTAGGGGAATCAAGATCCTCCGCGCCCAAGGGACGGCCTTGTTCGACATTCTGCTCGAGCTTGGCTCATTTGTTGTTTGTCGCTTGGAATAAATTCACTCTGACTTAATCGATACTAGATTTATTTCTGACTTTTCAATAGAGTAATTAATTAAATCAGTGTTAAACAGGTGTGAATGTGGGTTGATGAGCTGTTTGGCAGGCCATTAATCTAATTAGAGTGGATTATATCATCTTATTTACATTGCACGCCAAATTGAGATTTTTATATGATGGTTTAGATTTGAAGCTATTGAGTTGTGACTTCTTCTCAGCATGAATCATTAATTTGATGACAAAATTAGGGAGATAGTGATAACACAATTAATCCAATAATATAGCACCAAAGATTAAGTTAGATTTTGTTCACAATGAACCATTTATTATTCATGTTTTCACTAATGATGTCATTTAGTTCATTAGAAGTTGGTTAAGTACAAAAAGATATAAGATGAAAATAGAAGATCAGGGAATCGAGGTTATATTGTCTTCTTCTCCCAATCCATTAAGGAAGAACAAATCAAGGGAGTTGAATACTTGATCACTATGTCTCTAATGATGTCTTTTAGTTCATTAACATATGGTTTATGTATTTCAGGAGTCTTACATGCTTAGAAGGAAAGATAGATTCAACACAACTAATCCTCTTGTTCTTCATTAGTCATGCCTAATTGAAGAACTATTCTATATCTTAGATTCTTTCCACTATTGAAGTCCATCAACATGGAACAAGTAGGTGGTCAACTGTTGATTGTATCATGTAGTGTTGCTATCTTGTAAGCTTTTTGGTTTTTTTTTTAATCAATGTGATTAACCAATCATCCCTAAATACAAAAGAGTCTTTGTCTTTTATTCATGGCAAAGAATCTGGTCCTTATTGCAATAAACTAAATAATCTTCATAATTTTTTAAATTCCTAATCTTGTTTAATGAAGTAGAACGGTTCCATTTCAATCACTCTCCCAAGGGCATTGACATTTACTCATAAGACAAACTTCACTTAACTGATCAGTTTACATGTTTTCACATCGAGCAAATGGAGAAAAAATGTTGTTTCTCGAGAAACAACACATTTTCATTAAATTGACTCATGTTATTGTTTTCCTTGTTATCTCTTAGTTTGATGCAACTCATGTAACTAAGAGGTTCAAGCTACTAACAATGAAGTCCACAACCAAAAGGAGCATTAAATTTCACCAAGGTGGATCCACCCCAAAGCATTGAAAGCGATAACTTTGGTGACCACAGCTCCGACTAGGTAGTCAACCCCTAGACATCCATTAAATGTACTCTCTCTCATATATCGTGGTTATCATTACTTATACCTAAGAGAGATATAAAGCTCCTTTATATTTTGTGGCCTCATTTATATGCTTTAAGCCCTTGTTTGGTTCAAATGTGGAGTTAAGGGTGGGGGGAAGTGAAAGGGAGTTAGCGGAGGTGGATGGGGGGAGAGGGGGTTGGAAAAAAATATTATGTTTGGTTCAATGGGAGAGTGAGAAGGAGTAATCTATTTTTTTTGTTTGGTTGTGAGGAGTGAGGAGGAGTGTAATGTGTATTATTACTATTAATTTAATTTCAATTAATATTAATTATATTAAAATTATTAATTATATTAATTTAAGTATAATTAATATTAATTATTAAACCAATATAAATTTTATTATTATTAATTATTATTAATTATATTAGTATAAAAGCTAATTATAATAAATTCAGCTCTAAAAATAAATTAAGGAAAGACTTAATTATCTTTTTATATAAAGGAATTAATCATTTTTTAGAAATTGATGAAGGGCAATCATGTCTTTCTATGTCATGTTTTACAAAATAAATAAATAAAATACCTTACTTCCCAAAAGACCCCTATTTGGGGTCGTGGGATATGATGGGTGAGGAGGGGTGGTTCACTCCTCACCCCTCACACCTTTTAATTGTTTTTTTAAAAAATTGATGAAGGATAATCATGTCTTTCTATGCCCATGTTTTAAAAAAAAATTTATAAAATACGGGGGAGTGAGATATGATGGGGGAGGAGGGGTAGTTCACCGTTCACCCCTCCTCACCCCTCCTTACCCCCCAACCAAATTCCACTAGAAGCACGCCACTAGTTGGAACCCTCAACCAATTTTTTGTAAGAGAGAATGAGCTAGCCAACTTACCTTATGAAAGTTGTTTTCCTAATATATTATTACATCTAATGAAAATAAGCTCTTTTACTGAAAGGCTCTCTATGAGATTTGTTGTTTTGTTTGTGAAACTATTCCCAAGTTTAGTAGTAATAACCTAAACATCGAAAATTATTGGCTTTTGGTTAATCAGTTTGCTGACATACTCAAAGTTTTACTTATATATTTCTATAAAAGAAATAATGTTGACCAGATAATTAAGGTTCTAGATAAATAAATCAAATATGGAAAACAAAACAATCAATGGGTATATATTGATGAATTTTTCTAGCAGTATGAATTATCATTGAGTTAATTAAGTATTTAGCGTTCATTTGATTTTCTGTAAAAATTGAACTAATTAATTAACTTCAAGGGTTCATTGACATGAGATTTAACAACTGACCAAGATGAGTTCAAGAGATCAGAATGAGTACTTGGCATAATTGAACAGTACTATGCTTTCATATCAAACAAATTAATGAAGAGCATAAGAAAGCTCATATATAGAGAGAGCAACGGTAATCTTAGCAAGAGTACAACCACAAGGAAATTAAACTACCTAAGGCCATATGAATAAGAAAATACACAATGATCAAACCATTGATTGATTAGAAGAGAAAGGCTTCAAATTCATGAGACATGAATACCCTAATTCTTGTGCTCAAGTTGCTTGAAAGCATTGAAGTTTTCCAGTATAAATCCATTACCTTTCTCCTGCCAAGATAAATAATTCTCAATAAATTAATTAACGTCAGTCATTAATTACCTACATTGCAAATGATCTTAATAATTAAGTTGATCTTCTTAGACTTACATTTTGATGTCCAAGGACTCTGACAGGACCATCTTTATCAGCATTTGCTGCAGTTGAAGTGCGAGGATCACACTTTGCCCACTAGAGTTCATCATTCAGAGAAAAATAAAATAAATTAGAAACATCTAACAATGCATTGTTGGAACTATTTTACTTCTGGTTAATTTGTCGAAGATATATATACATATAACTCATGTCTTACATTCTTTGCAGCCATGCTGAAGGCTTCTCTGTGAGGAATGTCTGGTTTTGCTGCTTTTATTCTTTGTATCTCCTCCCTGTAGATCAGTTTTTCGGTTCAATCTCAAGAAATGTTTAATCTATAGACATAACAACATTCAACATATATATTCATCAATAGTCTGATCACATTCTTCAATCTCATCTAAATATTTACATGACTTCTTCTCTACTGCATTGGCAGTGAAATTTATCAAATAATTCACAGCAATGATTAAAAAAACTGCAATAAGTTCTAAAAGTTATTTCATGGCTAATACATACTATTAAAATATGATACATTGTTTTCCACCATTTGATCATGATCTTAGTGAAGTGTCTATTTTGTAAATTTGGTTTGATTTAAGCTAATAACCCTTGCTCAAAATTAGATGAAGAGAAGTTAAATTAATATACACACTTGACTTACTTCATGAACCGATTATAAGCAGAAGGAAGCCGATGTTTCTTCTCGGGAGCTGCCATTAAGAGATGACTTACTTCATCAAAATCATGCATGAAGGATCGACTTAAATTAATTATAAGCTGGAAGAAATGTTGAAATGCTTACGTTTCACAACGAAAGGTGCTTTTTGGGACATTTGCTCATTAGATGTTGATGAATGCTGAGGCAAAGGCTGGCCTTTCATGCAATCACTGCAAGGGCTCTATTTCCCAGTAGACCCAATGAGAAAAAACTCCATAAATATATTTATATATATCAATTAAGTCGATACCAAACACAATATCTCTAATTAGAATGTAACAATTAATATAATTAAGAGACAAATATATATATACTTGAAAACTCATCTGATAATCAGAGCAAAGAGGTTGCACCAAAGGCCTAGGACTAAGGAAGGAGAGATGGTTACAGTGGCCACATTTCACAGTGACAGTGTCCATCAATCTCTTGAATGGAACTCCAACCTACAAAAGAAACATATATCAAAGATGTGCATGTGTAAATCAAGACTATGTGTACATACATATATATATATATAGATCTAAACTCATGATATATAATTGAAGAAGTATAAACCCTAAATCAGATATAACAAGTATATATACCGCCAGAACAGTGTTGCAGTAGGTGCAACGAACATAGCAAAGATGCTCTGATGGTGTGACAAAATCCATGACAGAGAAAGAAAGAAAGAAAGAAGATGAAGAAGAAGATGAAGAAGAAGAAGAAGGTGATAGAATAGTAAGGGAGTTGGGTGGTGATCTTGTAGAGAAAGAGAGACAGAGAGGTTCCAAGAGAAAGGAGACATGGTGATCACTAGGGTTTCTATTCTTGCAACCATGCCTGCATACACGTGGACAGTACTGAAGAGTTGGAATTACTGCTAGCTAGGGATATGTGCTAGCTTCTTCTTGAGTTGATGGTGCTGCTGGTTTTTTTTTTTTTAAAAAAATAAATAAAATATATATTTTTTCATATAATTGGTCTTATGATTTGAAGGACGTTTTACCCTTTTGTTTTTGTCTTGTGTATATTTGAATGATTTGTACTGGTTTTGTGGTCCAAGGTAACAAAAAGAGCACATTCTCTTTCATGTATATATTGTATTTTTATTTCATTAATTTCCTCCTTGAGATATATATTGAAAAACAAGAAATAATATATCTATTTTAAATTTCCTTATAAAATATATATAATTATTCTCATATTTTTTTTTAAAAAAAAGAAATTTGCTTTAAAAATTACAATAAATAGATATCATAATATTATTATAATAAATTTAATAAAAGAGAGAGAAAGAAAGTTGAAAGAATGAAGGGTATATATAATATAGTGGGAAGGGGATCAGAGGTCACAATCAAATGGAGGAGTGATGTGACGATACTTAACGGGTTTGCCAATTCGGGCAAAAGAAGGAGGGCCGGATCCGAACCCGCATGCTTTCCGAGAGAGTATAAGAAGCGTATAAGACTCACGGGGTGTTTTGTCGTGTTTAACGAATTCGGGCACAATGATTGGGATCAAAGGGACCCGATAACAGCACCCATTTGGAGAAGGGCTTTGGCTTCATTAGAGACAACAAGGACTAGTCTTTTCTCAGACCATCCATTCATACTTGATAGATAGATACTCTGATTGTTCCTCTTCTTCTTGTATTTTATCATTGTTCTTTTCTTCTCAATGTTCTTATCTTCAACTCTTCAAACCATTAAAAAAAGATTATTTATATATATATAAGTAAATTAAAAAGTTAAGTTTACAAATTTATTTTTTTATTATTAGTGTGTATTATTTATATATATAATATAAATAAGGTATTTTCTTAATAAATAAATAAAAGTAGGATGGTCCCTGCATTAGCAGCCATGAAGGCCAGAGAACACATGACACTCATTGATTTGAATGTGTCCTTTGATGGATACTTGGCTCAAATAAAGAGGAAATGGGAGGCTCTCTTATATTCTCAATCCTCGAACTTGATTTGAGACTTCAAAGGATGGTGCTAGTAATTATTCTTGGTCTTGTCAACACTTTCTTTATTTGTTTTTGAGTTTACCAAGTCATATTTTTTTTTAAACTACTTATTAACTCAAAATTATATATATATATATATATATATATATATATTTAATTTTAGAAGAGTTTTCAATGATGTATCTATGTTACTAATGCTTTGCTTGGATGGAGTGTAAAAGGGGTTCATAAATAAGATAAGATAAAATAAAATAAAATAAAATAAAATTAAAGAAAATAAGGTTTTAAACCATATCTACGTCTTTGGGCCAAAGATAAAACATAAAACAAAGTTAAAAAACTATATAGTGTTTGGTTTGAAGGTAATAGTAGGTAAGGTTATATATTAATAGGGAAAATTTCAAAAAAAAACCCATGTGGTTTCACCGATTTGCAAAATAGGGAATGTGGTATTTTTTGAAAAACACATGGTTTCTCCGATTTGCCAAAAAGGGAAAAACCGTTAACTCCCATTAACGGTGTTAACTTATGCTTAGTTGGCAGGGGCATTTTTGTCCATTTTTTTGGTTTCGATCTCTCAAGCCGATGGAGATTTGAAAAAAATTCAATTTATGGCAATTTTTTTTATAATTTTTGGCATCTATTTTACAAAATTTGACAAAAATACCCTTGCCAACTTAACGGTGTTAGTGAGAGTTAACGGTTTTTCCCCTTTTTGCAAATCGGTGAAACCACATGGGTTTTTTTTTGAAATTTTCCCATATTAATATTAAAAAATGTTCTTTCCGAATTTGAGATGAATATAACGAACTTATTCATGTGGCGGGTCATCATAGGCCGGTGACGGTGGGTTATCGGTGGCCAGTGGCTGCGAGTTAACAGTGGTTGGTGGCGGCAGGTCGTCGATATCTAGGGCTAAGAAATGGGAGGATGATAGTTGCTCTTCATTAATAAAAGGACGGGATTCAGTGGTAATAATTAAAAATGTTGATAGACCATATCTTGCGGTTGAGATCTTTGTATTAGTGGATTTTCATTGGATCTTCAGTTAGGAATAGGTTGGCTTATCTTTCATGTAGTTAAGTGTTGTTATGTGTTTCCTTTTGTTTCGTTGTACATGGTGAGTGGTTTTGCTTATTGAAAGCAATCATTTAAAAAGAAGTGTTATTTGTCTTAAAAAGTGATACTTCTCTCACCTGAAGAGAAAACATTATCTTATCTCTGATTAGGACCTATCAATAGGTATCAGAAAAGGTTATCATGGCTATAAACAAAGAGCGTATTGAACAATTGGAGGTTGATCTAGAGGAAGTGCAAAATGGGCGACACCGGATGGAGCTTGGCATGGCTAACAAGCTTCGTCGTTTGGAAGAAACTATTGACTGCCTCTCCGATGTATTGCTCTCTAACCCGGAGAATCCCAACCACGACAACCATCACCGAGAAGGCAATGGAGGAGGATGACATGTGGTTTCTTCCAAAACCTCAAGGCTTGAATTACCTCGATTTTTAGAAGATGATCTAACAAAGTGGTTCAATCATGTGAACCAATTTTTTGATTTCCAGAATACTCCTGAAGTCCAAAAAGTCTCTTTGGCCTCCTATCACTTGGAAGTAGAGGCCAACCAATGAAGGCAGTGGATCCGTAGGGAGTTCCAGGAAGACGAACGAGCTTCTCGTGGGTAAATTTTGAAGACGAACTTTGGGCTTGCTTTGGGCCTTCTGAGTGTGAAGATTTTGATGAAGCTCTTTTAAGGATACAACAGGATGGTTCTTTGTGTGATTACCAGTTGGAATTCGAGCGCTTAGGCAATCTAGTTTGAGGATGGACGCAAAAAGCTCTTGTAGGAACTTTTATGGGTGGCTTAAAGACAAACATCTCAGATGGAATACAGATGTTTAAACCTCGGACACTAAAAGAAGCCATCAGTTTAGCCAAAATGAAAGATGATCAACTTGCTAGACAGAGGAGGTTTGAAAGGCCTGCATCACCAACCCTGGTTCTCCTCGATCTAGCTCCTACTACTTAAGCAGAACCACCAGTCCCAGTCACCCCTGTGTGTTGACTTACTTTGGACGAAATGTAAGGACGACGCGCCCAAAACTTATGTTTCAATTGTGAGGAACGTTTTACTCCAAGACACAAATGTCATGGACCACAGGTACTCATGTTGGAAGGTTATGAGGATAGCGACGATGTCACCAAAGGCAACGTGAGAACCAACAAACAAGCTACGGGAGATGTTTCTTACTATGGACCTTGTGGACAAGGATTCACTTGATGGGGGAGGTATTGATAGACCATAACTTGCGGTTGAGATCATTGTGTTAGTGGATCTTCATTGGATCTTCAGTTAGGAATAGGTTGGCTTGTCTTTCATGTAGTTATGTGTTGTTATGTGTTTCCTTTTGTTTCGTTGTACGTGTTGAGTGGCTTTGCTTATTTAAAACAGCCATGCCTTTATAAATGAAAATAAGAAGTGTTATTTGTCTTAAAAAGTGTGGTACTTTTCTCACCCGAAGAGAAAACATTATCTTATCTCTGATTGGACCTATCAAATATCAAGGTACATTTTGGTCCAATGAAAGTACAAAACCCTCTCAACCCACCCTGGAGGGTTTAGAAATGGAAGTAAAATGGAGGTTTTCAAACCTGATCCATTTTACCCCCTTAAACCATACCATCTCTAAAACCAAAGATCAAAGCATGGAGTGGTCTAAAACCTTACCTTATAAAACCTCCAAAAACCGTCATCCAAGCAAAGCATAAGGGGCGTTATTTTCCCCCAAATGAGTGATGGAAGTGGAGAAGTGACCCACTTCCGCCACTACATATGTTCTTTGGATGGAAGTCCTACTTCAACCACTTCCTGAAAGTGGTGACTTTCATCAAAATGGGCCGTGCCAAACAAACGTCGGACCAAGGAACCAAAGGTCTTTCGTTTGAATTCAAAGTGGAGGCATTGTGGAACTCCCAATTTGGTGTGAGCATCCAAATGATCCGGTCAGGCATTGGAGTAGATAGCAATGAAATGAATGAAAGAATGATTGGTATGGCGAGTGTTTGTCGGCATAGTCTCACTTCGGTCGATTTTAGACTGAAGTGGGTGAAATGATCTTGGTATAAAATGTCACTTCAACACACTTCCGAAACCAGCCTGAAGTTAACTTGCTCTTTTGACCAAAAACATGAGAGAACTCTCTCAGTCTTGCGACTTTACCCTAGCTCTCGACCCTGGACTTTGCCCTACCTTTGCCCTAGCCCACGAGCAGCAACCGAACGTCGTTGTCCCTAGAAGAGGACAATCGTCTCTCCAGCCAATATACCTCAATCCGATGAGCAGTCCCTCTTTTCCCCTAGCCCAATTTTTTTTTTTTGTTTTCTCCTTTCGTTTCACCATTGTTTGCTTGTTTTCCCCCAAATCTATAAGCCGCTCCTCCTCTCGCCTTTCCCGACTATTCGTCGTTCCTCCACGCGCAAATATAAACTCTTAATCTCACCGAGATTTCTAGATTTGACTATTGTACCCCGATTTATGATATTTTTCCCTAGAGTTAGGGTTTTTTTTGGGTTTTTTCTCTTAGATCTTTATGAGTTTCTTAATTCTTTTTTTTCGAATTTACTTATATGATGGTGTTTGCCCCTAGAAAATCTCTCTTTGAGCTCTCTTTGATGGTGTTTGTTTTTTGGGTTTAGAAAAAATCTATCTATATTACTAAGCGAAAATGAGATTTTAGAAGTTTCTCAGAATTTTGGATTTTTTAATTTTAAAAAACCTATCTATATTACTAAGTGAAAAATGAGACGGTCATAGATAATTTTAATTTTAAAAAATTCTGAAAAAACCAGAAAACTAGATTGGGATCTTAAAATATTCTTAGAATTTTGAATTATAAAATAATATAAATAATGAAACTACCAAAACAAACACTTAAAGACTTTATCATGTGAAAATAAATTAGTTTTTTTTTATGTAATTAACTACTCGATTCTCAATCCTTTAAGAATTATCAAATGGGCAAATAAGCATAGGCGAGCAGGATCATGTAATAAGGTTAGTGTACATTAGAGGGGTTGGGTGTTGTGGCATACTGTCACGCCCTGCTAATAGAACTATAATATCTATGAAGATGAGGCTAAGATGAAGAAGAGTGGAGCAACCTATAGGAATCCAGAAGAATCCATAAGAAAGCAACCTAGAGAAATCCAGAATTTGGAAGAAAGTTCTAGAAGGTTGTGGAAAATCCAAGAAGACTCAAGAAGATTTTAGAACTTTATTGTATCTTATTTGAGAAAAGCTTAGAACATGGTAGAACCTCTAGATCCTTACAGAAGGTTCTGAAAGATCAACCAGAACAGTTGGATTAGAAAAATCTCCACTGTCCGTTGAGGAGATGGAGACCTATATAAAGGAGTGAGACCCCATAGCCATTGTATCCAAAAAAAATGTTCCAATACAAAGTTGTGTCTCTCTTTTTGGATACAATGGCTAGGTGGAGATTCTAAGGCTTGCTTAACTTGTTCAGTAGGAGGAACAAGTCCAAGCATCGCAGAGGGTAACAAGTGAAACTCTCGGCCCGTGACAGTACGTTATGGATGGAGTGGT
Organism: Dioscorea zingiberensis; assembly: GCA_026586065.1. NCBI lineage: Eukaryota > Viridiplantae > Streptophyta > Magnoliopsida > Dioscoreales > Dioscoreaceae > Dioscorea > Dioscorea zingiberensis. The sequence continues at coordinate 51,113,044 of CM048819.1, forward strand.
GGATTGGTGGAGCATATGTCACATGGGCAAATACAAGTGTCTTAAGGAGATATCAGAGGGGATTAATAGGTTTGTGATTGGACAAAAGTAGATGAAAAATATATTAGCTTTTTTTTTATTTTTTTAGATTGCTTATTTTTTTATGGTTGATTTGCTAACATTGATTTCAAGTTTGCTAAAATTGAGGTTTAGTTGATTGGCCGAAGGGGCATTTGCTAGTTAGAAAACTATTTGGAATTGAAACTGATAATTTAAAATTAGATTTTCATATGAATGGATACCATTCAAATGGATTTATTCATAGTTCATGTTTTTTTTATTAAAAAATTTGAATAAACCATATTTTATTAATAATATTACATGGTATAGATTATATAGAGCATATAGGAGTTGAAATCCTGAGTACATTGTCCCTAAGTAAGTTGTCCAAGTTCCTCTACTAGTACGTCCTTAAAAATGTCATCTTCAACCGGTGCTCGTGGTGCATCTCTAGTAAAAGTCACTCCTTTTTACAAGTTTATAGTTAATGTTTAATATCGGCACTTTTACAAAATTATTTTAATAAAACATTATTTTATAAATATGATATATTTTAATTTATCCTATGACGGGGAAAAATGTTAAAAGATTGGAGAAAAAGCATTTTGGTTCATATATATACGAATAAGGGAGATATTCAAAATTGCACAAACTACCATAGTGTTAAATTAATGAGCCATACAATGAAACTCTGGCAGAGGATAATAGAGCATTGATTCAAGGATATTACAAGGGTGTCAGAGAACCGATTTGGTTTTATGCTAGATAGATTTACAACAAAAAACTATTTTTTTGTTAAGGCGCTTGGTGGAGATCTACAGAGAGAAGGAGAATGATCTCTATATGGTTTTCATTAACCAAGAGAAAGCATAAAACAGAGTACTGAGGCAAGTTCTTTGGTGGTCATTGGAGAAGAAATGCATTCATATTAAATATATAAATGTTATTAAGGATATGTACGAATGAACAGTTACAAGTGTGAGAACAAGGAGGATGGGGAATACGGAGGAGTTTCCTATAACAATAGGTCTACATTAAGAATTGGTCTTGAGCCCATACTTGTTTACTCTAGTAATTGATGAGTTAACTAGTTGTATTCAAAATGTAATTCCATGGTGTATGTTGTTCGCAGATGATATTATCCTAATTGATGAGACTAGAGATGGAGTTAATAAAAAGTTAAAACTTTGGAGAAACACTTTTGAAAGTCGAGACTTTAGGCTTGTGTAACCATTTTAAGTACATAGGTTCCTTTTTTTTTTTTTCAGGATGATGGAATGATAGATGAAGATGTAACCCATAAATTCAAAACAGAATGATTGAAATGGAGAAGTGTCACGAGTGCGTTATATGATTAGAAGATGCCTAATAATATGAAGGAAAGGTTTTGTATATAATGGTAGGTAGACCAACCATGCTATTTGGAAGTGAGTGTTGGGCAACTAAAGTTCAATATATTCATAAGATGAATGTGACATAAATGAGGATATTAAGGTGGATGAGTGGTCATACAAGACTGAACAAGATTAAAAATGAACACATTCGACAGAAGATGCATGTTGTACTAATTGAAGATAAAATAAAAGAAGAGTGTTTAAGATAGTTTGGATACGTGCATTGTAGACCCCAAGTGTCTCAGTTAAAAAATATGATAGTTTAGTAATAGAAGGTAAGAAGAAGAATAGAGGTAGACCTAGAATTATGTGGAGAGAGACAATGTCCAAAACTAACGTATATTAAATATTAAGCCGAATCTCACTTTTGATAGAGGGATATAGAGACAGACAATCTATATAGCTGATCCGATCCTGTATAATGGGATTAAAGCTTAGTGGTTGTTGTTATTGTTGATTTATTTTAATTTATCTTGTATATACTATTCATTCCTATCCAATTAATATATTCCATATATCAATTTACGGAACATATTTATTCAAAAAGTTCTTTCTCTATCTTGGGCAGCTTAATTGGCCGGGGGATACATGACCCATCTAATTTTTTCATGTCAATAAATAAAAGGACTCCACATATATATATATATATATATATATATATATATATATATATATATATATATAGGATGCTGATAGCATCCTGTCGGCCGCAACACTGTACAATTACGGTCGGCCTCCTATTTGGCCCCCTAGAGCATGTTTGAAGGATTTCTAATAATATGGATGGGAAGATCATCGAAAAATAAGCTAGACTGTCAATTTTCATACAATTTGGTAACCGTTTGGTCCTCTCACTTTACCAAACGGTTGAATCATAAAGTGAGAGGACCAAACGGTTAAGAAATTGTATGAAAATTGACAGGTTAGCTTATTTTTCGATGATCTTCCCATCCATATAGTTGGAAATCCTTCAAACATGCTCAAGGGTGGCAAATAGGATGTGACTGTAGATGCACAGTAAAACAGTCGGTCGTACCTTATCACGTCCCTCTCTCTCTCTCTCTCTATATATATATATATCATCTCACCTTCTGAACTCCATTTTGGAAAAGTTAGATAAGGTAAGTACCATTTCCAAACAGTTAGAAGAAGTCTCTAGTAATTTAGATTTTATTAAAGAAACCCAAAGGATTTTACAAAATAAATTGGATAATTTACTTAAAAAAGTTAATTTCGAAGGCTTCGCGCATAATTCAATAGTCCTAAGAATAATTGTAACTTCTTTGTTTCTCCTAACTCATAGACGGAAAAATCTAAAATCTTTTTAGCTATATGTTCTTATAGCTTAATTTTTCCATCACCAATTTTCATTCCAAAGAATTTGACATTTTTCTTGAAGAGTTCCATTTTCTTCTTACTGATGATAATACCGTGTTTAATAAATTCAGCGAAGACAATTTGTAGATGACTAATATGATCGTCCATGTTTTTGCTAAACATTAGGATGTCATCCATATATGCTAGAACAAATTTGTCATACTTGGTAAAAATTTCATCAATCTTTTTTTTTAAAGATTGATGGTGCATTTTTTAGTCCAAAGGGCATAACTATATCCATATGTATTTATGTATATATTTTTTATAATAATAATAATAATAATAATAATAATAATAATAATTATTATTATTATATATATATATATATATATATCTACACCTATATATAATATATATATATATATATAGATAATTATTATATATAGGTGTAGATATATATATGTTATAATATAATAATTATCTATATATATATATATATATATATATATATATATATATATATATATATATATATAATATATATATATCAGATATATATATATATTTTATACACCATTTGACATCCTTCTTCATTCATAGGTTTGCACAGTGTTTTAACCAAATCCAACCTTATGGATGGAAAGAACGAAAAATAAGAAAGCATGCCAATTTTCATACAATTTAGAAACTTGTAGGGTCTTCATATTAAGTGGTGAAATTCCAACCGTATAAAATTTCACCCGTTAAGATGAAGACCTTACAAGTTCCTAAATTGTATGAAAATTGACATGCTTTCTTATTTTTCAATGTTCTTTCCATCCATATGGTTGGATTTGGTTAAAATACTGTGCAAGCTAATGAATGAAAAAGGATGTCAAATGGTGTGTCAAAATAGTGTGTCCCATGATCCTGACCCATATATATATATATATATATATATATATATATATATATATATATATATATATATAGGTGATATAATCAGTCAACCTCACTTGTGGCCGGTCTGATTGTATCACTACTCTATATATAATGGTGATAGTATCCGACTGCAAATGCAGCCAACCTATACTACCACCATTGTATACGGGAAAGTCATAGGTATGGGCTCATACCATCAATTGTCTATATATATATATATATATATATATATATATATATATATATATATAACCGTTATAAGATACCGGCCTTATCACTATGCAAATGAGGTTGCTTCTCATTTTGGCTCTTGGAGCATGTTTGAAGGATTTTCAACTATACGGATGGGAAGATCATCGAAAAATATGCTAGCATGTCTATTTTCATATAATTTGTGGGCCTCCCACGGTTCTTATATTTTAGAAATCTGAACGGTTTAGAATTTCAACTATTAAATGGGAGGACCAAACGGTCACCAAATTGTATGAAAATGGACATGCTAGCTTATTTTTCGATGATCTTCACATCCGTACGGTTTAAAATCCTTCAAACATGCTCCAAGAAATAAATGGCGGCCGGATTTCTTGTGATGATCCGTACCGACAAAGATATCGGGACTATATATATTTGAAGCTATCAGAAACAGAGAATTTGACTCGGTTAAAGTCATAGAAACTCAGTTATTTTATCTTGCAATATAACATTATAAGATAATATGCTAGTAGGTTTACATTAGCATTATCCTTTTAGCACAAACTGAGATGAAACATTTGAACACATGAGGAGAGGAGGAATTGAGCTCCACCTGGTCTACAATTGGTTGGGCTAGCTTTATGGGTGGTGGTGGTCAGAGGAAAAAGCAAGTTGTTCTCTTGTATGTGGATTCAACCAAGATGATTATGATGGATGTTCAGAGAGATAAAAAAGAAGTCAGGTCTGTAAGACAAGAGCCTACAAAGTCAATAAAAAAGGTTAAGGCCTTCTTTTCCATGTCTTCTCCTCTTGGTACTATCACTACATTGTCTCTTCATAAAAAAGAAAAAACTAATATTATGTCAATTATTTGTGTTTCTACAATTTTTTATTATAAAAATATATAAGTTATTTTTTATTTTGATAAAGTCATGTTTGAGACATATTTCGATCATGTTTGATGAAAATAGACATATAATAAATAAATAAATCGGCTTTATTTAAGACATTTATTATAGTGGGATGGTCAAGTTGGATCCTAAATCTGAATTCAATAGAAAGATATATACCCTCAACTACGTACATGTATGTTTATATCTGTTTGTGTGGCTACATCCGTCACTTTAGGGATGAAAGCTCTCACGGGTTTATGAATACCATTTGAACTCTAATACAACCGGTTTCTTAGACTTTTGGATATATTTGGGATTTGACCTATGGATATTCGAAACTCAAACTCTTATTTATCTCATCATTACTACATATACAATTTTTAAAAATTATATATTAAAAATATCTTTATTTATTTTTCTTGTATATTCCTTGGATTATTTTTTATATGGTTTTTAATATTGCAAAATTTTAAAGTGATATGATTAAATATTTTTATTCAAAATAATAAATAGGATTGAGAATTTAAGTAGAGTGTCATAGAAAATTTTTTAACGAATTTGAGTTTAGGAATCATGTATTTGCAACATTGTTACACTGCAATCCCGACCGCTAGTCTTTAGGGTAGTCAATGGACCTCGGGCCCGACAAGAAACCCGATTCCCCGCCCCGTCGGGGCCATGAACGGGGATAATTTTAAGGGATCGGGGCCGTGGATGTATATATATATATATATATATATATATATATATATATATATATATATATATATATATATATATATATATATTCCAGTCAAGCTATTTCTTCATAATGAGTATGAGATTCATTTAGTTGCTTTATTAGACACTGGTAGTACCAAATGCATACTCAATCGTGATATTATTCCTGAAAAATATATACAACAAACAAACAAAGTAACATATGATCAACAAATGGATGGTACTTTTAATAGATATTCTGAATATATTGACCAAACATTAATTAGGTTATATACAACTTGTAATACATTCTCAACATATATGCCTTTACCCCAAACATGGGTTCGAAGCTTGAATTTACAAGTTCATTTTATTCTTGGTTTAGAATTTATTTTTACACTTAATGGACAATTAACTCTTACTAAAAATTTTATTCAGTTTAGTCCCACTACTGTTTCTTGTTCGGTTCTTTCTACTTCAACAAAGTTCGCGCAGAAGCCTGGTGGAACCTTTAAAACCAAACACAAAAATATAGATAATGACAAAGACAATCTAGACAACTGTAAATGTCTAATAAAAGGACAGTGTAAGACTTTGGAAAACATTAATAATGAATGTAAACCTTTAGAACATGTCAATAATGAAAATATGGATAATTTAGAAACAAAATTTGAAGATGACAATTATTTAGGCAATGAATCTATAGACTTTGAAATATCTTTTGTAAACATTCATAAATTTTATACCGAATTAATAACATTAAAAAATAGACAAGATATCGACAATTTAATCAGTAAATTAGATCAATTAGAAATAATTGGAGAAAATCCACTAAAATATTGGGAAAATAATAAAATTTATTGTAAGCTAGATATACTAAATCCAGAATATATCATTAAAACAGCTAAAATCAAATATTCAAACGCTGATAGAGAAGATTTCAAAATACATATAGACGACTTATTAAAACTACAATTAATAAGAAAATCCGTATCCCCACATAGATCAACTGCTTTTATTGTTAAAAATCATGCGGAAATTGTTAGAGGAAAATCCAGAATGGTAATAAATTATAAGAGATTAAACGCTAATACTAAAGAAGATAGTTATGATATTCCAGATAAAGAACAATTAATTAATAGTATTCAGAATAAAAAGATTTTTAGTAAATTTTATTGTAAATCTGGATTCTGGCAAGTTAAAATGCATTCAGAAAGTATAGAATGGATAGCATTCACATGTCCTGAAGGACATTTTGAATGGTTAGTAATGCCTTTTGGTTTAAAAAATGCCCCAGCAGTATTTCAAAGAAAAATGGATGAAATTTTTAAGAAATATGATACATTTGTATTAATTTATATCGATGATATTTTAGTCTTTAGCAAATCAATAGAAGAACATATAGGACATCTACAATTAGTATTTGCAGAATTTATGAAACATGGATTAATAATCAGTAAAAAGAAAATGGAACTTTTTAAGACCCATATAAAGTTTTTGGGCCTAGAAATTGGAAATGGCACCATCAAATTACAAGAACATATAACTACAAAAATTTTAGATATGCCAATAGATGATTTGCAAGAAACTAAAAAATTACAATCTTTTCTAGGTTTATTAAATTATGCAATAGGATTTATTAAAAACTTAGGAAGAATAGCTGGACCTTTATATGCAAAAACCTCTCAAAAAGGACAAAAAACATTTAATATTGAAGACAGAAAATTGGTAGAAAAAATAAAAGCATTAGTCAAAAACCTACCTCCCTTAAATTTACCATTAGATACAGATTATATTATAATACAATCTGATGGTTCAAATATCGGATGGGGAGCAGTTCTTATAGCAAAAGCAGATAAATATAAAAATAAAATAGACAAAAAAAATATGTGGATATGCTAGTGGTAAATATAAAGAAAAAAGAATATCAGCAGCATAGATGCTAAATTATTAGCTATTAATTATGCTTTAGATGCTTTCAGAATTCATATTTTATCTAAAAAAGAATTTACAATCAGAACAGATTGTGAGGCAATTGTAAGATTTTATAATAAAATGAATGATAAACGGAGTAGTAAACGAAGATGGCTAAATTTTATAGATAGAATTATTGGTAATGGTTATAACTTACATTTTGATCATATTAAAGGTGTAGACAATAGTTTAGCATATTTACTTAGTCGAGCATTGATTGACTCTACTACGAAATCCTTTGACAGATGCAACCAATCAGACCAAATAACGCAGCATCATCTTCTAGACCTTAGCTCAGAAGACTGCCCGCTTCTCTCTTGCAAGAACAATTAAGTTTCGGTAATACTAGACTTATAGTATATCAGAAGAGTAATATATCTTTTAAACCATTATCTCATATAGAAGTATCAAAAGAATAACAATGCTTCTTAGATAACTTATGGATTTCACGAAATACAATTTCTACAGATCCAAAGTATTTTCTCGCCTGTTTAAATGCTTTATCAGAATATTTTCATAGTATACGAAATAGTTTTAAGTTTTATACTGTAGTACAAGGAAGAATTTGCGGTGTTTTCGGCGATTGGAATGAAGTTTTAGAAAGTATTACAAACTATGCTTGCCCGCTTTTTAAAGTTTGTAATTATATTTCAGAAGCATTTGATTTTGCACAGAAACATATCGGGCCGACTTATTACATTTCTACTTCTCTTAAAACTCTTCCAAATCAAGTTTCTGTACCAAAAACATCTGTTATTGTTCAAGATCTTTCCAATAAGATTTTGTTTTGCTCAAATTGTGATAATTTCCAAGTAATGATAAAAAAAGAATGCAGCCATTATAGCCACCTTTGAGAGAGAGAAACAAGTATTACTACACAAAAACGTTCTTCTGTATCAACAGCTTCAGACAGCCCAGCAGGCCGGTAATGAGGCCCAATTAACTTCATTACCTAGCCCGACTTAAACGGCAGTCGGTAAGGGCAAATCAAGTCCGTTTATGGCTGAGTATTTACCAAAAATACAACCGAAGGTTACCAATGAAACCATAACATCATTGGCTAATCCAGCTCAACAGGTAGCTGGTAAAGACTCCTCAAATCCTGTGACGGGTGTGGATGCCAAACAGAGAAGGGTAAAGAAAAGATAGGAGACAATAAAAATTTAAAACAGATGTTACAACAAATGATAAATACTACTTTGCAAAAAGAGAAAGAAACCCATAATTTGATGACTTCAGCCAACCATTAGATGAAATGGATTGGGAAGACACCCAAAAATTACTTAAACAGTTAGAAGCTGATAATGAAAAAGAAAAAGATAAGCCTCGTAGTAGTTTGATTGAAGTGCTTAATTAAAAAAGAAGCTATAGATTCCAATAATTACCTAGCTAGTATCTATATAAAATATTTTATACCTCAATTATTAACCTTTCTAGGTAAGCTACTCCCTAACAATGATAGTTTATACATCAATTATATACACTCTTTATAAATTCTAATACCTATAAGACATATAGTTTAATTTACAACCAAGCACTTTTTTCAAGAAAAGTAGACTTTAATTTTCAGCCAAGCACTACATTTAAGACGAGCTTGTTTTTCTTTGTATAAATTAATAAGTTTTCTGCAGCATTCCTTGCATCTTCACCTCTACAATCTTCTCTTAACACTCTACCAAACAAATGGCCTCTTCAAACCAAACTCCACCATCTCCCATCGAGGCCACTCCTACCGATTATTCTGACTTCTCCACCCTAACTTGCCCACAAAAATTAATCATGACCTACTTATTCCATGTTTCCTCTCCCATCAAAGACATGTTAGTAAAAGAATTCATCGAACTAAACGATGAGAACAAAACCCTCACCGGTGTCTTACACGGACAACACAAACTCATCAGTTCTCTTCTCAACAACTCTCGCACTTTTGCCCACCATGAAGTTCTTCGCCTTCGTGGCCAACTCCAACAATTGCAGACAAAAAAAGATGAACTTCTAGTTGAACTCAACACTTACGAACAGGGCAAGCCAAAGTCCTACTCTTCGGGCATCTTTCCCGATCAACTCCGCTTCATCTACCAGGATCCCACACGCCACCATCATTTCAACTGCCCCGCCAATGGCCACTGCTCTTGCCAACTTGTACTCGTAGACGCCTCCATCGACAAAATGTATTACTACACCAATCCATCCGATACGCATCTTATGGATTATCTTCGCCAAGTGAACTACAATAATTCTGAAGACCATGAAGATTCCACTTCTTGCCCTTGTGGATGTGTCGCTACTTCGCCCAAAGTTGACTAGTCCGCTGCTTGGCTTTCTCTACATATGTTTTTCTTATGTTTATGGTTTTCCTACAGTGGCTGACAACACTTATGTACTAAATAAGCCACTTGTCTATGTTGTTGTCCTCATCAGAGTGTGCATGTGAAGCATGGTGGACTCTAAGAGGATAAGAAAAAAAGATAAGGATACTCACTATGCAAGATAAGGATGCTTACTTATCTTCATAGCTAAGGATTCCTTCTTATCTTCTTATCTTTCTTATGTCAAATAGAAAAGAGCCACCTAGCCTTGTAATAGTATGAGAAGATGCTTTTCTCTTGTATATAAGAGAGCCCTTAAAGCTTCTCTAAGGCATCCATCTCAACCCCTCTAGGAGATAAGAATGCTCTAAGAATGTTTTATTGTAAGATGTTTTCTTGTGAATAAAGTGTGGACTCCGGTTTGGTTTGAATCGCAAGTTTCTTTCTCCCAAGTTCCTATACTCTCTTTTTCCCCCCTCAACGGGAAAGCTTTTCTTGTGAAGATATGGCCACAAAAAGATAGTGTTTTTTTGAATTATACAGTCTTTGTTTCTTACCAAGCGTAATCCTAAAGACAGAGTACAACAGACTTGTAATCACTCTATCGTATCTTGTAAAATCAGTAGTAAAGAGAGAGGCAATCCTTAAGATCTTGTAAACAAAGAGGTAGGTGGGAATCAAGGCCGAGATGAAAATTCCCAGTCTATACCCGTTATGCCGTTTGAAGGCGCTTAGGGTTTATGGGTGTTCTTGGATATGATTTCGCTCTTGTTTACTCCTTTTTCTTGAATGAACTGGCTCCTTGATACTATAGTTGATTGTGAGCTTGTTTTATTCTCTCTGAAAAATCACTGTAGATATTTCATTGTGGCAAAAAATTTCTCCCACTGTAGCAAAATTACTGTAGCTCGGAACTGTAGCAGTTACTGTAGTAGCCGAGAAAGAGTCGGTTACTCTAGCAGATAAAAAAAAAGCCATATCCACACCAACGAAAAGCAAGTACTTAGTAGAGCGTAAAACAAATTGCAAACAAAAATCAAAAAGCTCCTCTAATATTAATCATAACCTTCTTTAAATCGGAATCGACAAACCTTTAATTGGTATCAGAGCTTTCGAGCCTTTCGAATCAAAATAGATTCAAGAGAGCAAATATTTAAAATATTAAATAACATCCAAGATCGTTTAGACAAATTAAACGAGCTAACTAGAACTTTAAACGAAATAAATAATAAACTAGATTTCATTAAAGACACAGATCAAATAATTATTTCAAAAATCAACACTTTAATTAAAAAGGCTAATCCCGAACATCTTAAAGAATTAACAGACACAATATCTAAATTCAACAAAGGAAAACATACAGAGTTTAACGAATTAATAGATCAATTTAAAAACTTAAAAGTTACTACTATAGACGATAGACCAATTAAAAAGAAAGTATTTACCCCATGGACCTTTTTGCCGGATCCTCAAGAACCCTTCGTGTTCAAGAGGTAGAGCAAGGTAGAAGGAGTGTTTCAGAAACTCCAAACTTAACAAATATTTGGGATAAAATTTTAGGAAGAAATAAAGGAGAACAAAATCTACAGCTAGAAGAAGTTGTAGACATAGATAAAGATATTAAACTTTTCATTACCCATCAATTAAACTACTAAATCCGAAAATATTATATTGAACAGGACCTTTTGATTTTCATATAGGTTTATATAGCCGCTACAGAGAAGTACCAATAAGTTGCACAGACACGAACCCTGTGATTCTAAATTTAATAACTCTAAAATCAGTAGAACATCTACTTAAAAAGTATAATTCTATACATATAGGTTTAATTGTAATTGCTGTAAAAGGGTTAACTAGAAAAAATTTAGGTACAAAGACCTTATTGTGTTGTTTTGATGATAGGTGGGGAAACATTTTAAAGCTTTATTAGGAGCTACAGAAGTAGATATGAATAATAATGGCGGCATATTTTATTGTAGTCCAGATTATATGATGGATCTTGTTGAATTTTTACATAAAGCAAAAATTGGTATCTTAACAAGAGGCTTTGAAGATTTTAAAGGAAAAATTTTACTTATATGCATAGGAGTATTAGGAAGATTAACAAATAGTAGTACAACAAAGTTTAAATTTTATGTAAAAGATGTCGTTAACCTAATGGGACATCATGGTATACAATTATTAAAACCAACAAAAATATCTTCTGAAGAATTAGCTGGAATGGAATGGAACTTAGATTTATTTATTAAAAAAAAAGACACATTAGTACCAAAAGAACATGTAATGTACATTAATAATTAGAGAGAAACTTCTATACGTTTTAATAAATATACTACTACTTACGTCCCTCAATTAGATTCTGAATCTGAAACTGCTTCAGAAATAAATTTTGTCCAAATAGAGCAAAAAAATGAAGAACTTATTTTTGCACAAGAAGATCCAATTTTATTTCCGAAAGAATTAGAAATGAATTATCCCCTTATGAATTATTGCAATTAGAATAACATTTAATAAACCAAAATCAATTAAATGAGAATGAAGGTTTATACTACGATTATGACTTGAATATTAGAAAGAGAACAATGTTATCTGAAGAAGAGCTAGTAGAAATAGATCTTAATGATAATATTATCGATTTTAATACCCCTCAAACCTTTGAATTCATGGAAGAAGCTGGTAGTTCAGCAAATACACCACAATTACCAGTACCAATATATAGAGAAGGTAATAGACCTAGACCACCATATACTGAAATAGTACATGTACCTGAAAACATTAAGCCTAGAGGCAAAAGAAAACCATTAGAACAACCTATTAAATTTCAAGGTCAAAATAAAGGTCAAATTTTAAACCTTACTGCACATGATCCTCAAAGCTGGATTAGTATACTTGATGTATGGAAAAATCGAGTAGTAGCAGACTGTATGCGTAAAATATTTTAATGAAGTAGGCGCAAAAGAAATGTATAGATACTTGGAGACATTTCTTGGTGAAAGTGTTAAAGCATTATGGGAAGCATATAAAAGAGAAAGACAACAAGAGTTTCAATATCTATTAAGCGTAGGACCAAATCTCTATAATTTTGTTAATAGAATACAGTTTTTAGTTACCGGAAAAAACCCCAATTCTGGATTTGTAGATCTCTAGAAAGATGCGATGTTACAATTAGAACAATTAAGCTTACATGATTGGAATTACATTAAAGAATTTTTACAAGACTATTTTTATTACTATTGCATCCCTGGAAATGCTTTCAACCATGAGTTAGGTTTAAAATTATTAAGAAAATTACCTGGAGCATTAGGAAAAGAGATCACTGAAAAATGGAATTTACACCTAGTTACTCCATTTACTTCAATAGACCATTACATTTCTTTTATTCTAGATATACTAAAAGAAAAATTTACCAACATACAAATTCAACAACAACTAAAGAAAGGTGAATATAGTTTTTGTAATAAGATTTATACAAGTCAAGCTTATGGATTGGATAAGCAAAAAGCTTATAAGAAGTATAAAAACAAAAACAATTGACATTTTATAAAGACATATTACATAAGAAAATCAGATAGTAAAAAGCCTTATTTAAATCCAAACAAACATGTTAGAAAATACAAACCAACAAGAGCATATCGAAATAAACTTAAGTATTTTACCTGCGGAGCTCAAGACCACCTTAGTAATAGCTGTCCAAGATGAATAAATATGAATAATATGAGATCTACGCTTATTGAGAATATACATGAAGATCTGATAGAAGTAGACGAACTAGTATCTGACACAGAATCTATCTATCGTATAGTATCAGCAACATTTGAACAAACTAATATTGATAGTGATAGCGATAGTGATAATGAGAGTGATGATGGCATTGTAAATCAAATATGTAACTTAAAACCAGAAGATCTAAACTGGCAACCGATTTGGCAACCAAAGGAATTAGATTTAAATTATATGAATCAAGAAATTTATATAACAAATTTGTTCACTTCTCTTAATATAGAAAGTTTACAAAAAAATGTCTACATCTTTTACAACAAACATCAACGGTAGCGAAAATTCAAACAAATTACTCTCACTTGTTCTATGTCTATAAGCAGTATCTTAAAAATATACTCATCCAAATATCAAATGTTCCTACAATTCTTCTAAAACATCTTAATGAAATTATGGTTATTACAAAGGATGAACTCTGTTATATTTTTACACAAAACAGACTAACTATAAATCCAGACCAATATCAAATGGATTTATTAGCATATAATACATATAGACAGAAAGCATGGATTAGCCCTCAGATTCCTTTCCCATTAGCACTTAAGCTAATACCATCTAACTATAAATGTAAAATCCAAGAAATTTTAAGAAATTAAAATATTAAAAATTGTCTTATCTATATTTTCCCTAGAGTTTTAAAATAGGAAATAAATGAAAAAAAAACCCTAACTAGGGTTTATGTGGATCGGAAGGACTAATTGGTAATTTTGAAAGTCCCGGGGACTAAAGGATAAATGCTCTTTCTCTCAGGCTTGGACTTATATGTAACCTGGAAACTTTTCAGGGATCTAAAGAAAATTTCCCGTGAGAGAAGGTCTTATAGAGGAGAACAACGGCTGAGATCTGATGATCTCGTGATCGCTTGCTATCTCGAAGCCGCTATAAGGGATCATATGGAGCCACGGTCGCCCCGGACAGATCCATCCGACGCGTGGATCGATAATGGGCGTAAGAGGGGGATTAATGTAAGGACGATCCCACCTGCGAGGGTGACGCATGATCCGCTCATTTTGTGATCGTGTTTAGTACCAGGCTTACGCATGTGAAGAAACGGAGCCGCTGGTTGAGATTTAATCTCGAATCGGCCATCTCGGCGCATGTGATACGCAGGCCACCAGCTTTAATCGGGACCGTAGAGACCAAATGTGTGATCTCAGACGCCCACCAAGGGGAGTATCGATCCCGAGGCGCTTCTCCACTCCAACCGCCATCCGCCACCGAGTTTTCGCTTCTCGGCCGCCAAGTTACGCCAAGGCTAAAACCATACGCCATCACACCGCTCGAGAAGCAAGCGAGCCGCCTCGCCTTTCCTCGCCTATAAAGGGTGCCCTCCCCGGAGTGATCAAGCATCGAAAGTGTAGAAGTGAGAAACCCACCGAGAGGGGAGAAGTGACCGAGAGGAGGAGAGATAGCTCCACCGCAAGGCGTGGCTTCTCGCAGATCGGTAGACGGAGTCTCCCCGCGTAGAGGTTTGCAGCCGGAAGAGAAGGATAGGCGGAAGGAGGCACGCCAAGGATCACGGAAGTCGAGCTTCTTCACCGGAGCCGTAGAGAGCTCGCCGCCGAAGATAACCTTCGCCCCATCAGCATGCGGTAAGAGTTTTTCCTTTCTCCGTAGTTGCTGATAGCGCTGCCAGATGCTTAGCAGAGTGTAGGCTCGTTTGAGAGAAGTTGACCCCACCTACCGAAGCACGGTTGGTGACCTCCAAATGTGTAGAGGCGTAGGTCGGTGGCGTATTAACGGGCCTCTGGCCGTGGTTATGAGGCTCTCTACGACGGGACCGAAGCTCGGTGAGCCCGGAGAACGCCGAAAGGGGCCGAGACTGGGAGTCACAATGCTGTAGAGAAGAAGAAGAAGAATTTTTTTAAAAAAAAAAATAATAATAAAAATATTATTATTCGGTAGCAATATAGCTAGCTGAAATAGTATAATTTAACTATTTTAGTGTGACATGTTACATATAGTTAATTAGAGATTAATTAATATTTCTCCCATTAGCTGAAATATTAGCTATTTATGGTGGTAAATAATACTTAGCTAAATGAAATAATAGAATTGGAAACTATAGAGAAGTGTGACAAAATATTGATTAAGCAAATTATACTCTCTTGGACTAAGATGCTAGCTAAATTGTTATGACAAATAATAAATATCTAGTGGTGACAAAAATAAAATCAAATTACATGATTTAAATAATTTTGTCTCTAACTATGTTAGTTGTGACGAAATTAAAGGGATAATTAGGTGCTTGCTAACTATGGTAGTATGACCATTATTTTGATTAATCGCTTTGCATAATTGAATAACTATGTGAAACGTAGGAATTGTGACAAATATAAATAGTGAAAATATATTTGTCAGCAGTAATTAGTAGCTAATACATAATTAACTAATTATTTGTGAAGACAAATAAAAGGATGGGTCCTAGTTATTGTGGAGCAATACTTGGTTTACTCGATATAAATGGGTCAAGGAGATAGTTAATGATTTTAAGGAGCTAAGCCCTAAACAAAATTGGACCTAAAACTTTAGGGTCACAAGTTGTCAAATGACCAAAATACCCTTCTAGGGTAAAAAGGGGTTAAGCGCAATCTAAACAGGCTTAACTGAAATGACTAAATAAGAGTCAGACTCGACAAATAGACCAGGGTTGACTAGGTTTGACCAAAGTAGGTCTGAAAATTACCTAAGGGACATAGAAATGGGAATAAGGGCGGTAACTCCGAGAGATTGTCCCACGGACTCAAGTTAGTGGCCTAGGCCCAACAAGGACCTATAGGCATGCATGGACACTTAGAGAGATAGAAATTATTGGAACAATGATTCTAATAAACCGTGATATGCCGTATACTCTCAGGGAGACGTATTTTTCAAAGGAAACCAGAAAGTAGTCTCTTTAGAGGTAAGTTCACTTTTGTTTTCACCCCGATAACTGATTTCTTTGACTTGCTATGTATTCTTAATACATGCACCGCTGTTGCCATACATGCTGTTCCCATTCCGCTCTTGAATCCCGCTAAGCATGTATGCTTGTTACTGACGCTGGTGTCCCTATTTTGCTACATGTACACCGCCTCGGACTCGTACCGGAGCTAAGCTCCAATTTTGGGAACGCTCAGTGATAGGACCCCGACTTTCCTCGATGTACTACCGTGAGAAACAAATCTCTCGGAGGTCTCACCGTCACTGGGCGCGGGTATTAATCGAATTGCAGTTAACACGGGTTAAGAAGAGGTAGTTCTACCGATCTTTTGACTGGAGGAGTCAAACCACCATCTAGGTCGTGAATTATATCCAAAAAGCCGGACATACCGTCGGAGAGTAAACTCGAAGTTCTTTCTTAGAACTCACTACAAAGCCCGAGGTAAGCATTTGTAGCGAGTCGCACTTTTATTTTGTTAGTGGTAGACTCCTAGGACTTTGTTATTGATACTATGATCCCCGTTGACTATTTTTGTTTTGATGACACCGCTGACTCGATTTTACCGAGCTTTCCTTCAAAGCTCACGTGTTTTCTTCTTTCTCTTTTACTGCATTCGAGGGGAGAAGCTTGAAGAGAGGGACTCGGAGACCAAGCGTTTATAGGAGTCTCAGCTTATCTTTATTTTTATAACTTTGTTATTTGTAGACCCGATAGGGACTGTGACTTTTTATAGTGGTCTATGGATCTTAGTAACTCTATGTTCTTATTTAACTCGAAGTTTGTGTTTATTTACGATTGTTATCTCGCTTATCACATTGTTAGGCCTTGCATTAGAGTTGAGTTTATCTCTTCTTTAATACCTACGGCCCGCTGACGCTTTCGGGTCCCTGGAACTGCCGCTACAATAAACCTTCTTGTTATAATTCTACTATGGCTTATTGGACAGATTGTCATACATCTTCTTTTCAACCAACTAATTTCGGGATTGAATTAATGAATCTAGACCCTCCTAATCCTCAACAAATTTCCTTAAACTTATTTAGTACTTTGAATATAGAACAGTTACAAGAAGAATGTTTAACACAATTATGGAGTATTACAGATTTATGGTCTATTTCTCAAGACTATAAGTATCTTGAATATATTTTCAAACAATACATACTTAACATCTTAATTCAGATCCCAAATATACCCTCTATTTTATTAAAACATATTCATCAGCTTAATATAGCATTCGCATAGGATTATTATTACTTTATTAAAAACCAGACTATGATCATCACCTCACCGCAATATTCTCGAGACATTGCTCACTATCAAACCTTGTTAAACTACATATTTGGTGACGAAGGTTATTATTACTGGACTAACAAAAGATATCTTAAATATTTATTTGAAGGCTATGAATATCATGGTTGGATAGACGCTCGATCACACTTAGAACTTATGAATTTTGAAGAAGTATCTAAAACTGATTGTCTTCATACATGGCAAGTTAAAACTGGTCAAGATAATATTCCTTGTTTTATTTGTCATTTTTATCCTAGCAAAGATAAACGTGCAAAATGTCTATTATGTTATCTTGAAGGGTGTATAAATTGTATTCAACAACAATTTGATATATCTCTTTCTTCGCAAATTCGAGAAAGTAATATAGATAAACTTCAACTTCATCTTCTAGAAAAACGAATGAATGTTCTCGAAAATGAAATAAAACTATTAAAATTACGATTGCCAGTTCGAGAACCTAGACCCTCAGACCCATCCTCTTCTAATACCACCTATATACAAGACGATCTAATCTGTAATATAAATGAAATCTCTTGAATCTATTTTGATCCGACAGGCTCGAAAGCTCTGATACCAATTAAAGGTTTGCCGATTCCGATTTAAAGAAGGTTATGATTAAGATTAGAGGAGCTTTTTGATTTTTGAGAGATTTTTGTTTGCAATTTGTTTTACGCTCTACTAGGTACTTGCTTTTTGTTGGTGTGGATATGGCTTTTTTTTTATCTGCTACAGTAACCGACGCTTTCTCAGCTGCTACAGTAACTACTACACTTCTGAGCTACATTGATTTTGCTACAGTGGGAGAAAAATTTTGCTACAGTGAAATATCTACAGTGATTTTTCAGAGAGAATAAAACAAGCTCACAATCAACTAGGGTATCAAGGAGCCAGTTCATTCAAGAGAGAGGAGTAAACAAGAGCGAAATCATATCCAAGAACACCCATAAACCCTAAGCGCCTTCAAACGGCATAACGGGTATAGACTGGGAATTTGCATCTCGGCCTTGATTCCCACCTATCTCTTTGTTTACAAGATCTTAAGGATTGCCTCACTCTTTACTACTGATTTTACAAGATACGATAAAGTGATTACAAGTCTGTTGCACTCTGTCTTTAGGATTACGTTTGGTAAGAAACAAAGACTGTATAATTCAAGTAAACACTATCTTTTTGTGGCCATACCTTCACAAGAAAAGCTTTCCCGTTCGAGGGGGGGAAAAGAGAGTATAGGAGCTTGGGAGAAAGAAACTTGCTATTCAAACCAAACCAGAGTCCACACTTTATTCACAAGAAAACATCTTATAATAAAACATTCTTAGAGCACTCTTATCTCTTAGAGGGGTTGAGATGGATGCCTTAGAGAAGCCTTAAGGGCTCTCTTATATACAAGAGAAAAGCATCTTCTCATACTATTACAAGGCTAGGTGGCTCTTTTCTATTTGACATATGAAAGATAAGAAGATAAGAAGGAATCCTTAGCTATGAAGATAAGTAAGTATCCTTATCTTGCATAGTGAGTATCCTTATCTTTTTTCTTATCCTCTTAGAGTATATATATATATATATATATATATATATATATATATATATATATATATATATATAATTATCTTACCATCAAAATACATATATAAATATATATACATATGAGTAGTGATAGGATGAGGCCGCACTTGCGGCCGCCTCATCCTATCACACTTATATATACTATACATGTATTCTCAGGATAAGATAATTTAAAAATTATATATAAATATAAAAAAATTATTTAAAATATATAGATAAATCAATATAAATCTAAATAGATTATAAAAACTATAATATATAATTTATATATATATTTAGTATATATAAGTAGTGATAGGATGAGGCGACCGCAAGTGCGGCAGACCTCATCCTATCACTACTCATCTATATATAATTATATATATATATATATATATATATATATATATATATATATATATAATAATAATAATAATAATAATTATTATTATTATATAAAATATATAGATAAATAGATATAAATATATATAGCATATCTAAAATATTATTTATATATAAATCTATATATTATCATATATATGGGTGATACAATCAGGCGACCACACTTGCGGCCAGCCTGTGCCTTCTTCCTCTCCATGTACTCCAGCTCCAATGCTTGACTCTCACCTCTTCTCCTTCACTATTGTATTGAGGAATAAATAGTGGATTTTGCCCTCACTAGTAGAGCCCGTGGCTTTTTCTCCGATGTGAGGGTTTTCCACGTTAAATCGGTGTCTCTCTCTTTGGTTGCTTGTTTTCTCTTTGATTTCCACTGTGTTCTAGTCCAAATCTCAAAACAAATTCGACCGTGAGAGTGAAGTTGGGATCAAAACCGATTTTCACTATAATAGTTTTGCGCCTGCTATGGGGAGTGAACAAAAAGTCTGATGGCTACTACCAAGAAATCGAAGAGAAGCCTTCAAGCGAAGCAGAGAGAAGCAGTACCCCCCAAACACCGCCACCGACGCAGGGGGAGCTTCGCCTGTCTTGGAGCAAACACCCCTCGCTGCGGAGCGGGGATCCCCGGTCCACTACCGGGATGATGGCCTCCAGGAACATAGGTTTCGAGCCATGGAAGAGAAGATCGAGTGGCTGGCTCGAATCATGGAAGTCATTGAGCGCAACACCTCCCATGTAATGGCATCGGATGCCGTCCCGCCACCTTGTGAGGGTCGTGGGAGATCAATGACTCGCTCGACGAGGCGCCGAAGGAGCTCCTGCAGAAGAAGCTCGAGCCTCGCCCAGCTTGGGATCTCTTCGGTCACATGGGAGATATGACCGAGGGGATTCTCCCTAGCACATATGACATGACTTTCTTCCTAGTGCACCGTCATAGTACTCAAAATTTTTTCGTATTCTCCTACAACGTACCATGGACACCTAGAGAAAATCTTTGTGAAATTCAAAATCTCTAGTGACAATAGGTAACCCATTACAATGTTTTGTTGACTTTAATTGCTAAGCATTACTCTCAATGGCTCCAAGAGGCTTCGTGGCACTAGTTGAGCTTCTAACCTTTCATAACTTAGTCTAGTGGACAAGTAAGAGAAGAATAGAATAGCATGTACATAGGAGTCTAGTTATTGAAGCAATAAAGACATGTTCCGCTACTTATGGGGATGAAGTAGTTTGGGGTCCCGGCCCTTGGTCAGGGTGTTCCTCAATTCAAAACGTCACTCCTAAGTATGAACTTATCTAGGTGGAGCTGTAACCCTCTAAGTACCCAGGGTGTTCTGCTGCCTAAACAGCATGTGCATCCTAAAGAAAAGAGGATTTACACTCTATACTGATCTTTAATATGGGAAAGTCGGATCCATTAGAGATGCCCTACCCCAAAAAAACAAAAAAATGTGTACATAAAATTTAAAGCTTCTCGAACTTGTCCACCATTTGCTCAATATATGGAGGGTTGGTTGTCTTGAAACTTAGGGCTCAAGGATCTTCTAGAGTCCATTGAGGGTATGCTTGTCTTGCTAAGACTTTAGAACATGGTATGTGGAGTGAAGAAGTTTATCTAGAGCCGCGTTGAAACAGGACACAAGATTAATCTAAATCCCGGTATGGAAATGGGAGAATGAAATTCTTGATGGTGAACTTGGAATGAAATTCATGTATAACCTTTATGGCCAAGAGGATGAACACTTATATTTTCTTTTGTTGCTTGATTTTTCTTTGCTTGGGGACAAGAAAACCTTTAAATGTGGAGATATTTGATAAGTGTTCATTTGAGCATAGTTTTATACTATATTCCTATATGCTTGGCACGTGAGTATGAAGATTTATTGACCATTGATACTCAAAATTGATTTATTTTCATCAACAGGCCATAATACGAGGACCCCGGAGGAAAGAAAGCATTTCGGGAGAAGCCGGGATACCAGAACACCTAGAAGGACCCATACGGGCTAGCATACGGGCTGATATACGGCCGTATACTAGCCCCTGGAGAGGATGCGGGCTAGCACAAGGCCCGCACGACAACTGGTTTGAGGATTAGCCCGTATATGGGCATATATATGGCCCGTATATGGGCTCGTATGAAGGTGGCTGGCCCGTATACGGGCTGACATACGCCCGTATACGGGCCCATACAACATTAAATCTGGGCGAAACTGCAGACCTAGACGGGGGCAACTTGGTAAAATCCCACCCTAAGAACCTTGGGGTATAAAAGCGGATGAGAAAGGGGTTTAAGGAGGAGCAGCAGCTAGGGTAAGAAAGGACCTTGGAGAGAGCTTGGGGGGATCACTTCCTTCAAGCCATTGGAGCAAGGAGAAGGGAAATCAAAGGAGGAGAGTCAAGGAACCACCAACGGTGATTGTGCAAGCTTTATCTCTATGTTTTCCTTGATTTCTTTTACCTTCGTTGTGGATTGTTGCCCCCCTTTCATGGAGGGCTAATTTTGTAGATGCTTGGATAATTGGTGAACCCTTGGACATGTTTTAATCAATGTTATTTCTCTGTTTTGATTGCTTGATCTCATTGCTTGAGTCTATTGGATGTTTTAATGTAAGTTAATCCCTCTACGTTGCGAGGGCCCGGAGGGATTTTCTTAGTCCATATGGGGGAAGAATCGAACGCCTCCCCATGTGTAGACCATATCCAATAGAGAGGATTGTGAGTATACCGGGAACCCGGGTACTAAGGAGAGCGAGCCCTTTAGATGTATTATTCCTATAATCCTTCCAAGACATAGGTTCGAGAACATAATCGGTAAGGGCACTAGGATTAGTAGCTCACCTCGGGATGAGGGAGTGAAAGCACGATAGGAACCCTTGGCCAACGATTAATCAAGTAATTGAGATAGAGAAGAGCATTTACACTGTAGAAGTCCAAGGGGGATCCAATTGTCCAGGCATCCCCTTTTCATGATTGTTTAGCTCCAAGAAATACTCAATCCCCTTGTTTGTGGTTCCATTTAATTAGTTTAGAATTAGCATAACCAACCACTTCCTTGGATCGACTAGATAGTAGATAAATAGTGGGTACTAGTACTTCTTTCTCCCTGTGGATCGACAACCCGACTTCTATGTCCACTATTATTACTTGACACGACCCGTACACTTGCGGTTTGATCGCATCAAGTTTTTGGCGCCGTTGCCGGGGAGAATTAGATTACTAGGAAAGCTAGGAATTTACTACTTTAGTCATTTTATTTTATTTTCTTTTATTTCTTTACTTTCTTTCATTGTTTTGTTTTTCTACTGCATTTGAACTTTAGATACTAATCTTCATCTCTTAACTATGTTGCGAGGCGGCCACATGGTTATATCTAAGAGTGAAATGTTAAAAAAGCTTGAGGCGCTGGATAGATGGATTGAAGAGAAACTAGTCAATCAATCTACATGTTCGTCGAGGTAACAATTGATGGACACCATCCCAAGTGAGGAAGTATATTCCTTGTGGGGATCAGAGGTCAGCCCGATGTCAGGAGAGACAACTCAAGAAGGGTCATATGATGAAAGTACACCACATGACAACGACCTGTTAACGGAGTTCTTAAATAGACAGAATGAATTTCTTTTACACTCCGAGGGACCACCCATGGAAGAGAATTCAATTCACGATCGAGTGGCCATAAACATCGACCTCATTCAGGATGAAAAACACAACATCACACCCTCAGATTCAGAAGAAGAGTCCACCGTCGAATCAGAAGCAGAATCGGAAAGATTGGATGAGAATTTGAAGTTAAAACCATCAGTGGTTGAGCCACCGCAGTTAGAGTTGAAAGAGTTGCCGGGTCATCTTGAGTATGCCTTCTTAGCCGAAGACTCAAAGCTTCCGGTCATCATTGCATCCAATCTGTCTAGCTCACAGAAAGAGAAGCTACTTCAAGTCCTTAAGAGACACAAGAAAGCCATAGCATGGAAAATATCCGACATCAAGGGGATCAGCCCATCATTCTGCACCCACAAGATTCTTATGGAAGACAACTACCGACCCTCTATCCAAACTCAAAGAAGGCTAAACCCAAACATGCAGGAGGTGGTGAAGTCATAAGTGCTCAAGCTCTTGGATGCCGGAGTAATTTACCCCATCTCCGACAGCGCATGGGTGAGCCCCGTCCAGCTAGTGCCGAAGAAGGGAGGGATGACAGTGGTCACGAATGAAAAGGATGAATTAATCCCCACAAGAACGGGCACCGGCTGGAGGGTATGTATTGATTATAGAAAGTTGAATGACGCCACGAGGAAGGATCATTTCCCTCTACCGTTTATTGATCAGATGCTTGAGAGATTAGCTGGGCATTCTTACTATTGTTTCCTAGATGGCTTTTCTGGGTATTTCCAAATTTCCATTGCTCCCGAAGACCAAGAGAAGACCACATTCACCTGTCCATATGGAACCTTCGCCTACCGCCGTATGCCGTTTGGGTTGTGCAATGCACCGGCCACTTTTCAGCGATGTATGCTAGCAATCTTCGAAGACTTTGTGGAGAACATTATAGAGGTATTTATGGATGACTTCTCGGTTTTTGGAGATTCGTTTGACTTTTGTCTCGCAAACCTGGAAAAGTTGTTAATTAGATGCGAAGAAACCAATTTGGTGTTAAGTTGGGAGAAATGCCATTTTATGGTCCAAGAAGGAATGTTTTGGGTCACAAGATCTCAAGCAAGGGAATTGAAGTAGATAAAGCCAAGGTTGACACCATAGAAAAATTACCTCCACAAACTTCGGTGAAAGCCGTCAGAAGTTTCTTGGGACATGCTAGTTTCTATAGGACATTTATAAAGGACTTCTCCAAAATAGCCAAGCCATTAACCAAATTGCTAGAAAAAGATGCTCCTTTTGAGTTTGACAACGGATGCCGAGCGGCTTTTAATGTATTAAAGGAGAGACTTGTACAAGGCCCGATCATCACCACCCCAGATTGGAGCCTCCCATTCGAGCTTATGTGTGATGCAAGTAATCATGCAGTTGGTGCAGTTTTAGGCTAACGAAAAAACAAGCATTTCCAACCGATTTATTATGCTAGCAAGACTCTGACAGATGCCTAAGCAAATTATACCACCACTAAGAAAGAGCTCCTTGCTATAGTATTCGCATTTGATAAGTTTCGACCCTACTTGGTTCTTTCAAAGGTTATAGTATACACCGATCACTCAGCTCTGCACTATCTCATGACCAAATCGGACGCCAAGCCGAGATTGATCCGTTGGTTGTTGTTGTTACAAGAATTTGATCTGGAAAAAAAGGACAAACGGGGTGCTGAGAACCTAGCAGCCGATCACTTATCCCGATTAGAAGATCCAAATAGAGACTCGTTGAAGGAAAGGGATATCAAGGAAGAGTTCCTGGAGGAGTACCTATACAACCTTCAAGTGATACAAGGACAAACACTAGTGATGAGTGAAGAGAAGGAGGCACCCTGGTTCGCAGACATTGCAAACTATCTAGTTGTTGGATCCCTTCCAAACTCCTACAACTATTCACAAAAAAAGAAGTTTTTCACGGACCTGAAACATTTTACATGGGATGATCCCTACTTGTTTCTCGTGTGCGCCGATCAAGTCATAAGGAGGTGTGTCTCGAGGGAAGAAGGGCTGAAAATTTTGGAGCATTGTCATGCAGGACCTGCAGGTGGACACTACAGTGCAAATAAAACAGCGCGGAAGATCCTCGATGCGGGGTTTTACTGGCCAACCCTATTCCATTATGCACAGGGATATGTTCAATCGTGTGATAGGTGTCAACGATTCGGCAATATATCAAAGCGAGATGAGATGCCCCAAAGCTCGGTTCAAGTATGTGAAGTGTTCGATGTTTGGGGAATTGATTTTATGGGTCCTTTCCCAAACTCTCGCGGAAACAGATTCATCTTGGTGGTGGTGGACTACGTTTCGAAATGGGTAGAAGCACAAGCCTTACCAACTAGTGATGCAAGGGGAGTTGTTGGGTTCCTCAAGAAGCTGTTTTCCCGTTTCGGCACTCCACGAGCCATTATTAGTGATCGGGGGACACATTTTTGTAATGCTCAATTCACAAAAATATTAAAGCGATACAACGTCGTCCACCGTACTTATACACCATATCATCCTCAAACAAGCGGTCAAGTGGAGGTATCAAACAGACAACTGAAGAGAATCCTTGAAAAGACAGTTGCGCAAAGTCGAAAGGATTGGGCAGACAAACTGGATGATGCCCTCTGGGCTTATTGCACTGCATACAAGGCGCCGATTGGTAGTACCCCCTACAGGCTTGTTTATGGTAAAGCATGTCATCTCCCGGTCGAGCTTGAACATAAGGCTTATTGGGCGACCAAATTCTTGAATTTTGACACCTCACTTGTAGGTGCTGAACGGAAATTTTAGTTAAATGAACTTGAAGAATGGAGATTATATAAAGAACAGGTCAGAAAGCGCCATGATCAAGCACTGAAGCATGACAAACAATTTAAGGAAGGGGATCAGGTACTACTATTCAACTCAAGACTTAAACTCTTTCCAAGAAAGCTGCGATCCCGATGGTCCGGACCTTTCATTGTCGCCATGGTTCACCCTCACGGAGCTGTAGAGATTTATCACAATGATCGAGGCACATTCAAGGTAAACGACCATCGACTCAAACCATATCACTATCAATGCTTTAAAGGAGGAGCCAATGAGAACTACAAGGTATTTGAACCCCCATGAGGTAATATCAAGGTACGTCAAGCTCGTGACGTTAAGCAAGCGCTTCTTGGGAGGCAACCCAAGCTCTTGAAACGTTTCTTCTTTTGTTTAGTGCAAACTTTTTTTTAGTTAGATTGTGTGGTTGAAATAAATGATTGAGATGTATAGTATCCATTTCCATCATATTTTGTATCATCATGCTTGTTATTAATCCATTAATAGCCCTAGAATACATGATTGTCATTAGGGAGAGCAAGGAGGACTCGGGTGGTGTCCTGGATTTGCTGTATAAGCCAAACCCAGGCCCATATGGGCATCCATACGGCCTTCCATACGACCGTATAGAGCCCCCAGGGAAGTATACAGGCTATCATACGGCCCGTATACATGGTTGTATGACACACCCTGTGCCGTATACGGCCCATATACGGCCGGGGTTGGGCATTTTAAAGGGGGACATTCTTCCCCTTCGTTTTATCACCTCCTAGCCGCCCTACCTCTCCGTTGCGTAGATCCGAGATCTCTCCTCACCGAGGCGACCTCTCTCTCTGATTTTGGGCTTCATTCTCCCCTAGGTATGCAACCCAACGCATTGATTTGTCGACTTTCTCCATCTTCACCATTTTAGAAACCTAGGGATTCAATGGATGTGTTTTGAATGAATTTATGTTATTTTTGTCAATTCTTGCTTGAATGTGTTGATCTATGGCATGTAAAGATGTTTGGAAAGAGATTAGGATGCAAATGAGTGTAAATGAGGGAATTGTAAGCCATGGGGGTCGGCACCGTCGCACTCCGACGCATACGGGTCGTATAGCAGCCCGTATAACCTCCTGGTACCCCCATACGGGCTGGCATACGGCCCGTATGAAAGACCGTATAAGGCCCATTAAGGGCCATAGTGCGCATTGTCCACAAATCCTTGCTAGCACTAACATCCTCTTCGATTATTCTTTGTAGATATGCCAAGAAAGGTTGTCGCCTCCAAGAAAAGGAGGACCGGCGAAGGATCTTCCACCACTCCTCAATTCGAGGATGACCGCTTTTTCCATCGTTATCAGAAGCTGGCCTCCAAGCCCTTTGGGCAAACGCGGTATATAGATTGGGGCGTCGCCACCGAGTTGGGGATCGCGGACCGGGTACAAAGCATGCTCGGGGTTGGTAGATGGGACAAGATGTTCTCCATCAACCACGAGACCTTTCGAGAGGCGACTTTGGAGGTCCTCAGCACATTCGAGGCTGATTGGAGTTCCGTGCAAGAGCGGTCCCTCACAGCGATCTCCTTCCAGCTCTTCGGGGAAAGGAGAACCATGAGCTACACCCGGTTCGCCATGCTCATGGGTTTCTACGACCGGGAGGCCCTCCACAATCGGGAACATCGGGAGCTCCTCACCTCTTTCCCCAACAATATTATCACGGCCGAGCGCTATTGGGTTCAGCTTGGAGGGCGCCACGGGAACCACAAGGCGAGCCTCATGTCTGACCCAGTCCACCGTTTTATCCACGCACTCGTCAGCCGCTCCATCGTGGGACGAGATGACAGCACAGGGGTGGTCACGGTCACCGATCTCTTCATCCTCTACAGCATATTCGAGAGGGTACCTATCCATCTTAGATATGTACTCGCCGATTATTTGGTGCACCAGGGGACCCACACCCGGTTGAGGACGATCACTGCGGGGCCCTACATCACTCGCCTCATCATCAGCATGGGCCTCGAGGAGAAGACGGAGGACATGGAGCGACTTCAGCTCATGGCGGCCTTGGGGATGAGCACATTATGCCAGATGGGGCTCGTTAGGCACGCGGGGGGCCCTACAGATTAGTTGGCCAGAGCGTCGGTAGCTCTGGTGATGAGGAGGAGTCCGACTCTGAGGACTCAGACAGCCCACCTCCCGCCAGCGAGCTTCCACCTTCCACGAGCCGGGTCGAGTCGCGCACCTGGAGGAGCAGATCGCAGACATTCGGGCTACCCAGGACACGATTCTAACGGAGCAGCGCCACTTGGGAGACCAATTCGCGGAGCTATCCATCTTGATCCGTGGGCACCCAGCCTTTGCATCTCCTTCAACACCGGCACCACCAGCAGATGATCCCGCACTTTCATTTGGACACATCTCTTTTATTTATGTTGATGAGACTCGTTTCATTATGCATTTTCTTTTATATTTTGTGTTTTGTGGACATATTAGTTTATTTGCGCACCATGTTTGGCTAGCAAGGGCATCGCCCTACTACACTCATTCTCCTTTTATCTTTATAGACTCCTATGCTTTCCTCTCATCTTTTATTAAGCTATAATGATCTCCCCTGGCTTTGCAGAAGTGGAAGTTGAAACAACAACCCGGTAATGGCCATGCATCAAATTCGTGGACAACAGTTGGCACACCAACATAACCAGGGAAGTTTTAGTTCACCTTTCTCCATGCCTGTTTCGTTTTTTTCGACATTATTGCGTACATTGAGGATAATATACAATTTTAAGTGTGGAGATGGGTAGCTACCTATCTTTTATATTTGTACACTCATAGCAAAACTTTAAGTGTGGAGATAGGTAGTTATTATTGAACTATTGATGAAATTCACTGTAAACATTTTTTTTATGATAGCACATATGACATGACTTTCTTCCTAGTGCACCGTCATAGTACTAAAATTTTTTTCATATTCTCCTACAACGTACCATGGACACCTAGAGAAAATCTTTGTGAAATTCAAAATCTCTAGTGACAATAGGTAACCCATTGCAATGTTTTGTTGACTTTAATTGCTAAGCATTATTCTCAATGGCTCCAAGAGGCTTCGTGGCACTAGTTGAGCTTCTAACCTTTCATAACTTAGTCTAGTGGACAAGTAAGAGAAGAATAGAATAACATGTACATAGGAGTCTAGTTATTGAAGCAATAAAGACATGTTCCGCTACTTATGGGGATGAAGTAGTTTGGGGTCCCGGCCCTTGGTCAGGGTGTTCCTCAATTCAAAACGTCACTCCTAAGTATGAACTTATCTAGGTGGAGCTGTAACCCTCTAAGTACCCAGGGTGTTCTGCTGCCTAAACAGCATGTGCATCCTAAAGAAAAGAGGATTTACACTCTATACTGATCTTTAATATGGGAAAGTCGGATCCATTAGAGATGCCCTACCCCAAAAAAACAAAAAAATGTGTACATAAAATTTAAAGCTTCTCGAACTTGTCCACCATTTGCTCAATATATGGAGGGTTGGTTGTCTTGAAACTTAGGGCTCAAGGATCTTCTAGAGTCTATTGAGGGTATGCTTGTCTTGCTAAGACTTTAGAACATGGTATGTGGAGTGAAGAAGTTTATCTAGAGCCGCGTTGAAACAGGACACAAGATTAATCTAAATCCCGGTATGGAAATGGGAGAATGAAATCTTGATGGTGAACTTGGAATGAAATTCATGTATAACCTTTATAGCCAAGAGGATGAACACTTATATTTTCTTTTGTTGCTTGATTTTTCTTTGCTTGGGGACAAGAAAACCTTTAAATGTGGAGATATTTGATAAGTGTTCATTTGAGCATAGTTTTATACTATATTCCTATATGCTTGGTACGTGAGTATGAAGATTTATTGACCATTGATACTCAAAATTGATTTATTTTCATCAACAGGCCATAATACGAGGACCCCAGAGGAAAGAAAGCATTTCGGGAGAAGCCGGGATACCAGAACACCTAGAAGGACCCATACGAGCTAGCATACGGGCTGATATACGGCCGTATACTAGCCCCTGGAGAGGATGCGGGCTAGCACAAGGCCCGCACGACAACTGGCTTGAGGATTAGCCCGTATATGGGCATATATATGGCCCGTATACGGGCCCGTATGAAGGTGGCTGGCCCGTATACGGGCTGACATACGCCCGTATACGGGCCCATACATCGTTAAATCTGGGCGAAACTGCAGACCTAGACGGGGGCAACTTGGTAAAATCCCACCCTAAGAACCTTGGGGTATAAAAGCGGATGAGAAAGGGGTTTAAGGAGGAGCAGCAGCTAGGGTAAGAAAGGACCTTGGAGAGAGCTTGGGGGGATCACTTCCTTCAAGCCATTGGAGCAAGGAGAAGGGAAATCAAAGGAGGAGAGTCAAGGAACCACCAATGGTGATTGTGCAAGCTTTATCTCTATGTTTTCCTTGATTTCTTTTACCTTCGTTGTGGATTGTTGCCCCCCTTTCATGGAGGGCTAATTTTGTAGATTCTTGGATAATTGGTGAACCCTTGGACATGTTTTAATCAATGTTATTTCTCTGTTTTGATTGCGTGATCTCATTGCTTGAGTCTATTGGATGTTTTAATGTAAGTTAATCCCTCTACGTTGCGAGGGCACGGAGGGATTTTCATAATCCATATGGGGGAAGAAGCAAACGCCTCCCCGTGTGTAGACCATATCCAATAGAGAGGATTGTGAGTATACCGGGAACCCGGGTACTAAGGAGAGCGAGCCCTTAGGAGAGCGAGCCCTTTAAATGTATTATTCCCATAATCCTTCCAAGACATAGGTTCGAGAACATAATCGGTAAGGGCACTAGGATTAGTAGCTCACCTTGGGATGAGGGAGTGAAAGCACGATAGGAACCCTTGGCCAACGATTAATCAAGTAATTGAGATAGAGAAGAGCATTTACACTTTAGAAGTCCAAGGGGGATCCAATTGTCCAGGCATCCCCTTTTTATGATCGTTTAACTCCAAGAAATACTCAATCCCCTTGTTTGTGGTTCCATTTAATTGGTTTAGAATTAGCATAACCAACCACTTCCTTGGATCGACTAGATAGTAGATAAATAGTGGGTACTAGTACTTCTTTCTCCCTGTAGATCGACAACCCGACTTCTATGTCCACTATTATTACTTGACACGACCCGTACACTTGCGGTTTTATCGCATCAGGAGCCTAGAGGGGTGAATACAAGGAGCCCTAACGAGGAGAGCTGAGGAGGGATCCGCCCGGAAGAGATGCTGACAAGAATCGAGGCAGACCCCTTTGGCCAACTGATCAAGGACCCCAAGCAAGGTACAACGATTATACTTCACTCAATACTTCACGGGAAAACATTTTGATGCAAATTTGAGATCAGAAGATTCTGAGACAACCCCCTTAGATGAGGGATTTTGATAGGAGGAGACGAAGTAAGGAATTCTGTGACTGCCACCAAGACAAGGGACACACAACTGAAAATTATATTCAGCTAAGGGATGCGATAAAAGAGCTCGTCCGAGGTGGGAAGCTGGGGCAATACATGAGAGCAGACCGAACAGCTGAAGATACCTCCCCCAACAACAGAAACCACCCGAAGAGGAGATCCCTATCGAATTCATTGTTGGAGGGCCAGGGTGTGGAGGAGAGAGCTAGGCCTCCAGAAAGAACTATGCTCAGATGGTGGGCTCAGTGCAAAGCACCTCTTCTCCGAAAAGGCCTCGAGCGTCCTCACCCATCTACTTCTCGTACGAAGACTTCAAAGGTGTGCACCAGCAGCACAATAATGCCCTCGTCATCTCTGTGAAAATTAGCATCTACCACATGTACAAAGTTCTAGTCGACACTGGGATTTCGGTGGATATTATCTTTTGGGAAGCGAGCATATGAAATATGGTGCCGAACACTTGAAGCCTGTGAAATCACCCCTGGTAGGGTTCAATGGAAGTCCCCTTCAACCCTAGGGGGCGATTACTCTCCCATTGGCGCTCAGTAGCCCTCCTCGAGTGGCCTCTGCTCTAGTCAACTTCCTACTTGTGTGCTGCCCGTCAAGCTACAATGCCATCAAAGGAAGACCTTCCCCCAACCTCTTCGGAGCGATTATCTCCATTGGTTACATGAAGCTAAAATATCCAACCGAGGTTGGATGTAGAGAGCTGAAAGGAGACCAATCTGCTTCTCGGTAATATCTATCAAAACTCGCCTCCTCCGACGCGGATATCGGCAAGCCTATCAACCTGCAATACTTTGCAACAAAAAGCATTGAATGCTGACCCGAAGAAGAACTGCTGGAGATAGAAGATGAACCAAGCTGGATGGACCCAATCCTGACCTACCTACGGGATGGGACTCTACCAGCTGATCCGAAGCAAGCTCGCCGAACAGTAACTAGAGCTGCTTGGTACAGTCTTTTAGACGGACAGCTTTATAAAAGGTCTTACACCCTGCCTTTCCTCCGGTGTCTGCACCCCATCGAAGCGGACTATGTCCTTCACAAAATTCATGAAGGAATCACAGGAGACCATCTGGGGGGAAAGGCCCTGAGCCACAAAGTTATCGACAAGGCTACTACATGCCTACCCTCTCCAAGGATGCCAAGGAGCTTGTCAAGAAGAACGACGCTTGCCAGCGTCATTCCAACGTCCAGCGGCATCCTGCAGTCCTACTGACACCCGTAGTCAGTACGAGGCCATTCGGACTGTGGAGGGTTGACATCCTCGGCCCCTTCTCCATCGCTGCTCAGCAAAAGAAGTTCCTGATAGTGGCCATTGATTACTTCTCCAAATGGGTCTAGGTCGAACCTCTATCATCTATTACGGAGAAAGCTTGTCAAAATTTCCTGTCAAGTCAATCATCTGCAGATTTTGGGTTCCCGATGGCAATCGTAACTGATAACGGCCATCAATTCGACAATGCCACGTTCAAAGCTTTCTGCGCCAAGTTTGGGATCCAGTCGAGGCTTACATCGGTTACTCACCCAAAGGCGAATGGCAAGGTTGAAGTTACAAACCGAACCCTCCTCAATTATCTTAAGACGCTAGTCCTTCGGAATGGTTCAAGTTGGGTTGAGGAAATCCCGGGCGCTCTGTGGGCTTACCAAACCACGAGCTGAACACAAACAGGGATGCCAAGGTGTCGAGGCCGTCATTCTCGTAGAAATCAGGATGCCAACATCGAGGACACAAACATTTGATCAGGCTGCCAACAAGGAGCAACTCTGGGCCGAACTTGATCTTCTTGATGAAAAGAGAGACTGTGCTAGCATCCAAGCTGCTGCGTACCGTCAAAGTGTCAGGCGCCTCTACAACTCCCGAGTGAAATAGGTGACCATCCAACACGCCGACTTAGTTCTACAACCGAACAAATTCCAGGGCAACAAAAGCCGAAAAGGAAAGCTAACCCCCAACTGTGAAGGACCTTATCTCATTAAAGAAGTTGTAAGAATTGGCACCTATTGGTTCGCCAAAGTTGACGGATGAAGGATCAAGCGTCCATACCATTCCGAATACCTACGGCAGTACTATCAATAAAATTAAACTTTGCTTCTTTATTTTTCCATTTTCTATTTGTTAAAAGCCCTTCGTAAAGGCATGTTTGCCCGGAGGCGCATTCACCCAAGGCTCCTCATCCGAATGCCACAAAAGCCCTTCGTAAAGGCACACTTGCCAGGAGGCATGTTCCCCCGAAGAACAGAATCATCACGCTAAAACTTAAACCAAGGGCTTCGGCCGAATATCAATAAAGTCCTTCGTAAAGGCGCATCCGCCCAGAGGCATATCCTTCCAGAAACTCAACACGACCCGCTCACGCTCGGATTGTTGTGCCTCGGCTGAGTATCAACGAAGTCCTTCGTAAAGGCTCATTTCGCCCAGAGGCATATTCACCCAAAAACCGATCTGTCCCATTCACTCGCGGATCGCTACGAAAACCCTTCGTAAAGGCGCATTTCGCTCGGAGGCATATTCACACTTGGATTGCGATAAAAGCTCTTTGTAAAGGCGCATTCCTCCCGGAGGCATGTCCATCCAGAAAACTAATCAGTCCCATCCTCCCTCGGATCGAAGCTCCTCAACCAAAGAAACCTCTATCAAGACCAAAGGAAATCGACCTAAGTCTTAGTCGAAGAAGAGAGAAGAAGAAGCAAAGACAATGAAAGAAGGTTTGAATCACATAACAAGACACAATACAAAATTAAGATTTAAACCTATGTATCTATACCTTGCTCCCCCTCGACTAAAGTAGAAACGACGTTGGTTGTGGTAAAGGGGGCAGAAGAAACGGCCTGCTCAGTGGGCGCCCTGTCTTTAGAGAGCGTCCTCTCGGCAACAACCTTTACAACTGGTCCCTCAGCAAGAGCGGCACTCGGGGGTCCTGTCACACAAGGAAAGTGGTCCTCAAAATTCATGCTATAAAAAAAGAGAGAGCTAAGGAAAGAAGGGTACAGGTCCTTTACCTTCGGCGACTTCACCACCCCCTTCTTCAGAGCCGGCATCGGAGGAATCCCCCTTTAGGAATTCGTCCCCGAACATAAAGTTGGGATCCTCTCCAGCCAAGATCTTCAAGCCTTTCTTGAGAGTCAGGGTGTTGAAGTCCACAGGAAGCTCCTTTAGCACCAGCTCCCGAAGGACCTTAAATGCCTCATCGCAACCGTTCTGAAACCCTTCGCCGTAGCCACCATCTTTATCCTTGTATATCGAGGAAAAGGTCTCAATTCCCTTATCCGTCCCTGACTCAACTCAAGGGTCTCTTTATGCTTAGCCACTTCAGCCGAGCCTTTTCCCTCTCCGCTTCGGCGGCAGCCTTCCTGACGAGGGCAAAATTGAGGAGGCGCTGATTCTCCTTCAGAGTCTTAAGGGAATCATTTCTGTCCTTCTCATGATCAGTATTGAGCCCCCTCACCACATCAAAGTCTGAAGATAACTGCTTGACTTGTTTCTTCATCGTCGACCACCCATCCTCAGCCTGCAAGCACCGATCTTCTAGTGCTTGCTTCATCTTCTCTGCCTCTTACTTCCCGGCGGAGAGCTCTTCATTCCGCTTGGAGAGGCCCTCAATCTTCCTCTTCCACTTGTCCCTAGAGCCCATCAACTCCTAGCACTTGGTAGTGGACGACTCCAAGAAGCTAAGGGCCTTCTTCTTCTCCTTCTCTAGCCGAGAGACCGCCGTACTTAGCACCACGTTATCGGCCGCTAAACCTCTAAGCATGGCGCGGGAAGTCTCCTTCTTCTTGAGGACCCTAGCGGCCTCCTCCATCAGTATGCTAGACTGCAAAAAGACAACAGTTAGCTCTTATTCGACATATATAAGGTTTGGGACAATGGCTCAAGATTTACCGAAATCACAGACAAGTGATATGATCTGCAAGATCCTCATCATCGAATCACCAAAGCGTAGACTTGATCGCATCCGTTCGGAGTATCTCCAATGAAAAAGCAGGAGCCTCGAGATCATGATAGAATATCCCGTCAACGGGATCGATCACAACCTTCTTTCCCCATTTCGAGGCAAAAGCGCCTAACTGATCCGCGATCATAAGGCCCCTCCCACTTCGGCCTCTGGGAGCTTCGGAAGAAGGCCTCTCGCGTAGCGTCTCCTCCTCGGCATGGCGAAGAGCGTCGGGAATCTCCTCGACCCCTTCTGATAGACCAACCCCAGAGATTGACACTGCCGATGACACACCAACAACAAGGACCGTCGGCATATCAACAAACCTTATCAGCTTCCCCTACCGCTTGGCAGAAGGAACACTTTCCACATCCCCACCAATGAGACCTACTTCTTCTCCGATAGACTGAACGACCAAGGCCTTTTCGGCCTCCTCAGTAATGTCGATAAGCTCAGCAGATAACGTTTACTTCTTCTTCGAAGTAACCTTCTTCTTCCACTTCAAAGGGGAAGAGCCACCCTCCTCGGTCTTGCCAACCTCCCTGCTTCTCTTCTACGGAGCAACCTCCACTTGAGGCGAGGGATCATCGAAGTATCCTTCAGAAGGCCCCCAGAGCCCTTTACCTTTGGTGGAGCAGGCCCCCGGGCCTCTTTTCTTTTGGTGGAGCCTCCTCGCCCCCTGAGAAGAGCCCCCAACCTTCTTCTCCTTCCTCCTACTCTTGGTGGCGTTCTGTCCTTACTCATTGGCATCACGTTTTGTCTTCGTCTCAGAAGCCCGCACTCCGGCCAATAGAACAAGCTGCAACCTTGACGTCCATCGGATCACCTGTCGACCAAGGAAGAAAAGACAAGTTAATCACAAATCTGTTAACGGACAGCCGAAGAGGAAAGGCCTGAACGAGCCCTACCCTGAGCCATAAACAAGCCGCTGTCCTAAAGGATTTGCAGGGTCAGGAATGTGTCGACAGAGAAGAAATGATGTTATTGAAGCTTCTCAAGTTAAGCATCCTCCTCGGTCTACAACTCCTTCCTATCGGGCTTCAGAATCCTAGGGGTACCCCATCGGGTCCTTACTCCTAAACCCCTTATTAGAGACAAAGAAGAACTTACACTTCTATCCCTTGATGGAAGAGGGGACCTGATCGAGGAAACGCCTCTTCGACCGAGCGCCGAAGTAATACCAGTCGGTACCGCGTTCTCGGCTCAAACCAAAGAAGAGCTTGAACATGAGGACAATGGGTGTTATCCCACAAAGAAGGGACACTATGACGAACCCACACAGATACCTCCAAGAGTTCGCCGCTAGCTGGGAAGGACAGTCCTCAAACTCCTCAAAGATATCTAGGAAAAGTTTAGGAAAAGAAAGCCTAAGACCCGCTAATAACGCGTCATAATAAAAGGCAAGCTCACCTTCCTTCGAGAGAGAACCTATGCACTCCGATGGCTTTGGAATCCTATAGGACAGGGGAGAAGGGTTGCCAAAAATCATGTACTCGACGCCAGGTTATGGATATCGTTCGCCCCCAGAACATTAGGAAAAGCATCAGAGCTAAAGGAGGACTCCCTATCGGGTTTAGGACTCACCCTAGATGAAGCTGCAACCGAAGAAGAAGTTGTTGGAGAAGAAGAAGAAGAAAGAGCAAGGGAAGAAGAAGGCTCCATACCTCTGTTAAGAAAAAGAACGTGAAGGCATTCGGCTGACTTAGAGCGCATACACCAGTCGCGCAGCGAAAAAGATAGCAAATGGAAGAGGGAAGCGAAGGGATTTTCTTTTAAAAGCAGCAATCAAATCCCATAGCCGAACGGCCAGAATCTTCATCAACAGCTTGGATAGGTTTTTAGGAAACGCGTGGACTCCCAACCGGATGCGTGGATTTGCACCGGATGGCTCGGGTGAGGCCTTCACGGGAGGCCTAGCGGATGCCCGCCAAGCGTCCTATCGAGGGACACGCCCATCATCACTAACCCCTTCCCCCATACTACACCTATGGCTGCGGTCGTCTCTGGAAAATCGCGCTGGAAGACAAAGCTTCCTCTAGAATTAAATGTCCACCCTACCTGTGGGTCCCACACCTGGCAAAGAAAGTATCACTATAGCCATGCGAAGCTTGCAGCGCAAGCTACCCAGATCTCGTGGTTCGGTGTTACATTTGGCTAAAACCAAAGAGAACATAGTTACTCGCGAGCACCATCCTCGGCACACTTCTGCCTCACACTTTTATCGGACAGTCCACAAACCCCTCGTTGAAAACAGAAGAGTTAGTCTGAAGCACAGCGCCTTCCCTGGCACCACTATACTAGCTAATTATATACTCAGCATACCGAGCCAACCGATGACCAAAGACTATACGTTCATCGCTTAGGCTCGATAAGACCATACTTGGAGAGGGACTGATGATAAGGGTAAAAGTGAGAAGACACATGGCATCCATCCAGGCGTGTATGCAGTGGAACCATAGGTGATCCCCTGTACCAAATCATGGGACATTCCCCCTCATATCTAGGGAGTAATCCTCCTCAGAACTTAAGGGTCATCCCCCTCGAACTCATGAGCGAAGCGATGCCACTTAAACCCGAGTCGTACCGAACCAAACCGAGGATTTCCAAAGCCACTCCTCTTCGGACTCGAGCCATTTCAACCCGAGAAGATAGCGGAAGAGTCTTCCTCCATCGGCTGCGCATCATAGCCCCTCGGCGCGTCGTCTAGCCACATCTGAAGGAGGATTTCGACAAGCTTTTAGAAGAATAACGGTTAGAGCCAATTTGGAACCGAGGAGTTAACTTAAGCCACAATATAGACAATGGCTTAAGCCGCAAGTACAACAATAGCTCGAGCCAGGGATAATGAATTAGGCTACAAGCAGCTTGAACTTGGAGCCCAAGCTCCCTCCAGTTTATAAAAGAAGGGTAATACCTCACTAAAAATGCATTTCTCTCCTGACGGCGAAGCCCAGCCACATAGAAAGTTCAGACCCCTTCTTCCTCTCCATGTACTCCAACTCCAATGCTTGACTCTCACCTCTTCTCCTTCTTTATTGTATTGAGGAATGAATAGTAGATTTTGGTCTCACTAGTAAAGTCTGTGGTTTTCCCCCAGATTTGAGGGTTTTCCGCGTTAAGTCGGTGTCTCTCTCTTTGGTTGTTTGTTTTCTCTTTGATTTCCACTGTGTTATAAGTCCTAATCTCAAAACAAATTCAAT
The DNA here is from genome assembly GCA_026586065.1 of Dioscorea zingiberensis. Lineage (NCBI taxonomy): Eukaryota > Viridiplantae > Streptophyta > Magnoliopsida > Dioscoreales > Dioscoreaceae > Dioscorea > Dioscorea zingiberensis. Next base: position 51,151,735 of record CM048819.1, read on the forward strand.
TCAACCGTTAGAGTGAAGTTGGGATCAAAACTGATTTTCACCCTAACAATATATATATAATATATATTAGATATTTTATATATCCTACAAATATATATCTAGATTTATGTATATATATTATAGACATATTATAACATCAACCAGACGAGAAAAGCATCCCTGTTTTCCAGGGTCAGTGTTGCTGCTGCTGGTGGAGATGACATACTCAGCCTTACTACTGTCAGATCAGCCGGCTCGGGCCGCTCTGCGGGTGTCATGGGCTTAGTGGGGGCTACGACTGTGTATCTGATGTCCTGAGAGGTTCGTACGGCTTGTAGCATGCCCATCAACCTAAGTGTGACTACGGTGATGAGGGTAGAGCTCCCTACGATTGTCATCTGCCCGATCACAATGTCTGATATGAGATCCATACCTTGGGCCAATCTCGTGATGTATGGCCCTGCGAAAATGGCTCTTATCCTTGTGTGTATTGCCTAATGTATGAGGAGCTCGGCCATGACCCATCCTAGGTGCAATGGGAATCTGTCTATCATGCTCTGGAGGTACAGGAAGTCTTTGGTGCTCACGACTCCTGTGCTTAGTCCCCGCCCTGTGATCCAGTGGCTAAGAATCATATGTCTGTACCTAAGGGCTGGGGAATGGAGAGTGGATGCCTTTGACAGCCGCGGGTCGTAGTATGGATCCATGCTAAGCCTTCTCCAAACAGATTAATGTGTCTCGCCAGCCGGCCGATCGATCCTCAGTACCTCGTACGTGGGCGTTGTGGTGTACTCTCTATCGTAGAGTCCCAGGTGGATGGCGAAGTCGGTGTAGCTCATTTGGAACATGACCCCACCCAATCAGAACTTGATCTGGTCTGGTCGGTGCCAAGTGATGAGACCTCTGGCAATCTGAAATATTGAGAGCACCTCCAGAAACAGCTCCCGATATGTAGTCTCCTGAATGTCAAGTAGACGTCGCCATCCTCCCACATCAATGTATCTCTGCACATTTGCGGTGAGGCCTACTGTCGCTAGAACGCCGAGTCAATATGGTGGGCCTCGCCAAAGCTCAACTTCCGAAGACGGAAGTGCTTGCCGGCGAACATCGGCATAGTGAAGGTTAACTCCTGCAGGGTGCTTGGGGCTTGGAGCTCCCTTCTCCCTTCTGCTTCTTCCTCCTTGGCTTCTCCTTTGATGCATTCTACTGCGACATGGTGATGAAACGGTAGTGGCTCACCAAAGATGGAGATGCACGACCGTGCGCTAGGGGAAGAAGCTCCGGTGATGCGATGCACGGTCTTGGGCGAGGAGAAGAAGGAGATGAATGGGTTATGGTACGACGTCGTGCAATTTAGGGTTTAAAAACTCAAATTGTTTTGCGCACGGCCTCGCGCACGTGTGTGTGTAGGGCCGTGCATCTCTTCTTTTTTTTTTGCTTCCCCGTAGTGCACAACTTTGCAAATGAGATACACGGCCGTGCGTAGTAGTAGCCTTTGTGAGAGGAAAAATCCCGAGAGGTGCACAGTCTTCGACACGACCATGCACAATTCAACTAAGGTCGTGCACATCTCTGTCTTGCTGTATTGATCCTTCTTTCTATTAATCCCCCCTAGACCTATGTGTTAGTTACTCTAGAAACAGAGAATTTAACTGTTAAATACATACAAGGCAAAAATTATTGAGTATCATCAGTTTGGATAATTTTACTACAGTTGTATCTCTACTAAGACCGAAGATGATAACTAGAAACTAACCTAACTTGGGTTGCCTCCCAAGAAGAGTGTGTTTAACATCACTAGCTTGACCTACCTGTTAATCTTAGTGAGGCCCGAAAAGATGGAACCTCTCGGCTTCCCCGCCGGGAGGATCGCGTCCTGTAAATTGTATACTTAAGGAAACGATAAATTCATACTCACAGGAATTTTTTTTTAGTGGTCCTGGTCGTGGGGGTCGCATTGGAGAGAGAGAGAGAGCATAATTTCTTCCCCTTTTTCTAAATTTTAGCCACCACGCTTTCTTTTTTCTGCTCGATTCATCGGCTTTGCTTATTCCTCTGTTTTTGGTTCCTCATCTGACTCTTCACAAGGTGGTGCGTCCTTGAATAGGCCATCTAGTTCATCCTTCATTAGTTCATCCTGCATAAATTCAGAAACACAGTCATCAAGATAATCAGTGAAATAACAAATGTCATCGAGCTCCATGGGGTGTCGCAAAGCATCCTTCAATTTGAAGACCACTTCTTCTTCTCCAACCCTCAATGTTATTTGGCCGTCTTTAATATCGAACAATGCTTGTGCGGTCTTTAGGAAAGGTCTTCCAAGAATGAGTGGCACCTCCACCTGGTTATCCAAGTCCAAAATATAGAAATCCACGAGGAAGATAAACTTATCGACCTTTACTAGCACATCCTCAACTACCCCTCAAGGGTGACGTATTGATCTATCCACTATCTGAAGTGTCACCTTTGTTGGTTTTGGCTCCCTAATACCCAACTTTTGGAGTATCTTGTATGGCATGAGATTGATGCTTGCTCCAATGTTAGCTAGGGCTTGTTCTTCAACCAGTCCTCCAATTGTGCAAGGAATTATGTAACTCCCTAGATCCTTTTCTTTTCTTGGTAATGCGTTGGTGAGGACAGCCGAGCATTGTTCGTTCAAGGTTTCCAGAGACACTTCTTCCAGTTTTCTCTTGCTGGTGAGCAATTCCTTCATAAACTTCGCATATCGCAGCATTTGTGCAAGTGCTTCTATGAAGAGTACATTAATGTGTAGCGCCTTGAAAACATCCAAAAATTTTCTGAACTGCTCAACCTATTGGTCCTTCTTCAACTTGGCTAGATAAAGTATCTTTTGTTCATACTCAGGCACCATAGGTGCTTCTTTTCCTTACTCGTAGCTGCCTTTTTAGCACTTTCTGATTTGTCCTCATCGAGGAGTATAGAGGACTTTCTTATGTTTCCTTGATCTTTGGTAGCACCAGTTCTGTTCCGCTTCTGAGGGTGATAGCCTTGACAGACTCCCTTGGATTAACCTCTGTGTTGCTTGGAAGAGCACATGCTGGTCTTTTTGCTAATAATTTAGCTATCTGGGCGACTTGATGTTCGAGATTCTGCAAATATGCTTGATGGTTTCTCATTATCTCCTCATGTCTAACAGCTCGTACTTTATTTGTTTGAATGTACTGTGCGATCAGGCTTTCCAAGTTTGCTCACTTCTTTTCCTGTGCTGGTGGTTGATAACCTGGAGGTGGCAGTTGACTTCCTTGAGGTGGATTTGTCCTTGTTTGCCCTGAGGTGCCATAGGCGAAGTTGGGGTGGCTCTCTATCCAGGGTTGTAGGTGAAGCTATATGGATTGTTCTGTAATCTTCCCACAAAATCAACTTCTTCCACTTATCCGGCTTTCCCTTCCTCTGTCTTACTCCTACATCCATTGCACATGAATACCAGAGTTTGCTGTTGGATACTAATGTTGTCTATCTTCTTGTTGAGGGCCTCTACCGTGGCTGCGAGAGCTGTTATCGCATCCACATTTTAGATTCTTGCCATCTTACTTGCTTTGGTCCTTTCAGAACTCCATTGATATCCATTGGTGGTCATCTCATCCACTAATTCCTTGGCTGCTTCAAGATCCCTGCTACAAAGGAAGTCACCTGTTGCTGCGTCCAACATCTGTTTAGTAGCTACAGTCAATCCATTATAGAAAGTTTGGACTTGCATGCAATCTTCTATCCCATGCTGGCGGCACTTTTTATGCATGTCCTTGTATCTCTCCCATGTGTCATATAATATTTCCATCTCTATCTGCTTAAAGGAAGAGATATCACTCCGTAGATTTGTTATTTTGGCAGGTGGAAAATATTTCATTAAGAATTTCTCAGCCAACTGTTTTGCTCTGCCTCTAACTGAGAAAAGAAACAACCTGAGGAGTATCGTGTCTGAGGATACTTTGTTTATCTAGATTGTGTCGCTGATCTCAAGGAAAGTTGACAAGTGTGTGTACGGGTCCTCATCTTTGAACCCATCAAACTGACATGATTGCTTAACCATCTGGATGACGTGGGGTTTTAGTTCAAAATTACGCCTGGTGACCGGTGGTGGGATGATGCTTGAGCCGACGCTGTCCAAGTTCGGCCTCGCGAAATCCGATATGGATCAAGTTGGGGCGGCCATTAGTTCTGATTGATTGACTTCTGAATTTGTTGTTGTCGTCTTTTTGAGAATGATTTCTCGTATTTGACGACGAAGGTGGCGCTCAAAACTTGGGTCAGGTACTTCCACTGGATATGGAACCCGGCTTCTGGTCATACACTAGCACCTTCACAAGAAGAAAGCGAAATTAAATCTAAAAGTAAGAATAAAAAAAATATTTTTGTATTTTTTAAATTTTCTGATTTTTTTGGATTTTTGATTCTTTTTTTTTTGGAAAAGTAAGCTAGACTAACTAACTAGAATAACAAATTCTAATGTTCCTAGCGTTGCCAGTCCCCGGCAACGGCGCCAAAAACTTGATGCACGCACAGGGTGTGCAACGACTATCCCGCAAGTGTACAGGGTCGATCAAGTAATAAAGTACCCAAGAGTAGGGTTATCGAATCTACAGGGACTAGAATACAAGTACTAACTATCCTTGCTATCTAGTCTAAAACTATAGAAGGAGTTGTGAATAATTGATTATCCTAAAAAGAAACTAAAAAGAAACTAACACGAACAATTGGCAGGCTGTGAGCAATCAGAGATGAAACGTGGCATCTCAGATCACAATCCTCCTAGGATTCCTTTGTTAATAATAGAATTCTAAGTATTGGCTATCCATTGATTAATTCTTGGGAGTTCAACAATTACACCATCTAGATACCACATCCGATCTCTCGGTATGCAGATCAAACTCATTACCTTTACCTAGTTATAATCTAACTAAGAGAGATATGGATCTATGCATAAAGAGATACGCAAGTCAAAACTCTAAGCACACATGTACCTCACTATAATATAACGAAGTATATACCATGGCTCATGCAAAATACAATCACATAAATCAAGTACAGACTCACAAGAATCATCACTAAAGGAAAGCTAATAAATAAAAAAATTTAACTAACAAATAATCCTAGGGTTCATGTATCTGAGGCACCACTGAATAGGAGCCTCTCATGCTAATGGAAACCATAACAGAGATACCGGAGAAAGACATAATTGAAAATATGGGGGCTCCCTTGCTCGATGTCTACTCCGCCTTCGATCTTCTCTGAAAACCTAGCCGTCGCTCGGAACACTAGCAGAAGACTAATTTGCCAAAGTCCCCGAAATCTGTACCTTCGCCGGGTTTATATAGAATTTTATTTGATTTACCACGAGCATGTGTATCTAACGCACGCCCGTACAGGCTCCCGCGGCTCGATCGTTACGTTTTTTGAAATCATTGAGTTGCACGGGCGTGTGCACAACCATGCACAATTCCACTAAGGTCATACACATCTCTGTGAAGGGCTCTTTTAGCTTGTTTCGTCCTGGTTTGTCCCATTTCTCGTTCCTTTCACTCTAGGTACCTATTTTACTTACTAAATTACAAAACAAACCCAGAGAAGCACAAAAATAGAAGAATTGATGCGAAACAACGGGATAAGTGCATGAAAATATGATAGAAATATATGTATAATTGCGCACTTATCAGAGACATTACTTGTTGGGATCTAAGTTCACCATGAGGACAGAAAATGTGGCTACTTCCTATTTCCAAACTCAAAAGAAGTCGTCCCCAAAGCAAACCAGATGGCAGGACTTTTGGTAGAGTTTGATTACCAGTTGTTGTACAAACCTGACAGAGTAAATCTGGTTGCTGATGGGATGAGCATGAAGGCAGAGTTTGTTGCTCTTTCCAAACCTTAGGGTAAACTAGAAGACAAGATACAACAAGGGTTGGTGCATGACCCATTGGCTAGGTACCTAACTTAATTAGTTGAAGGGGGAAAGACCAAGAGATTTTTGCTTAAGGATGGCTTTCTTTATACCAAGAGTAGGAGAAAGTACGTTCCAAGGTGGGGAAGCTTGAGAAAAGAGATTATGAAGGAATGTCATGATTCCTTGTAGGCTAGTCATCCTGGAGTTCATCTGACAATGGCGTTAGTCGAGAATATCTACTATTGGCCACAGATGAGGGATGATGTAGAAGCCTATGTAAAAGCCTGTCTTGTCTGTCAACAAGACAAGCTTGAGCAAGCGCTCCCTTCTAGGTTGCTGGAGTCCTTGCCTGAGTTGGATAGGCCATAGGAGAATGTCTCAATGGATTTTATTTTGACACTACCTAAAGGCACTGAAGGTTGTGGATCAATCATGGTGGTGGTTGATAGGTTCTCTAAGTATGCAACTTTTATCCCTACGTCGACCAACCACACGGCTGAGGAAGCGGCTCGACTATTTATGTGGCACATTGAGACACTAGGGTATTCCAAGGGTGATCATCAGTGACAGGGATCCTAGGTTCATATGGAAGTTGTGGAAAGAACCCTTTAAGTTGTTGGGAACTAGACTCAACATCTCCACAAGTTTTCATCCACAAACAGATGACCAAATAGAGAGAGTCAATACCTTATTAGAGCTTTATCTCAGTCACACTGTCTCTGCAAACCAGAAAGACCTGGAAAATCTTCGGGATACTGCTCAATTCATATACAACCTGCAAAGGATTGAGGCCACAGCCAAGAGTGGATATACGGGAGCCAGTCCAACTGCTTCTAAGATAGTGAAGAGCTAGAAAGATCAGAGGGAACTGGACAAGGCCTATTTGGAGAATGCAACCAAAAAAATAAAGGTGGGTTGACAAGAGGAGAAGGCTACTAGAGTTCCAGGTGGGGGATCTGGTGATAGTTAAGCTGATGCCCCGGTAATTCAAGGCAATGCGGGCATTGCATCGAGGGTTGCTAAGGAAGAATGAAGGCTCATTTGCAGTTGTAAGGAAAGTGGCAAGGATGCTTATGAGGTATAGCTGCCTCAACAATTAAAGATTCACCATGTGCTACATGTGAGTAACTTGAAGCCTTTTCATGTTGATTTAGAAGAGCTATGTCATGGAGTGTCCAACCACGCACCTCCATTAACTACTGCTGCCTTTGATAAGGAAAGGGAAGATATCCTTGCTGATAGAGTGGTATCTCAACAATTAAAGATTCACCATGTGCTACATGTGAGTAAATTGAAGCCTTTTTATGTTGATTTAGAAGAGCTATGTCATGGAGTGTCCAACCACGCACCTCCATTCACTACTGCTGCCTTTGATAAGGAAAGGGAAGATATCCTTGCTGATAGAGTGGTATCTCGTTGAGGAGTGCTTAGGAGCATGTAATATGTCGTTAAGTGGTGTGACTTTTCGGAGTTTGAATCCCGCTAGGAGAAGGAAGAAACCCTTTGACAATTCAAAGGCCACATTCAGATATTCAAGGAGTAGGGTGCCATGAGGGCATCACGGGCATAGGTGGTGGAGAATTGTCATGGCTTGCAGGTTCGCTTATTGGTTGGCTAGTTGGTTGGATGAACTTGGGCAATAAAAAAGTGATGCTCTAAAAAGGCTTGATGACTTTAGGGGTGATCTCAAGAGTCTAGCTCAGCATGATGGTTGGCTTCTAGATGGGTGGCTCTTTAAATAGTGTTCTAGATGGTGATTCTTCAGTGGGCCAGAGGGCAGGGGACCTCCAGGTCATTATCCTATTTGTTTATACATGTAGTGCAAAGGTATATGTGTGGGGATCCTTGTGGACCCTTAGAAAAACCTCAAAAAGGTCTCTTAGCCTTAGTGATTGGCTTGGTTGTGTATCTTGTATGTATATATGTTTGAGAGATGAATAGTAAAATGGAGATCATTCACTCAAGTTCTCTGCTTCCCTTCTCTTACTCTTGCTTGGGATCCTTGAAGGCTTACTTGAGCTCGTGTGTTGGATGAGACTCCGTTCAAGAGTCTTACTGACTGTGGAGAACCTCTCAGCCGACTTCTACGCCTCTATATGAGCCCGGGACATATGCATCTCAGGAACCTCATAATATTTAAATTTTAGTGTAATATTTCTATAATAAGTTAAACTAAAATAATTAATTAAATATTTATTTATTCATATATATATATATATATATATATATATATATATATATATATATATATATAATACAGTGCGACCGGCCGGAACATTGTTAAAGTCCTGTCGCCTCCCATTTTGGCCCCTTGAGCATGTTTTAAGGATTTCCAACAGTACGGATGGGAAGATCATCGAAAAATAAGCTAGCATGTCAATTTTCATACAATTTGGTGATCGTTTGGTCCTCCCACTTAATGGTTGAAATTTTGAACCGTTAAAATTTCCCTAAAATAAGAACCGTTAAGTGGGAGGACCAAACGGTCACCAAATTATATGAAAATGGACATGCTAGCTTATTTTTCGATGATCTTCCCATCCGTACTATTGGAAATCTTTCAAACATGCTCCAGGGGCCAGAATGGGAGGCCGACCGAAAATGAACAGTATCCGACCGGCCTGATCTTAGCATCACCGATATATATATATATATATATATATATATATATATATATCGAAATGTTACTATAAGGCTGGCCGAAACACTGCTCATTTAAGGTTGCCTCCCATTTGGCCACTTGCACAGTGTTTTAAGGATTTTCAATCATATGGATGGAAGAACATCGAAAAATAAGCTAACATGTCAATTTTCATACAATTTAGGAAGATGTAGAGTCTTCATCTTAACGAGTGAAAATTTATAAAAATCTTACCGGTTCAAAATTTCACCCTTTAAAATCAAGACCTTACACCTTCCCAAATTGTATTAAAATTGACATGCTAGCTTATTTTTCGATGTTCTTTCCATCTGTATGGTTGGATATATATATATAGGACGAGTAATCTAGCGACATCCCTAGAAATGCCCCAATCAGAAGATTCATCCTTTTGGTAGGGGCATTCCCCGTTATTTAATAACGTGGAATAATGTTGAATAATATTATCTTGCATACTCTTTACTGTCTTACCATATATCAATTTGAAATCTAGGGACATCCCTAGATTAGGAGTAGGAACAAAATCCAACGAATATCTGTAATCCTGAAGACATCCTCAACTACAACTCATCCCTCGCCTCTCTCATCTACCTCCTTTCTCTCTCTCTCTCTCTCTCCCCAACCTCCTCCCCCTCCCCTCCTCTCCTCATCTCCGCCTTCCTTCCTGATCTCCTCCGCCTCTTCTCCCTCTCCGGCCCCTATCTCTTCCGCGACGTCACCCTCCCCGTATCCCTCACCGACCCTCATGTTCTCCAGACCCTCACCCTCTCCCCTTCTTTGGAAACCCTTGATGCCTCTTCTTATATTATGATTGATGGAAATGGTTGACACAATCATCTAATTGCACAGTAATTCTATCAATAAAATTTCAACAATTTTTTTAAAATTTTATTTTTAGATATTTATTTAGTTATTACAGTTAGTTGTACAAATTGCTCAATGTAAATGCCATTGTTTGTGTTCAATTGGTGATACAATCATCTAATTTCATGGTAATTTTCCCATCAAAAAATCTTCACAATTAGCAAGATTATTCATGAAACCAAATCCTTTTTCATCAGTAAAAGTCCAGCAAATTATTGGTCAAAATGCCATCAAATTCTTGGATTATTATCAACAAAATTCTCATTGTTTCTGTTCAATTTGGTGACAAAATTATCTCATTTCACAACAGAAACATTCAACATACAAAATCCTTTTTCATTAGTAAAATTTCAATATAAATCTTTTTTTTATTCAAGACAATACAAATGTACAAAGTTTTACACCACTCTGTTTCTTTCGACTAAAGTATTTGTGTACACTTAGAAACTTATTATTCAATACATCACAACTTGAATCAACCATCTAATAAAAACCACAACAACGACAGTAAAATAGAACATAAACCTGCAAAAAGAGAGATATGATCAAATGGGAGTGGTCAGAGGGATCTCTTATGGAGATTAATGATTCCAAGAACAATAAGCAGAGCAAAGGCCACTATGGCGAACAGAATTTCCCAACAATGTTGCAAAATTTGTTCCAACTTAGGCAGGAGCTAGCGTGATTCGCTATGAGCCTGGTATTGGAAGCCAGCACTATTGCAAGAGAAAAGGAGGATCACCACAAAGATGTCAGCAATGGAGAAAGGAAGCCCTAACTTGCTTGAATTGCGCTGGTTCGCAATCGTTATTACAAAGGTGGCTGCCAAGTACACGCTGAGTATATGAAGACAAGAACATTGATTATTACAAAGTATCTGTATACAGAATTAAAAAAACAGAAAAAATGAGATGAAAAAATAAACATACAAAAGTTAGACTAACTAGTAGAGTGGTTCAAGAAAATTAATCCATAATCTATAATCCATTGGTCTTCTATAGAATATCAAAACGGGAGGTTTCATTCATCGACTACTCTAGGTGCAATAAATGACCATTAATTAAATGTGAATAAATAAGATTATTCATAAGATTCAATAATCACTTGGATGAATTAAGTAAAATGGCTCAAAAAATCCACAATTCAAACATTTTGGTTTCTTTGCAAATTTATGAGGCAATGATTCATTAATCAATCATACCTGTATAATAAAACTTTTTTAAAAAAAATCAAAACTAACTATATGAGTATGGCCACTCTAAAAAAATTATACATAACAGATGATACATTAAAGAAGCTATGAATTCGATAGCAAAGTCAATAAAAAAAATCAGCACAAGATGAATCCAATTAACCAAAAAATAGACTAATTTTTCATTGCTCATCTCCTAACTGATGATATGCCAATGAAAAAATTGTTGGGTTTGATGGTCCAATACCAACTTGACTGCCGAAGAGAAGTTGCAGTCGAAGAAGAATGCCGAGGAAAAGAGCTAGTCGGCTGAGTAGTTCAAGACCTAAGAGGAGCTCACCGAAGAATGTCCCTTCAGCAGAGAGTAGGCGAGTCAAAGAGCAGTTTTTCGGCAAAGGATCCTGGAAAGGATCTATGGTTCTCATCAGAAGTACACTGGCACCAATCCCAAGAAGAAGTATGGCTGGTGGTAGGTGGAAAGGTGTCTTGGAACTACAACAGGTATGGCAGGTAGTGTGATGTGACAGTGGAGTGTTGCACAAGTCACAAGATAAAGGTGCTTTGGGATCCTCACCATAGAAGTATAAAAAGAGTTGAAGCTTCTTTAGTGAGAGTTGATGAAAAACAGAGATAAAGAGCACACTATGAAGAAGTTCAAGAAAGGAGAAGGAGGAGGGAGAAGAGAACGTTTGTGAAGGCATCTACTCTATGGAGAAGGAGAACATGAAGCTCTACTGCGGTAGGAGTTTGTTTGCGTAAGCTTTGGGTTTAAGTTTGTTCTTATTTGATCTAAAGTTTCTTCCTACCATTATTTGTAATCTTGAGTTTGGGCATCAACTCAAGAGAGTCATTGTATGATCTTGCTTGAAGTTAGTGGAGTATTGCTTGCCTAGGTGCCCCGTGGTTTTCCCTTGTGTTGCAAGGTTTCCACGTAACTTGTGTGCGTGCTTCTACATTCTGTTTTAGCCCAGTTTTTCTCATCGGAATTTCATCCAAGGAACTCTTGATCTTTATCACCTTCTAGGTATTAGCTCTTCAGTATCTATGGCGAACAGCTCCTCTGACCACAACTGGTTCCTTTCTTCTACTCGATCTGAACTGCAGTTCAGACGTTTCTACTCTTCCACATACAACAAGTGGTATCAAAACTTTGTAGAGGAAGATGGAGGGAAGTTCAAGGACTATGGTAAAGCTCAACAACTCTAATTAGACGTTGTGGAAAACCAAGATGGAGGACATCCTATATTACAAGGACATGGGTAATCCAATTGAGTTCAAAGGGCAGAAGCCCCAGGAAGTTTCAAAAAGTGACTGGAAGAAGAAGAATCGAGTAACTATCGGTTGTTTTAGACAATGGCTGGATGATTCGGTCTTTCACCGTATGAGTGGCGAGACTTGTGCCTACACTCTGTGGACCAAGCTGGAGTCGCTGTATGAGAGGAAGACGACAGGAAACAAGGTGTTCCTGATCCCGAAACTTGTGAACCTGAAGTTCCAAGAGGGAGGCTCTATAGCCAATCATCTGAATCAAATTCAGAGCATTGTAAACCAGTTAACTACAATGAAGATGATCTTGGACGATGAGCTGCATGCTCTTCTACTCTTGAGTTCGTTGCCAGATAGCTGGGAGATATTGGTGGTCTCGCTCAGTAACTTTGCTCCAAATGAAGTGCTGATGATAAGGCAAGTTACATCAAGCTTATTGAACGAAGAGAAGAGGCGATAGGGGTCAGGAGCGGAGAAGTCTAATGCTTTTGTGACCGAACAAAGGGGAAGGAACAAAAGCTGAGGACCTCAAGGCCGAGGATGCTCAAGGGGTCATTCCAAGTCAAGGGGCAAGCCGCTAACATGTTTCTATTGCGGCAAGGTTGGGCATAAGAAGTACCAGTGCCAAAAGTTCCAAGATGAGAAGAGTAAAGATCAAGCAAAGGATGATAAGAACACCACGGCTGTTGTCTCGAGCGACGTGGTGGTTTTATCAGTCGAGGAGGAGTGTCTCCATGTTGACTCTTTGGATTCTGAGTGGGTGGTAGACACAGCTGCTTCCTACCATGCTACGCTGAGCAGAGAGTTCTTCACATCCTACGGAACATGTGACCTCGGGACGGTCAGGATGGAGAACCAAAGTCATGCAAAGATAGCTGGAATTTGTGACATACGCATTGTAACGGATGTTGGTTGCTCTATTACTTTGAAGGATGTGAGACATGTACCTGATCTCAGATTGAACCTGATTTCAGGAGTGGCCTTGCACAGACAAGGCTTTGAAAGCTGCTTTGAAAAAGGATGCTGGAAGCTCACCAAGGGCTCGCTAGTAGTTGCCAAAGCGAAGGTCTGTTGCACTCTGTACAAGACCTATATAAAGGTATGCGGAGATGGATTGAATACTGTGGAGAGTGAGTCTTCTCCAAGTTTGTGGCACAGATGACTAGCTTACATGAGTGAAAAAGGAGTTCAAATTCTGACCAAGGAAGAGCTGATTCCCTGCAACAAGGATGTACCACTAGACCTGTGTGATCATTGTGTGATACCTAAACATCACAGGGTGTCTTTTAAGAAGACCTCAGTTCGGAAGACCGAACTGCTGTCAGTAGTGTACTCAGATGTGTGTGGCCCGTTTGAGGTGAGTCACTCAGTGGAAATGTGTATTTTGTCACGTTCATAGATGATGCATCAAGGAAAGTCTGGGTGTACCTGTTGAAGACCAAAGATGAAATGTTTCAGGTATTCCAACAGTTCAGAGCCAAAGCAGAGAGAGAGACCAAGAAGCCTCTGAAGTACATTCACACCGACAATGGAGGAGAATATACATCAAGAAATTTTGAAGGGCACTGCCGAGCACATGGCATTCGGCATTTGGGAATAGTACCAGGAACTCCTCAGCACAACGGAGTAGCCGAGAGAATGAACCGCACGATCGTAGAGAAGGTGTGAAGTACGCTCAAGATGGCGGGGCTACCGAAGACTTTTTGAGGAGAAGCAGTGTTGACGGCATGTTACCTGATCAACCGTTCGCCCTCAATTCCCTTGGAGGGTTATATCCCAGAGATAATAGGGGCTGATAAGAATCCATCATATTCCAACTTGAAACTTTTCGGATGCAAAGCTTTTCATGTCCCGAAGGAGCAAAGATCAAAGTTAGATGACAAGGCTATACATTGTGTTTTTATCAATTATGGTGCCGAGGAACTCGGATATCATTTTTGGATCAGGAGAAGAGAAGCATAGCAAGAAGCAGAAATGTGGTCCTTCATGAAGACCAAATAGGATGTCGCGTCCCGAACCCAGGCCCGAGCACGTGGACAGACCGGCCGCACCCAAACAGGGACGAGTCCCCATCCAAACGCAAGGCCTCAGAGACTCCTGTATAATCAATATCTAGAGATAATAAGAACAGTGGAATTTATATAAATAAAAGGAAGGGAGTTTACACAACTCCATACAAGTACAATACAGTACAATATCCTGGTTTATACAACCCAATACTAGGATCTAGTCAAGTCACCCCTAGCGGTCAATACAACATAAGACGATACAAGTCTCTCACACACACACACACACACACACAATAAAAGGAGGAATGCAGACATCAAGGGAAATGCAACAAGCCCGAGTCAGCTACTCGGTATGTCCCAGTCTAAGCCTGACCCTACTCCTCGTCATCACTTGAGAAAGCAGAAGTCAAGTATATGAGCCAAAGAAAAGGCTTTGTAGGATCGCTAACAAAGCAATAAATATGGCGAAAGCCATAAACAAGGAATAAAATAAAACAAGTACAAATATGCAAGTAAAACAAAATCACAAGAAGTACTGGGATGTGAATAAATTCACAGATGTACTCAATCTCCTAGCATATACGATACTAAGATACCTACAGTATCGTATGATATCCTCCTGGGATGTGAATAAATTCACAGATGTAATCAATCTTCTGGCATATATGATACTAAGATACTTACAATATCATACGATATCCTCCAGATATCATCTTCGGTCTACACCGGATAGCGCTATATCAATCATGTATACATGACCAGAAAATATCACTCTCTGACTGAGTCTTCGTCTGATGTATCATGCCTGTACGTAAAAGATTGCCAGTATGAATACCTAACAATAGGTATACATATATATATCCAATTCAGCAACATCTTGAATATATAATAATCAGTTATCTCCTCTAGATCGGAAGCCAATACGTATTTAAGGAGCGACTCAACTCAAATACGTATAAGAAAAACATGGAAACAAATATCTCCTTGAGACGTAAAGCCAACACATATGAGGATACTCAACTCGAATATGTAAAGGAAACATCTCAGGGAAATAAGAGCATAAAAATCATAAGTACGGTAGGAGGAAGGAATACTCACAACCCCTGTGCGAGAGCCTACCTGGCTAGCCAACAAATTTCTGATCCTCATCACGTCTCACGCGTCCGAATCGGGATCTAGTAGATGGATAATAAAATTCTAAATAAACATACTTAACTTCCCTAAGCATGTAGGGCACATCAATGTCATAACTTTCAATACTCTAACAATGCAGATTTTTACTCAAGTGCGCAGTTATAGAAAACTGCCAATATCTCCCAATCCGCAAGTTGGATTTCCCTGATCTAAGATTCGTTAGAAAGTTCTCTTCTTCTCCTTTCTAATGGTAGATTATGATCTCTGATCAGGGGAGTATTGACGCCCTAAACTATCCCTCGAACAGGACAGCAAGGTGGTGAAATTTAAGCAGCACCTCCCCTAATTTTTGGCTTCCCATTCACCAAACATTCACCAAACATGGATTTCATATTTTCATACACCCATACAACTCTATCAATATTATACATGCAATTTTAAAGCTTCTAATTCCCTTAATTAAATGTCATGAAGTCCATTCAGAACCCCGATCCGACAAGTCCAACTAAAAGTCGATCTATACCTTGTAGTCTGAGACTGAGTCATTGAGGTTCAACAATGAGTCTCCCTTCTTAGTCCTGCAGCTTGCCGGAGCTTCACCGGTTGTCAACGACGACCGGGATCTCAACGGGAGCACGAAGGAGCAAGAGAGCGAAGCTCGATGTCTGGTTGGTAGAGTAAAGCTCGCGGCCAGAAAAGAAGGTTGTCGGGCTGCAGGGGTGGCCGACAGCAAGGGAAGGAACTGGGTCGGCGAGCAGGAAGCAGGCGTCGGCTAGAGGCGGCCAAAAAAGGGCAAGTCGCGACGGAGGGCGAAGGCGGCGCCATGAAGCCGCAGGCGTGCAAGGATGGGCCTGCAGGCCAAGGCGACCAGGCGACGTCGACACTGACGTGGGCAGGGGAATGCAGCTGCAGGGATGCGCAGAGGCGGCGCTACAGGGGGAGGAGGCTGCGCCGAAGCGATCCGGGCCACGGTCACTCGGATCCAGGCCGGCGGCAGCTTGTGCGTGTGCCCTGCGTGAGGGTCTTCGCTGGGTGGCGGCCGGACGCGGCAAGGGTGGCCGGGGTGCGGCAGCTCGCGACGGGCGGTGGTTCTGGTCGGTGGCTGAGCAAAGAGAGGAGATGGGGCGAGGGAGGAGGAGAGATCGAGCGAGATTTCTTCACAATTGAAATCAATTGGATTTCAATCAACCCTAAGCTCCCTAAGTTTTATATATTGTAAAATTGATTAAGCAATTAAGTTAATTGCTTTATTCTTTGTCACATGATTACTATTGGATCATGGGACTAAATAATTTAATTCATACCAGGGTCAACCATGATAATTCATTGTCCTCATGCCCCGACCTAGATCTGTGAATCTCGACTTTTAATAAATTCTTTTAGTCACGGGCTTACTGTGGTATCACAAGGTTGCCTCAGTCCCCGGTTAGATCCACTTTTCCCGAGACTCGAACATTTGTCTGTTTCCCCTCAATAATTAATCTGGATTAATTAATACTTAATTAATCTAGATTTGATAATTTCCCAAAATTTCTTCGCTTATCATATTAAATTTCCAATTTAATAAATTCTGGGAAAATTCTTATTTATTCCGAGGCAGGTTTTATATAGGACTCGGCAATGAGAAAGCCGGGCAGATTAAAGTGAATCCTCTGCCGATCAGAACACAGAGATCCTGAGGAGAGCTGTTCTGAATCGACCTCAAGTGTGGTGACCAATGATTGCCCAAGAAGAAAAAATTAATCCGACCAGCATAAAATTCAGTGGAGCTGAGCAGAACTGTAGAAGAAGAAGCTGATATCAATCGACAGAGCAGAGTCAAAGAGGAGATTCTTGCTGAATGAAATTTCCAGCAAGGCGAAAGCTCAAGTGCTTAGACGAGGCGGTTGGTTAGAGAGCCAAAAACATCCAGAAAATACCCATCCTTTGATTATATTTTGCTCACCGATATGGGGAAGCCAGAGACACTCAAAGAAGTCAGTTATCATGAGGACAAGGATAGATAGTTGGAGGCAATGGAAGAAGAGATGGCCTCTCTAAATAAGAATGACACCTATATACTTGCTCAGTTACCAGAAGGAAAGAAAGCATTAAGGAACAAGTGGGTATTTAAGCTTAAGACCGATTGTCATGGTCACATGAAGTACAAAGCCCGATTAGTGATGAAGGGCTTTGCTAAACAGAAGGGGATTGATTTTGATGATGTTTTTTCCCCACTGGTGAAGATGTCATCCATCCGAGTGGTTCTTGGAATGGCTGCAACCCTGGATCTGCAGATCGAACAAATGGATATCAAAACGGCATTTCTTCATAAGGACCTACAGGAAGAAGTATATATAGTACAACCTGAAGGTTTTGAGCAGAAGAAGAATGAGAAGCTAGTCTGCAAGCTGAAGAAGAGTCTATATGGTTTGAAGCAGGCTCCTCGGCAATGGTACCTAAAGTTTGACTCCTTCATAAAGAAGAAGGAATACATCCGAACCGTTGTCGATCACTACGTGTACATGAAGAAGTATTATGATGCCGACTTCATCATCCTACTGCTATATGTGGACGATATGCTGATTATTGGGAAGAACAATGAACTGAAAGAGAAGCTAAAGCAAAGCAAGACCCGTCCGAGGAGTTCAGGATGAAAGACCTCGGCTAAGCCAAGAAGATCTTAGGAATAAGGATTCTAAGGAACAGAAGAGCTCCGAAGATCTGGTTGTCTCAAGAGAAATATGTTGAACAGGTACTTGATAGGTTCAACATTAAGGAATCCAAGGTGGTTAGAACTCCACTTGGTCGTCACTTTAAGCTCAGCAAAAGTATGTGCCCTACAACCGAAGAGGAGAAGGAGAAGATGTCTTCTATTCCCTATTCGTCGGCAGTAGGAAGCCTTATGTATGCGATGGTCTGCACAAGACCAGATATTGCTTTCGCAATTGGCGTTATGAGCAGATACCTCTCAAATCCAGGTAAGATGCATTGGGAGGCTGTGAAGTGGATCCTCAGATATTTGAGAGGGACATCTAAGATGTGTTTAAGCTTTGGCAGTTCGGTGCCAACCTTGGTGGGATATATAGATGCTAACATGGCAGGCTATGTAGATGGCAGAAGATCCTTGACCGGTTATATTTTCACATTTCCAAGGGGAGCCGTCTCATGGCAGTCCAGGTTGCAGAAGTGTGTTGCTCTTTCCACTATCGAAGCCGAGTACATTATTGCGGCAAAGACTGGCAAGGAGATGGTGTGGATGAAAAGTTTCCTCCAAGAACTAGGAGTGAAGCAAGAAGAATATGCGGTATTCTGTGATAGTCAAAGTGCAATTGATCTAAGTAAGAATGCCACATATCACTCTCTGACGAAGCACATAGATGTTCGCTATCACTGGATCCGAGAAGCCCTTGAATAGTGCACCTTCAAAATAAAGAAGATTCATACTGACGATAATCCTTCGGACATGTTGACGAAGGGAATTTCTAAAGAAAAGCTGGTGAAGTGCTCAAGGGCAGTTGGGATGGACTCAATGTGAGGAGTCCAAGTAGAACATCTTTTCCCTTGGTCTTGGAGGGGATATTGTTGGGTTTGATGGTCCAAGACTAGCTCGACTGCCGAAGAGAAGTTGCATTCTAAGAGGAATGCTAAGGAAAAGAGCTAGTCGACTGAGTAGTTTAAGACCGAAGAAAAGCTCACCAAAGAATGGCCCTTCAGCAGAGAGTAGGCTTGTCGAAGAACAGTTGTTGTACAGAGGATCCTTGAAGGATCTATAGTTCTCATCAGAAGTACACTGGTACCAATCCTAAGAAGAAGTATGGCTGGTGTCAAGTAGAAAGGTGTCTTGGAACTACAACAGGTATAGCAGGCAGTGCGATGTGACAGAGGAGTGTTCCACAAGTCACAGGATAAAGGTGCTTTGGGATCCTCACCATATAAGTATAAAAGGAGTTGAAGCTTCTTTAGTGAGAGTTATGAAAAACAGAGAAAGAGAGCACACTGTGAATAATTTCAAGCAAGGAGAAGGAGGAAGGAGAAGAGAGCGTTTGTGAAGGCATCCACTCTTTGGAGAAGGAGAACATGAAGCTCTACTGCGGTAGGAGTTTGTTTGCTTAAGCTTTGGGTTTAAGTTTGTTCTTCTTTGATCTAAAGTTTCTTCCCACCATTATTTGTAATCTTGAGTTTGGGCATCAACTCAAGAGTGTCATTGTATGATCTTGCTTGAAGTTAGTGGATTATTTCTTGTCTAGGTGCCCTGTGGTTTTCCCTCGTTTTACAGGGTTTCCACTTAACTTGGGTGTTTGCTTCTACATTCTGTTTTAGTCCAATTTTTCTCCTCGGAATTTCATCCGAGGAACTCTTGATCTTTATCACCTCCTCGATATTAGCTCTTCGGTATCTGTGCCGAATAGCTCCTCTCGACGCAACTGGTTCCTTTATTCTACTCGGTCCGAACGGCAATTCAGACATTTCTACTCTTCCGCGCACAACAGAAATTACATTAAAAAAAAACCCAACGAAAATTCAAGGAGTCTATTAACAACCAATCAAACATCAAAATTCCATTTTTCTCATCTAAAACCAAAGAGGAAACAAGAGAAGAAGAAATGATAGTAATCGTCTAATGACATATCAATCAGAAAATCAAATCAATAACTCACTTTTCCCAACGAAAGTCAAGAACAAAGCTATTTATATAAAAAATCAAACATCAAATCTCCATTTTTTTTTCTTCTCCTCTAAACTTGAAGAGTAAACAAGAGAAGAAGGGGAGAGGAGGAGGGTGTAGAGGACGTGATGGCCAGTGAGGGAGACGGGGAGGGTAGCGTCGCGGAAGAGATGGGGGCCGGGGAGGGAGAAGAAGCGGAGGAGATCAGGGAGGAAGGCAGAGACGGGGGAGAGGAAGGGAGGGGGAGGAGGGAGAGGGAGGGAGAGGGAGAAGGAGGCGGACAGGAGGGGCGAGGGATGAGTTGTAGATGAGGATGTTTTCAAGATAGCCGTTGGATTTCAACTCTAGGAACGTATTATCATATATATATTTATATATATGGCAAAACCTAATCTAGGGACGTCCCTGGATTTGGAATCTAGGGATGTCCCTAGTTGGCCGTTGGATCCAAGATTATTCCTGAAAAAGCCTTTGATCGTGTTTACCTCCGCGCCCGCTCAAGCGCGAGATCGACGGCATTCCTCCTCCTCTCCCGGCCCTCTCTCGAATTCAATATGTCCCCTTCCGCCTCCGCCCCCGACCTCCTCCTCGTCACCTCCTCCCATCCACCCTCCTCAACCCCTGTCGTCCCTGTCCACCGTGCCGTCCTCGTAAGCCCTCGAGAATCCTTCTAGTCTTTCTTTCCTAGTTTCTTGAATCATGTCTTTGGATCCTTCAATTCTAGCAATTTTGTGATCTGGCTCATGGGAAATTAGTTTGCTTTGTTTTGCGGCCATGATTTTGCAGCGAGTTCGTGATCTAGAGAAGAGAGATCAAAGCGAAGCTAAGGAAAGTCTGGATCTGGGCCCGCTGGCTCGCCGTCTTCCTCGAGCTTCTCCTCGATGCCCCCTCTCCTTCCACAACCTTAACTCCATCTCGTCCCTCCTCAACGACCACCTCCTCGTGTGACAGCGTCGTTGTAATCTAATTCTACTTTTCAGGGAATCCTTGAGGCATCGGATTGTTTTTTTTTTCCCAGCATTTGGTTATAGGCTAGTACTTTCTCGTATGGATTTTGCCTGCAATACATTCGCTTATTTGATTATCCTAAAAAATGTTTTGGATTTTGTAACTAAGGAGATGTTCACTTTGTTGTTATCTTGTGATGTGTCTAATTTCCAAGAGGGTTGTATGTACTAAAGGTGCTAGGAGAAATGTTTAGCTGAATCAGAACATTTTTTTTTGTTTTGTTTATTTTTATGTTTTTTTTTCAGGGTTGTGGCAAATAGCTGACTTTGGCAAAGCACAATGGTTTCTCAGGTAAGATTTTCTATGTTCATAACCTTGGTTGCTGGTGTTAATGGTTGTGTTATGCATTTCACTGAAAAAAATCTCATTTTTTAGAATCTTCATAGTGATATGAAAATAGTGTGATTGTCCATGTTCATAACCTTGGCCTAACTGTTGGTTGTTATGGTTGATTGTTTTGATGTTTCTCTCCTTTTTGTGTGTGTGTGTGTGTGTGTGTGTGTGTGTTAATCATGATGGTGATTTGAAAATGGTTAAGTTGATCACATACTATCTTCGCACTTTAGTATGTTGTACTTATGTTAATTTATCCTAAAGATGTCATTTTTTTTAAGTGGGGATTTGACTTGTGATCACTGATTAGATGCTCTAATTGGCAACTCTTTGCAAGACTTTGTGTGTGGAGGAACTTGTTAAATGAATTCATTTCTATGAATGTGAAATGTTGTTAGGAAAATTGATCTCCAGTTGACAACACTCCGTTTCTGATGAAATTTATTTCTGGGGAATTTGATCAGTTCCAATTGCAAGACTGTGTGGCATATCTGATACCATTGAATAAGAATTTTAGGTTTCACTTCGTTGACTTTTAAAGACTATCTGCCATCATGTGTTTGGCCTATGTTATTAGCAGAGAATGATTTTGATAACAAATTTCCCAGAAAGGTTGTGTGAATTTTAGTTTATTTTATTATCTTAGTGCTCAATGGTTTGCAGGTTCATGATTTTTTTTTTGTTTTATTTATATGTGCAAGTATATGAGCCCCACAGAAATGATCATCTCCCCTGTTTCCATTTTCGGATTCAAGTATCTTCATGCTTGATTCATAATTTTGTTATAATTGCTGACCATAAAATCATTATTTATATGATCACAGAGGGTTAATTTGTTTTTGCTTCTGAGGGTTCCCGAATCCCAACAGGATTCAGCTCCAAAAGAGCTCAGCAAATAGATGTGTTACAAAGCTCAAGGAAATTTGAACTTTGGTTGTTTTATTTTGTAGTGAACTTTTTTTCTATTTGTTTGTTTTGATATTGAATGAAGGCCAAAAGACAAAGACTCTGCAAGCAGTCCAAAGCATGGGAGTTTTGTTTGATGCAAGAATTATTCTAAAATTTTGAACATGGGAATTTTGTTTTTGTTATCTCTTCTAATGTTATTTAATGTTTTCATTTGAAGTTTGATGCTAATTAAATGAGTGAGTTTGCTACATCTGCAACTCTTATGTCCCCTGCTTCCAAGATGATTTATGTTTCATATATACACAAATTGAATTTAGCGGAACCTCCAAATGACCTACAAAAAGATACTCTGAAAGATGCATAGAAATAACCAGCTCTATTGATGTCTAAAATATATTTAGCAACATAAAATAAATAATTGCACAAGAAACTGATGAAGATAAATATCTATAAAACTTGTTAACATACATCGAATTCACTCCAAAAACACACATACAATTTATATATCAAAATCCCACAAAACATTGCAACAAATGAGAGATAAAAAGTAAAAATAGAGGAACCAAAACTAAGCTACAATGACACAAACACCAGCATAGAGTCTTCCAAACTCTTTGCTTTATCCTGGTCTTATTACTACAAAAGCCGCAGCTTTTTTTGTACAGAGTTGCAGACCAACACACCACTCTTCACATGTCTCTACATCATCTGTCCAACGAGCTTATCATCCCCTGCAAGCAAGGAACTACAAGTTCATATCCTAATTTCAAAAATGGGGAATAAAAATTGAACTTTTGAGATTAATCAATGCTCAATCTCTGAAACTTTCAAACATTTCATTCACAAAGTTCTCTCTTCATGTGGTAAGGAAATGACACAGGAGCTTGGGTATTTTTTATAATGTGAGTTGGCTTATTGCATTTACCACATATATTTCTTACTTTTCCCGCTCTCCACATCCCAGTGCATGATGCTTCCATCTTTGGAAGCTGAAAAACCTTTCACCTACTGATAAAGCCACAACAATAACAGATTATCGATGCTTTGTTATATACCGGAACTGATCCTAAGCTTCTAGCTTAAGTACCCCGTAATTACCACCACATGATAGACAAGCACCAAAACATCTCACCCCCATTAACTGAAGAACAATCAATATCACAATAGTTCAGAATTCAAGGTCCAGTTAATGAGGTTCAGGCCAATGGCTTAATTGATTAACAACAAAATCACCTATAACTTTAAATAATCATACAAATAAAAATACAAGAATAACAAATAAGGATGCTACAAGTCAAAACTCATCTCTACATGCAAAATTAAAGACTAAGAGTGTTCCTTCCAAAAAGGATGCTAATAAATCTTTAAAGTTCTTCAAAAAGTTGATTAATAAACTAAACTAGGTCCTGACCAACAATCCAGTCACCTAAACTTTCATAATTCAAAATAAAAAACCAGAAATGAACATTAAAAGAACTGTGTTTCCAAAATTGAAAAGCTCGCCGCTAAACAGGTAAGCTTTCCCGTTCCAACACAAGTAATCTATGTTTGCAGGTTAACAAGTATGATTCTGCAGAGCAATCAAACCCAATAAAAGACTCTTTTGGCAATAAATTGTTCGAAATCTCAATTTAAAATAATAATAATGAAAATTACATATGAAAGAGTTTTGGTGCTTCTGGGATCTAACTTTTTAATATAGATTTGTTATTTTTCCATAATTTTCAAAAAATATATATTGTTTATAAATCTATTTTAGATAATGGACAATAGGGTAGGATTGCTTTTAAAACATGCTTTCAAATCTCCAACAAATAATTTGATGATTGAATTTTGATGAAATTTAATATAAATTTATAGAAACTTATAACATTGATAACATTAGTATATGTCAAATTCATTATTGAAATATTTCATAAATATTATTAATTGAGGTTTTTGCTTGCATACCTTAATAAAAGTTTGGTGGGCTTTTTAATCTATTTATTTTTTTATAAATTATTATTTTTTAGTTTTAGTATATTTTATTTATCAAAATAATCAATGAAAATCAATATTTAAATATTTTTTAAGGTCTTAACAAAAAAATATATATATATTTTTTTTAAAACTAACCCGTCCTTGAGTATCTGATTCAGCTGTGAATTCCCACCACAAAGATCAAATCCTACTCTCTCCTCCATATGTCATCTTATATCTCTATGTTAGTTCTCAAAATAGATCTTAGGGTTTAATCTTTAATATCTTTTGCTCTGCTAGGGTTTCTCCACTCTTGCAGCCGCTGACCAACACACTGCAGTCCACCATAAAGGAAGCGCCCGCCGGGCCCTCCCCCGCATTTAGGGAGGTGGGTGGGGACGCATTCATGGCCCCGAGGCCAGCTGGTCCCACGGCTACCCAAAACGCTAAGCCACCAACGACAACCCGAGTTCCAATTTCTTACGATTCTCATCTCTTGCAGGGTCCGGGGAACGCCTCCAAAACCAACACTCATTTGGGCAAACCAAGCAAATCGTGGGTGAAAGTTGTCACTCGCCTCAAGGATGACTCACCAACTGTTCTAATTCCGGGACCTCTACTCGAACGTCTAAAGGCATCTGTAACGGAAACAGTGACTCCTTATCCAGATCTCCTTCGTCGGGCGCACAATAGGATGAAAGGGGCACTCTACGCCAAGGTATTGGGAAAAGCCCCTAATCTTATGGCACTAAGAGAGACACTATCCCGGATGTGGGCAAGCTATGGAGAAGTTGCAGTTGCGGACCTGCCCAACGGCTATTTCCTCATCCGATGTGCCTCTGAATCCATGGCGGAGGATCTCATTACTGATGGCCCATGGACTGTCAACGGCCTAGTTTTGTACCTTCTCCGTTGGAAGCCACACTTCCAGCCCACCTTTGAAAAATTAACAACAGCGATCTTATGGATCCAAGTACACCACCTACCCTCTGAATACTGGTTCCCTGAGTTCCTGAATTCAATGCTCATCCATGTCGGCCAACTGATTAAGGTCAACAACACCACTGACGATCTGGATCGAGGAAAGTTTGCAAGGGTGTGTATCGAGCTAGATTTGAAAAAACCCCTGCAAAGGGGAGTATGGGTAAACACTCCCTCCTCTAAAATCTTTTGCCCAATCCTGTATGAAAAACTTCCTATGTTTTGCTTCAAATGTGGAGTTGTGGGTCATGGCGTTGATGCCTGTGTTGATGTGCCTTCTGGACGTTGTGATATTGTCACTGGAACCGGGTCATCTGTCGGCGACCCGAGAGGGAAAGCCGTAATAGCTGTGGATGCCAGTAGCTCTCACCGGAATACAGAAGCGACGCCCAACCAAGCTGAAACGTCACTGACTAAGAATGATGGAAAAGAAGCTCTCAGAGACTATGGCATATGGATGAAGGCCAGAAGGACCTTCAAAGGTGTGAGAATAGCTCCGACGATGGCCGGAAACCCCCCTCCCTTCGACCTCGACCGCCCACACCAGGTCACGTGCTCTATAATGGAACCACTTCCCGTTGCAGCGAGTCACGTGCCTGTAGTGGTGAAGAAGCACGTGTCCACACCTCAGCTAATTACCGTTGGGGTCAGTCAAGAGCCCATCGTAGCAGAGACCCACGTGTTGAACACATCGGAGACTCGGCTACCCACTACCCACCCTGAACAACCAACCAAAGTCCCCCACGTGGCACCCCTTATACGTGGTAGAGACTCTGGGAGGTCAAAAAGAGGTGGTCACTCAATGGGTGCGGGTTCAAGCAGGAATTCAAGCTCGAACAGCGAACGTGGCTCAAGAGAGCGCAGTTCTGAGTGAATTAACAGTTATGTGACACAAGGCAGAGGAGGTAAGACCAATAGACCCAATCAAAAAGGAAAAAAGGGCAACCCAAGTCAGGTTCTTGAACCTGATATCCATCTTGGGGAAGCCAGCTGGGTAGAAAAAGAACACATTTATTCACATGTCTCCAACTCCACCACTGTACCCCAGCTACTCATCTCCTCCAGAGACGATGAGGACTCATCTGAACCTCTAGAACCACCTGATTAGAAACAACAATGTAAGGAGGAGGTAACTTCAGGTAAACTTGATTACTCTCACATGGGTTTAGTGTGCAAGATCAAGGATGCCTTAAAAAGAAAAGAGACAACAGATATTAAAGATCAAGTTGATCTAGAAATGTCTGAAGATGAAGATGATGATCCTCCAGACAGAGGCATAGGAATGGAGATACAAGGAACCAACACAACACAAGTTGTTAACACCTTGGAATTGTCCAACAATAACAATTTAAACATGAAGAAAGGTCGGTCTGAGCCTGAAAACAGCCACCATACCAACCCCCCAAGTAATGTTCATGAACATGATCTCTTGGAATTGTAGAGGGGTAACAGGTAAGGACACGGTAAGTAGAATCTTTAACTTGATTAAAACTCATAACTTGATGATTGTTTGTCTAGTTGAAACTAGAGCAGATGTGCAACGAACAAGGAACTTCTGTAAAAAATTCAAAAAATACTGGAATTGGGCAGCTACACCAGCTCAAGGATACTCAGGAGGTATAATCATATTATGGAGAAAGGGCATTCAGCAGGTTACTCCAAGTTGCTTCTCCAGGTATGTAATCCATCTTACTATCTCTAACACTCCTTTCAAACCATGGATCATCTCGATTGTCTATAATGGACAATCAATTGAAGAACAAAAGGCAACGTGGAATGAATTGGATAAAATTGCAAAAATCGCTGGTCCATGGCTCATACTAGGAGATTTCAATGCCATCCGAACACCAGATGAAAAGAAAGGAGGTACTATGAACTGGAGGACAGGTATGAAATCAAACCACCTCAACTCCTTCATAGTTCATAACAATCTTTTTTATCTAAAATTTACTGGACCATCTTTCACATGGTGTAACAACCAAAGAGGTGGATCTAGAATATGGGCAAGGTTAGACAGAATCCTATGTAACGATAAATGGTTAGAAGATACATCATACCATCATATGTCACATCTAGCTAGATGTCAATCTGACCATTCCCCTCTTTTGCTCAAATGTTGGAAACAAGTATATAAAAATAAAAAACCTTTTAGATTTGACAACAATTGGATTCATATGCCTGAATGTCACAGAAGTGTAGAGGAAATATGGAGAATAGAAGAAATAGGGAACCCAATGCATGCTACTAGCCACAAAATGCATAATCTCAAAAATGATCTTACCAAAAAATGCATGGGATACTCAAGAAACTTAGAAAAGGAAATCAAAAAAATAGAAGAACAGATAATAGCAAATGAATCCAAAGAATCCAATGATAGGAATAGTAATGGAGATACATGGAGTACCCTCAGACCCTTATATATGAAACACCAAGCCTTGCTTAGACAACATACCACATATTGGGCTCAAAAATCTAGAATACAATGGATGCAAAATGGTGATTGCAATACTAAATACTTTCATCAAATGTCCAAAAATCATAGGAATAACAATAGAATTCTCCATATAAAAGATAAAGAAGGAAGATTAATCACCACACCAGATGAAATTGAAGCAATCTTCATTCAACACTACACAGATTTATGGGCTAGTAGCCAACATAATTCATCCTTTAGCATTTTAGATGGTCTACCTGATGATTTACCCAACCTGACCCAAGAACAAGGAATACATCTTATTAGACCAATCACTAGGAATGAAATCTTCCAAACCATGAAATCCATGCCCAATGGAAAAGCCCCTGGACCAAATGGACTAAATATTGAATTTTCTAGATCCTTCTGGAGCAAAATTGGGAATGATATTACTAGAGCAATCAATTATTTCTTTTATCATAGGAAAATGTCTCACTCTTGGAACCAAACACACATTTGTCTGATTCCTAAGACAGAGAACCCACAAAGAGTTACTGATTATAGGCCAATCTCTCTTTGCAATGTCAACTATAAAATCATTGCCAAAATATTGGCAAACAGACTCAAACCTTTTCTACCACACCTTGTTGGCAAGGAGCAAGCTGCCTTTATTCATAGTAGAAGTATTTATAATAACATTATATTGACACAAGAGCTTACACACTCTTTAGAACATAACTCTCAGACCAGCCCAATGATGTTAATCAAAATGGACATGGAAAAAGCCTATGATATTATTAGATGGGAGACTGTCACTGCTGTCTTAAGGAAAATGAACTTTCCAAATAGATGGATTAATTGGATTAAAGAATGCATTGAAACCACTTCATTGTCTTTCATTATCAATGGGAAATCTGGGAATTGGGTGAAACCAACAGCAGGTATAAGGCAAGGTGATCCCCTATCATCATATATTTTTATTTTGGTATCCCAAATCCTTACCAATATCATGAATAAAGCCCAATCTATGCAATTACTCAAGGGAATCAAAATTTCTGAGTCACTATTTATAAATCATGTCCTATATGCTGATGATCTATTGATTTGTTGCCAAGCTACAAGGAAAAATGCTAGAACCATCAACTTGTGTCTCCAAATCTACAAATCCCTCACAGGACAGAGATCTAACCAATCCAAATCTGACCTGTATTTCCCTTCCTGGCTCAATGTAAGACTTAAACAATCTATTTCTGGTATTCGAAACCTTAAACAAAGTCTTTTCCCTTTCAAATATCTGGGTTGTTGGATTTCACCATTTAGAATCCCAGTTGATTGCTTCAAATATATGATTACAAAAGTGGAAAAGAAATTGGCATGGTGGAAAACCCTCCAACTAACAATGGCTGGCAGGGTAACCCTAGTGAATGCAACAATCATGTCCATTCCAATATTTGGCCTCAGTACATATGCTATACCTGATTCAATTTTGGACACTATATCAAAATTGGTTAGAAAATTCTTGTGGGCTAAAGACAGCAGTGGAGGTGGATTGCATCTAATTGGTTGGAATATTATTACCAACCCTAAAACTGAGGGTGGTATGGGGGTCAAAGATCTAAGGATCATGAAAAAATCACTATTATCAAAGCAAGTCTTAGAATTGTTAAATTGTGGTGATAAACATTGGGTTAAATACATGAATGAAAAATATGGGAACTTAGATCCATGGCAAACTAATGCCCTGCATAAAATCTCTTGGACATATAGAGGTTTTGTAAACATAGCTAGAGAAATCAAGAATGACATTATGCAGACAAACATAATAAAATCCAACAAAATTATGACTGATCCATGGATATTCAATACCCCACTATACAAAATGCCAACCCTCTATAACACACAGCATGACATGTTCAATATGGCAATCAAGGATATTATTAGTGATAATCAATGGAACTGGAGTATGTTAAATGATCTCTTCCCTAGTACTTTGTTAGAATTGCTGGAGACCAAAAAGGTTCAAGAAGATACTGAACAAAATCAATGGAGATGGGTACACAAAACAGATGGAAGGTCAATAACTGCTACAGTCTATGAGAATTATAGAACAAAAACAGTTGATAATATTTGGCCAGGGTGGAAGAAACTTTGGAAGTTGAAGCTGGTACCAAAGATCAAGATTTTTTTTATGGAAAATTTTTCATAATAGACTGCCAACTATAAGTTTTTTATACTCTCTTGGAATTGGTCCTGATGACCCATGCAATCTTTGCAAACTTCAATCAGAAACCTCTTACCATCTTTTGCAAGAATGCAGACACTCTCAACAGGTATGGAAGAGTTTGCAGGAAGATGGTAATCTAACAGGTTGGAATGTCACCTCGGAGATCATCACAGATGGTGGATGGTTAGCTGAAAACAGAACAGGGAATCAGAAGCTCTCAGAAGAGGATAAAGAGTTAATTGCCACAACACTGTAGATCATTTGGAAGGAGAGGTGTTCCCACATTTTCACAACCAAAAGATTCAACTCAACAAAGGTAGCAAACAGTGCTAAAGCTTTCCATTTGGAACAACAGGGAAGTATTCATAGCATTCATCAACTAGAAACCTTTAATAATAGACTATGGAACTTACAGAACTTCAACTTCTATTTATTTGTTGATGCATCTTGGCAGGTTGGTGAGGATGTTGCTCGTATTGCATTTATAATCATGACTAACAATGGTATATTTTGTATGGTAGGGGCAAACACTTGCATGGCTGACTCACCATATGAAGCTGAACTACTTGCAATGGAATGTGGTCTGAGGATGATCCATCAATTGCAGATAAAGAATACTCAAATCCATACAAACAACTTAAGTCTATACAGAAGACTCACTGCAGAATTAAGAGACCCCTGTGACACCACCAATGAATTAATGCAACAGTGTAAAGACATGCTAAACAGACTATCAAGCTGGAATGCTCGGAGAATTGACATAAATCATAACACTGCAACAGATAGAATGGCAAAGATGGCAAGAAGGAACCGAAGCATCTTACATTTTGAAGACCAAGACACACTGCCAGATTGGCTTGCTAAGGAAATAGTCAAGACTCAATATTTCATCACAAACCCAGACCCAAATCTTTTGATGTATAACAATGTTAGCTATAACAATGTTAGCTAGATTTTAGCTCTTTTACCTTACCAAAAAAAAATAAATAAATAAAATAGATCTTATATCTTGGTTTCCTCCACCATCTCAAGTTTGAGTATTTTCCTTTTTGTCACTGAAACTTATTGTAGCATATTAAATGGTCATAGTAATGTGTCTACTGCTTTAATAGTTTCAAAAATAATGAACATGAAATTCATATGATGATCATGATATATAAACACACCATTTTTATGTGAGAAACATGGTAAAACAATTCTCATTTTTTTTATTTTTCTTTATTTCAAAAATAAATAATGCTAGAGAGATGGTGGATAAAAACAGAAATAAAGGGAATTAAATATAAAATCTAAGGGTCTATTTGGTTTGGTCGTTTTTTTGGTGTTTTTCATGTTTTTGTCATTTTCCATTTTCCACGAAAATGCGTTTGAAGTGTCCGTTTTTGTGAAAATGCGGAAAAGGAAAAGAGTTTGAAAACAGAAAATAGAAAAAAAAAAAAATTGTTTTCCAAGGACGAAAAAACACGATGGCATTTTTGTAATAAAATCAAACTTCAAATATAATTATAAAATATATAAAAATATTTGTTTGTTATTTTTTTATATTTTGAACTTTATAAAAATATCATTTGTGTCATTTTTTTATTTCTTAAAATATATTTTCTTAAACTTTTGTTATTATATAAATATATATAAAATATCATATTTGTTATTTTTTGTATATTTTGAACTTTATAAAAATATCATGTTTGTCATTTTTTTTATTTTCTAAAATATATTTTCTTGAACTTTTGTTATTATAAAAATAAATAAAAATATTATTTGTTATTTTTTATATATTGAACTTTATAAAAATATCATGTTTGTCATTTTTTTTATTTCTTAAAATATATTTTCTTAAACTTTTGTTATTATAAATATATATAGAAGAATATATAAAAAAACATGATTATGGAAATGTTTGAACTCTTATTGGTCCTTTTATTTGTTTTATGGAAGTTCTTTTAGCTGGAATTATATTATTGGTTTGTTTGAACTTTGTTTTTATGTCTTTTCTATGCAGATAATGTATAGGTAATTAATAATTGAGTCTATGGAAGAAGAAAATGAAATTGAATTTCCAATAGATTAAACAGTTTTTCCATTTTCTATTTCCGCAAATAGTTTCCAATAAACTAAACCAAACAACTTTTCCATTTTTCAGTTTCTGAAAACGCAACAGAAAATCATTTTTTGTTTTCTATGTTTTTCTCATTTTCAGAAAACAGAAAACGGAAAACAAACCAAACGATCCCTAAAAGTTTGAGTTGAAATATGTTGGAGTAGTAGCAAATTTATTTTAATTATATATATTTGCAAAGATTTATTTTTTTATTATATAGGTTTATATAAAAAAAAAGTCAAAATAAAATGTTCCAAAACACAATCTAAAATAATAATAATAAAATCCAATAAAAAAGAGTTTAGAAATCTATTTTTTGCATATAGATTTGTTAGTGTTTTTTTTTTTACTTGATATTAAAGATGATGATAATAACTTTCTTTCTTTTTCTTTTTTTTTAAACATTTGTAAGTAATCAAGGTTTTTCTAAAATTAAAAAAAAAACAAATTTCATGGAGATGGCATAAAAAAATAAAATAAATATTAGATATTTAACCATTCATCCCTTGAATAGTTACTTAATTGTCTAGGGGTCCTTGGGTGGGGGTGTGTAGGGATTTAGTGTAACTAGTATTTTGGGTTGGTAGAGTATAAAGATAAATAGTGCACAAGTAGTTTTAGGGACTATTAGATAATTTCCCTTAAAAATATTAAAGATTGGTTTTTAATTCTTTCAATCATCAACTAGGAATTCTAACTTTTTTGCCGGCCAATGTCTTCTTTCTAAGATGTTCTTTTCTTTTTGGAGGTATATAACATGAGGCCGGCCATCTAAAGCAACAAAAGGAAATTCCTGTGTATCTAAGTGATTCAACTGATAAAACAATTAAACAAGAACATATATAATCTCATAGTCAAATGGCAAGAGTTCATGAAAGCAAAAGATGGATTTATTATCACTTCATAAGTAAAAGGGTGAACCCTCATTCAAAAAGCCACAAAAAGAAACGCAGGAATCAATCCAAAGCCTCCACTCCAGGAAGAGAGAGACAGGCTCATGGAGAAATTCAGAAAAAAAAGAGAACAGAGTAAACATCTAATGAGTAGTAGAAGGTCCAATAACACTAACAAATATAAATTTGTATAGTAATCAAATGCAAGACAATGAAAGACTATGAAGTGAATGAAGTCTCTACTTATTTCCCCTTGGCAGGGGGGCCATTGGGAACTTCGGCTGGGGCAGGGGTGGTGGTGCTGCTAGAGGAGGCGGGGTTCAGTTCATCCCAGGCTTCAATCCATGTGACCATGGCATCGGCGAGCTTGTTGAAGTAGGGGTCAACCTTGCCGAGCTTCGCCTTGACCTGCTTTGAGAGCTCAATGTAGCATTTCTGAA
The DNA here is from genome assembly GCA_026586065.1 of Dioscorea zingiberensis. Lineage (NCBI taxonomy): Eukaryota > Viridiplantae > Streptophyta > Magnoliopsida > Dioscoreales > Dioscoreaceae > Dioscorea > Dioscorea zingiberensis. The sequence continues at coordinate 51,184,646 of CM048819.1, forward strand.
CAGTGGTACAGTCCTTTGTAAGAGTTGCAGATTGGAAGAAGGGGATCAGTTCTTCCTGCCAGAATATGCCATTGTATTCCTTCTTCAGGTTCACAAATGGGTTGCTTGCCTTGCTGTGCCAGATGTATGGCAAGCCTGTTTTCACTCCCAGTCCCAAATGGTCACAGATAACCTGAAAACAAATTGGAGTTTGAACATTTACAATTGTGGGAAGTAGATGATAGCATGTATATGAATGGGGGAGGATGAAAGAAATCGACCTTGGTGCACCATCCAGCCCACATATCGTCGTAGCGACCAATTGGTTGCCCATCACCCATAAGGCCAAAGTACATAGCAGGGCCAATCAGCTCTCGGTCAAATGCAAGATTCATCCCACACATGGGGAACAGAGTTCCTTTGGGAATGGTAAGAACTGCATCCACAAACCTGAGAGACAAAGTGACAAGTGTGGACAGTGTGTTTTAGTTAGCTTTATTATTTATTGACTTATTGAGAGTGGAAAGAAGATGAGTATAAAATGATAGAAGGTCTCATACCTGGTATTCCTCTCCAGTGGCTTGACAAGCTGAGTGGGAGCATCATAATCAGGAATGTTGAGCCAGAGACCATGGGAGACTGCAGTGGGAGCACCTTCTCGAAGGCTGAAAGGGTAACCACGAACAAAATCTGCACCCTCTCGGTAAGGATCATACAGAGTGTTAAAGAAGAAAGGGGTAGAGGGGCAAAGCAGGTTCTTTATGTGCTGCGCGAGGGCATTGATCTCTTTGCCAGATGGATCCTTGGCGACCTGTTCATGGGCCACGTCATTGTTGCAAAACTCAGAAAGATGCACTAGAGTATAAACAGAAATGCATTGCTATAGGAATTGAAAGATGCAAAAATATAAAACCCAGATTTGTGAATATGGTACTCCTCTTTGACAGCTGATGTGAGTAAAGCACAAGCACAGGCTTTCAGATGTTAATGCTGAAAGATTTTTTTTTCCTTTTTCAAAGTTGACTGTGTTTTGTTTCTTCTAGGAAAAAAATTAATTGTGCAATTGAGATGCTGAGTATAAAATGTTAGCTCTATAATTCTAAGCACTACAGTTCCCCAATTTATAAAGCTCAAGTATTTAAATATCTTGTGAAATTCAGATGACATATACATACCAGCAATGCCAAAAATAAAAAAATAAAAAACAAAAGCATCTGCTTGTCATGGTCAAGGAATCAAAACCTTTAAAGTTGTGATGTCAACCTCAACAATTTTCAAGCAATAGCAATCACCCACCCAAGTTAGCAACAAGAACTTGAAACCAGAATGATAATCAGTTAACTGATATAAGAAAACAGAAACTTTTTAACACCATATTGTCTTACTACCTCTTTGATTACTGCTTTCAGCTCTATATGCATTTGAATCCTATCCGATTAACACCAATTAGCATTATGTCATCAATGCCAGTGATCAATAGGGACAGATCTCAGTAGACAAGGTTGATGAGGAATGCAAAGTTAAAATCAAAGATGGTTAAAAAAAATAAAGAAAAAAATAAGTTGGTCTACACAAATGATGAACACTTGAAAGTTAGGGATGGTCAATACCAATGACAAGATTTTGGCAGCACCATAAAGTTAGATATCATCATCACAACAATAACAGGATGACTGAAACCAACAGCACAACTCTTTCTCTCAATTTGGAAAGTAAAACAGTCTAACTTTTAGTAAACTGAAATCAACCCCATACCTACTGCAAACTGAAACTAACAACTAAATTATGCATGCGAGGAAAACGGACATTGGGAAGTACAACAACCAAATCTTTATGATAAGATAACTGATCATGTAATTTAATAACTCAAATTAAAAAAAAAATTATATTGAGATGGGAAATTAAAATAAAATTTAAATCAAAACAGATGTGCCAAGAATCAAGGTAATGATAAAAAGAGAAGGTTTAAGGCCCACTTTTGGTCAAATCAAATCATCATCCAAATTTGATAAAAGAGAAGAAGAAGAGAAAAAAAATAAATAAAAAGAACATCACGAAAATGTTCCAAAATCTGGAGTCCTATCAATTTAGCCCCGATCTAATGGAGAAAATCTAAACCAAAATGATTACAAATTCAAGCAAATTAATATAGAATTCATTAAAAAAAAAAACGATATTTTTCACTCGATCTCGATCCAAAGTACACAAAAACAAGTCAAACAACAATAACCAAATCGAGGAAAACCTATAAAGGAATTACAAAATAAAAATCTCCAAAATACGATATTTCTCTTTGAAACCCCGCAGAACCAAAATTCACAGAACCGTATAAAAAAAAGAAAAAAAATTCACCTTTCTCCCGATCTCTACACAAAAACCAGTAAAAGACCCATAATTCACTTATAAAAAAGAATAGATCAGAGACTCACGAAGCAGTCGTCGTCAATGGTAAAGATATACTTCTTCTTAGACACCATGTACCCGAAGCACCGGCAAGCAGAGTCCTTGAAGGAGATGCAGGAGGCCTTGGGGCCAAGGATGCGGTTGATGTCGTTGCGGTTGTAGAGCTCGTAATCAAAACCTTCAGGGACCTTGATAGTCCTGGAAGGATCCCCATCCTGGACGATGATCAAGTGGTAGGGTTGGAAGTAAGGCCTCCACATCTCGAGGAAGTCAAGGTTTCTGATGGTTGGGATGACGATGTCGAGCTCATCCTTGAGAAGCGGCGTGCTCGGAACCGACGCCATTGCCGACAAGCTCCGCTCCTTCGAAGAAGAGGATACGAGATCTAGGAAATAAGGATGGATGGGAATAGAGAAAAAAAAGGAGAGAGTTTTGGGGATCTCTGGAGTGGAAACAAGAATGAAGTGGGTATATATAGCAAAGACTTGGCACGTGTCAGCACGTGCGGGACCCACGCGACCTGGCTAGGTCGAAGCGTGTGAGGAGGAGTCGGCCGACTCGTTCAAACTTCAAAGTCACCGGTCGGTGTTTTTGTGGCCCTTGTAAACCCGTTTCCCAATACAAGAGAGAGGCGTTTCCCACCTTTTGCTTTTTTTTCAAAAAAATCAAAGCTACGGTTCCCATGGAAGGGGGGGCTAAACTCACCGGCGGTGAGGGGATCCTGCAGAAGCGTTTCCCTTAAACAGCGGAGTTATTACATACAGCGCACGGTTTCTCCAACGAGATCCAGTCTCTCCGGAGAGAAACGGCCGAGAGATCGGACGGTGGATATCGCACCAAGTACTTTTGAGCGCGAATCTAGAGCGTGAGTTGGGAGGGATCACGTGAGCCGCATGGGACGCGTGGGGACACGTTGAACGCGCCGGCTCGGTCGGGGATGTCTCGGCAGTTGGTTCGGTTCAACAAGAACCGAACCGGTCTGGTCCAAAAATTTATTTATAATTTAGGTTAGGGTTTGGTTTCATGATTTTTATTTATTTATTTATTTATTTATTTATTTGGATCAATTGCTTCGGTGTAGATCTGATCTAGAGCAATATAATTTTTATTATTTTTTTCTAAAATCAGTAATATAATTTTTATCTTGAAATAACTAGATAGTAAATTATTTGGTTTATATAAATAGGGTACGCTTTGTGTTTTATTGGGGAAAGAGAAAAAGAGTGGCTTGTTTCCATGTAGAAATAGTGTTGTTGAAAGGGCTTGAGTTGTAACTTGTAGGAATGAATAATGGAGGCAACTCAAGTGTGATGGTTTGGTTTGTTTATTGGAAAGGTTGTGGAATATTGAGCCAGGACAGGAAAGGACGTGCAAATGGGACCATGCAAGTGCAAACCACCTTCTTAGTTATGAACAATTGATCATGCATGCATGCATGCATGCATGCTAAGTGCCAGTTGGACTCAATTCACGGAATTAACAGCTACCAACTTTGGACTTCTTTTTCTCAACAATATATGTCCCTTTTTGTGTTTTAGTTGATGGGACTGTGACTTCATTTAATTTTGAAAAAATAAAATTATCATTCAAGTACTATATATGTAGTTTAACAGTCCTTAATTATACCAAATTTTAGGTTAAACAGTTTTTTTTTTTTGAGTCACTATAAAAACATTTATAAAAAAAATGCTAGGTTTTTTTTTTGAGAGAAATGATATATATGATGAACAGACATACGAAATGATCATACAAAATCGTTGATGATAACAGCCATCCTAAAGCATCATCAATTGTTTCGTGTGATCTCTTCGTCAGATATAAGTATATAACACTATTCTTTTCTTTTAAGCTCCAAAAAAAATAATAAATCCGTCTTTTCCTCTATTTTTTTATTAGATTTTTTCCAAAAATCGAATAATAATAATAATAATTGGTCCATAAATATTTTATTTATAAAATATATAAGACTTGTGACTCCAAAACAAACAATGAATATGGAGAACAATGTTGCACAAATGATGGATGGATTATGGATAGATGGAGGAGTAGTTGCATTTAAAAAGAATATTTATGTGAATTGGATGGGTAAGTAAGGGTTCTGTTTGTTGGTATTGGGTGATCAGGACATGGTATGGAGGACCCCACGCCAAAGTTTGGCATGGAACTTTGACAATCAAGCTTTGATAATTAATTATCAACCTGTTTTTTCTTTTCTTTTTCTTGTTTGAGATTGGAAGTGTAGGGTTCTTTTTTTTATTTTATTTTCCTTGTTTGCAACCTTGTTTTGTGTGTTTCTTAGTTACCATTAATGATATCTATGCAAATCAATTATTTGTTTTTATGTATATAACATGCATAGTTGGTGGTATTATATATTTGGATCCAGCCAACCAAGTTTCCATTTGATTGTGTATATCTTCTTATTGAAATATTATCAACCTAAAGTACTTAATTTGGTTTAAATGTAGACTATAGGCCAAGGAATATCTCTTATGGCCTTAAAAGATATTTCAATTATTTTAAATTTTATATTTTTTTAGTGACATATTTGTTGATTTATGGTCAAATAAATTTTTCAGTATATTTATCAAAAAAAATATAATGGTATTTTCACATAGCCACAATCTGTTGAACATCTGATGTTAACCCTAAGGGAATATATGCAACTGATGTTTACCCAAGGAGTACATATACAACAAAACAAGAAACCTACTGGTATACTCATGGGGTTGATTACATAAATGGTCCCTTAACTTTCGTCAGATTTCAGTTTCGTCCCTCAACTTTATTTTGTAACAAAACCGTCCCCCAACTTTCCAAACGTAACAAAACGGTCCCACTAGCCGGTTGTCAGTTTTATAAAGTTGACGTGGCGGTACTTATACTGACTCACCATGCCCACTCACTCCGCCAACTTTGCTTACTTATCGCCTGTCTTTCCCTCCCTAAAAGCTCTCCTCGTGATCGAGAACGCGCGAACCGTCGATTCAACGTCGAAAACCCCTGAGCATCTCATCTTGACCTCGCCTCACTCACCGCCTCATCGTGCTCGTCTCTTCACGTCGCGCTTTGCTTCTCATCGTCTGGTTCACTACCGCCTTGCCTCGCCTCACCGCCTTGCTTCGTTGTGTTGCCTCGCTCGATGCATCTCCACGGGTTTAGGGTTTTTCAACAACGATGAATAAGGAGAAATACTCATCATCAAAGACAAAGAAAGGGAAAACGCCAATAGTTTTGTTATTTATGTTGGAAGTCTATCTCAATTTTGGGATTTACATGGAATTATTATAAAGTGGTTTCAAATATTCAAAAAGATTTTTTGTGTATCTAATTTCGAAATTCAAAAAGGATTATTTGGGGATTATGGATAAGTTTCATTTTAAATTTTGGATAAGATTTTATGGATTTGAGTTTATCCTTTTAACTAATAATCCTATCCAAACTTAGTACTAATCCTATCCAATCTTAGTAGTAATCCTATCCAAATTTATTAGCAATCTTATCCAGGCTCAGTTTGAGTTTGAGTAAGATTATGTGATATGAGGAGGCTATAAATAGAAGAGAGATCCACTTCTTCCAAAGACACAAAAATTCTTATTTTGTTTTCAGGAGCAATCTTGAGCACTTGTTATTCTTCTGTTCATGTGCACGAAACAGATAACTTAGTGACTATTGTATCCTGGGAGAAGTACGCCAAAGAGATCCTTCTACACTGAGTTACAAACTCCGAGGAGGCGAAATACTTCTTAAGGTCAGTGCGTCAGTACGCCTCAGTCAATCCTCAACTTCATAGCAGATCATCAAACTCCAAACTCCAACTCCAACAATTTAGGTCCCTCAGGTCCTTCAGGACCCTCAATTCTTCATTATTCCCAAAGTTGAGGGACCTGCAGTGCAATCTACGAACCAATTTTGCTTACTAATTAATGTTTAGGGAGTTAGTATGTAGGTTTAATTTATTAATTGCAGTTTAGGGCTTAGGATTTGTATTTTGCTTATTGTTTAGGGTTAGGAATAAATTACTCCATTAATTATCAATCTCTACTATCACAGAATATGAGGAGGAACTTAAGAATCCAGTTAAACTGAATTTGCATTACAATGGAGGTATGGGGGAGTTAAGGTATTTTGATATAGACTTAGAGGTTATGGAGGTATATTATGATACCATGTCCTTGATAATTCTAGATATGACATTGCAAGAACTTGAAGTTGAGGGAGTTCTTCAGTATAAGTGGTAGTTTGCTTCTGAAGAATTTTATAGTGGACTTAAAACATTAGAGAATGATGACAATGTGTTAGATATGTGTGTTTTTGGATCCTACCATGATGAGATAGATGTATATGTTCACCACTTGACACATACTGATCTTGAAAAACAATACTCAATCTCAAACCCACCAAAGTCTTCTGTTGTGATTGAAGAAATTTAAGAAGAAACTGGGACTGGGTACAGTGAGGTTATGAGAAGAAGTTCTGATGAGCAGGTAATGTCGGCGGAACATGGGAAAAATATGGGTGTGCAAACAATTGTGTTGGAGCATGGGGCAATTTAGTTGACCCGAGAATTGTGCCTGATCAGGGGGAATAGGGGGAGCAGGGGGGAAATTTGGCTGATATTGTTGAGTACAGAATTGTGTTTGAGTAGGGGAAGCAGGGGGGCAATTTGACTGATATTGCTGAGCACAGAATTGTGTTTGAGAAGGGGGAGCAGGAGGGAAATATTGTTGATATTGTTGTGCAGAGAGTTGTGTCCGAGCAAGGGGAGCAGGGGGGAAATATTGCTAATGTTGCTGAGCAGAGAGTTATGTCTGAGCAGGGCGAGCAGGGGGGAAATATTGTTGATATTACTGTGTCTGAGCAGAGGGAATATATTACTGATATAATTACCCCTTATTGCAAGTCGTGAAGTTACTCCCTATTGATTAATATGTTTTGAAATTTTATTTTTGTAAATAGGAAAAGAAATTTGATATTTGAATTTTATTTAAATAGAAAAATCATTAATTAAATAATTAGTAGAAAGTCAGTTTAGTAATTTTATTAAAAACTTACTAATTTTCATTAATCTATTTATTATAATAATATTTAATTGAATAATTTTATTTTAGTGACATAATTTTAAAATAATTTAAAATACAAAATTTAAATTAGTAAAATGAGAAGTTGAATTGGATGAATAGTTAAAAGAGATTGGATAGCTAAATATATATTGGATGATCACATCCCACCATTTTTGTTAGATGTGGTCATCCAACAATTCTAGATAATTAATCACATCCTTATCCAGGGATGGGGAGCGAAACAAACAAAAAAATAAAAAAGATTTTTGATAGGCATATCCCTATCTCTAGATGTAACTCCTTATCCATCTAAACAAAGACATCCTAATATAATTAGATTTTCCCTCCAAAATTTCAATACACCAAGTATATATAAGCATATGTTCTTTTCATCACCAAGTATATATATAATGTAGACTATGACCAAGGAATATCTTTTATATCCCCAAGAGACATTTTAATTATTTTAAAATTCATAGGCATATTTGTTGATTTATAGTCAAATAAATTATTTAGTGGTATATATATATATATATATATATATATATATATATATATATATTCACATAGCCACAGTCTACTAACAATAGTTAAACATTTGATGTTAACCCCAAGGGAATATATGCAACTGATATTTACCTAAGGAGTACATATCTGTCACGCCACAAACCTGGGTCCCGGGCCTCGGCGCACACGACAGACGCCGCGTACTTATAGAGTCACCCTCATAAGCAAGCAAGGCTCAATAATATAAGCAGATAATTACTGCAAAGTTTAAATTATTATTCAGCAGAAGAAAATATATAAGATTTATACAAAACCCTAACAGGTCCTGAATGATACAACTCTCACTCAGAAAGGAATAGAGGCCAGCAGACCTCAGCTCAAAATATCCCCAACACTGCTAGGCTGTCCCTCAGAAGCTCCCTCCTGAGTCCCGCTCCTAGCTACTAGCCGTCACTTGAGAAAACATCAATCAAGTGCATGAGCCAAAGAAAAGACCCAGTAGGATCGCTAGTAAAGCAATAAATATGGTGAAAGCCATAAACAAGGAATAGAAAGCAATCAAGTGCAAAAGCAAATGAAACACAATCACAAGCCAACGGCACAACTCAGGTATGTAAAATAAATTCACAAATGTACTGTGTCTCCGGCATATACGATACTACGGTATCACCCATACCGTCTTCGGCCTACGCCGGATAGTGCTATAGTAAACATGTATACATGGTCAGAAAATACTGCTCCCTAACTGAGCTTATATGTGAGCAACGTATGCTCTGCCTAGGCCTCCGCCCGATGTATCATGCCTGTCAAGAAGAGACTGCCAGTACCGAATACCTAACAACAGGCCGTATTCCTATATATATATATATATATATATATATATATATAAGGCAGCAACATCTCGAATATATAAGAAAATAAAGATCTCCTCGAGTTCGGAAGCCATCACATGTATAAGGAGTAAACTCAACTCGACATGTAAGAAGAAGCATCACAAGAAATATAAGTATGAGAATTATATATGAGGTAGGAGAAAGGAATATTCACAACCCCGTGCGAGAGCCTACCTGGCTAGCGAACAAATAACTGATCATTGTCGCGTCTCACGCGTCCGAACCAGGATCTAGTAGATGGATAAAGGATCTTAGTATCTCTATACTTAAATATTTCATATTAACATATGAACATAAGTATCCTCGAGTCTATCTACTAACTTATTACTTAAGTAATTACTATGAACGTAAATTTCCATCTATCCTCTTAGAATACGGCTAATGTCATCGTATTCTATCGGAATCATCCTCTTAAATATGGGAGGGCCCATGAAGCCCTAATCATCTCTAACAAAGAGATTAACTCAATAAATGATGATTCCCTAAACTTAATCATGCTTGAAAGATATTAAGCTCACTCAAAGCATGATTTCTTACTTAACATGCATATCATGCCTTTGATAAGCGTTCAATTGAGCATATTTACATACCATATATATACTTATTTTCATGTCAAATGCAATGATTTGTAGCCTGCCGGTACTTAAAATGCTTCATATTTTGTAAACAGGGCATAAATAGGCCACCCTTTAAAAGGAAGCATTTATCAACAAAATGAAGACCAAACGAAGACATTTTGAAGTAAATAGGGGTGAACGGCCTTGTGAACGGCCGTTCACACCGGCACAAAGCGGGGCACAAACGCAGTGTGAACGGCCTTGTGAATGGCCGTTCATCCCGGGTTGAGAAAAGGCGTGAGGTGAACCGGTGATGAACCGCCGATTCACTACCCGATTCGCAACAAGCCGTGAGGTGAACGGGGTGATGAATGGCCGCTTGACCACCCGGTTCGAGAGCCGTGTGAGTTGAATCTGACCGATGAATGTGCCGCTCACAGGCCGTTCATCGTAACTTTTGCAGTTTCATGGGCCCAATCAAGGGTAATGTTGTAATTTTTTTAGTGGAGCCCTAATTCATGGGTATAAATAGTTAAGTATGAGAGTTTAGAGGGAGTCTTGGCTGGGGAGAGAGGCTAGAGGAGAGATTAGGGCTTGGGGGGTCATCTCCCCCAAATCTTAAGAGTAGAGAACCCTTGGAGTTGCAAGCATTGGAGGTAATGGTGTTCTCCATTAACCTTTCATTGTTTTGTAAGCTTTTCCATTTTGGTTTGAGTTCCCCTTTCATGGGGAACTAATCTATTGGTACTTGGGTATGTTGAACTTTTGGATTGAGCATTAATAGCATTGAATGTTTATGATGATTTGTTGGTACCTTCTTGAATGTCTAATGAATGTTATGTATTGATTGTAATTTCATCACTAGAAATTACTTGTGTGCAATACAAGGGTAGAGCTAGCGCCTCCTTGTATTAGGAACTTGCTTCATTAGAGAGTTTCATGAGTATACCGAGGAATCGGGTACTAGAAGGGCGAACGACTCTTTCATACGAATTCACCCCCATGATTCTCCCAATATATATAAATTTCCTTGAGCTTCATATCAAGTCCTTGGAGACTAGTTATCCAATCACCTTGGAAGAGGGATTGGATATAATTTAGGGACTATTGGCACAAGAAGTACCAACGTTGACTCATAAACATCTTTGCTTATCTTTAGAATTGAAATCCAAAAGGGAAACATACCCAAGTATCCTCTCTTGCCATTGATTCACCCCAAATCAACTCTCAATTTTCAGTTCTTATTTGCAATCCTTTGTAGCCCTTTAGTTTTGAAAACCAAAACCCCCCAAATTACCATTTAGACTAGGTTAGTAAAGCTTGGTTTACACTTAGCAATCTCTATTCCTTGTGGGTTCGACATCCGACTTCCATAGTCCACTTTATTACTTGATCACGACCTGTATACTTGCGGACACATCCCATCAGCCTTCAAGACTCCTAGAATGCCCCTAAGCATGCTTGATTAGCCAAGATCAATTAATCTAAAGCATGAACAATTAAGCATGTTAATCATGAAAACTAATAACACTTAAGCATGTTAACATGAACACTAATAGGGCATTTATACTTAGAGTTTTCATGAAAAATTTGGCAGCACCTCCCCTATTTATAGGGCCCCGAAATTAATACAAACATTCACATTTCATTCTAATTTAACATGTGTAATACCTGACATCAACCTAGACAATTCACAGCCCTCAATTTAGTCAATTTCATGCATCTAATGAAACCATTACTTAGCCAATCGGGCCTATAACATGCTCTTATTAATCATCTCCGAATAGAGAGTTCTTATACATGCTTAATGGAACTCCGAACATGAACTCTAGCATGCTCACTTAGTAACATAAATCATCACTTAATCTCCCTAATCATGAAGGCATGCGAGCTAGAAAATAATAGACATTAACACATGAAATTTCTACAAAAATTGGGCAGTACCTCCTTTGTTTATCGGGCTCCGGAAATTATACAAACATTCCACAAACAACAATGGAATTAAAATCATACAACCATTATACAATACATTACTTCATTATTATCAATCGAAACTCTTCTATCGTTTTAAACCCCCATTAATTCATTCATGAATTCATACACAACCCACCTCCAACTCCCTCTTATTCATCACCAAACTATGTGTTTGCATAGTCCAAGGCCTCAATGACATTACAAGTAGTGATTAGTGTCATTAGAGCCGTATCCATAATTTATATGAATTACACAACTTAATGAATACTAGGATTCCTTAATCGGGCTTTTAATGTATGCATACTACAAGTAATAAGTTAAGTTGTGCAGGCCCTCCAACTAGAATTGCAGAACTTATGTCTGTCATGCGCAGTTGCAAAGAAATGGTCATAACTTCTAAACCATAAATTAGATTTCTCTCATCTAGGGCTCAATAGAAAGATGCTTTCGAGACCTTTCCAGCGGCATATTATATAACTTGAACAGAGTAGTATATAGGTCCCAGCTGTCCCACGAAGGAGACAACAATCTGAGAATCTGAGGACCTCAAATCGAATTACAGAAATTCTGCGGTTATCTAGCTTGATCGACCGTTCTGTCCATAACTTCTAATCCGGACATAGGATTTCTCCGATTTAGGATTCGTTAGAAAGATAATTTCAAGAATTTTCCATTGACATATTACATACTCCGAACGGAGGTGTATAGAGAGCGCAGCTGCCCCTCGAAGTGGATAGCAGACTGCAAGTCTGTTTATATATATACCTTTGAGGCATTAACACAACAAAGAATAGATATAAACATAGATAGCTCTCATAATTAGCGTAATCATGCAATCTAAGTACTCATGAAGGGTTTCTAAGCATAAAAAACTACCATTCAAAGCTCTAAAGGCTCACAGATTTCATTAAAGCATTTCTACAAACACCTTATGGGCATGCTGAATTCCTATACAATAATAAGCTCAATACCATTGCTAAGATTTCTGAATTTACAAATTTACATTAATCTCATGTTACTCTCATGCTTCCATACATGTTAAAGTCCAAACATTAGTTTATAAACAACCAAGTTCTCATGGGCATTTCTACAAGCATATGGTAAACATAATAGTTTTCAAAAGGAACAGAACATCCATTGGAATACTAACTTCTGAAATTTTACAACCATGTCTCAACTCAAAGTTGGACTCAATCTTTCATACATAATCAAGCATTTTAGCCCATTCAATTGTTCTAATGTAATCCATGTATACATTCATTAGATTAGGGTAGGGTTAATCCGAAATTAAGGCTCACATTCGTGGGGGTGAAGAAGGCCGATGTATGGGGCTGCGGTCGGCGATATCGGCGAGCCAAAAAGGGGCAGATCTGGCCGGCGGGGTCGCTGATGCTCGCTACAGACTGGCAGAGGCGCAGACCGCCAGCACGTGCGGTGCAGGTTGCCGGCACTACAAGGTGGCGACGCTGGCTAGCGGCGCTGGCGTGGGTTAACCCCGGCCGGCGACAGCGGGTTTGGCTGGCCGGTGGGGAGCAAGGGAAAGGAAAGAGATCACAAATGGAGAATAGGGCAGCTAGGGCACGACCTCACCCTCTCTTCAATTCAATTTCAATTTTTCCTCTCACTTAGGTCAGCTATATTATCTTTCTAATAATTCATCGACCCAGATCCGAAAATCCCGGGTCAATGATTCCAGTCATCACGGGCGCACTGTAACATCACGGGGTCTGTCTCTCGTCAAACCAGATCCGCGAATATCGGCTTTTGGTCAATTCCTTCATCACGGGCATACTGTGGCATCACGGGGCTGTCTCAGTCTCCGATCAGATCCACCTTTCCCGGGACTCGAACATTTGTCTATTTTTTTCAATAATTAATCTGGATTAATTAGTACTTAATAATTTTCCCGAAATTTCTTCGCTTATTATATTAAATTTCTATTTAATAAATTTTGGAAAAAATTTTTATTTATTTCGGGGCAGGTTTTACAACATATACAACAAAACAAGAAACCTAGGGGTATACTCATGATTATGTTTTTTTTCACGGTATATACACAAAGGTGTCAATCGGGTCGTGCTGCCCGTGGGCCAGCACAACTCAACAACTACAATGTTGGGCCACGCCTAGGCAAGGCCCAAGAGAGGATCTATGCTGGGTTGGTCCAACACGAACCACACAATGACCTGGCATGCTTGTTTGAACCACTAGGTTTCTTTTATCAATTTTTTTTTTTTAATTTTTTAATATAAAAAAACCTTTATAACAATTATTGTTATATTTGAATCTTTTGAATTTTTGAGATTTTTTTGGAAATTTTATGTGATTGTTTGGAATTTTTGGGAATTTTTTAGGCCTTACTTGGATGGGGTGAAGGAAGGGTTCATAAGGGAAGGTAATGTAAGGTAAGGGAAGGTAAGGTAAAAGGATGTTTTAAACTATATTTTGTTTGGATGAAAGGTAAAGTAAAATGAGGTTTTTAAACCTTGTAGTGTTTGATTTGGAGGTAATAGGAGGTAAGGTTATATGCTAATATACCAAAATATCCTTTGAAGAAATAAGTTAGGAGTTTGAATTTATTTAATGTTATATACTAATATTCAATTAATATTTAATATTATATACTAATATTCAATTAATATTCAATGTTGTATTCAATTAAATGTCCAAGTAAGGCCTTGCTTGGATGGAGGGTTAGGAGGGTTTCATAATTAAAGTAAGGTAAGGTAAGGGAAAGTAAGGTTTTAACAATACCTTGTTTGGGGCAAAGGTAAAGTTTTTTTTTTAATTATTAAAGTGGATAAACCACATTCTATTATTTAGTAATAAGATAAAGTTGATTCAAGTGATGCTCGTGTTTGAGCTCCCCCCAGGTGTTCCCCTCCCCAGGGGTTCTTGGATCTCTAGGATCCTTGGTTATATGGTGATAGCAGTCCCCTCCCATGTTGCCAATCATGTGGTCTCCTTTTCGAAATCGTCCCCGTTGGTTGATGCTTCAGACTGGCTAGTATGGATGGAGGCCAGATCAGAGTTGCGAGAGACTGATGTTACTGAGCCTAGCTTCTGCTTCATGTCGGTATTGACTCCATCAAGCCAGGATAGCAGGAGGAAAGAGATACCATGAATTATCCGAGAGCAAATGCATTGTTTGTTCTGGAAGCATCTTTGATTCCTTTCCACCAAAATACTCCAAGTGATAGCCATGACCGCAAGGTTCCACCCTCATCGGTCTTCCTTCTGCAACTTCTCCCCTAGTCCGTGATACCCCAAGAGCTCCTGTGTCACTTGGGGACAGTTGGGTAGGTTAAATAGTGGGCACTAATGCTCCCATATTTGCTTTGCGATTGGGTAGCCTAGAACATCCTGCTCGTTGCACAGGTAGCACAGTATGCGATTCCCTTTCCATTGGCGCTTAATGAGGTTGTCCAATGTGAGGATTTTGTTGTCCATGGCCAGCCAAGCGAATATTAGGATCTTCTTAGGGCACGGGAGTCTCCATAGGATAGTGGGGAACTGGCTCCGTACACCTCCGTCTACCGCGAAGGTGTACAGCGACTTGACCGTGAACGACCCATTCATTGCTAGGTTCCAGGTTCTGATGTCCTCCTGATTCTCCTGAGTCATGGCTATTGCCTCGTGGATGACGTCGAGCTCTAACTCACCCTCCCTGGTCAGTGGTCCTTGCCTCAACAGTGGTTGGGTATGGGCAAGGTTGTCTCTTGCCATCCCTAGTAAGAGGTATGGGTCCAATGCAGAGTTAGCGAACGATGGGAAGATGTTGCTTGGTGCTTGTCCCTGGATCCATTTGTCGTGCCACAAGTTAATTGTGTTGCCCTTTCCTGCCCTTCCTGTCAACCCCATTTTCACCATATTCCATTGGTCAGACACCCCTTTCCAGAAGTGGGATGCTCTTGTTGGTACACCGTTATGTCAGTTAATGAAGGAATTTCTGAAGTACTTATTTAGAATAATATTCTGACAAAATGTTGGCCTGTCCATTGAGAAGCCTCCACCACTTCTTTCCAATCATGACTGCGTTGAAACATCTAATGTTGGTGATGCCCCAACCCCTATGCTCTTTCAGTCGGCTTATGCGCTGCCAGTTGACTAGCATGTACGACTTGCCCTTGAGCTCCGGACCTTGCCAGAGGAATTTCCTTCGGAGATTGTCAATTCACTTGGACACCCACTCCGGGATCCTGTAGATTAAGAGTCAATAATTTGGGATAGCCGTGAGGACCGAGTTTATGAGAGTGATTTTCCCCGCAGTAGAGAGAAGCCGACCCTTCCATTAGCTGATCCTCCTCCTAATTTTGTGGATTAGTTGATTCCATTCCCCGCGCTTGGGTTTTGTTCCAGAAATTGGGATTCCCAAGTATTTGAGGGAGAGTTTGCCAATCTGATAATTAATAGTTCCGGCCAATGCCTTTTACCTGGACTCCGTTAATCTGAGGGGGATGAGTTGGCTCTTAGTATAATTGGTCCGTAGCCAGGATAATCCCTCAAAGAGGAGAAAATGAGTTTCAGGGTTCGCATGTGCCCTAGGTCATCAGGTCATCCGCGTATTATAGTGAGGTGATTTCATCTTCTGGCCGGTTCCCATGTCTGATACCCCTGTATATATTGCCCGGGGTTGCTCTCTTGATCATTTCGATTAGGGACTGCTGCGATGACAAAGAGGAGGGAAAAGAGTGGGTCTCCTTGCCTCAGTCCTTTCCTGTGCCTGATATACCCCTCGGTTTGGCCGTTGATAAGCATGTGAGATTTGGAGGTGTGAAGAATTTCCCTTATCCAAGCGACCCATTGGGGTCCAAATCCTTTGGCTGTCAGAATCTCTAAGAGAAACTCCCAGTCCACCATGTCAAAAGCGTTTTCAAAGTCGATTTTGAGGATGTCCCCCCTTGACCCTGGGTTCTCATTTTATGGATTATCTCCTCCGCTGCAATTATGTTATCTTGGATGGACCAACCCTTTATGAAAGCCGTCTAGGATTCGTCAACTAGCCCAGCGATGACCCCTTGGAGTCTATTGGCAAGCACCTTGGTAATTATTTTCATGGAGCAATTTAGAAGGTTGATTAGCCTGTAGTCGAGAATCTCCCTCGGGGACTCCTTTTTAGGTTTGAGGATGATATGAGCCTAGTTGAGCCGCTCCAGTTGCGCTTGCCCATTGTGAAAGTCTAAGAAGAGCCCAACCAGGTCCTCTCTGATGAACTCCCACCCCTTTTGATATATGGTCATCGGAAAGCCGTCCGGGCCAGGGGCCTTGTCCATATTCAGTTCCTGCATTGCCCTATAGATTTCCAAGTGACTAAGGTCTGATATCAACCTTTCTTCAAACAACATGTTCCAGTTAGTGGTATATCGGCCGGTGCGGATGGTGCCAAGTATGTTAGTGAAGTAAGCCGTGATTGCCTTGTCAATCTCGGCGGCATCCTCCAGTGTATGACCCTGGTCCTCAATGTTGTGGATCCAATTTCGAGACCTTCGCTTGTTGTCAATGGCATGGAAGAATCTTGTGTTGTTATACCTTTCCTCAGCTAGGTGATCCTCGAACATTACCGCCAGTGTGCTTCCTCTGTCCTAATGATCTCATCGTACGCCTATTGTTTGGCGAAGGTAAAGTAAAATGAGGTTTTTAAACCTTCTGTTTGCTTTGAAAGTAATGGGAGGTAAGATTATACGCTAATATTACCAAAATACCCTTTGAAGAAACAACTTAATATTTATAGAAGTTTGAATCTAATATATGGATTAATTAATTAATTAATTATAGGAAAATATCTTTTACTTTCAAAATAAGTTTTATTAATTAATTTGAGTAATATTATCCATCAAAACCTTATAATTATATAAGGGTATTTTAGTAATCTTATACATCAAACCCTTCCCAACCCCCCATTTGGAGGGTTGAGAAGTGCAAACCTCCATTTTACCTCCATAAACCTTACCCTCCCCAAACCCTTGGATCAATTTGGAAAACCTCCCTCCAAGTTTTGGATTTTGGAATTTTCAGAGATTTTTTGTGGAATTTTTTGAAAGTTTTGGTATGTTTCTCATTTTCTGGGATTTTTTCTTTTAGATTTTCTACGATTTTTTTGGTTTTTTAGGATATTTTTAAAAAAATTAACTTAGTGGACCGGCGCCCAGGCTATGCCATGTCCCATGTTGGGTTGGCCCCCAAAAGTTTGCAGGCCGTGCTAGGCCTGCCAGTTTACCAACTTTTTTTTTTTATAAAGTGGATAAACCACATTCCTTTATTAAAAGCTCGAAAAGATTTTTAAAACAAGGGCCCCTTGTTGGGCCAGATGTCACATTCAGTCCTCGACTATTGCTATTGGAGCTGGGGGTCGGCATTCCTCCCTTGGCCGCGTGCTTTCAAGGTCATCCTCTTCAAAATCATCCTCCGGGTGTCGCACATGGCCGTCCGTTGAAGTGAGACTGCGTTTGATAAAGGTACTCATTGGTTGAAGTTGTGTCTGTTGGGAAGCGTGTGCGCTGTTGAACCATGAGAGGAAGAGGAAGTCGATGTGGCGAATAACTCTCTTATAAACGCGACGTTTATCATTGAAACATCGCATGTTCCTTTCCAGCCATAGGTTCCACGTGATAGCTAACACCAGTAGATGCCAACCCTTTTGGAGGTGTTGCCCCAACTTTTGGCCAATCGTGGAATTCCCCCATAGATCTTGTATCTTATTGGGGGCAATCCCGTACCCGAGGAGACGTGTGTAATGGGACCATACCCCTGCTGAGTAGCGGCAGTTGAGGAAAAGGTGGTCAGTATTCTCGTCCAGGTTGTTGCACAGGAAGCATTGTGTCCTTTCCCCTTGCCAGTTCCTCTTTGCTAGGTTCTGGAGCGTGGGGAGCTTGTCTGCCCACCCAAACAACTTGATATATACGTAATATTAACATTTTTCATGGGTAAATTACAAAACACCCAAAATATAAATTTGTTTTTAAAATTTTCAAGTATGATATCTTATTTTGATTGTTTTCATAAGAAGGGATAAAAAAAATTAAGAACAATCTATTTACATTTAACCTTAAATATAAAAATTAGAACATACATCCTTATTATTATTATTATTTTCTTTTTTGGTACATTACATATATTTATAATCAATTACATAAATAGGTATTATCATTATAAGGGAAGTGTATATATAGATATATATTATCATTATGGCGAGTATATATTGAATAAAAAGATCACAATAATTAAGGTAGATTACATGCAATTTAATTACATACTAAATAAAAAAATCTATACTTTAAATTCTAATTTAAAATAGAAAATCATAAATAGATATAAATTTTGATTGTGTTATAAAATGGGAAAAAAAATAAATAATACATCATATGTTGTACATATATATATATATATATATATATATATATATATATATATATATATATGTATTTTGGACAAGGGGATAAACCCCATTATCAGCCCAGGTGGGATAGGGCGGGAGAGGACTATCACGGGAACCAGATCCCAAGCCCGACAAGCGGGACCAACCCCAGGCCCGTGACTACCTCACCACACCCTGCTTTCACTCCGTCTCATGGGATTCGAACTTGCGTTCTCCTCCCATGAGCGGATGACCCTTGCCGCTCGACCAAGTGGTCTTTGGCATATGTTGTACATATATGAGCATGCTATATGACAAGGCCAAGCTGACCAATCTAGAAAATTTTATTAAAATTATATAAAATAATTTTTTTAAATTAAATAAAATATTAATAATAGGATTAATTATCTCTTAACTTACACCAAACTAAACAATGAAAAAAATAATAAAAACTAAATATATTATTTCTATTTATAGAAAATCAAAGAACTTTATTATAATTTAAATACTGCAATTTCAGTTACATGCAATATCACTTTCAGTGTCATTTGAAATATAAAAAAACCACCCGTCAGTAACTCCAAACCTTGATATGTACTCCATTAGGAGCTTCAACTCTTGGAAATTTCATTATCTCATTCCTTCCAACTTCTTCCCATCTGCAAAATGAACATTCACTCACATCAAAGCACTCATACATGTTTATCTTTCATGATTATTATTTTTTTTTTTCCAAAGGAATCATACCTGAATCTAGTAACAAAATAATGCAAAAATGCAGTAATGGTTGCAATCCCCAATTCCTTTCCAGGACATAACCGAGCACCGCCGCCGAATCCGAAGAAGTTCTGGTTAAACTCAAAGGTTCCATCCTGCATTTGCGCAAAGATACTTAAGAATTTTCGAAGTTTGAGTCTGTTTCATGTTCTTGAGTCATGACACTCACCAGCCATCTCCATGGATTGAAACTCAGAGGCTCGCAATAAAGAAATGGATCATAGTTGGTTTCTCTTGTGTATACATAGATTTTCCACCCTTTCGGAATTGTAAAACCTGATTAAGATAAAGAATTTAAGGATTTCTGATCAACTAAATGATGATTTACAAACATGCATAGAAATCTATATTTATATACCGTTCAATTCCATGTCATTGGTTGTTTTCCTTAACACCCCATTGACAACATTAGCAATTCTTGAAGTTTCAAAGATTACCTACAATCAGAACAAAAAAAATTTAAGTAATTTATATAGGCACGTTAACAGAATTGATGCTTCCTTTCAATACATTAACATACCGCACGAGTAAGCTTCATCGATTTGTAGTCATTCCAATCCATGGCATCTTCAGACAACTTTCTTTTTCTGATTTCCAAATGCTCGTTCTAAAAACAACAGTGTTTTGTTCATTAGAAGAGTAAGCATGCAAACTAGTGATCAATGAAACATAACATGAATGATTTGTAGTATTGTAATACCCTGATCTCTTCTAGCACTTTTGGATGATCACTTAAGAATTTAACAGCCATCATAGAAGTTGCAGAAACTGTTTCAAAGCCCGAGTAGATGAGCGTGATCAGCAGATCAATGATCTGTTCATCACTGAGCTTCCCCTTCGTGTTATCATCGTTTCTCAGTAGTGAATCAAGCATGTCATCTCTGAACCTTTGAGAAGTTCTTCTCTCATTAATGATTTTATTTAATATACTTATAATCTTCTTCCTGGCCTGTGAAATGCATATATTTTAGATAACATAATGGCAAAGAAGAACGATGAAAACATCGAAAATACCTGCATTCCTCGGGAATAATTTGTTCCCGGGAAATTAATAGGCAAGGAGAGAGTCCCTTGAATGAGTTTATAGATCTCAAACTTAAGCTCTCCGTAAACAGGACCAGTTTCACTAGCAGCAATCAGATTCAGGATTGAAAGCAGCCACATCTGAAACAGAAAAAAGTTATAATAAACTTTGAAGAACTACAATTCAGTCAATGAAGCTTGTGAATATTCAGTGTCCTAATGATAACCTCTTTGGTTTTCTCTTGGATATCAATGACTTTATCATTCCAATTAGTGAGGAGTGATCTCATAGATTGATCAATCTTTAGCAAGAGTTTGTCTCTGATTTCCGAAGGGTTAATGAGGCCAAGCATGACAGTCCTCATGGTCTTGTGAAGTGAACCATGAACAGCAGCAATGTTGCTTTTTCCCAGTATGTTCAACATGGATTGTGGGTACCCAGGAACTAGTCCTTTCCCTTCACTCATGAGTATTAACCTATTGAGCTCTGAATCCATGCATACAACTGTAGGACACCCAAGTATGTGCGTCTTAAACAAACTCCCATACCTGTTTATAAGATTTCAGGCTAAATATCATCTGAACATACAGAAAAGAGAACACAAGTTCCTGAAAAGTTGAAGGACATGAGAAAGAGAACATAACATAGAAGGTACAGTACTAGAAGTGAATTTTGACAACATGAATCTAGAGATTGAAACTCCAAAGATGATCATTGAACTCACCTGGCTCTCTGGTTCTTCATGAAGCTAGGACCATCTCTCAAGAACTCAGAAGTCTCACCAAAAAAAGGCCATCCCATAGTCCCTGGAGGAAGTCCCTTCAATCTCAACAAACCACTGTGAAAAAGCCAACATCCAAAGCCCAAACCAAGAACCACCACCACCAACACGACCATTACCACCATCATCCTTCCCGATTCCCAAACCATTCAGTGAGAGATATTGACAAATATATTATGTCCATAAATGTGTGGATACATGCAAATCTTTTACATGCAACACATGATAGGATGGATATATATACATCTAATGTAACAGCAACATGACAACCACCACCACCATCATCCTTCCCCCGAGTTCCAAACCATTCAGTGAGAGATATTGACAAATATATTATGCCCATAATTTCTCAAAAAAATATATTATGTCCATATTTGTGGATATATGCAAATCTTTTACATGCAACGCATGATAGGATAGATATATATACATCTAATGTTACATCAATTAATATCATGTATCACAAGGAGTAGATAAGGAAGCAGGTGAGTTGGAACATGGCTACCTCCTGGTCACTGGATCAAAGAGAGAAAAGTTGTGCAAGTACTGTCAACCAAAACAGAGCCAAAAATGGAACTAAATAAGTGTTCCATCTTTTAGTCCAAATACTTGATCCATTTAATTACATCATATTAGACATATATCTTTACAAATGTTCTTGAAATTTGTCAATGATACATGGTTCTTTTCTATGATTTCTGCAAACTTTGTATGAAATATGAGTGATCTCCTTACAGATTACTTCTCATGTGCAAAGAATTTCTTTTGAATTGTTCTCATCGGTGTGCATGCTCTAGAAGTAGAATTAGGCTGTAAAACAGATAAAGAACATATTAATTGATTCCAAAGAGTGCATATAATGGTATAAATTCTCACTACCTGACATGTGTGAATGTCATCACAGCCACACAAGAGTTTGCCATTAACCATGTCTGTTGCTTGAAATGCTCCTCCCCCATCACTCCTCTGCATTATTTCTACATTGCTTGTAACTTTCACTTTCACAGAAAAATTAAAGCAAGTGATCACGCAATCTCATGTGTACCTTGTAGTAATCAACAGCCACAAAATTCGCCCACCGGTTTCCGGCTTTATGGTAACATGTTTGTAGCATGTCTATGAGTTCTTCAGAGTTCTGCCCGCATGCATTCCAGCTATCTGGTATTGTCGGGAAGTAATTAATAAAAACTAGAGACTTGCTTGTATCATCTAAAGGTGAAGATTCGGTTCGATTAGAACACATTCCAGAGTACATTCCACCATAACCATCTGCACATCAACCACACTATGTTCAACCATCAAGATGACAACAGTAAAGAAAGTTTCAATTCTTACATTGGTTTTCAACCATGAAGTTCCACTGATAAGCAATGCCTTCCGTATCTTGTTTCGAAGCCATAGAAGTGAAGACAATAAGCCGGTGATTCTTTGCAACCATATCACTAACTAGAGGCCAGTCCTCACCATTCTGAGGCATTTCTGAAAGTGGAAACCAATAATTCAACAACCCTGAATCATTAAACACTTTTGTCAATCCATTAGGAGCTTGAACATAATCTTCCAGTATCAATGTGACTATTTCAGTTGGATGCGCAGCCAAGAAGGCTTCAATCTCCCTCATAGTATCTATGGCTGGACGCTGCATTTTTAAATTAATATCAGAGTCCTCTTATGCATTATTAAATCAGAAGATCAATGATTATTTATAGTGAATACATAATACACTCACAAATGCAGTAATCTCAAAGCAGTGTCCTGCAAATGAATGGCACAACCATACATCATCTCCAAAATCATAAGTATCCAACATCAAGCCTCTAGCACCATTCTAAGCATAATCAAAAGAATATTCAAGTTAAATTACACTGTGAAAGAAGAGAAAACTCCTAATACTCATAACACAATAATTAGTCAGAGAAATTTTACATTCAATTGCTCAGTAACAGAGTCCTCTTGGTTTGTGAAGGTAATCCGCGGAAACCCGGTATGAGATGGCTCAGTATCAATGGCATAAGAGTTGTGTGTAGTGAGATAAGCATACTTGTTGAAAGGCAATGAGTTATTCTGATAAAACAACACAACAAGTCTTCTTGTCAATTTACATATTAATCAGAAGAGAGTATTTTTGAAGAATATTATAAGATACCCAAAGTGGGCCAGGTGATGATGTAGCCATTGATTCTCAACTTTTCTCATAACATTGAAACTTATGAAGAAGAAGAAGAAGAAGAAGAAGAAGAAGAAGATCACCAGTAGCTTGAATGGGTCTGTTACTGAGGAACGGATGCAGCGTGAGCCTGAGAAACCCAGTGGGCAGGAAAAGCAGTACAATCCAGCAGCACAATCTTTGTCGTTTGAACAAGTATCAAGAAACTAATCAAACAAGAAGAAAAAAGAATGAGTTCATGTTAACTAGCTATGAAAGCATGAAAAGACAACATGTACATCCATAACAAGTACAAACTTTGCATTTTCCATTAGAGCAAGAAGCTGAAGCTTCATGAAAAGCCAGACAAAAGAGTAGAAGAAACAAGGTCTGTTGAAAAACCATTGGCATTAGAGAGACAGAATGAGAAGAGAACAAGTGGACACTAATTAGGGTTTGGATTGACGGGCGATGGAAGTGGGAAAATGATATACACAAGCACGAAGCTCTTGTCTGACAAACATCACAATATTAAGTTTTATTTAACTTTCAATTTTCTTTTTAAATTTTCTCCAACGTTAAGTACACCATTTTTTTTATATAAATATAAATAAGCCACTGAAAATACACTGCAACTTATACCACATGTCACAATGCACTGTTAATTTCTAAAATATAGGTCCCTTTCCATGGATGTGGTTGAGTATGGGCAACTTATACCACATGTCACATGCTTTTTCTTTTTTAAAAAAAAATAATATGTTGACATGGCAACTTATGCCATGTCATTCTTATTTTGTATTAATGGTCCTAACAACAAAAAAAATGTGTAAATACTAAGTGGTCTAAAGATTTAAGTGTTCTTAATCCTTGAACTCTGGGATTTTAACTAAATTGGTCATTGAGTTAAAAAAAAATAGCTAAAAAAAACATTTAACTAAAACGAATACGTATTTTTAATTAGAAGTGTCAATTGGGTCCTATGAATAGGTCGTGCCTAAGCATAGCCCCGCATAGTGACTTGATGGGCCTGGCCCACCAGATCTTTTTTAATTTTTTTAATTTAAAATATTTAAATAAAAAACATTTATAGTAGCTATAAAATTATTATATTTGAATCTTATGAATTTTGGGGAGATTTTTGAGATTTTTAGGAATTTTTTGGATTATGGAATTTTTGAGATTTTTTTTGGGGAATTATGGGAAGCTTCGGAGATTTTTTTTGAGATTTTTTTTTGTATTTTTATGGGACTTTTTGGATTTTTTTAAAAAAATAAATATTTTTAGTTTTTAATTTTTTAAAAAAATTTGGTGGGCCGACCCATGAGCTAGCTCAACATGACACGACACAGACTGTGGCATGCCTCATGATGGGTCTGCCCCCAAAAGTTGGCTGGTTGTGCTGACCCGACACAACTCATAGACGGGTCATGTTAGCATGGACATGTATAGTGCCCGGTATGAACCGGGCCCAGGCCTTGTTGGCCAGCACAGGTCCAACCCGTTTAACACTCTGACTTTTAATCCCTTTCATTCATATTGGAAGAAAAAAAAATTATTTTTTACTATTGAAGTGTTGACTTGTAGAAATAGTCTAATGTGACATTAATAAGTTATAAATCACACAATAATCACATTTAAAAAAAAAACATACTGACCTGACAATTTATGCAATGTCATCATTATTTTGTTTTAATGATTTTTATGATTTTGTGGAGTAAATTTGTGGTTTAAAAATTGTCACCAATCTGAAGAGGTTTTTTTTTTTCTTTTTTTTTTTTGACAATAAGAGTTACAAGTAGCTAAAAAGAAAATGTAAAACTAGAATACTTTATCTCAAAAGTGCAAACCCAGCTACTGTAACTACATCCTCCAACCATCAAGATCGATCTATTCCCTTTGGGGACAGAGATGGATCTAGATTCAACCTCCCATAGTTTGCTAGAGTATCTGTAATAATGTTCATCTCCATAGGGTAGTAGCCAATTTCAATCATTATGTTGTGCTTCTCCTTGAACTCTCCAATTGCTAGTTTCATAATTATCACCTCCAAGTATGTCAATAGCTACAGGGCAATCTGTGCACACTCGGCCTGGTTTGAGATTCTTCCTGACACCATGCTCAATAGCAGCCCCAATTGCCATTATTTCAGCATGTAGACTAGATTCAGCATTCACAGATGAAGCCATAGCCAGGAGAATATTAATGTAACAACCCGGATTTTCATAGCAAACTCTCTTTTCTCTCTTTCTCCTTCTCTTTCTCTTTTTCTTCTTCTTTCTCTTTCTTCCTCTTTTACTTCTCTTTTTCTCTCTCTTTCTTTTCTTTTTCTCTCCTCTCCCTCACCGTTTCTCTCCGCTTCTTCTTTTCCTCTCTTTTCTTCCTTCTATCTCTCTATTTCCTCTCTCTCTCTTTTTTCTCTCTATTACCTTTCTCTCTCTCTTTCTATTCCTTCTTCTTCTATCTTCTCTCCCTGGCGAACCGTTTTATAATATATTTATAATATATATATATATATATATATATATATAATTAATTATTTAATTGGAAAAAGGGAAGAAACTTCCTCAAAATATCTTCAAAATTTTTTTATATATTTTTTTTAAATCAACGGAATGAAGCTTCATGCTAACTTCCTTCAATATTTTATTATTATATTATTTTTTTTCTCTTTTGTAAATTTCTTTTTTTCATTTTAACCCTCAAATTTTTCCTATTTTATGAATTCCAGCATTAATCCAACATTAATTTTTATTATATTAATTCAAAAAATCCGGGTATTACAATCAAGACCTAAAATGACAACAAAGCTAATACCACATAAGGAGTAATCTTCATGCCAGGAAGCATCACAAAAAACAGTGATCAAATTATTATAAACTGAGTTATTAAGATACTCCCTAATTTGCCCTTGAGTCTTCCAAAGATGATCCTAGGTGGTTGTGATAGCTAATTGGAAGATTTGATGTGCTTGGATTCTTTTGTTATAAAAAACAAGATCACATCTGCGTTTCCATAAGCTCCAAGCACATGTTGCCACTAGAGCCATGGAGGATTTGAGCCTATCTCTTCTAGCTCCCCCATGGCCATAAGCCACTAACCCTCAAGCAACCTTTCAAACTCATTATAATTAATTCCAGTGTACTCAGAGACCAGCCTCGAGCAATATTTAGAGATAGGGCATTTACACATGATATGCTCCAAAGTTTCATTTTCCAGTCCACAAAGAGGACATAACATCTGGGGGCCTATGTTTAGGCTAAAAAGAAATTCGAATGTTGGAATTCTACCATGGAATAGTCTCCAGAGAAAGGTCTTAACTCTTGGAGCTATTGGCAATTTCTATAATTTATGCCAACCTTCCCACCTATCAGTATCACAGTGATAATCCTGATTGAGGTGATTATAAACAATGCTTGCAATTTTGCTAGAGGAAGCTTTAGTTGACCAAACCCACTGATTAGAACAGGTATAATCAAAAACCATTTTGTTCAAACTATTCCAATCAATGGAGGTGCCAAAGCAATTCAAGAGTTCAGAGTAATCAAGTGTATTACCAACCAAAAACTCATAAATACATAAGTTTTCCACATCTAAATCCATATTAATGAAGGTAGGCCTTAAAGAAATAGGAATGTCAAAAATCCAAGGGTCATAAAGAAAACTTGTGGCATCAAGATTACAGATATTAATACACATGTTAGATTTAATGGAACTAGTTGCCTTGCAAAGCATTTTATAAAACCAAGAAACTTTCACCAAATTAATTGGGGTTGGACCATGTATTAAACTCACCATACTTAAGTTGAAGAATTTGAACCCAATACTTATCATCATTGTTTAAAACAACAAAAATATTCTTGGTCATAAGGGCGTGCTTAGCATGTCTCAAATTTCTGATTCCTAATCCCCTCTAAGACTTTGAAAGTATGGTAGTGCTCCAATTGATGGAGTGGAAATTGCCAACAGTAGTGCCTTTCCCCCAAAGGAAATTCCTAGCTAGTTTAGAAATCAAGTCTAAAGTTGTATCAAGAACTAGATAATCGGACAAAGAATATACATGTATGGACATCAATGAGCTATTAGCCAAGATAGCTCTACCAGCTAGGGAGATGGAGGAAGGGTTCCAAGAATTTAAATTATGTTTGGTTCTTTCCACTAAGGATTGCCATTGATGAATATAGAGTCTTTTAGGGGAGATATGGTTGTTGGAAAACAATCAGGAATTTGTATACAGCAATACTAAATTAAACAGATACTAATATAATTTGCAAACAAGTAAACAATAAAACTGACTGGATTTGAGATTGAGGCTAGCGTTGATGCTATGTCCTATAGCGTAATTGCACTTCTCACATTTGTGCCAGAGTTCGCTGAGCTGCCCCGCCACTGCGATTCAACAATCCGTAGCCAAGAACCTAGCACTCCTTTCTTGGTCCCAAGCGAATTTACTTGGTGGATTTCCTCCTAAAATTGCGAGCAGCTTTTAAGGATTGGAAAGATTGAAAAGAACAAGATAAGATGAGATATCAAATCGATATCATTGGCTTCGCTTTATAAACATTTAAACACACCTTTGCGAAAGATGCATGGAGAGGATGCCTTCTCGAGAGGTTGTGCTCTTGAAAGGTTGTGTTGTATAGACACACCTTTTCACCAATTAAAATAATTAAAAAATAAAAAATGAATTCTTTTTAATCAGAAGAGACCCCAAGAGCCCCAAGGACCAAGGCCCATCTTTGACATATAAATATATAAATATATATATATTACACTACAAGAAATGTTACATTTACTCACAAAAATTTTACTCATAGAAATTTAAGCGTAACTAAAACTTCATATATAGTCACACTTAGATTCATGCGTGAGTATTAAAGTAATTTATAGTCACGATTATTTTATATATGACTATAGAGGTTTTTTAGTCACGGATTTTTTTTTAACCGTAACTATAGGTTATATATTATAGTCACGCTTAGATTTATGCGTGAGTATTAAAATAATTTATAGTCACGGTTATTTTATATGTGATTATAGATGTTTTTTAGTCACAGATATTATAGTCATTTATGCGTGAGTATTAAAATAATCTATACTCATGATTACTTTATATGTGACTATAAAGGTTTTTTTAGTCACATATTTTTTTTTTATCATGACTATAGGTTATTTATTATTTAATATAATTCAAATAAAGAAAAAAATTATATTTTATTTTCTTTAAAAAATTTTTACTAAGAAAAGCTCATATATTTCAAACATAATTATCATATCTAAAGATAATTATCTGAGTAACTCTTTATTAAAAATAATAATTTATAAATAAAATATTAGTTAATATTACTTAGCAAACAAAGTAAAAAAAATTCTAGGGAGTAAAATATAAAAACATAAAAAAAAACTCCTCAAATATTTAACAATATAATTAATATCACTATTTTTCAGGGAGTAAAATATAAAAACACAAAAAAAACGCCTTCAAGGCGGACGAGATCTTGAGAAAGGTTGTCCAGATCTCCACTCCCTTCTCTCCCTCGATGCTGAGTTTTCCTCATAGAAACCCTAGCCCCAATCTCTCATCTACTCCACTAGACACTTGAGCTCGGCCTGATCCCACGCGCTGCAAGCGTGGAGGTTGCTCCGGGAGTCCGTCTGCGGCTGGGAGGTGTTGGGCTCCGGCATGCCGCTAGGTGGGGGTTTTGAAAAGAGAGGGAGGCGAGGAGATGGTGGTCCCATGAGTCTTCATCCGATGAGGCGGAATTCAACGATGATGTTGACGTCCGATGATGCGATGACATTGAGTCGCTATGGGAAAGGATTTGGATCTTTAAGGTAATTCCTCGCTTTCTCCATTATTTCTTTGATCCGGTTATCATCAAATGCATGAAATTGGGATTTCTCGGATTTTGTGACTGGAGAATCTTCACTTAAAACAACTCTTAAAATTGGGATTTCAAGAGGAATATAACTTCGTGGATGCGTGGTCAACTGCTTGGAAGTGGGTCATTCGGGACAGTGTTTGAAGCTGAATCGCCGAAAGTGAGTTTTCTATGAAACACATATTCGCCTTTGTCTTAAGCTAATGCTTCTATTTTCCTATATTGGTTTTGTGTTTGTGTGTGCATTTATCTTGCTAATACTTCACTTTCCTAATTTGACATGGAATTACTTGTCTTAACTATAATTTAGTTCTCGAAAACTTTAGATTCAGAGTTGTTCCAGACACCTATGCAAATCTGTTGGAATTGTGTTCTACAGTTCTACTCATTAGGAAAGTTGTTGTAACTATTGCTCTACATTTTTCTCTCTTCATAAAGCTATAAAGAGGACACTTAACATGGTTGGATTCTTTGTCGCTCCAAGGATGATGAGAAATTTCTCTCAATATTTGGAGGATAGAACCAAAAGAAAGTATAGAGAAATGTAAATCACAATGTTATTCACTAAAATTATGTTTGATTAATTGTTTGTCTGATGATTATTATCTTTGGGATGCAAGCAAGTTTGATGGTATAGTTTATATTATTCCAATATTTTATCAGCAATTTGTTTGTGCATTTGCATGAAACACTCTCTCTCTGTTAAGCTATTCTAGGGTAATACTTTTGAATACAGTTATTGAAGATCTTATTTTGTATAACTTATTCGTGCTGCAATTGCCGAGGAACATGGAGATGTTGATTTGAAAGAATTGATGTACATGTCTGAGGTACTGTGCAATATTTCTTTATGATACCTATCATGTGTTCTGTTATAGCTTCATAACAATGAGTCAAGAGTACGCATTTAGCTTCTACATGAACTAAATTAGTAGTTGCATCAATAACCCGTTAGTAAACATTTTCAATTTCTTAATTTTGTTTCAGGAAAAGATTGTCGAGTATGTCTCACGCAATATGTGGTACCCTATTTACAACCCTCTTGTTCATGAAAAATAAGGTTAGTACATTATTATTATTATTATTATTATTACAAACAACAACAACAACTGAGCCTTAATCCCATACTAGATGGGGTCGGCTATAATAATAATAATAATAATAATAATAATAATTATTATTATTATTATTATTATTATTATTATTATTATTATTATTATTCCCATCTTTGTTTTCATTGCTTCAATATTGTATTGAGTTTATTTAATTCACCATTGCAGGGGAAGGATCATGGAGGAGGACAAGACAACAAAGATGGCTATAATTATAGAACAAGAGAAGGGAAGAAGATATGCTTGTCATTAGAAGGTGGCAATTTATTTCGAGATTTTTGTTTTTCTCGTAAAATGTTTATGCGTTAGTTCTGAAGGAGCATTGTTTTCAGCAGTAAAAAAGAAGCCATCCAATTGGTTTCGGATGAATGCACGGAGATGCTAGTGATGATGGTGAGTTTATGCGGTGCAAAATGACCTCTTATGAGATTACAGACTTGAAGAAGAAAGATCAATAAATCGGAAGAACTTGGTGAAGGATTGCAAGGTTCTTTGACTAAAAATGAAGAGCAAAAGGAAGAGACAATGGGCAAGTCAACCTGAGCCAGTTTGTTGGCAGAATGGTTGGAGTGGAAAGTGGGATATAAAAAGAAGGTTCAAAGCATCTTGGTATGCACTTTTTTTTGCTTTTTTTCTGAAATTCATAAAACAATAATTCAAAAATTTTAAGTTTTATTTTATTGATCTCCTTATTTTTCCTACAATATGATTGATGTGAACTATTTATTACTTTCTTGCGTGAATATGATTTTCTTGCATTTCTTTTTACTAATTAGTTTGTGTAGGATTTGTCTCTTACATTAACATAATTTTTCTTCTCTCAAGGTAACTTGCAAGGAAAATCAAGTTTGTGTAGGATTTCCAGCGTGGGTTTTCCTTTCCGCTAGATTTATTGTTAAGAATGTGAATGGACTTGACAAATTTTTTATTTGAAATTGTGCCCCTTTTGTGTAGAAAGTGCAATAGAAGTGCTTGTATCCAGCATTTCTAGTAATCTATGTAGTGCAAGAGGATGCTTATTATCAATATGCGATGGAATGAAATGCATTTTGGGCTTGTGGAAATCCTTCTTTTGTTTTATGTTGTTTGCAGTTACTTTTAAGTCTTTTACAGGGCTTATTTGCAAAGTTCCCAATGAAAATTTTTGTTTAGTTCCTAGTAAAGTAGTAATTAACAAGCTCTTTTTACTCAGGAAATAAAATCCGTGAATAAATATATATATATATATATATATATATATATATATATATATATATATTATATTTGTTTTTACTCATGCATAATATTCATGAGTAAAAATTAAAAAATAATAACTATTACTTTTACTCACGGATAATATCTGTGAGTAATAGTAAAAACAAAGTAATAATAACTATTTTTACTCACGCATGTACAAGCGTGACTAAAACCTAAAAAATCTATTCTCGCGGAATTTTTCTGTCACAATAGGGCTATACCGTCGCCCTCCTTTAGTCATGGCATTTTTACCGCCGGTATAAGATTTTTTTCCGTGAGTAAAAATATTTTTATCTATACTCACGCTTATTGACACTTTTACTCACGCTTATGCTGGCGTGAGTAAATGTAACATTTTTTGTAGTGTTAAGACCAAGCCTCATCCAAGTCAAAGCCCAGGCCAAAGCCCAAGCCAAAGCCCATCTAACTAAAAGCCCAAGGTTTTGTTCTTTTTACTAAGTGTCCCATGTGAACACTTATAAACTATATACTTTTCTTTCAATATTTCGATGTGGGATTATCTTTCTCTCTATTTCTATACAAACTCCAACAATGGTGTGCCAAATATTTGAAAAGGAAAGAACCATCATCCCAAGTATGGAAACAACATCTCTAATTCTCCTATGACACCAGCTAGGGATGTGTATAGTAGATTTGTTCAGGTTGGCTTTTTGGCCAGTCAAATCCTTGTATATGTCCAAACACGGTTTACAATTTCTGGCTACAGCTCTAGAAGCCCTAGTAATAATGATAAGATTATCAACAAACATGAGATCATTAAATTTGCTAAGTAATTTGCAATCAAATCCCTAAATCAGGTTCAATCTCATAGCATGGTTTAAAAAGGGTAGAAAGGTTTTTGGATACTAGGAGAAATAGAAAGGGGGACAGAGGATCACCTTGTCTAATTTCCCTATGACTGGAAAACCAACTAGTAGGTTGTCTATTAATTAGAAAGGAGAAGCTAGCAGAAGTGATACAATTTATGATTCAAGATATCCATGACATCAGGGAATTTCATAACTTTAAGGGTGAAAAGGATAAAATTCCACTCCAAGGCATCATAGGCCTTTTCAATATCAACTTTGATTAGCATCCTATGCAGGGACAAGAAATCATACTCAAGCGAGTGAACAATTTTTTGAACAGCAATAATGTTATCAAAAGTAGACGTCCTACCCGCAAGAAAGCCACTTTGCTCAGGATCCACAAGTTTATGCATGATTCCTTTCAACCTATTAGTCATAATTTTTTATTTAATAAGCTTATAGCAAAAATTACATAGGGAGATAGGTCTGTAGTCATTGACTGTGTTGGGTGAGTCTTTCTTAGGAATCAGAACTATGTAAGTTTTACCCCAAGAATTTGGGAGGCTGGCAATTTGGAAGAAATAGTTGATGGCCTTGATTAGAGGCTCCCTAACAACCTCCCAATAAAATAAATAAAATTCAAGATTAAGGCCATCAGGGTTTGGGCTCTTACCCTTTGGCATAAATCTAAGGGTTTGATAGATTTTAGAGGAGGAAACAGGTCTAACCAGCATATTGTTGTCATCTTCATTTAAGGTAGGTAGATCATTAGGTAGGTTTGGATAAGATTAGCCACAGGGGTATTGTTGGAAGATATCCACGGTTTGACATAAAAATATGAAAACACATTGCCAAAATCCTAATGGTTACAGTGAAGTTGACCCTGGTCATCAATAATAGCAGAAGTTTTATTCCTATGTCCTCTAATTCTAGCCTTGAGTATGAAAAATCATAGTGTTATAATCTCCATGTCTCAACCGAAGCAACCTAGCTCTTTGGGCCCAACGGATGGTATTTAGTCTAGGCAAAGCAGAGTGTTTATTGTATAGACCTCTAAGAGCTAGGTTATTAAGGTCAGAGTAATCAGAAGTGACTTCCATAGACTCCAGGAGGGAAATATCTTCTTCTATTTTGGCAATAGTTTGATCAAGGGGGGACAAACCAGAGGATTTCCAATTAGATAGGTAGGCTCTGGTGCGAGATATAGAATGGCTAAAAGCATGCATAAGGGAAGTGTTGGTTCTGTAATTCCAAGCTTTGCAGACAGACTTATGGTAGTTTTCATAATCAAACCAAAAATTCTCAAACCGAAAAACTCTTTTTTTTTTCCATGAGAGAAGAATTTGGCAGAAAGAAATAAGGGGGAGTAATCAGAGAAGGTTCTAGGCAAATGCATGTTGCAGTATGAGTCAAAATTTGCTAGCCAAGCATTGTTGGCCAAAAACTATCCGATTTGGCCAATCTTCTGGACAGACCCCTTTGAGTGTTACACCATGTAAAGGGGGTCCCATAGAAACCCAAGTCAAAAAGATTGTTAAGGGAGACAAAATCATTAAAAAAAAAACCTTGTTTTGGCAAAATAATGATAAAAATTACCTCCTCTGTGCTCATATGAGCCTAAAATTATATTGAAATCTCACAATAAAATCCATGGAAGATTAAGCGTAGAAATAGCTAATAAATTATTCCATAAAACCTTTTGAAATCGAAGATTTTGTGAGTTATAAACCACAGAGAGCACCCACTCTTTGGGTTTCTCAGCCGATAGAACCAAATGCAATGAAAATTGAGAGTTAGCAATAGGAGTAATTCTTCCCACCCCCTGTTTCCAAAGGGTGATGATACCCCCCAAATACCTTGAGCTGGGATGAAAGCCCAATCCTAGTTTTTGGAAAATTTGTCACAAAATTTGGTTGCACGTTCCTCATTAGCTCTTGTATCCACTAAGCATACAAAGTCAGGTTGAAGGGACCTTATAAGAGCCCTAATCCTTTAGATAGTTTGGGGGTTTGAAGAGCCCCTACAATTCGAGCATAAAAACTTAATTGAATCCAAAAAAAACTTAATTGTTAGAATGTAACCAGGAAACGATCCGCTTTAGGTAAGAATATTTAAACATCCTCAGCAGGATTGTTCACACGACCCTTCTTCAGGTATGCTGGCTTTGAATTTGCCTCTCCTTGCTAGGGATTCCAACTTAGTATCCTTTTATACTTGCGCAAGTATCATAAAAAAATGGCAGCACCATCTCCATCTTCCTATGTCTCTGCTTCCATGCATGTCCTGAACCTCAAAAGCTCTTGCTCCGATGATTTGAGGGCCTAAGAGACCTGATCCCCCAGCTACGCATGAGCATCTCCTGGGTTATCCCTATTAAGGGCTTGCTTCTGTCGCTCCTAGGATAAGGAGATGAAAAGATGTGGCTTGGGAAGCCTAGCGGATAGTGTGTAGAGGCCTTCATTCCTAGTCTCCATGCTTGAAGCAGTATCCAAGGCAAGCAACGGTAAAAAGGTAGTCACTTCAGTATGGGGAGCTCCTCCAGGAAGACGAGGCTGTTTGGAGGCTAAGGACGAGGGAATATCGTCGTTGTGATGTGACTTGGAAGGGGGAACCATCACCCGATTAGGGATTTCAAATGGAGATAACTCTTTCCCAATAGGGCCTCCTCGTGATATGTATTCAGTCCATCACAAGGCCTGGGCCCTCTACCACCGGTCAACCCACCACATCCTCCATGTGTTAGGCGACCGCCAGCTACCGTAGTCATGCGCTGGTGGTTGCGCGATTCTTTCTGGCGTATGCAAGTCTGGTATGTCTTCTCCTGTAGCCGGGGAACGGGAGCAGGGCCACAACCACGGCCGCGACAGGGTCCCACCATAAGCCAGGTGCCAAAGTCCTCCTCTATCACCTTCCCTCCTTCTGAGACCGGTTTTGGTGACAAGAGCTCCATGTGCTCTGTTCCTTGCCTCACCTTGTCAATCAACATGAGTTGCTGATCCTCCTTCCGGCTATTAGCCGAGGAGGGGGCCATATGCCCCGCCCGCTACCGGGCTACAAGGAACAGTGTCACAAGAGTTAATGATATGCCCGATTCACCCATACCAGAAGAAAAAAGATGGGATTTTCTTATAGAGCACTGCCACCAAGCTCTCCCGATATTCATGGATGGAATGTCAACATTCATCGTGTGATCGTTGACTTTCAAGACCTGACCAATTAGCGATCCTAGGTTTTCCAAGGTCTCCACCTCCTAGAACTCCATCAACAGGTAATGTAGTTGGATCCAAACAACAGCTGTTTTGAGTTTTTCAAAGGCTGGTTGGAACTTCTCCCTCCAGGGGATGAGTTGCAACACCATGCTACTAACGGTCCATGGGCCTTCCTCCAAGGTTTGACAACGGATGTAATAAAAGCCATTAGGCATATCAGATAAGGGAAACTTGCCATAATCCTTCTAAAGATTGGACAGTGCCATGAAAACTTGGTCTAGGGGTAGAGCTTTCCCCAAAAACTTTCTATATATAAAAATTTGCATTCGCTCGTGCACTCTCATTCGAAATTCACCATCTGGTTTGAATCTTGTGTGTCGAAGAGTCTTCAGTCGATCATGATTCTCTTTCATATTCACTGTTTCATTTCCAAAGACTTTTTCTTTCTCATCACCGGAAACAACCCGAGCCCAAGACTTGCGTGGTTACAGTCTTACAGAGGTGGGTTGGGAGCTTTATTGACCAAACCTCCGCATCCACTCGCCATTGTAAGTGGGGGAGAAGTAAAGAGATGTGGGAATCAGGGGCCAACCGAACGTTGAGAACAGAGAGCGCCTATGCTTAATCACTAATGGTACAAGTTGTCGAATTTGACCTTCTTCCTCATGGGCTAGAAGCCTGGCCTTCACACCTCATTTTGTGATGTCCGTCTCCAATAGGGAGGGAGAGAAGGTGATAGGTTGATGTCCATCTCCAATATGAAGTTTGTTGATGTACCAATGTTGATGCCGCGTAAGTTACCACGTTAACATGTTATATATATTTTTAAATAAAAAATTTGTGACATGTAGCACAATCTTGATGTATCCATACCACATCCAAAATATCCCTACATGTTAAAATTCATGCGAGAGAAGGACTAAACGTGCCTGTTCACTTTAGTTTAGAGAATTTTTTTAGTCATTTTTAGTTTAGAGACCAATTTAACTAAAACCTCGTATTTCAGCCTTTTCAATATTTTCTTTATTTGTAGCTTATTTCCTTTCATCCAAAACCATATCAGCCTTTCAATATTTTCTTTCTGTGCAGCTTATTTCCTTTCATCCAAAACCATCTCATCTTTTCAAATTATTGTAATGAGTTTTTCAAAGAATCTTAAATATTTTATGAACAATTATATGACTATTGTTATAATTGAATTACCTCCCCAAAATTTTGGTTGTTTGTGTTAAGAATTTTTAATATGAGGGTAACCCCACCACTTATAAAACCCAAGCACAAGGTATTTCATGGTGGACCCCTTTTCTATTTAAGCATGTTCACATTCTTTCAAACTCCCGATGTGGTACTATTGTTTACATCCCAACATAACTGGACTCTTTGTTTGTTTTGTGAACCAGTTGTAACTTGTTTTATTTTTTCGGTCGGTGACCGCATGGCTTCAGCTCTTGTTCTTGCAGTACCGATCAAGGCCAAGATTACTTGTCTGGTTTGACTTACTAGCTCTGATACCATGTTAAGAATTTTTAATATGAGGGTAACCCCACCACTTATAAAACCCAAGCACTTAGGTATTTCATGGTGAGCCCCTTTTCTATTTAAGCATGTTCACATTCTTTTAAACTCCCGATGTGGTACTATTGTTTACATCCCAACAGTTTGCGCATATTACCTGAGTTTTAGAAGATTTTAGAAAGAGAGAGTGATATTTGAAAATACTCTATGATTTAAATGAATAATTTATCCATTTTTAAGTTTTTTTTTTTCCTCTAGTGATTTTGTCATTGTACAAATACTTTTTATTTATGGAAATTTTTGTATATATTTGATTAAAATGAAACCATGTTAAATGGCAAAGAATAACGAAGATCATGCCCAATGTGAATGTAAACATGAATGGAGGAACATAGAGAGAAGAGAGGAGAAGAGCATCTATCATATTAAAAGAGTGAACCTATTACAATAAGACAGGTAAAAAGAACACTCTGGTGCTATAATACTCCCGTTATGTGCAGGATTCAGAGAAAAATCAAATCACTTGGGTCTATTATACACCCCTGTCTTTTTTATAAGAGGTTTTTTCCACGACTCGTATCTGTGACCTTCAAATCACATGATAACAACTTTACTGTTGAGCAAGACAAATAAATATATCAATTTCAAAATATTTTTAATAGTAATATTACTAATATCTAAATTATTTCTAAATAACAATACTGCAAACACATTTTAACATAAATATGGATTGGGTTTTAATCATAGTAAAGTATTTATCTGCAAATCCAGAAGGTCTTAGAGAGAGTCCATGAAAATTTATTATTTTAATTGACCCCCAAGAGTCAAGAACATCACCAGAAAACAGGCAGGCTGGCTGAACCTGATAATAGTATGAGAATTTTCCATGGCATATGATCTTAGTTTTTTTTTGACTAACAAAGAGCCTGCAAGCAAGCTGTGTAACAAAGATAAAAAGTTAACTCATATGATCATATGGCATATGATCTTAGTTGAGAAGCAATCTTCAGACAGAGACTGCCTACTTCCCAGTCATATATATATAATTTATAAAACTCGGTAGGTTGAATTTGATGTAATAAAAACTGGAGAATTTTCAGAGAAACAAAATTCCGAAGAATGGCAGCAATGTAGATGATGTTCAAAGGTCCATGTCAAAGACTCTGGTGACCGTTGGGAAGTAATATTCAAATTTCCCGCGTCCCTTTCTCTCCTTCTCCCACCAAACACATTGCTTCAGAATACAAGAATTAGTATTCAAGAAATTCAGAGAAACAGAGAGAGAGAATGAATGATGGAGAGTTGTATATCATGTGAGGTGGCACAACAACAAGTTGGTGAGGCATCACTGACCTCTTCTTTAAGATCCACAACCCCTTCACTGCTCCTCTGCCATTGAAGGACCTTGTGGGTGATTTCTCTTGATGATCATGGCCACTGTGAACAATGGATTTCTGTTCTCTGTTTTCTTGGTTTCTTTGATGTTCTGTCATGCAGGTTGTTGTTGTCTTCTTTCTCCTGATTTTGGTTCCCATTTTTTTTTTCTGCAACATTTCTGATGATTTTGATTGAAACAGTGGCTTATGATCCATTGGATCCAACTGGAAACATCACAATTAAGTGGGATGTAATGTCCTGGACTCCAGATGGTTATGTGGTGAGTATACTCCGTTGATGTTTTTTGGTCCCCAAGAGTAACATAATTTTGAGAATAACTGTAACTTTGGGAAATGACGGTAGGCAGTGGTGACGATGAACAACTTCCAAATGTATCGGCACATCATAACCCCGGGATGGCAATTAGGCTGGTCATGGGCTAAGAAAGAGGTCATCTGGTCCATGGTTGGTGCACAGGCTACTGAGCAAGGAGATTGTTCGAAGTTCAAAGGCAATATTCCGCATTGCTGCAAGAAAACTCCGACCATCGTTGATCTCCTCCCAGGAGTTCCCTACAACCAGCAGTTTCAGAATTGCTGCAAGGGAGGGGTGGTGGCAGCTTACGGCACAGACCCTGCTGCCTCAGTCTCAGCCTTTCAGGTCAGTGTTGGTCTCGCTGGCACATCAAACAAGACTGTCAAGCTACCAAAGAACTTCACCTTGCTCGGCCCTGGCCCTGGTTATACTTGCGGGCCAGCTAAGATTGTCCCGTCCACCACTTTCTTCACCCCTGATCGCCGCCGGAAAACACAAGCCCTCAGTAAGCCTGCATGATGTTTGAATAATTCTATTTCTCTGGTGAATTCTTGAATTCTGAAACATTGCTCTGGTTGCAGTGACCTGGAACGTAACATGCACATACTCACAGTTTTTGGCTTCTAAGAATCCAACCTGCTGTGTTTCCTTCTCATCTTTCTACAATGAGACCATCACCCCTTGTCCTTCCTGTGCCTGTGGCTGCCAGAACAAGAATTGCATCAAGTATAGCCTCAATTAATATAAACAGAAATTACATGTATTTGTTTACTGAAATAATATAATGGATTGATGGTCAATGGTGATGAATGATTGCAGTGGCGACTCAAAATTGCTGAGCACAGTGGGTATCAACACGCCGAGGAAGGACAATGCACCGCTGCTGCAATGCACCCGACACATGTGTCCAATCCGAGTGCATTGGCATGTAAAGCTCAATTACAAGGACTACTGGCGTGCCAAGATTGCCATCACCAACTTCAACTACAGGCTGAATTACACACAGTGGACACTGGTGGCGCAGCACCCTAATCTCAACAATGTCACCCAGGTCTTCAGTTTCGATTACAAGCCCCTTGTGCCTTATCAATCCATCAGTAAGTTCATTGACAGATTTCAGTAAAGTTTTCACAAGATTGATAGCATGAACTTGATGGAATACAACTCTGTGCAGATGACACAGGGATGTTCTATGGAATGAAGTACTATAATGACTTACTCATGGAGGCAGGACCCTTCGGGAATGTACAATCTGAGGTGCTGCTAAGGAAGGATGTGGACACCTTCACCTTCAAGCAAGGTTGGGCTTTTCCTCGGAAGGTATACTTCAATGGAGATGAATGCATGCTCCCACCACCGGATACATACCCTTACCTGCCTAATGCTGCTACTATGCAAGCTCAAACTGTCTTACCTTCGTTCTTCAGTTCTGCATTCTTGCTGATTCTTTTGGTTCTGTGGTAAGCTTTATCTGCAAAGATGCTACTTTGAAATTTTTGACAATGTAGATAAGTGAATTCTCAGTGTAACTATTTGAGTTTCCAATACTTCAAGAAATCATATGCTTGCCGAAGTGTATGAACTCTTATTTATCATTTACTGTTACAGTCATTTGCTTATTAGAGCCAAACCAACAATGAAAAAAATGACACAAGAATGATGTAACAATTGCAAACATTTCTATTTCAGAATCTTATTACAAGGGCATTAACATATCCATGAAGCTACAATAAAAGATAAATATAAGTAATGACAATACAATACAACAAGCTAGAGAAAAGTAAAAGGACACTAGTTTCAGATCATCAATATGCAGAAGATCATAGTGAATGAAGCCTTGTAGGAGTTTGGGTACGACACACCTGCTTCTGTGGGAAGAACTCTGATCATAACTTACATGATACATCAATGAACTTGAAAACCAGAACAACTTCCTGAGTCTTTTGGAAATTCTTGTTGAGATCATCAAACTCAAAACTTTCAGAGAATTCAACATGTATTAGACATAAGCCAGAAGACATGCCAAAATTGCCCAAAAGACCATGGTAGGGAGAAGCAAGGGGGTCATTGAGAGAGGGCTAGAATTAGGTAGCCATGGATAAGCATCTGGAGGTGGCATGACACAATTGTCACCATTGAAATATACACGTCTAGGAAAGGCCCATCCCTTCTGGAAAGTGAAAGTCGATAGGTCTTTCTGGAATAGAAGCTCCGATTGTACATTACCGTAAGGTCCAGCTTCCATGAGCAAATCATTGTAATACTTGACTCCCCATAGCATTGCAGTATCATCTAGAAAAGTGGATGATGATTCATTAGTCACGTAATATAGATAATTCAAGCTCCCAAAAGTGTAGATCAGTTTTCTATTGAAGTAGAACATTAAAGAAAAACCTCATGTGAACAAAACAAAGCCTAGATAAAGAATAATGACTTACTTATGGCTTGATAAGGGGTTAACGATTTGTAGTTGAAGCTGAAGATTTGAGTAAGGTTATCGAAGTTAGGGTGCTGGACAACTAAGTTCCACTGTGTGTAATTCATCCGGTAATTGAAATTGGTTATTGTGATCTTCACCCGCCAATAATCCTTGTAATTGAGTTTGACATGCCAATGGACTCTTATTGGGCACATATGAGAAGTGCACTGGACCAAAGGTGCAAAGCTGTTCTTGCCGGGGCCATTGATCGCAGAAGCTAAATAAGGGGAGTCTCCTCTGCCATTAGAGTATAGTGAGCGTCAGCTCGAAAACATACAGAAAAACAGAGGAAATGAAAGAACAAAAAAAAAGAGGAATGGAAACTCACTCCACACAGCTTCCTGGTTGAGTTATATTATTTTGGCAACCGCAGGTGCATGTTGGGCAGTTGACAATTGTGTCATTGTAGAAAGATGAAAGGGATACACAGCATGTTGGTGTCTTCTGGGCGAGAAATTGGGAATATGTACAAGTAACATTCCATGTCACTGCAAAATGATGAATATGTTAAGGAGATCAGCATCAAATAAATGGGGAAAAAATGAAAGAAACCTCCAGTGACATACTTAAAGCTTGGGTCGTTCTCCTTCCATCTTGTGTCACGAATCTAGTGGGCTTCACAATCTTTGCAACTCCACATGTATACCCAGGACCCGGAGCTTTGAGTGTAAAGTTCTTGGGCACACGGACAGTCTTGTTGGTGGTTCCAGCAGCACCGACACTAACCTGGAATGAACTCGCAGCATTGGCTGGATCTTGAACCCATGAGTTCATTACTCCCCCTTTGCAGCAATTGGCGATTTGCATGTTATATGGAGTTCCTGGAAGTAGATCAACAACTGTAGGGTCCTTCTTACAACAATGTGGGATGTTTCCTTTATATTTCGAGCAATCACCCTGCTCGGTAGTTTGAGCCCCAACCATGGACCAGATAACCTCCTTCTTCGCCCATGTCCATCCCAGAGTCCATCCCGGTGTTTGGATATGTCGATATTGCTGGAAATTGAACATAGTGACAACAGCCTGAAAAAAATCATTTGAAAACTATTTAGTTAGTCATTGACTTAAGTATGTATATCACTATGAAAACTACAACTTATGCATCCATATCATTTGCAGAGGCTTATGTCAGTTGGTGTACTTACAACATATCCATCAGGAGTCCACTGCATGATATCCCATTTGATTGTTATGTTCCCATTTGGATCAAGTGAATCATAAGCATCTGCAATGCAAAGAAGAAACAACTTCAGAAACACAATTCCCTGCTAAGATTTCTGATAATTGAAGCTCAATTCTGCTTATAGAAAATTAGAAGCATTCAGAGAATCCAATCTAAAAAGATGCAATAGATTTTGATGATCAATAAGCATTACAAAGGACGCATTTTAAAAAATCAGAAACAGTGCAATAATTTCAATAATCTGATTATCAAGCTACAGATTTATAAGAAGAAAACTCAAAAACTCTAAATCCTACAAACTGAGAATCATCCTCCCTCAGATATCCACCATCCTGATTTCTCAATGAGTTCAACTCAACCTTCTAGTTTTAGGCACCAATCCAAAAGATTATCTTTCCTGAATCACAAGATTCAAATAAATGAATTGAATACAAATTCTTATTCATTCTAAACCTTCCTAAAATTGTTCAGAAATCGGTAAATATCAAATTTCCTTTCGCGAGATCAGAGATCTTCAAAGAATAGAAACCCAAAAAATACATTTTTTTTTCATCAATCAACCGCACAAACCAAATTCATCAACACCGAAGAGAGCAAATAAGGTAAATAGATCTCCAATCTCCTCAATCCACAGCTACCAGTAAGCTGAATTATCCATCAAATACCAAAAAATCCCCAAAAAACACAACATTCCCATCTAAACAACCAAAAGATCAAATTTCGGAGGAATGGCGATGAACATCTCCGCAAACGAGATGCCGGGAACTCACCCACTGAGGTCAGAGTGGAGCAGAGGAGGAAAAACACAGCAAAAACGCCCAAAGATGACAGCTTTCTTATAGATCTCGATGGTGTAGATGAAGAGAAGCTCTGATCCATCTCCATTGCAGAGATTGAACAAGATGAACAAGGCCTTGGATCTAACCCCTGCCGAGTGCCGCAATGCCCCAAGATAGAGATGAAGTAGTAGTATACTTCTAGAGAGAGAAAGAACTCTTTTTCGCATTTAGTTAGTGGAGACAGTGTGCTTATACTAAATATTATTAAGACTTCGTCGTTATAGACCGATTGGAGTTTGAAATTCCCAACATACCCTTTTATTTTCTTAATTATAGAATTTTAAATTTCCTTCTTAAAAAAAATAATAAATCATCTACAATGTTAAAGTTTCTTTTCTTAATTAAAAGTAAATTTAACAATATTAATATAGGCCAGAATAGTTCTATCTATAGACTTACTATAACTGGATATTTTGTAAAATAATAATAAATTAAAATGATAAATGGCAAGGATGTAAATTTGGCAAGATGTAGGCCCACTTTTGGCATACCAACAAGTTGCATGTTGTGGACCGACAGAGTAGGTTTGGCATATTTTGGATTTTGGTTCTCATAAGTGTCGGTGAGAACCTCATGCTTTTCATTTTTTCATCTTAATAAATTAAATAATAGATAAATAATAAAACCTTATATTATTTATTTATTTATATGTCTCTATCATTGGTTGGTTGCCTTTAACTATCACTCTTGCTTGCTGAAATTTATTTACAATATATATATATATATATATATAATCCTTTAATATGAAAATATATTTTTTTTCCCTATTTTAGTTAGATATTTATTTTATATATATATATATATATATATATATATATATATATAAGTCTGAAGGGTTGATGAAGAACACTGAGAACAGCAATGATACAGCTAAGTGTATTGATGTAGACGTGTGTGAGGGTCAATCATCTGCTGTAACGGAACATTCTAAGCACCAATCTTCAATAAAATATTTTTTCA
This sequence comes from Dioscorea zingiberensis, assembly GCA_026586065.1. Taxonomy (NCBI): domain Eukaryota; kingdom Viridiplantae; phylum Streptophyta; class Magnoliopsida; order Dioscoreales; family Dioscoreaceae; genus Dioscorea; species Dioscorea zingiberensis. The sequence continues at coordinate 51,229,020 of CM048819.1, forward strand.
TATGTAGTAATTCTATAAAACTTTAATATATATATATCAGAGGTGTTAGGGTCCGGCCGGCCTGATCCTAACACTAATTCTATATATTATATATACAAAAATATATATTATATTTTTTTATAAAATATTTAGATATATTTTAATTTATCTATAAATTTTAACAATATATATATATATATTAAATTATATCTTCAAAATACATGTATATATGTGCATATAATTTTAAAAAATATATATACATATCTATATACTGTTTAAAATTTATAGATAAATCATATATATATATATATATATATATATATATATATATATATATATATATATATATATATATATATATATATATATATATATATATATATATATATAACACATAATAAATATGTTACAATCAGCAGACCGGACATCCGGCTGGCCTGATTGTAACATTTATATATATATATATATATATATATATATATATACTCGGGCATGATATAATAAGGCCGGCCGGATTACTGTTCCGGTAAGGTCTCCTCCCATTTTGGCCCTTGGAGCATGTTTTAAAGATTTCCAACCGTATGGATGGAAAGAACATTGAAAAATAAGCTAGCATGTCAATTTTCATACAATTTGGGAACTTGTAGGGTCTTCATCTTAACGAGTGAAAATTTATAAAAATCCTACCGGTTCAGAATTTCACCTGTTAAGATGAAGACCCTACAAGTTCCCAAATTGTATGAAAATTGACATGCTAGCTTATTTTTCGATGTTCTTTTCATCCATACGGTTGGATTTTCTCAAAACACTGTGCAAGTTGGTCAAATGGAGGTGACCGCACTTGCACAGTGATAAGGTTGGCCGCATAGTATTATGCCCATATATATATATATATATATATATATATATATATATATATAATAAAAATCAAGGGAAATTATTATGTTTGGTTTCTTTAAGATTTAGGCTAATTTCTGTTTACGCTTAAAGCCACAAAATGGTTTTAAAAAAATATAATTGTATTATATTAATGTTACAATTATTAATTTTTTAAAATTATAAGAAAATCACTAATATATATTTATAATAAGTTTATGATATGGAGCAATTTTAGCATAAACTTTTTCTTACTTGTCTTTTATTATTATTACTATATAGATGTATAGATGTAATTGCAAATATTTTTAGGGTTATATGCATATGACATTGTTATATTATATATATATATATATATATATATATATATATATATATATAGACCTGATAGGTCAGACTGGCCGCAAGTGCGGCCGGCCTGTTCTGTGAGACGTGGCATCCGCCGAAGTCACGGCCTCCCAAGCCCACCCAATGCCACACCTAGAATCCCACATTACCTACCAACTTATCAGGCCTAGATATATATATATATATATATATATATATATATATAATATTTTGCTATCTAAATAAGAAATGGACATTACAACTACTGCATGAAGATAACAATTATTTAGACCAAAACAACATCGCTTAATTACTTTTCCATCTAGACTTCTCTCCCAGGAGCGCACGTCCGAAGAGAGAGAGTTGTCCTCCACCTCGCGAAGTTTTGAGACTTAGGTTTCAAGGGGGGTGGAGTTCAGCAAACCCTAGGAGATAGATTGATCTCAATCCCTATAAAGCTGAGAGGTTCTTCGTTTTCTTCGGGCTTTGTTCCTGTGGAGCCGGGTGGTTTTTCGATCTCTTCTGTTTTGCAAGCTAAAAAAGGAATGGAGAAGATGAAGGTGAAAATCTTGGCCATCTGAAAGAGGTTTCAGTCCAACAAGGACCACTAGAGGAGAACCATACAGGCGATCCTAGACAACCAAGAAAAGAAGTCGCCTAAAGATGGGGAGCCCGAGAGGAGCATAGACAAGCCAGAACAATGGAAGGTATACATTCTCTGGTTATGTGCAGGGGACTCAAGAAAGAAGGGACATGAACGGAGGAGTGAGATCCTTGGTTAATATAGTCAGAAGCCAGGGCGAAGCAAGGACGGAGGAGACACTATTGATCCCGGGGCCTATGCTGGAAAAGCTGAAAAGTACTACGGAAGACACCATCGTTTTAGAGGACGAGGTACTCTTTCAGGCATAGGAGGCCATGTGGCACACGATCTATGGCAAGATGCTAGGTAAACAGCCGCCGCTAGAGGTTGTAAGGGGAGCTCTAGAAAGACTATGGTCTAATTTAGGGACTTTTTCAATTGCGGACATGCCCAATGAATACTTTTTTATTAAATACTCATATAAAGAGATGATGCAAATGGTTCTCATTGAAGGGCCATGGACAGTGAATGGTTTAGTTATGCATCTTCTTCGCTGGAAAGAGCATTTTCAACCTAGTTTTGAGAAATTAACTACTGCTACTGTATGGGTTCAATTACATCATTTGTTAGTGGAGTACTAGGTGCCTGAACTATTGGAATTTGTTAGTCCATTCTTTAGAAGGGCCGTGAAGATAGATGAGATTACTTTGGACATGAACCAGGCTCGCTATGCGAGAGTTTGTTTAGAAATGAATTTGAATCAACCTCTCAAGAGAGGAGTTTGGGTAAAATGAGATGTTTCTAAGGTCTTCATTGCTATATTATATGAGAAATTACCAACTTTTTGTTACAAATGTGGTGTTGTATGTCACGGTGCAGAGGAATGTGAATTGGAGAACCTTGGGAGTCAAAGAGATGGAGTTGGAATTGAGTCCCAGCCGCCGGACCTGAAAGGGAAAGGACCGTAGACTGGGGAGACCGCTTTGTCTTTCTAGAATACCGGAGATGCCATAATCACAACACCAGAACAATTACAGGAAAAGGGTGAGATGGTGAATAGGGGTTCGGACCCTGGATATCAGTGAAACGAAGACAGTCAAGAAGTCTTATGCGGGTGATCGAAAGATCTCTCCAGGAACGAAGGTTAGGGAGGCCAACGGTCGCCCAACAGTCATGTGACTAGCAAGGGGAACACGAAAGCTCTGACCTAGTGATTGACCTGGGACACATGGCATGACATAGGGGATCCTCGCACAGAGTGGAGAGATAGGAGGTGGCGTGTTTTCTAGGCTTTCTTGCAGGACCGTGATAGATACCATAACCCAAGGATAGAGGGAGACTAGCGTGAACAACATCTCTGAATCCCTATCACCATGGGAGAAGAGCAAGTGTGCTTCGAAAGCGGAGGAGAGGGTTTGAGAAACTCAGTGGGAAAGGAGCAAGCCCGCATGGAGAGGAAGAGGTGGACACATCATCTTAATCCAATTGCAAGGGGGCTCAAGGGCAATCCAACATGGCCGAAGAAATCTAGAAGGTGAGTTCAAGATTGATAACTATCAGAGTGATGATATACAACTGTTATTATCTATACATGAGAAGGTCCAACCATACCTGAATCAGTTAACTAAAACGAAGGAACCATGTAACAAGCTTAATAACAGTGGACATAACTTATATTTTAACATGGTTAATCAAGTCACAAAAGCGCTAAAGGATCAGAAGAGAGGAAAGGAAACAAAGGAGATGATTGATGTTGAAGAACCACTGGACCCTGGAGATGGCATGGAACTGGAAGAAGGGGAACTACAGAAGGGAACGGGAGTAAGAGAGCAATAAACTTGTAGGGAAAAACCCAAAAGAAAGGCCGCTTGGGAGAGGAAGAGAACTAGGCTATGCAAATCCAATATACTTTATGAAGATCCTCATTTGGAACTACAGAGGAATCTTAGGAAGGGAAACGGTAAGTTGAATTAGCTCATTAAGTAGAATGGCTGACTTAGGTTTAATATGTCTTGTAGAAACAAAAGAAAATAAGGAAAGGGTGGACAAATTCTGTAAAAGTTTTCAAATAGGTGGCACTGGGTAGCTATTCCATGCAAAGGCTTCTCTGGTGGGATAATTGCTCTTTGGAAGAAGGAGATCAACATGGTCACTCCAATTATGAAATCAAGATATGTTCTTCATTTAGTCTTAACAGTGAATGACTAATGTCAACCATGGGTGGTATCAATAGTATATAATAGTCAAACACTGAAAAAACAAACGTAGGTATGGACTGAACTCTCAACTCTTTCTACTACTCTTGGACTGTGGATTCTCCTTGGGGATTTCAATGCATTTTGGAGACAAGAGGAAAGAGTTGGAGGATCATCAGACACATATGGTATGAAAACTAAACTGATTAACTCTTTTTAATTCATACTAATCTTACTGAACTAAAACACTCTAAACCTCAGGTCACATGGTGTAATAATCAGAAAGTAATGAATAGAGTATGGGCTAAGTTAGACAGAATATTGACTAATGAATACTAGCATGATAATATTGCTTCATATGACATAAAACTACTCCCTAGGTGTCAATCAGATCACAATCCAATATTGCTAATTAAATTGTCAACAAAAAATACAGAAGTGAACTAGACCTTTTAGGTTTGATAATACTTGGATTGCAACAAATGAATGTAAAAACAGTGTGGAAAAGGAGGAAAGGATTAGGGAATCCCATGAGCCAATCATAAGTTATATAGATTAAGGAGAGATTTAATTAAAAAAAAAATACAAAGGAATGTCATTAGGAATGGAAAATAGAATGAGGGAAACTGAGGATGAAATCATCAATTTGGAAATGAAAGAAGGTTTGGGAATACAAGTGGACCACATAGAAACCAAACTAAGGATACTATACAATAAACAACAAACCAGGCTTAGGCAAAATACAAATTTTTGGGCACAAAAATCAAGAGTTAACTAGCTTCAAAATGAAGATAATAACTCAAGATTTTTCCACCAATTAACAAGAAGATATAGACACCATAATAGGATCAGCTAAATCACAGATGATTAGAACAAGATAATAATAGATCCCAAAGCAATAGAGGATAGTTTTATTACTTTTTATTCTAACCTTTGACAGGATAAACAAAGCAGGGGATTAAAAGAGCTAATTGAAGCAATGACAGATGATCTTCCAATGCTCATAGAGGAGCAGGGGAAAGAACTTATAGGACCATTTTCAAGGTATGAAATCTACAATGCCCTGACATCCTTGCCCATAGGTAAATCTCCTAGCCATAATGGATTCAATGCTGAATTTTTGAAAGCTTACTGGAATATTATTGGGGATTCAATAATTAATGCTATAATCCATTTCTTTGGTCATGGTGATCAATTAACTCATAATTGGAACCAAACCTATATAACTCTAATACCAAAGAAAGAACAACCACATAGGGTAACTGACTTTAGACCAATATTTCTTTGTAATGTTAACTATAAAACTATTACTAGAGTCCTAGCAAACAGAATTAGAAGAATTATGGATTCTTTGATTAGGAAAGAACAGCTGGGAGGAATATTTTTGATAATATATTTATAGCACAAGAAGTTGCTCTTACATTAGAAATAAACACCAATGGCCACCCAATGAGGATGGTTAAGCTACACATGGAAAACACTTATGATATTTTAAGTTGGAATGCCATTAGAGTTATGCTTCATAAAATGAACTTCCCTGCAATATGGATTGAGCGGATTAGGGTATGTATTGAAACAACAATAGTATCATTCATAATAAATGGTAAGGTGGGAAAATGGGTAAAGCTAGCCAACATCTGGGATTAAGCAAGGAGACCCTATTTCTCCATATATATTCATACTTGTGGCCCAAGTGTTAACTAACATATTAAACAAGGTTGAATCCTTAAGCTTAGTCAGGGGTTTGTAAACACAAAGGAACATCAATATTAACCATATTTTATATGCAGATGATTTTCTTGTATTATGCAGAGCAACTAGGAAGGAAGCGAGAGGTCTTCATTTATGTCTACAGATATACAATAGACTGAGAGGCCAAAGAGCCAACCCTCATAAATATGAAATTTTCTTTCCAACCTAGTTTAATAGGAGAGTTAAAAGATCCATAATTGGAATCCTTAGAATGCAGCAGGGTACTTTCCCAGTCAAATATTTGGGGAGTTGGGTGTCACCAGTCAAAGTTAATAGCATGCATTTTAAATCTCTGGTGGAGAATGTAGATAAAAAATTGGCTCATTGGAAAACAATAAACTTATCAATGGCAGGGAGAGTAGTAATCATGTCAATGCCCATATATCAACTCAGTACATATGCAATTCCTAATTCAGTTATTGATCATATTACAAAACTTGCTAGGAAATTCATATGGACAAACAACAATGACAGAAGTGGCATTCACCTTATTAATTGGAATATAGTTTTCAAGTCAAAGCCTGAGGGTGGCCTAAGTGTTAAGGATTTAGCAACTATAAAAATTGCACTAATGGCAAAGCATGTTTTACAGCTATTTAATCAGTGTGACAAGCCATGGGTAATGTTAATGAATGATAAATATGGAAACTTTGGAATGGAAATTAACAAACTAAGAGCAGTTCTTGGATTTACAAAATCATGAAAATAGTTGCATTTAAACTCTGAAACCATATAGCACCAACTAGAATAAGGAATACTGACTTAATAATACAAGACCCATGTATATTTGAAATGCCCATTAGTATTAAGCCAACATATATAAATATGGATTTTGACTTAAATAATGTGCAGGTGGACAATGGGATATGGAGATACTGAAGGAAAATTTTCCTCCACAAACAATTGGTATCATTGAAAAAACAAATTTGAGGAGACACTGAGCAATGAATGGGCTTGGGAGAGTGGTAAAGGGAACAAGTCTTTAACCAATGCTATATATGAAAAACTCACAGAGAGTAGTGACTCTGAAACATGGAAAGGTTGGAGAAAACTATGGGCATTGAAAGTTGCTCGAAGAAGCTCCAAGAATTCAAATGTTTCTCTAGAAATATTTTCATGGAAGGCTCCCTACTAAGCAATAATTTTTTAACATAGTTCTAGGTCATGATGACCCTTGTCCTTTATGCAATGTTACTAATGAAACCATCAAGCATTTGTTTGGTAAATATAGATGTGCAGGTTAATCTGGCAGGAGATTCAAGGAAATGGATTCTTAAAGCAGTGTAGAATGCAAGAGGATAGACTATGGGAAGGAAGCTAGCTAGCTAAAGGCAAAGTTGGCAGAAAGAAAATTACTTTGAAAGAAGCAACAATCATAGGAAATACTTTGTGGCAAATCTGGAAGACAATGTGTAATAAAGTCTTCAGAGAAGCTAAATGGGAGCCAAAGATAGTAGCTAGCTAGGAGAAGCTGTTGGAGTGAGATAGTCCACATCGGGAAAATTGAAGAAAATCACATGCATAAATATAGGGGTGGGCCACCACCCATTAGCCTAAGGGCTTGGGTCTTTTGTGGTGGCGGTCAGCTCACGTCAAGTGCATGTGAATAGTAAATCTGGTGTATTAAAAACATTAACAAGTGGTATCAAAGCCTGATAACAAGTTACAGAAGATAGCATGGACAAGGGAGAACTCTCATGAATTGTTTACTGATTGCTCTTGGAGTGAGGCTGAAGGTAAGGTAGGCTTGGCTTTCATCATTGTTTCCACTAATGGAAAGTTTTGTATTTCAGGCAGTACAATAATCAGAGTTGAATCAGCCATGGAAGGGGAATTGGCAGTTGTTCTTGAAGGAGTGAAGCAGTTCATCAACCTGGGGGAGTCAACAAGCTCAATTCTTCACAGATAAACTACAACTAGTTAGAGAACTAAACAAGAGAAAAACTACAACATGATAGCAATGACAGAAATGGAGGAATGCAGAAGAAATCAGAAACTGGGAGATTACTCACATAGAGCACAATGTTGCAGTAAATGCACAAGTGAGATGATAGGCCTCTAGTCCGTTTTACGTATGCTCGCCATGTGGGAAAGTGGGGGTGTATCTTGTTATTTGGTTATTTGAGAGCTTAGCTCATTGGGAGAGATTTACAGGCTTCTCGAAAGCTTGGTTTGGTTGTTCTTGCTGTTGGTTGTCACCAGATCAAGTATTGTTAATTCAATTGAAGAGCTATTGATCTTCCTGTTCTGTCTATTTTTCTCTATTATGTGTTCAAATTCAGTTTGTTACTAGTTTGTGCATATCACGAGACTAGCAAGAATAGAAGGATTGTTGAAGATTTTCAAAGACCAAGAGGAACTGTCTACTTGGTTGAAGAATTTAGTTAAGGATCTAGTAGAATTTTTGTAATTACTAGTAGATTAGTGCTCTTAATATCAAAGGAATAAAATGAAAATTACAATGAGGTAAGCTTAAAAATCTAAAAAGTATATTTAATAATTATTAAAATTTTATTAAATTATATGCATATTATGATGTCCATCATCAATTAACACAACTAACCTTCCATTCCAACTAATTAATTGAAATTAATCCTCACATTGTACAAGGTTTCAGTAAAATTACCAAAAACATCTTTATCTTCAAAATTGAAAGACCATAACTCAATTATCTTCTCTGAAAATTAATTAATCTTATTAATCTTTTTTGGTAAATTTATCAAAATATCCTTATCCTTTGAAATTAAAAACTCTAAACCTACTTTTTGTAAATTGATTAATCTTAATTGCATAATGTTGAAATTTAAAAATAACCAATTCACAAAAATTAAAATCAAATCAAAATTCAAACCTCACATTATCTCAAACACCACTAGGTTTGGAATTGAAAAGTTTGAATTACATGTTATCTTCTATATTAAAAAAAAAAACAATTGCAGTAAAGTTATTCACTGTATTCTCTCTCTCTCTCTCTCTCTCTCTCTCTCTCTCTCTCTCTCTCTCTCTCTCTCTTTCTCACTACATACTGCAATACCAGCCATGGCCATGCAATGAGCAGCATTGAAAACTCATCTTAATTTACCTAAAAAAGGAAAAAAAAATCCCTTTTATGAACAAGAACTCTTCCCTTGAAGCTAATAGTCATCATTGAAAGCAAAGCATGAACATCTCGCTGTAAAAACCATCACCTCCATCACTGAGAACCAACACCAGAGTCACTGCCATCAAGCTCTGAGGCAACTGCCTTGTCCAAGAACCACACCAACTTCCCGTTGGCCGGCCAGACCATTCGGGCGGGTGAAGACAAGGCATCTGTCTCCTCATTACAGTCCGAGAGAGCGAGACACAATGCAGTGGCTTTGTTCTCCTCTCCGGTGACAACCATGGCCACATTGGAGGCTGAGTTGATCACAGGGAGAGTGAAGGTGATCCTTTCCGGTGGTGGCACCGGAGAGTCAGTAATGAAAGTGACCCAATTCTCCTTGTCCTCCAATGCAGGGTGGTGGGGGAAGAGCGAAGCTACATGACCGTCAGCACCCATGCAGAGGAGTATGAGATCAAACTTCGGGCAGTCACTGATCGCTGAGACATCGATGGTGCGCACCTTCACTAGCTGCCGGATGGTGAATTCGTATTCCTCTGCTGCATCCTCAGCTGTTGCATTGTCATTGATGGAGTAGATGTGACTGTTAAGGACTGGCACCTAAGTTCATAGTTCACATCCATTAATGCATGAACATGAGAAACAATGTTGAGAGGACGAAAGCATGCAATTGAAAACCATGATGTAAGTAAATCATCATCCATTCTGTTTGGATTAAGGATTTCAGCAGATTCTTGAGCACAATTTTGCAATGAAACACCCCACTCGTTTCTCGAGAAGAGATGGGAAACATGCTCAATATCATTTGATTGAATAGTTGCCTCAGCTCCTTGTTGTTTGAAGAAACCCTCCTCTTCAATTGGTCTTTTTTCACAAAAAGCAAACAAGAGATACTGTACAGAATCAATAAAAATAAAATGACAAACATTTAAACACTCAAGTGGGGACAAGGATATATCCAATACAATTCTATACCAAAACCCAATATAACTTTATTTCCATTCTCCTTTATCCTTTTATCCCCATTTCATCAAATCTACATCCCAACAACCCCTCAAAGTTCCAAATGCACCAATATATTTGAAGAATTAGTATGCTATTACATACCAGTGATCATCCCAGTGATTTCAAAGAGTCCATCATGAATATTAACAACATTTCAGACATGACAAAATTGCAGCCTTGATGACTTAGGCTTGTTTCAGCTATCTCAGAATCATTTCACATACTTTGACCTTGTATCTATTTTAATGCTTCTCATAGTTACCATATTGTTTGTGCTTTGGTACCATATTGTTCAGCTCCGTGATTATGCATTAGCTTGTCTAGATTTAACAGTTTCACATTTTATTTGAACTCATAGATTCCACTCTTCTCTAATTCTTCTCCTATGTTTGTTTATCTAGATGCGATTATGTTCATTTTCTCATCTGTAATCTTTTCGGCTTGAACTGAGCGCAGGTTGATCTAGTCAGCAAAAGAAAGACAATAGCAAAAAGCATGCCCTATTTACCATCTTCACACAAGGATTAATCAGTTCTCCCCCAATCTAATCACAGTAATTTTTATCTTTGGTTATCTAAACAGTGCACAGCTTCCATATACTTTTACAAACTATATAAATTTCTTCACTACAAATGACTGCAGAAGCGCCACACAGCTTAGGAAATACAAAAAAGAGAAAGATGATGAATAAAGAACATGGAAAGAAGTTCATTGATGGGACCATAAGGTTCTCATATCGGCTAAAGCTTGACAGTTGGAGAAGATAAATCAAGGTGATGCTTAAATAATTTAAAGTGAAAGCAGAAGCTGATTTTCTGACCCAAAAGATAGAAACAAAGCTTTAAGGACCGTTAATGACAAGCTCATAAAACCATACCGGGTGGAGTTTATGATTCCAGAATGCCACTAGAACATAATAGTTTCATAAATATTATCTCTCAAACAAAACTGATCTTATTGAGTGACAAGCAATATCATGAATTATATACCTTGGATAGAAATCCGTCTTTGGCAAGCTTATAATTACTGTCGATATGACTCTTCGAAACGGCACGTTCATCAGCCCAAAACACATACCACTTTGTCCAATCGACAGTCTTGCTATACGGAGCTTGGCAAAGTTTCCTGCTTCCAAAACATTCAACTTGAAACCTGTTATATATATCTGAAGTAAATGCCGAACTGAGAAAGCTATAAGGTATGAAGATTTACCCCATCAAGCTGATGAGCGGTCCCCCAGATAAAGCAATAGTGAAAACTCCTCTCTCCTTGACTGAGAACTCCGATAATTGTGCAATGTATTCAGCTAAATCAGTGGCAAGTTCATCAGAGTTGTCGAAAATTTTCAGCTCACCTCTACTCTTAGGATCACCAGAGACAGCCATATTTCTCAAATTGTTAGTCCCTAATTAGATGTCCTGAAAATGCAGAACAGCAAGTTTAAGAAAAACAGAACATTTGAGCAAAAAAAAAGGAAAAGACTTCATGCTGATGAAAAAAGAGTCTGAACTTCAAAGGCATCTCAACCTCTTGAATCATGTTTAGTTCCAAATATATCACAAAGAAATTCTCAATGCATGTTAAGTTTAGAAGAAAAAAAAAAAAGAAACTAACTAACTAATTCCTCCAATGAAAATGGCAAAAGAGGTAGAGATAGGATAACACTTGGTATCACAACTTACTCCTATAGATTAATGTTTTGGAGTGAAAACCAAGAAACAATTAATAACTCCAAATTCAGAATGATGAACAATCAAAGCTCTCACTAGTATGGAGGCAGCACAAAGCCGGGTGAAATGAAGCCTGGAATTTTCCGGGGAGGGGAGGGCCCACAGCAAGCCAACACTGACAAGGCCTTCGAGGACGATACTCCTGGGAGGGAGGATAGCTGGGAAGATTGATCATACAACCGGGATACTGGATTGGAATGTTTTATATACTTTTTACCCTGGGTGTATTATATGTATTGAATTTCAAAATCTATTTAAATAAAATATAGTTTATCCACTTTACTCACAAAAAAAAACTCTCACAAGTAGTCCCTTACCTAATCTTTTCTGACACAAAGACAACAGAAAGTGCATAACAAGATAAAAGAACAGGATTCTCTACTAGATTCCTCAATAATTTTGTTCTAAGGTCAGTTCAATCAAATCCAATCCAAATTAGTCAAACAAAAAGAATTCACAGAATAGATAAAGCATAAAAAGAATCTTCATAATCTCAATTCTATTTAACATTATATGTGAAACTGAGGGATTCAGAAAAAAATAGGAAGAAGCAGGAACCTGAGCTGATCTGCATTACTGTCCTCACTGATGCCAATAAACAAAAACTAAATCTTTGTGATTTTAAATCCTTCAAAATCTTTAGAAGATAAGATCTATCTAATCAAGAAACCCATTGAATAGAAATTAAATCCTGCATTTAAAAGCTAATTATCAATGTCATCACAACTATAAATTAGAACTCATCACAGCATGAGAAGAACTCAAGAACACCAACCAGACGCAGCAAAATTCACAAAATTCAAAAGCAGAAGAATCCAAACAGGAAAACAACCCAAATATCACAAAAAAAAAAAAACAGAGAGAGAAAAAAAAAACCAAACTCCATAACCAATTCCACAACACAATCCACGAATTCAATGAAACAAAACACACCCAGATCCCAAACTCATGTCAAGTTCAAACCTTTCACGTAAACAAACACCAAAATAACCAAACAACAATCCATAATCATCAAACCAATCCAACAGAGTCCATCAGAAACCAACAGAGATCCCAAAAAGGAAGACCAATATCTCCAGAGAAGAGGAGTAGCAGAAAGGAAACTCACGAGAACAGCGAAGAGAGCAGCAAAACGCAGACTTGGGCGTCATAAAAATCCCAACTTTTTAATCCAATCCCGGTCTTTGAAGAGACCACAACAACATAGTTTCGATTTATAAGCGAACAAACACATCTGACATCACGTGCATCTCACGCGCTCCTCTTCTCACCAAAAGCCCCCTCTCTCTCTCTTACCTGGATGCCTTCTCTCATAGGTTTAGAGAGAGAAAGTGGAGAAGAGTGCGGGAGAGATTGACAAGTGGGCAAATGAGAAACAAATGACACAAACAAGACTCAATTTTTACAAAAGTCCAAAGTGGAAGGAGAATTTCTCTCTCTCTCTCTCTCTTTATCCAACACACAAGCTTCCGTTTTTTTGCCATTGTTTTTCATGTCTTTGCCTTTGGAATTTTCTTTTCTTTTTTTTTTTCCCACTTTTTATCGTTCGCATTGTCTCTGTATAAGAGAAACCTTTCCACTTGTACCCAAAAAAATGTGTCAAATTAGTTAAACAAAAGGAAATTTGGAATTTTCTCATTTTTTTCCATCTAATATGAGATTAAAACTTAGTTGTTTTTTTGACAAACACACAAAAGCCCCCCCAGAGGAAGTCAAGAATGCGCAACAGATGTGGAACCCGTTCAACACAACTATGCTGACACCTTGTAAGAGGAGAGGTTCAATTTCAAGATCCATCTATGAAGATTGAGACCCACCTTTTAATAAGGAACCCAATACTAATAAACCATTATGATTGTTGGTGATTAAAGTATGTTGTTGTTGTTAGAAAATAAATAAATAAATAAATAAATGTCATGGTAAACTGGCATTAAGCAGAGTTTGCAAGAAAATGATGTTATTGGTTGTTAATGAGGTAAGAGAAAGGGATGTGATTGACAAATGAAAATTATGAAATGCATTGTGAAATAAGATCAAACTATAAAACTTCAAACACAGTTACAAATTTCCACACACACACTGTGCTCTTAATTAGAGGATAGTGATGTCTTCATGACTATGTATAATGTGAGTTTTTTTTATTTTTCCACATATAAATAAAACTTAATATTTGAGATGACTATGTGGATTGATCTTGATGCAATGATGCTACACGCCAACCACCAAAATCTAATTAATGTAATGAGTTTGATTGATTCATTATTGAAGATTATGGGAATCAATTTGGTAAATAAAAAATTATGAAAATGTTGCTAAAAACTATAAGCTCACTGCCTGGAGAGAGAAAACAAGATAAGTGAATGGAATATAATATATAATATCAATCAATTCTTTGTCCAAACTCAGAGCAATTCATACCACTGACCCACCTATATTTTCCTATCTCCCAAGAGCCATTGAACAATGACAACATCATGGAAGACATGAGAAGTTCTTCACCTTTTGATCTCTCGGACCAAATGTTTGTAAAAGAAACCCACATTAGTGATTAAGAGAATAAAGGTATTAAAGAAACATTCAGATAACCACAAACAGGTTCTTGTTCTGTAGACAAATCATCCTGGTAAAAAAAATTCATTGATGTTCAAGGTGACACGCACACAATTGACAAAGCAAATGGAGTGGAAAGTTGGGGCAAGAACAAAACTGCCCAAAAAGACAAGAGATTCAACAATTCTGATTTCAAAGACCTCAAACAACTTCATTTTCTTGTGGCATCTCAACAAGAAATTAAATAAAATGTGGGGGGAGGGAATTCCACATTTAGCAGTTGCTGACTAGGATCCAGATAACAATGGAAGATAAACCTACAAGAAACATTTCCATACATCGCTATTCGCCAACTAGTATGAAGTTAGGAAAAGTAATACGAATTTATGACTTGGAGAAGGACATGTCCACAAGGCACTCAATTTAGACAACCACAGTGAGTGGTGAGAATTATTTGCTCTAACAATCCTGAAAGCAGAGCTGCAGTTTGATCTCAAGTCTTCTGGTTTCTTTGGAGCAGACTGGTGCAAAATCCAAATATTACAGGCCATTTGCACCTAGAATTTCGAACTTCAATGTTGCCTTCTTGTGGTTGACAGCACATGCCAAACTCTGCTTACAGACTATGTTGCACCACCATGACCTGAAATAGAATGATACAGGGATATATTCAGATTAGCCCAAATATACACTCTTATGCTCCAAAATATCAAGATTTTTCCAGTGATGAATAAAAAAAATACATATAAGCATAGTAAGATGAAGTTCTGAGATTGGATATGGCTCCATGATGTGAAGTTTTTGTCCCACTATGAAACAAAAAGATCATTAAGGTTGGCATCTCTGTTACTGCATCATGTCCAGTGTCTATCCATCTCGATCACTCATTTCAGCCATTTTTCCTTAACACCAGTTTCAATCCAAGTCTTATTCTGGGTAATGGTAATCGGGTGCTAGTTCTTTATACCCTCCAAAGGATAGTGTATGCTTTATTATCTCCCTATCAGATGACTAAGAAACTAATATGGGAGAGAGAAAACAAAGTTCTGCTGAGCCATCAAATTATTGGAGTTAAGAATTGATTCACTTGAACAAGTATGTGAGAGATCACTGATGAAACCAAAAAAAAAAGTGTACAAAGGCATCAGCCAGAAGAAAGCTATGTTAACCATAAAAAAAAAATTCCCGCCAAAACCTTTAATTAAGATTAAAAAATATAACCCACCACTGTATAAAAAACACATCACTATTATATCATTAATACATTTGGTTTAAAAATTCCCTCCAAAAAAATTCAAAAATTTTCAAAACTTATTCCTATCCCCAAATGGGATAGCCCCCAACCAAACACAACCATAAAGCTTTCCCAAACTATTGTAGAGCACTCCACCTAACATATATATAATATGCAACTCAAAGATTTTTTTAAAAAAAGGTAACTTTATTTCTCATTATCTTCAGTACCTATCTCTATCACCATATATCTTTTGCAATTCATGATGCTACTGAAAATCTACCCAGTATAGGGAAAATGGAAGTGTAAGAGCATAAAACTTAGCCTTCATTTGGATGAAATTGCAAGACAGGAACTTGCTGATTGATATAGGTTAGGTAAAATTAATGATTCATGCTGCAAATGGTGAGGGATTTATAAAAACTTCATAAATATCACAAATATAAAATATCCTGAAATACATCAGAAATTACCTTGTAGGGCTCCTAAAAGCAGTGACAGAGTTAGAATAATAAGATCAAATGATGATGAAGTTTCAACAACTTAACAAGAGTTAGAATTCCAAAGAATCCATGCAACCCCAATTCATAAAAAGTTATCTAAAGTTAATATAGCCATTTATTTCCCAAGGAAAAGTTGCAATCATACCAGTTCGAATTTCCACCAACTTCAGCAAGCAAACAAAAACCTATGGCTACATACTATCACAATGGCTAACTTGAACTTTCAGACCATATACATTCCACAACCATGCCGATTTCCTTTGAATCTATGCTTTCATGATTTAAATTTATTTTGCCTGATTGCAGTCAACTAAGATCAGAATCTTGATCCCAAGCTCTTGGGCAGCCCTAGTCACAGTTACAATAGCAGAATTAGAGTGGGCTTGATGTGATATTGTAAACGTGAGTCATTCCAAGGTCCCAAAATCCAGCTAAGGCTTATCTTCAATAGAACTATCCCAGCTAACAAACCCATCCACTTGTCTAAATTGAATGTTATGGGCATGGCTTTCAATCATGCTTATACCCCACCAAATGGTACACATGAGATTGAGCTTTCATTCCTGTATGCTGCATTATTGTCTTATCTCTTCTTGAGAAAAGGACAAACCTTACAAGCAGCTTCTCCAAGAATTTATCACGTTGAATGTACCTTTGTATACACTACAAAGCTAGAAGCAATGCATATGCACACCAGTATGCATTCATTATTAGATACACAAGCATGTAGTGGGAATTTCTAATTTCTGATTTCCATCTAATTCATTGAGTTTGCAGTATGTTATCCTTCTGCACCTCATATAATTAGGATGTTTTGTCTGAAATTAACTAATACAAACAAAGATATGCTACAAACATCCTCTATGTCTGACAAATTTGTAGCATTATAAAGTCCAACCACATAATCATTTGCTTCTTCATACTCCAAACTTGGGAACCAACATTACTGAAATCAAGTGCAAATAATCTATGCAAACAACAATGGCTTAACCTCAATTGATTTCCTAAGGATCAATTCCATCCCACCTATTCTCTAGCAGTACACTTTTGAGGCAATGCTATTTTGATGTGCAAAGGTTTTTTATAAAGCAAAACTACGTTCTAAGTACCCTAAAGACATAAACTGTTTTATCTCTTGGCAGTCACAACACAAGTAATGAGTACAGGTATCAGAAGATAGGAATACAGTTCAGATCATTTGTTTCTTTCCACTTGCTAATAGCTAGAATATCAATAAGAATACTATTTTTTTTACCACATCACAAAGTCACACACACAAACTGAAATCTACCAAACCAAATAAAGAAGCTGGACAAATTATCCAACATTCACAGCTTAATCTACAGTACCAACTACATCCATAAGGAGATTAAACCCATGACATAATTGCATATCATCACATGAAAATCGAAGAGAAAGCAAGAGACACTATAATTCTCATTTTCAAAAGTTCAACAAAAATCCTCAGATTGTTTCACCTGTGTCAATAAAAGACTAAATCATTATTATGCAAAAATTTCATGCCCACAACATCAAAATTCAATTTTCAGATATTAAACATAAGCTTAACAAAAGATAACAACATAAAGGCAGGCATGTGAAACAATACCCTTCACATTAAATGGTTCAAAGGACCCTCCGCGCTGATCTTGGCTTCTTGACGAAGCTCATACTCAGCTTCCTGAGCCTCTTCCTCTTCCTTGCCATCTTCTCCGGCAATGTCTCCCTCTTCTTACCCTGCTTCTCCTTCTTCTGCTTCACATACCTTGGGTCCACTTTATACACATTAGGTGTGACAGGCACACCTCTGGCAACTGCCTCCTTGAACAAGGCATTTGCTCGATCCCCCTGATTGTGGGCTGCCAACTTTCCGATCAACAAATCATAAGTCTTGATCCCTGGCGCATGCCCATAACCCTTCATCATCCGAAACACTTTCATGGCATGATCCACCCTCTCAATCCCACACAAAATCTTGACAAACCCATAATATGCCTTCCTGTCAAGCTTTGAACCAAATCCAGCAGCTCTCATCCACCCAATCATCTCGTCACCCTCCGACACTCTAGCAGCCTGATACAAACTTCTGATCAAAACAAGATAAGTTTCAGCCTCCGCGGAGCAACCCCACTCCGGCATTCTACTGAACAACTTCATCGCATCCTCGGTCTTGCGAATCTTGCAAATGTTATAGATTAGAACATGGAAAGTCCCAGCATTTCTTTGAATTCCAGCAGATTCCATCTCAAGCAGGATTTTTTCGGCTTCAGGCTGCATTTGGAGGGGATCCTTCTTCCTAGAAAGCCGGCAAACACAATCTAGAATCGAGTTATAAGCCGGAGTAGATAACTCAAACCCTCCTCGGAGCATCTCCTCCATTAGCCTCCTTGCCTCGCCGAGCTTCAGCTCAGTGCAGTACCCTCCGATCAAAGTGTTGCAGATAACTACATCGGGGAATATCTCATCAGCCACGGCTTTGACGGCGCGCTCGGCGTAGCCGGTGAATCCGTGGGTGCATAGCGCGGTAACGAGGGCAGAGAGCGCCGCACGGTCACGGGGGACATTGAGATCCTTTCCGAGGGATTGGAAGAGACGGACAGCGACAGAGGGGCGGCCGGCATTGGCGAGAGAGAGGAGGGTGGCGGAGAGGGTTTCGTGGCCGACGGCCCTGGGGAAGTCGTGGAGGAGGTCGTGAATGGCCTTGAAGTCGTGGCGACGGGCGAGGAGGCGAACGAGGAGGGAGAGGTTGGGGTCGGATGCCGTGAGGCAACGAGTGCCGGCGAGGTGACGAAAGAGGTCGGCGGCTGCGCGACCGGCGGTGGGAGGGGAGAGAGTGAGGACGTCGCGGAGGAGGGAGGGGGTGAAGCGGACGTCGGAGAAGTGGAGGGAGAGGTGACCTGGGAGGTCGGTGGAGGGGGCGGAGATCTTCTGGAGTTCGGCGGCGATCGATTGGGCAACGTCTGATGGGTCGGCGGCGGCGGCAGGGGAAACAGATGACAGGAATCGAAGGATGATGAGAGGAGGAGAAGGGATGGAAGGGTGGGAAATGGGAGAATGGGATGCGAGGACGCGGCGAAGGAGCTGGCCGAGGAGAGGCGGCGGTGGCCTCGCCATGGATGGAGCTCGAGATTAGGGTTTGGCTTCAGTGTTTGGGTTTTGAGGCGGAGGCCTCGAGCGGAACTGAGGAAGGGTGGGCAGTCGGGAGTCGGGGAGTCGGGAAGTCGGAAAGTCGGGAAGTCAGGAAGTCAGGAAGTGGGAAACATGCTAATTTTCAGAAGGAAAAAAAAAGTGCAATAACAACATACCACTACTTTTCGGATTAATTCTAATTTTTCATTGCATCTATTTATGCTAATTTTTTATTAAATATTAGTTTAATACAGTGAGTTAATTTTATAAATTGGTGATAGAATATTAAATATTGTATGAAGTGCAACTCATTATTTGTTTTATAGGACAGGTGTATCCTAAAAAATATCAAAATTTGGTATATATATCTTTGGAAAAATCATAATTGAGGGTGCGTTTGGTTGCGAATAATGAGAATGGGTTTCATTTATTACTTAGAGTATGCTCCCGTCTGGTTGGCAAGAATGGAAATAAACAGTAGATTCATAAGGAATGGGATTCTGGGATAGGCCTGAATGGCATTCAAGCCAATTGGGCGAAATGAGGCATTCCCGGATGGGGAAATGTCATGTTTACACTTCATCAAACCAAACAAATAGGAGTCGCTTGCTGCTCCCCTCTCCAACGACGCCATAATCCACCACTGCACCACAGCATCCTCTCTCCAGTCGCCCAAATCAACTCCTAAAGCCTCTCTCCTCTCCCGTCTGTGATCTTTCCCCTCCCCGCCAAACCACCATTGCTCCTCCTCCTCCCATGAGCTTGAGAGGGTACTTGGAGAAGCATCGGGTCACCGTCGACTTTACCTCCACACACTCCACCGCTACCTACCCCGTTTCCGCCATAGTTGCCTCCATCTCCCGCTACCGCGATTCCACCATTGACGATGACCTTCACTGAAACCACAAGTTTTGTAAATCTGGACCGTTCATCAAATCATGACCATTATTTTAAAAATAATTTCTTTTTGTAGTTTAGGATAATTTTTTTTTAAAAAAATAAAACGCGAAATATTTTTTTTGTAATTTTAAAATAATTTAAATTTCAATTTGGTTTTGGAATATAGATAAATAGATAATTTAAAAATATCTAATTTTTATAAATACTTTATTATTTGTTGGATAAAAAATGAGATAATTATTGAAATCTTTCTAAAATTTATGTTTGATGAATGAGTTCATGAGATAAATAATTATAGTGTTTTAAAAATACATGTTTATTTACCAAAACGAAATCAGTCATTTAAAATATTTTAAAATTATAAAAACATATTTGACATTTAGCAAGTTCCAAAATTAATAAAACCAATTAGTAAGATCTTTTTTACTAAATATTTATTCATAATAATTAATTTATTATAATACTTAAATATTTAAAAATAGTTATCATTTAACAAACCTATTATCCTCTTATATAATATTGATTATTTACATAAAGGGCACATGTGTCATTTCATCACATATTTCTTCTTTTACTTTTGTCATTCCGAATAAACTACCATTCTAATCCCTTCCAACCAAACAGTTTTCATTCCCATACTTTCCATTTCCCCTCATCCCATTCCCATTCCAATTTCGGCAACCACAGATTTATGGTTTTATTGTGTATATACCATGATGTTGCTAAATGATAGCTATATGAAAAAAACCATTATACCCTTTATATATGTATATATATATATATATATATATATATATATATATATATACCTTTAAAAGGTATAGATGATTATAAATTTATAAATATCTAAAAAATATTGATATTGAAAAAAAAACAATTAAAAATATATTATTATATATATATGAGAAATGTATTTCCTTTCTCCATAGTTTAAATTTAATTATAGCTAAAGTTTTTTTGAGTATATATGTAATTAAATAGGAAACTTATGGTATACTTACACATGATTTTTCTAAGGGTATATACACAAATTAGGATAGTTTTGAGGGATACACATATAATTTTCTTTTTTTTTAATCATCATAATTTTTTTAGATTTGTTTTTTTTTAATGAATAAGTCATATTCAATAGATAAAAAGTGAGTATTAAATCGTGATAACCATAATATCGTAAAACATAAATAACTGTGGCATTGTAGGCTCCAGGGGTACACCCATTACTCTTGTGGATCATCTTCGAAGTCATCCTTTATTTGTTCTTGGGGTTTTTTTATGATAAAGATCAGACTTTTTTATGATGGACTTCACTGTCATTGGCTTGTGTCATTTGATTGTATAGGCTTCAGGGTAGCAGATACAAATTCATTCTTTCATCACATAAGCTTGCAATTGGAACCACCAAACCTCCTATTACTGAAAACTAGGCCCAAGATTGAAGGCAGTCATTAGGCAAAGGAAAAAGCCACTATTGGTCCTTGTACTATATCACTTCGTTCATGTCCAGTCCTATACTTTAAAATTGTTCAATATGGTCTCTGTACTTTGTGTATTTTGTTCAATACAGTCCATTTTGCTAACGTGACAGCTGATTTGGCATACAAATGAAATACAAGCTTTTCTTCTGATTTTTTTTTTCCACTGGTCGTATTATGTTGACGTGTCAGTATTCACAGGCGTACGATCAAGGGAACAACCAACAGAAGAAGATGGAGCGACAAGGGAAGCAGAAGAAGATAGATTAAGGTGCTCCAAATGATAAAGTCCACCACCTCTATGCCCGATCCCAATCTTCTAGCTTGTGAGATGATCCTATACAACACAATAAGAAGAGGTAAAGGAAACTCTCATACCATAATCCGTAAGCTAACTAACCGAAATAAGGTTTAAGGCGAGGCCACGGACATGATGAACATCAGGTAAGACAAGGGATGAAGGAGCAATAGAAGTGGTAGTAAGATAACTAGCATGAGTAATAGACAGTAAGGAGCCATTAGCATTGCAGATATGGGAAGGAAAATGAACTGGTGTACGATTAACTAACTGGGTGGCATAAGAAGTCATCTATTGATTAGCACTCGAATCAAGAATCCATAAGGAAGAAGTCATACTAGAGGCAACAAACATAACAGAAGGAGTACCAATCTGAAGGATATGCAGAAGAACTTGGATCTGCTCAGTGAGCTGAGTAACCTGAGTGACCAGGGTAGCAGATGACTCGCAAAATCTAAACAAATGTGACATAAGAATAAAAAACACATTGTTGATGTTATTGAAGCTTCGAGGACTGATTCCAAAGATAGCCGACTATAGAAATACACACACTCTCCTGGAATTCCACCAAAAAAATCCACGAGAAAAGGGAAAGTAGTAAGATCCTAAAGCGGTCACCTATTCCAAGCTTACTTTCATCACCAATTCCAAGAAACTTAACATCCACTATATCACCAGCAAGCTCCTCCTCTAATGGTGTCCATCAAAACTCAAAGAGAAGTGCGAGGCATGAGGTCAAATCTAAACCAAATCTCCAACTCTCCAAAGGATCCACGCCACCAAACTCTCATTCTCTATCCTCCCCAAAGTAAATGTTGATTCTAAACCAAAAATAAAAGACAAAAAAAGGCCACCAAAATGAAGAAACCAAGCCTTCAAAGAGAGAAACAGAGATGGCCAAATCTCCACTTGATCTGCACCAGAGAACACCAAATCCTCCACCAAAATGAAGAACACTAAGCCTTTAAAGAGAGAGACAGAGAAGGCCAAATCAACACCAGATCTGCACCAAATAACACCAAATCCTCCACCCTTCCAAACCTCAGGCTTTCGAGCACTCGTCATTGGCATCCATGGCGGTAACAATGAGGCTAGCCAGTATTTTGGATGAAAGAAGATAGCGGTTGCCGACACCAACTGCAAGCGCAACCTTATTCGTATCAACAGGTCCCGATCGAGCTCGTGAAGACCGAGATCCTCCGCTATAGGACCTCCCAAATCTACGCCATCCGCTAGAGCACTGTGAAGACTCTGGTCGCCTACTACCAGAAGTACGACGACTAGCAGTCAAAGAAGGTCCCAAGAAGGTGCTGTAGTATGAAGTTGAGAGGCTCGAAGCTTGAGAGGAAAGCCTAGAAACAACGAAAGAGGGGGTGGGGCAAGAGAGAAGAAATCCTTGTGAAGATGAGGATAACGATGAACTCCAGCTAGTGAAGAACTCAAACCCAAGCACAAGAATCAATCACAACTTTGATACGATGTGAGAATGAGAGACTAAGAGAGGAAAATGGGTGAAATGAGCCCTATATATACAAGTGTATGTGTGAAGCCCATACATGGGCATAGATATATGTACATGATCTAACATACACTATTTCCTTGGTTTCGAGATCAAGCAAGAGAAGGGTGGAATATTTGTCTCACAAAAGAACTATACAGAAAATTTCCTTAAAAGGTTCAATATGCTTCATTGTAAGAAGACAACAACGCCTATGAATGCAGGTGAAAAACTACAACTAGATAATGGCTCAGGTGAAGCAGATACAAAGACCTACAGAAGGTTAGTTGGAGGGTTAATCTACTTGACTAAGACATAACCAGATATCGCCTTCTCGGTTGGGGTTATTTCAAGTTTCATGAATCGTCCTTCAAAGTAACATCTTGATGCGGCAAGAAGAGTGCTAAGATATATTGTTGTAACCTTGGACTATGGCCTATATTATACACATGTCATTGACTTCAAATTATGTGGCTTCACTGACAGCAATTGGGCAGGGTCCATTGAAGGTATCACCATGGGATCAGCTTTAATCACTTGAAGTTCCCAAACGCAAGAGATCACAACATTGTCTGCAACCGAAGCTGAGTATATAACAATGACTTCTTCAGCTTGTCAAGCAATGTGGCTAAGGAGATTTGTCATGCCCCAACCCAGTTCCCAGAGCCTCGGGCACGTGCACAGACCGACCGTACCCAAGTAGAGGCGCACCTTATTCGGATACAAGGCCTAGGTTGTACAAGAACAGATAATAAAATTCAAATAATATTAATAATAACTCAGAGTTTTACAGCAGAAATAAATCGGCATACAAAACAAGTTAAGGCCCTACAAGGGTCCTACAAAATAAACTCACGCACAAGGAAATCTGAGGTCCTCTAACCGCTAATAGGATAACCCGATTCCTCGCGCAGCTCTTGAACTCGAGTTACCTACTCGTCAAAACTTGAAACGAAAGATGAAGCAAGTGGGATGAGCTTTCGAATGGAAAACTCAATAAGTACCCCCCGCAAGGAATGAATGAGGTCAAGAGAAACAATCATGAAACAATGTTCCAACATAAAGCAAACACAATAAGAACATGACTAAGTCCAAACACACGAGGAACACTATCCAAGAGCACAAATACATAACGAGGAGTTCAATAAAAGAACAATCGAGTCATCTCCCTGGCAGTCATCGACCTCGGCCGATCTTAATTATATCCAGATCCTCGAGTCTGGCAGCGCTCCTACATGTACGTACACGGCCAGCATATTATCCCACTGACGGGTGGACATCCAGAGTTTTCTCCCCTAGTAGGACTACAAGACGTCCAGAGTGTCCTCCCCTTGGACCCCCGCATCACAATCTGCACTGAGCGGGAGAATCCACAACACAAGAAGAGTTGGAACACCAACCAAGACGGAGCACCGGCTCACGTATTTTCATGGCCATGTGCCGATCAACGGGAAGACATGTTCAGCAATCACAAACATATTCAACAAAAACTAGCACATCAACAAGCATACACTAACATGGGAATTCAACAAAGCAGGTTAACAAATTCGTGTATGCGAATCCAAGCAATAATATTCAAAGCATGGTAACATCAAGCCAATATGCAAAAAAGCAAAATCAATAATACTCTATAATAATAAGGCCAATCAAAACAATGAAGCAAGATCAAGAATTCAAGGTCAATAAGCCCATAACTAGGTGAGAACTAGCAAGCGTATTTACCTTTACTAACAGCAGCTGAAATCACTCAGGAATCCCTCCCGTCGTCTCTTTGCCGAAATCTGACAATGGAAAACTATATTAGCACCGGCAACATCTTAAAGTCCCTAGTAGTACATGCAAGATTCTCTAAACGAGCCCAAGTCAAACCGTGTGGGCCTTCCCTTATTTCCTATGTCATTTTCCTTGAGTGTCCAAACCTGACAACTTCAACAGATAAACTAAGGTGGATTGGTGGCTAAGACCCTCTATTAAGCTTTGGAGGTTATGGGTTCTATTCCCCTTACTTTCCACTTTTATTCTTTTAATTCCTTCCCTTTTTAAAACTGGTTGGACCTAGTCTTAATTAATTAAATCCCTCTATTGCATACAAAAATAATAAGTGGCCTAGTGGCTAAGGCCCACCAAGAGAGCATGAGGGGTCCCTGGTTCTACGTACTCCCCTCACTTGCCCCCTTTTTATTTTATTTTTCTTTCATCTCTTAACCTGGTTAGACTAGCTTCAATTAATTAATCCTACCCTATCCCACCACAAATGAAACAAGGCCTTGGTGGTTAAGGCCCATCATGTTGAGTAAAGGGTTCTGGGTTCCAATCCCTTCTCCAACAATAATCTTCCTTTTTTTTTTGGTATTACTCTAGCCAAGTCCAAACTCGATTAGACCCAACCCTCTAATCATCTTGACCAAACCAGATCATCTCAACCTGATCCACGGATTTAGCTCAACCCATTAGAGCTTGATCATACCAGACCATAGTAGACCAAGCCCAATCTACTACTAATCCAATCCAATTCGATTTGATTAAACCCATCCAAATAAATTGAATCTAAAATTTAGGACCATACCACATTAGACCAGACCCAATCTACTCACATTTGATCAACTTAATTATTCTAAACTTGACTTGGTTCAACCTATTAACTCTGAAATTTATTCGTTTGATTTGGTTTTGGATCCAAGCCCTCCCCTACTGCAACCTGACTGGATTGGATCGCCTGGTAGCTAAACCCAAGCTCAGTCCGGGCTTGTAGCCAAACCAGGACCCGTCTCTACCAAGCAGCGCTTCGGCTGGCTGTCTTCCTCCGGTGCTTATCCTATGCATGCATGCGTTCTACTACGGGGGTCGAGGAAGACTTACATTGGATGTTGATGGTTATTATGTGCCTTTGAGAGGCTGCTCCGACGATCTTCAGACGCTGCTACTCGAGCTTGGCGGTCGTGGGTAGACAGAGAGAGGGAGAAGCGATGTTGTACTTCTCGATGGTGACAGTATAGAGCTCCAGTGGGCTGCTTGTCCATTTATAGGGCTGGTGAGAGGAAGTCAACGCGGTGGGGATCCCGATGATGGCGAGCATGCAGGGCAAAGTCTCAGGCGTCGTTTATGCGAGAGATCACCTGCGACGACGGAAGGCAGCGGTGGCGCGCGGGCGAAGAGAAACTAGGGTTTCCAACTTGCCTCAGGATGAGCATTCCTTAGATGGGCGGTCTTGATTCGTTGTCTGAGATCCAACGGTGAGAACCCCATTATAATGCCTCGGATCCAACACTTCTCTCAGATGAACGGTTGATATCTTGTGGTGATTAACGATTAGATATGAATCTCTTGCTCCAAACTTACTCCACATTTTGAGATTAACGGTGTGGATTAAGTTCATTTCATGAGTTTAGATAGAGGGCTAGGATGGACGCTGATGCCTAGAACTTAACCCCTATCTAGAGATGATCAGCCCACGTTCACCCGCATGGTGAGGTCACGTGTTTAAACTCCATATCTGCCTCGGATTCGATCCATCAAATAGGTGGACGCTCATCATCGTTCCATGTGGCCTCCATCCCTCCATCTATTTATTTCCCTTTTAATCACCACCGTTCACTCGTTCAGTCATGACTTATGCATGATTTTCATGGCTTTTTGTATATAAGCCCCCGGATCTTCTCAGGTTACATGTAGGTCCTCCACCTGTGAAGGGGGCACAATTTCAGCTAGGTACTTTCCCTTTTTTGAAATTACGATTTCATCCCTAGAAGCCCCAATTAACCCTAACTAGGGCATTAATCTTTTTAATCTCCCTTTTCCAATTAAACCTTTACTAATTGCAAAACATGGAGAACTCTAAATGTTAAGATAATAATAAAAAATCTTTTATTAATCAACTAATTGCTTAAGGAGTGTCAAATTGACTGAATACCTCTCACCATTGTGAGAATTCCATTAAATAAGAAAATCTGGTAGCTATACATGGTAACTATATATCAGGAAAACTAGCTATACACAACAATATATTCACAGCTATACACAGCACAGCTAAGAAGGAAAACCAATCTATATAGCTAATAAAATCAATCACAACTAATGTAAACTGATCCTATTGATATCCCCCCTCAAATTGATGCGTGTTGATCAAGAAGCATCAATTTGCCAACTAGAAACTGATGTCGAAGTCGAGGCAAAGCCTTGGTGAAGATGTCAACAGTCTGAAGATCAGTAGATATATGAGGAATACTAATTATCTTCTCGCCATATGCTTCACGAATGTAGTGACAATCGACTTCTATGTGTTTGGTGCGTTCATGGAAGACCGGATTGGCAACAATCTGAATAGCACTTGTGTTGTCGGCATAAAGAGGAGTAGGCTCACACTGAGGAAAACCAAGCTCTCCCAACAACCCACGAAGCCAAACAATTTCAGAGCATGTAGATGACATGGCACGATACTCGAACTCGGTGGAGGACTTGGAGACCCTAGTCTGTTTCTTACTTTTCCATGAAATAAGTGCATCGCCAAGAAACATGCACAACCCAGTAACAGAACGACGATTATTCATACAACCAGCCCAATCGGCATCATTATAAGCCACCAATTTAATTGGTGATGCAAGAGGAAAGTAGAGACCACGATGGGAAGTACCCCTTAGGTACCGGACAATGCGACGAACAACAGCCAAGTGTGGTTGACGGGGAGTCTGCATAAACTGACTGACCTACTGAACGGTAAAAGAAATGTCAGGCCTAGTGATGGTCAAATAATTCAAACTCCGGACCAATTGTCGATAGAGAGAAGGATCGGGTAAAAGCTCTCCCTCATCCTTATGAGGCTTCACAGTCACCTCCATAGGAGTTTGAACAGAATTTCCTTCCTGAAGACCTGCCAATGCAATTAACTCCTGAGTATACTTGTGCTGATGTAAGAAAGTATCATCAGAAGAAGTTTGCACTTCAAGACCTAAGAAATATTACAGAGGACCTAAATTCTTCATATGAAAAGAGGCTTTTAGATGTTGTTGGAGCTACGGAATCAATATTATAGAATCGATCCCTGTAATAACGATATCATCGACATAAACCAAAAGCAACACAATACTGCTTGCAGTCTTACACAGGAACAAGGAAGAATCATACTGGCTCTGGACAAAGGAAATATCAAGTAAAGTAGATAAGAACTTATCAAACCAAGCCCTGGGAGCCTGTTTCAACCCATAGATAGACCGTTTCAACCGGCACACATCTGAAGAAGGGGTAACAAACAAGCCCTGTGGTGGAGTCATATAGATTTCTTACTTAAGATCACCATGCAAAAATGCATTCTTAACATCCATCTGTAGTAGAGGCCAACCTTGTCAAGCACTTATGGCCGTCGGATGAGCGTTTATAGTCAGAGCCATCCATCCAGGGGATCTGATCACGGAGCACATGATATAATCTCGATCGTCCAGTCGGCGCGAACCGGTGCCATCGTCTCCAAGCCATGGCTCCTCCACGTACGCCGCCGAGCTGCCGGAAAACAAGATTCGAAGTTTGAGATAAAGTGGAATTTAAACTAGAGATAAACTGCAAAAATTGAATTTGAAGCTTATCCGAATTCACCTACGAAATTCTATAAATAGAAGAGGTCTTCGTGAGCCCTGTTGTAACACCCTAATCCCCAAAGGGACACGTGTCACACCAGCCAGCTCAGGAGGGTGTCCTGAGCCCAAGGTTGTCGAATCTGAAACCATACCTGCGGAATAAACTAGAAACTGGAGACAAAAAGGAAATAATAAAACATAATAAGTCTGGAGCTCATCCAAGAGGAGAGTCTTATCTGATACAACACTCCACAGACTATACGCCTGTGTCTAGTCTCCAAAAGTAAAATACAACAATCTACAGAGTGCAGAATAAGAAAACTAATCTAGGACGCTAGAGCTATCTACGAGTCCTCACATCTCACCGGGTCTAGTCTCTACCCGGACTCCTCTCTGCTACCTGCACAAGGTGGGTGAGAAAAAAGGACTGAGCTACAGAGCTCAGTGAAATGTGACCCCTACTGTCGGGTCAGATACAACCTGTGCATCCGAAAAATATAATCTTGTATATGGAAAATAATCTGTACTGATATTCATGTAGAAAAACAGAAAAGCATGTAAGTCTATGCATTACCTTCCCTAACATGAAGATCATCTAATGCTATGTCCGAGGAAACCCGGAAAGTCATCAAACACAAACATGTCTGACTATGCCTCAATGAGATGTCTAGATATGTGAGCGTCTGTCGAATAAAATGCAACTCTGTAGGACCACTTGCTAAGGTCTCAGATAAATAGCTGTGAGATATCCCCCAATCTGGGCTGTATGTGAAGCCGCGAGGTTTCCCCCGATCTGGGTCTTCACCCGTGGTACCGAGCACCCCCAGGAGTTGGGAAAGGGGTTTCAAGATAAATACATTTTGAAAACAAGGTTTTGATGCTAGAAATTCATTTGAAAACAAGAAAACCTTTCCCCTACTCGGTATCACGCTCTGCATAGCAAGGACCGTCTAACAGGATGCAAAAATCGATGCTCGCGTCATTTATCTACCTCATATTTATCTCAATGATCTACAGCTAATCATATGCAGAAAACATCAATCTACAATAGCTGTAAATAATCAAAATCATTTTCAAAACCCGGGAATAAATCATAGCCGATGAATAGAAACTGAAAACACGATAAATCTCGGTAAACACAAGAATATACAGTAGGTCCACTCACCTGAAGTCCTGAGCAAGTCAGGTCTGACTCGGACCTCCCGAAGACCCCGACTTGTCCTTCCCTTTTCCTAGTAAACGCAATCATATCTAAAGTAAGTACTAGTTCACAATGCATGCATTCTTATCTAATAATTTCCTCCTAGTAATATATATGGGTTCAAGTCAAATAGCTTTAGGCCCACCACTCAATCATGATTTAAATCTTCCAACAAGCACTAGATGATAGCTTAATATTAAAGCACGAGACCTTTGAATTAAGTATTCTCCTAAGTTAGTTTAGCTTCCTTACTATCATAGTAACTCATGCCATGTTTTCAAACTCTATCAAATATCTCGGGCATATTAGTAGCATATACACAATTCCCATACATAGCTACTGCCCCTTCAAAATCACATAACATATTATTAATCAAGAAAATCCTGCTCAAGCCTGTACAAACTATGAAGTGACTACCCCTATGGCCACCACTCCCTTGACAGGTAATCAACAACATTAAGCATGCTAGCCAGTTGTCAGAAACTCACTTAGACGTTTCATCAAACACATGATGGTCATACAAACGAATCAACAACTACACATCCCCTTTGAATTCTATATGATCAGAATTTGTACAATGATTCTTCTAATTAACCATAACTAAGTGTACAAATTCCAATCAATACACTCAAGCATACAAGCATACATCTATAGTACTTCTGAAACTCAGCACTAAGTGCTTCTTCTCCGACCAACTCGATACCTTGCAGGAGAACCTTTGCTCTCCGAGAATTACAACACATGGCGGCTTAACCAGTCTTTGATGCTGGCCGGAACCGGTGCTCAGACTTTGCTGAAACAGGGAACCAGAAGACTGGCCGGAGCCGGTCGTTGGTGTTGGCTCTGCAGAACCTTGAAGCTGCCCAAAGCCGGATCCTGAACAGAGAGAGAAGAGAAACCGGCGCCCAACCCCGCCGGAGTTGCAATCAAGAAGAACGTCGTTGGCTTGCTGGACCTGAGATCGAAGAACTGGCCCGAGCTCACCGAGGGGTCAGAGACAGCAGCCCTCTTCTCCTTCACTTGGCTCACCTCCACCTGGTGAGCCACGTGGAGGCTTTACCTTCATCGTCGCATGCGTGACGACACCACCTACTCGGGCACCAACGAGCTGACCCCACCGTCCACCTCATGCTTCACCGGAGAAGCACCTGCCAACCAGCTTTATCTCAACCTTTTCATAAAAGCCTTCAACCCCTTTTCCTATCTGAATGACTCCAATTGAAACCGGCCCAAGCCCGATTAGCCAACAGTCCACCTCTTGAAGCCCAAATTCAAAGGATTTAAATGTTTTTTTTTGTCACACCTCACAATTAACCTAGATCCCCCTTAAACCTATTAATTCAAAGGTATTAATTCATTATTCATTCTACTTCTCTCTATTAATTAAAATCACACACCACTTCATTACCATCAAATCCCCGCATATATTCATTATGTCAAAGGAAAAACCGGGGCGTTACACCTGTACGTCGCCTGAGAACAGCGTCACCGCCTGGTAGAGAGACAGAGATACAGAGGAGAGAAGAGGGGAAGAACAGAAGCGTAGAGGCGCCTGTGGAGTACTCTGGGTTTCAGAGTGAGGGTGGACAGCAAAGGGAGTTCGTCGGACCGTCGTGGAGGCGCAGCCGTCTTCTCCGGTGAGTCCTTTCTTCTTCTTCTCCGTCTATCTTCTGCCAGTCGCGAACATGCATATAATGTAATAAGGACGTCGTGAAAGGGGGATGAGGGTTGTGAGGTTTTTACTGCCCCTCTGTCGCGACATCGAGCGCTGGAGAAGGCTGCTTCGGTGATGGAGAAGCAATCCAAGGGCTTTCAGCCCAAGGAAGACCCCGCGGCACGCCAGCCATCCTCAGACGACGAGGACCGTGGGAGAAAAACAATCCGGCCTTTCTCGCCCATCGCCGGTGATCACCGCGTAGGTCCAGGCGCCACCTCCCTCCGGCGGAGCTCTGTCTAAAGCTTGAAGACGAACAGTGACCCGTTACATTAATAGGTCCGGTCTAGTTCAGTAGAGTGAATTGATTTGATCAAGTGTTAAATTTAAATCAAACAATGGTTGGGTCCGAATCAGGTTGAGAGAGTTTGATCGAGTCAAACTTAGTTGGGCTTGGATTGGAGTTAAATTAAAATGATTGAGTTGGGTTTGATTAATTAAGTTGAATCAAATAGATTGGTTGGTTCTTGATCAACTAAATCAAATTGAAACTAATTGCTAGCTAATTTAAGTCTGGTATAGCCTTGAAACGAATTGATTTGATTGGATCATGTTTGAGGATTGGGTTCAGACACAGGTAAATCAATTATTAATCAACTAAGTGGATATGAGTCCAATCAATTGGGTTGGGTGTTGAACACTTAAGTTGAGTGTGAGTGAATTTGAAATAGTTGGGCTCGACCATACAATGAGTTGGGTCCAATAAGTATGAATTGGGTCCAATAAGTTAGAAATCAAATGAGTTAGTTAAGTAAATTGAACTTGACCAAGTTGGACTTGAACCTTAGATTATTGGGTTGATTCAAATTAGATTGGATCAAGTCTAATGGGCCAGGTTTACTAAAATAAAAAATAAAAGTGTAGAGAAGAGGGTTTGAACCAGGGACCCATTACTTAGGCTTAGTGGGCCTTAACCACTAAGCTAGTTGCTTCTTTTGGGATTGAAGAGAAAAACCTATTAATAAAAGGGAAAAAGCTTAATAGGCCCATAAATCGGGCTTGGGTCTAATTAGAGCCTCATGCATATTTTTAATTAGAATTTATTATTATTATTAAATTAGATCTTACTGCCAGATACCGACATAGAGACTTATCGGGAGTAGGAGTCAGGGAAGGTATTCAAAGATCATTGATAGAGGTAAGTTACCTTTGCCTAGTTTCCACCCGTCATCGCGTTTTCTTGATTTTACTGTTGCTATTTCTTTTAGCATGTCTATTGTCTATCTATTTTTGGAATGCGTGCACATAGTTTGCTTCCTTCTTTATATGTGCATGGTCGATGTGATGGAAATTTATTTCATTGTCCATTGTTTGGATTGTTTGTTGGGCACACCACCCTGTGACCGACATTTGATCATAGGCCGTGGACTTATGTGCTGGCCAGGTAAGTGTACGCCAGGTGAGTTCTTATTTTGTCGGTTCAGTGGAGCAGATGCTCAAGTGGAGCCCTCAGGGCTGAGGACACCCTGACGTTCTGATGGTTTCGTACTAGGGGGAGGATACCTTGGTAGTCCAACCTGTCAGTGGGACGATACACGTACCTTATTAACACGTACAAGAGACCGAGGTCTATTTCCAATAGAGGCTGGGTGCTGACCGGAGAAGTGTGATTGAGCTAGAGGGCTATTTCAAAATCTAGGAGTTCCTTTTTGCTTTCTTGTCTCCTAGGTTCTTGTTTGTGCGGGGCATGGCCCCAGTTGTGTGACTTGATGATTGCTGAATTTTGACATGATTTTATCGGTTTGATATTTCATTTCATTGTGATCCATGCGGGGAACTTACTGAGCTTTCCTTTCGAAAGCTCACTCCACTTTCTTTTTTCCTCTCTTTCAGGATTGAGGGAATTAGCCGAGTTGATTTCAGGAGCGTCAGAACATAGCTTGCCAAGGTTGGGAGAATTCAACTAGTGCCGACATGTAGGACCCCTATAGGGTGTATAAGTTATATTTTTTACTTCCGTTGTAACTCTAATAAATAAATTTAGATTTATTTATTATATTTTGTTATCTGTTTCTGAATTACTAGGCCTTGTATCCGAGCGGAGCCCGTCTCCACGTGGATACAGCTGGTCTGTGCACGTGCTTGGGGTCCCAGGATTCGGGTCGGGGTGTGACAGAATGAGTGTAACGCCCCGGTTGTTCTAGTAATTACTTTTAACTTTTTGAAAAAAATAAATCGGGGAACTTTTTGAAAAAAATAAATCGGGGATTATTAGTTCATAAATAAGAGTTTAAAAATAAAGTCAATAAAATGGAATGGGAATGGGCCAACAATTCTGGCTTGAGCTCGCCCCAAGCATAAGAGAGTGATTAGATTTAACAAACTTAGACTTGTGACAAAATACTTTGGTGATACAGTAATTTATGTTAAATAGTTAATTAATAAAGCATAGTTGAGGATTTAAATGACTAGTGGCAAATAAGCTTTGGTGTGACAAATAATAGGGTTGGGTTAAAACCCAATAATGAAACTATAGTATATTTGGATTATTTGAAGCATGTGACTCAAGCCACAGGGATAGTTACTGTCTGGTAGGAGACACAAGACATGAGCCGGCAACGACAACAACGACAAGCCATTGATCAGGACTCCTAGCAGAGTCAGTCATTCAGAAGTTGTTCCAGAAGTTTGAGGACAAAGCGGAACAAATCACTTTCTTCACCGAACAGATCCGGAGGAAAAGGAACGTTCTTCAACGCAATGTAGTCGAACAAATGTGACCTCTGTGGAGGACTACACCTACGATCTCAGTGTAGATGCGCACTTGACGCACCTTTTCGATGTGGTAGCTTGGACCACGTAGTGGCAGAGTATCCGACACCTCGCAACATTCAGGAGCGTTGAGACAAATACTGAACGTGACTCCAAGGAATGGGAAAGGAAGGGCGTATATGCTAGAGCAGCCATCATCATTATTCATGGCACCAGACGAGCCCGAGTCATAGGAATCTAGTCAAATCGGTGACACGCCGAGTTCTTCGAGAACAATTTCAACTATAAAGTGCAACCCTTTGGAACATGTTTAGATGGCACATCATCAGAGTGGCGCAGTGGAAACGTGATAGGCTCAGCTCTGGAATTGAAGGAAGACCTGGATTGTTGACAGAAAGAAGCAAAAGTTGAGAAACGATAATTGGGGAGCTCAGTATCCTCACTTGAACTTGGAAATTTTGAGGACGAAATTTCTTAAGAGGGGAAGAACTGTAATGCCCCGATTTTTAGAGAAATTTAAAATGTCATTTGATAAGGTTAAAGAAGTAAATTAAGTCATGATGAGGGTTTTTGGAAATTAAAAGAAATGGAAAAGAATTAAAGAATAAATTATAATACATAATGGACAATTGAGAACCTTGGAAAATAAATAAATAAAGCGTGACAAATAATAAGGTTGATTTAAAAATCAAATAAAACTATAGTATCATCTTGATTAATTGGTCCATGAGGCACTATAGTGATAGAGAGAAATGTAATTTAATATATATTATAGGATAAAGGGGGATAATAAGGACTTAGGGCTATGAATTGATTTAAAATCCATTAGAAGCCCCCCTTCTCGATTTCCATCACCCTTCCTTCTTCTTCTCATTGCCCGTACCTGTGCTCTAGTCGTAGCCGCACCCCAAGCCGCCGGCCAGCCGCCGCCGCCACCTTCTCAACCCACGCCGGTCGCCTACCCCCTCCTCTCTGCCGTCCGTTCGGCGCGTGCGCCCTGCGCCGCTGCCCCGCGCGACTAGCAGCCGGCTTCGCCGGCTTTCCCTCGTCGCTGTCGCCGGACAGAACCCGACGCACCCACGCCGCTGCCTCAGCTCCTGACGCCGCCTGATCCCGCGCCAGCCCCGCCGTTCCTCCACGCTACAGCATCGCCTGACAGCGAACCCAGCCATGCCGGCCTTTCCACCACGAGCTCCGCTCGACTATCAGCCGCCTACAAGCCGTCTCCAACGCGCGCCATCACTTCCCGGCGCCGCTCTGCTGGCCAGCAGTACTGGCAGATCCTCTCCGACGAACAGTGGCCACTTCAGCCCAGACACGACGCTCCCCGGCCACCTCTGATTGCCGGCAGTCCCTTTATCCAGCAGATATCTAATTCCGGCGAGCAAGCCACTATAGCCTCAGCTCCGACAAACCTTAGCGTGGACTCTAACCATCGAAGAAGTAGACAACACCTGGTTCATATCGAACCACAGGTAGACTTTCACTAATAACTGAATGAATGATGTGTGTAATGACTTGATCGGGCTGTGATGGTTCCATTGAGAAGGCCGAACCGTCACTACTAGGACATGGATAGATCATGTATGAATGAATTGTATCTCGTATTCATGCGATGTATGATTTAATTAGACTCTTTATGGTGATTGATTGTATGATTTCGGGGCCCTCCAAATAGAGGAGGTGCTGCCGAATTTTCATTGAAAATCTTATGTAGTTAAATTTGATTATTCTCCCATGTTCATACTTAGCAATTAATCATTTCTAAAGAGCATGATAGGAGCTTTTAAATTGTTCATAGGATGATTAGAGGTAAATCCCATCAATGAGCAATTTCGTATTTCCATTCTTTAGAAATACGAATTTAATGTTAAGGAAAATCATACTTTACTTAGTTTGATGAAATCATCGTACTTTAACGAGTTTAATTAGAATATAAGATAAGAATACAGTTTCAGTATTCCTAAACTTTTGTATTTATTTGATCGTATTCTTAGCGATAGAACTGAAGCTATGAAAAGTGATCATTGTATTTATGAGCTTTAGAATCATGTATTAGATGCTAAGTAAAAATCATGCTTAGAGAAATTAATGAGTTTATTGTATTTTAACGAGTTTGAGTTAGAGTTTAGAAAGAATATGATTTTCTGTATTCTTAAATCTCCGTATTCTAAAGCAATAGAACTAAGTTATGGAAAATACGAACTTCGTATTTACTTAGTTACTATTATTAATTCTAGGAGGAGATAAAGGAAAAAGGCAAAGGTCCCGCGGGAATTTCAGCAGGACCAAGCCAGACCTAGGAACCTGCTAAGGACATCAGGTGAGTGACTACACTATACTTAGATGTTACATGATCGGGTTTTTATATTCGGATTTGTTTATATGAGATTTATCTCGGTTTGTGGATGCCGATAGGTTTATCGCTATACTTGTATAGGGTTTGTATGCTTGTATGATTGACTTAACTGTAAAGAGCATAAGATATGATTAAGGAAACCCTATGGGGTAGTTAAAGATTATTGCATGTATCATAAGCTGCACCTTAGTTAGTTAATGTATGGGGGCCCAGCAGGGGCTCGGGATAGAGCCCAGATATTTTTAATAGACGGGACCAGTGAGGAAGGGGTTTTGTTTTCAGTTGTTTTCTTAAAACTAAAATGTTTGCGAAAGTTGTGTTTTTATAAAAAAAAACCCCCTTCCTGTCTCTGATACGGGATTTACCGGACTTATGTAGCGCCGGCTATCAGGATCATGTAGAGGCATACCACTGTTCCTGATGGATGCTGGAGTCCTTCCGGAGACATTTTAGCTAGGGGTGCACGTTTGTATGATACAAGGCCTTAACATACACATTTATGTGATTGTGATATGCTTATGATGATTGAAATTGCATATATGTTTTATTCGGGTTTTCTGAAATGCTTGGCATGTTAATCTAATGAGAATATAATGCATATGATTAGCATTATTTCTGGGATTTGTAAATCTTTCATTACATATATTTATTTTCTGATATTAGTGATTTTCACTCAAGTGAACTACTTGCGCAAGTAAGTGAGTATGAGTAATCCAGTAGATGGCTCTGACATAGCAGATAAGAATAGTGCCTGTGTGTCACGCCCCGACCCGGATCCCGGGACCTCGAGCACGTCAACAGACCGGCCGTACTCAAGCAGGAACTAGCTCAGCTCAAATACAAGGCCTAAATGTGATAAGTAGATAACAATCCATAAAATAAACTCAAGTTTAAAGGAACATAGAGTCATAAGGGTCCATAGACCCTATACAAAGTCTGGTCCCTATACGGGTCCTACATAAAGTAAATGGCTCACAAACAAAAGATAAGGGAGACCCCCCAGACCTCGGATCTCCTAGTGACCTCTTCACAGCTCCACTCCCTCCCTAAATCTCGGAATCTGTAAAAAAGAGAAAGAGCAAAATGCATGAGCTTTCGAATAAAAAGCCCAGTAAGTACCCCTGCGGGGTCACAAAGACATAAGAAAACAATATGTCAAATAATGAGGTCACAATCCCAAGAAAAATACAACCTAGGAGTCTACCAGAACAAATCAAAGGTACGACCCCTAATGACAGAAGCCCTCGAGCTCTGTGGTGAGTTTCAAAGATAACTCAAGAATCAACCCCTACAAGATATCCAAATTACTATCGTAAGTACGACCTTTTGGTCGTTCGACCCTCCGGTCGCAATCCGGTAGAACTACCTCTCATACGTGTTAACACGGTCAGCGTACCATGCCCACTGACGGGTAAGACCACCAGAGAATTGCCTCTCTGGCAAGGCAGACAGAAATGTTAGGGGGTCCTGACCTGAACATTTCCCTATCGGAGCCCCTACGCTCCACTGAGTCCAGGCAGTAGACCGCATCAAATAGGGATACCAACATCCCGAAAACAACATACATGCTCAACAGGAATTTAAAATAGTCAAGGACGCATATATGATATCAATGAGCATAATCAATCAAGGCATTAGCAAGTCCAAAGAAAAACCCGGAACCAGGTAGGAACAAGGCAAGTGTACTTACCTCTTGTTGGAACTAAAAGCCCTTCTAGCCTCCTCTTGAATGCCTTACAACTCCCCGAGAGTATCTGGCATATAGAGTTTCTTTAGAGTCAAGTCTCTAATAAATCCCTATGTCTCTAGTTGCACATG
Source organism: Dioscorea zingiberensis (assembly GCA_026586065.1). Taxonomy (NCBI): domain Eukaryota; kingdom Viridiplantae; phylum Streptophyta; class Magnoliopsida; order Dioscoreales; family Dioscoreaceae; genus Dioscorea; species Dioscorea zingiberensis. The sequence continues at coordinate 51,267,525 of CM048819.1, forward strand.
CATGTTTATCGTTATTGTTGGGCCTGGGCCCACTAACGAGTCCTAAAGACCACCTCTCGGGTTATGGGTCCTTAACCTATGTTTCCATGTACTTTAGTCGTCTCTGGACCCATCTTAGTCAAACCTAGTCAACTCTAGGTTTATTTGTTGGGTCTGAACCCTACTTGGTCACCTCTGGTTAGTTTAGTCGAATTAGGCCCACTTGCTAAGCCCAATAGAACAACTTAGCTTTACCTTAGTCTTTTATAACTAAGGAAGGGCATTTTAGTCATTCGGGAAACAATGATCCTTAGGGTGCAAGGTCCTACCCTGTTTAGGGTTTAGTTCCCTCCATTACCCCTAATTTTATTCTTAATAACTTAATAATAAAATTTGATTTATTTCGGCCCAGTCCACTGGGCCTCAAAGCCAACGGACTCAACTAGGTCAATTAATCAAATTGATTATATCACAAAGAATAATTTTGTCACACTATAATAATCAATCCCTTTTTATTAATTTGTCTAATCAAACAATTAGCTAGTTAATTATCTAATTAACTACTAACTATGATTAACAAATTAATTAAATAAATTTCCACATTATAGTTTGACAACTAAATATGTGTCACACTAATTTAATTCAAACCTTATACCAATTTAATTAAATTGGTTAATTCACCCAACTAGTATAGTTAGGTTTTTATTTTTGTCACCCCTTTTATTAATATTACCACCCAAGAGAAAAACAAAATATTATCAATTAAATCCAAAATAATTATAACTACCTAAGTTGCTAATACCTTTTATAAATTATCTAAGTTGACATTAAATATGTCACACTACTATAGTATATATATATATATTTTTTAAATTTCCTATTTCCCTGTCTCTCTCTCTCTCTCTCTCTCTCTCTCTCTCTCTCTCTCTCTATCTCTATCTCTCTCTCTCTCGTGCCAGCTCTTCGTCGGAGATGATCGCCGGAAAAGTGCTTCTCGCCACTCGTGGTCCTCAGCGCCGGGAATTGCTGCGGGGAGCTTCGCCTAGACCGGAGCTTTGCGTTGCACCCATCGACGACCTCCTAAATCCCCTCCCGGAGTTTCCCCACTCTCGGTTACAGTCTCCTTTTTGGCGAGCTCGAGACCTCACCGTTCATGCATCAAACTTGGAATTAAAAGCGGTGAATGATTCCTTACCTCGATCCCGACCTCCCGGTTGTGTCAATGGCGACAGTGATCCCTCCGGCGCGATATCCCCCTTCTCCGATCAACCTCGCCGGCGAACTCCTTTTACTCACTGTGGCTTCCCTTCCCTCCGCTCGCAACCACGGGCTGCTCTTATATAGCTCGAGGGAGCTCAACGGGCGTCTGTCCACTGCTCATAACGTCCGGAGGAGGCGGCCAGTCGAGCGGTGGCGGTGGGGCCGTTTCCGGTTGGTGCGCAACCGTTACAGGGGGGGCGGCTTGCCTCGCGATCCATTTTCTTTGATCGACGGCCGAGATCATTTGATTTGATCCAACGGCCACAAACAAAAAAAAATCCTCTGTCGTCTCGGATCTGGCATCCATCCGGATCAATAGTTGAGATCTCTAGGAGATCATCGATTGGATCAGCATCGTATCTGGCAATTGCTCAGATGAACGGTTCTAGATTTGCCACGTGGTTCCTCTTATTTAACTAGGGTCTCGAGATAAGCTTTGATAGCAGATGGTTGTGTCCAGGCGCGCCACGTGGCTCCTCCGATGCGCTAATAACGCTCCCGATCAACACCAATCTGAGATAATCTAATCTCAGCCGTTGATTTATTTATAATAGTGTTTTCTCAGGACTTTTACCCAGAAGTCCCTGAGCTGATTTGTGTTACCTTTAAGTCCTTTTCTTGAGAGAGAGGACAATTAACTTTTAGTCCTCAAGACTTTTAAAATTACCGAAAGGTCCCCCGGACTCTCCATTAACCCTAATTAGGGTTTTTTTTTATTCCATAAAATCCTTGGATTTTACGCAGTGTGCACTTGTTGTTTAGAATTCTAGAACTCTTTCGCAAATTTGTAAACTCTGTATAAGATTAAACAATTTGTGTATCTCTTATGAATAGTAGTTTGATTATTATCATCATTAATAGGTTTAAATTAAACAGCTTATGGGCTAGGTGCACTCCCGACCCAGCTGGTGTGACATCCGTCTCAGTGAAGAAATGGGTTTTACAATGAGTGACATTCCAATTCCTACAAACGAATCCACTAATTTGGATAGAGCTTCTCATACCGAGTATCAAAATACAACACAAATTGGTTTATTTTCTGACTCTCAATTTCCTCCTTACTCCACACAACCATGGATTGAGAATATCGTCATAGATGGAGAAAAGGATGAAGAGCAAGCAGAAAAATGTCAACCGTGGAGTATAGAAGATGATAAAATGCTTGTGAGTGCCTGGCTTACAATTTCAAGTGATAGTATTGTAGGTACTAGCCAAAATGATAAGACGTTTTGGAAACGAGTAACTGAATATTTCAATGGAAATCGAAAATCTGGTCCAAGAAGAAAACAAACTAGTTGTAAACAACATTGGCACTAGATGCTTCCAATTGTTAATGAATTCAACCAGGTATACAACAAATTGGAAGGAGAGCACCATAGCGGATGGAGTGATGACTAGTTGAAGGAACATGCTGGTACTCTATATTATCAGAATTGTAAACAACATTTTTACTATGAGCATGTTTGGAAAGGTGATCCAAAATAGAAAGCAAACACTCCGCTTGCAAGGTCTTCAAAGAAAACAAAGATCAATGAAAGCTGTGGCTATACCTCTTCATCTAATGCAGATATATACAAGTCTCGATATAGATGACAATGAGTGTGAAGTTCGTCACATCAGTCAAAAAGGGTAAAAGCAAAGGCAAAGGCGATGAGAAAAGGAAAGTCAAGCATCCCAGATAAAAATGTGGATGAAGAATTTGAAGAAAGGTGGGTTGAGTTACGAGAATGGAGAAAAGGAAAATTAGCCGAAGTTAAAAGTTTGAAGGCATCTTTTGAAATGGTTGTTGATCATCAAATTCTCACCTTGGATACTAACCACATGAATACTAAACAACTTGAAAATCATCGTCTGATGTGTAAGGTTATAAAATCCAAATATAATATTTAATATTTATCTCTTGTATTTTTCATGCACTTTACTTTTATTAATATGTAATTTGATTATTTATGTAATTTTAATTAATGTTTTTTTATTTATTTAATATTTTAATTATTTGTTTTAAAATTTTGGAATTTTTTAATTATTAACTAATTTTTTTATTAAATATTAAAACACTTTTGTGAGATTAATATATTTTAATGAAATGCTTATTATGAAAAATTGAAAGGGTGAATGATATGATAGTGGGTCCCATATTATAGTATAATAGATAGCTCAACTATTATGGGGGGAAAGGTTAATGGATAAGAGATTAATGGGTTGATGAGGTGGCATGGGTATCGAGCTTTTAGAAAGCTCAACCACTAAAGTTACTCTTAGTTGCAAATAATTCAATAACTCTGAACTACTGCAACACAAAGAGTCAAATTGCAGACATTTTTACTAATTAGGCCATGTCTGCTCAGAAGCATAATTATTTCAGGATGATGCTTGGAGTATGCAACTTTGAATTAAGGGGAGGTGTTGAAGATAATTAAAAGTTGTTGACGTAGACTAATGTGGAGGCTGAAGTAGAGATTCACATGGGAAAATAACCAAGTCAAATGACTTAGTCATTGGTTGTTAATCAGTTAAGTTAGTGGAATCCTTTCAACTGAGTTGTTAGTGAACGTTTTATATTAGATTTTATTAGTTAGATAGGATTTCTGATTGAATTGTTGTAACTCATCTCACTTATCTTTTAACTCAGTTGTGTATATATGGATGTAACTTTGATAAACAAGGAGTATGACAGAGATAGCAATAAAATTTTTTCCCAATTTTTCTTCCTCTCCTTAACATGGTATCAAAGTTGATTCTTCTTCCATGCCATTTGTGATTCCTTTTCCAGCTTCGTCTGATTGTTCTGCATCAGATTGTCTTCCTGTTTCCTTTCTTTCATTGAGTTACTTGTTGTTCTGCTTCCATGGCGAGCATGCAACTTGGTGATTGAAGAACAACTATTGATGATCCACTGAATCCGTATTTTCTGTATTACTCTGATGGTCCTAGTTTGGTGCTCGTTTCACAGGCTCTCACTAGAGATAACTATGCCTCCTGGAGTCGTGCCATGTTGATTGCCCTCTCGATAAAAAACAAGCTTGGTTTCGTTGATGGTTCTCTTAGCAAGCCAGAAGGTACTGATCTCACTCTACTCAATGCTTGGGTCAGGAATAATAACATTATAATCTCTTGGATTTTGAATTCTGTTTTCAAAGAGATTTCTGCCAGTCTCATTTTTTCTGATTCTGCTTATAAGATTTGGCATGATTTAAAGGATAGGTTTCAACAAAGTAATGGTCCTCGAATCTTTCAATTGAGATGTGAATTGATGAATCTGTCTCATGACCATACCTCTGTTGGAATCTATTTCACCAAGTTGAAGACTATATGGGATGAATTGAGTAATTTTAGGCATGCTTGCACTTGTGGAACATGTTCATGTAGAGGAGTTAAAGATCTGCATACTCATTATCAAATGGAATATATCATGTCTTTTTTTATGGGACTAGATTATTCTTTTGCTCAAGTTAGAGGACAACTGTTGATGATGGATTCTCTTCCTCCTATTAACAAGGTATTTACACTTGTTTCTCAAGAGGAGAGACAAAGGTCCATTAGTAACTCTAGCACCGAATCTGCTAATACTTTAACTTTTGCTGTCAAAACTGATGATGGGAAGAAGTTTGGTCAAAATGATCATAATTCTAGGACACAAAAAAAAGGAAAGGTTCTTTAGTACATATTGCAATTTTCATGGCCATACCATTGAACTTTGTTACAAACTTCATGGTTATCCACCTGGATACAAGCCCAGGCAGAAGAATGATGATGGGAAGAACACCGTGGTTAATCAGGTTTCTAAAGCTGATGCTAGGGGTGATGACCAAAGCAATGTTGGGAATGTTTTCCAAAACTTGACTACAGCACAATAGCAGCAGTTGATGACTACGTTTTCTAACTATTTGGTTGCTTCCACTAAAGTTCAAAATGATCAACCTGATGTTCAAATTACAGGTGCATGTTCTTCAGTTACCTCTAGTTCCATTCCATCTTCTTCACAGTTTTGGGTTATGGATTCCGGTGCTTCAAGACATATTTGTTCTACTACTGCTGCATTTGCTTCTATGGAACCAAGACAGAATTCTAGCATTATTCTGCCTAATCATACCAGTATTCCTATCTATCTGAGTGGTGATGTGATACTAAGTCCCATGTTGACTTTTAAAGATGTTCTTTTTGTTCCTCAGTTTAAGTTCAACTTATTGTCTATCAGTGCTCTTACTACTGATTGAGGTTTGACAGTAAACTTCATGCCTAATGGCTTTGTCATTTAGGACATCAACAAGAAGATGATTGGCAAGGGTGATAAGCTGGATGATTTGTATGTGCTTGATGCTGGAATTGTTGTTGAGCTTTCTATTTCTGTTGCTGAGCTTTCTTGTTCTGTTTTTGTCAATAACGTCTCTACCAAAATCAGGCATGATAGACTTGGACATTTATCTTTCAAAAGGTTGAATGTTTTAAGGAAATTATTACATGTAGATGCTGTGAAGATTCCAACTGAAGAACCATGCTACATATGCCCTCTAGCTAAGCAACGGAGGCTCTCTTTTGATTCTCACAATCATATGTCTCAATGTCCTTTTGATTTGATTCATTGTGATATATGGGGGCCTTATCATGTTATTTCTAGTGCTGGTTTCAGTATTTTTTAACTCTGGTAGATGATTGCACACGTTTTACTTGGGTTTTTATGCTTAAGCAAAAGTCTGATGTCAACAGTGTTATTCCCAAGTTCTTTAATATGATCATTACTCAATTTAATGCACACATTAAGAGTTTCAAATCAGATAATACATGTGAACTTGCCTTCATTGATCTATTCGGTAAATTGGGTATTTTACATCAATTTTCTTGTGTGGATACACCTCAACAAAACTTTGTAGTTGAGAGAAAGCATCAACATTTACTTAATGTGGCTAGAGCTTTATTTTTCCAGTCCAGAGTCCCTATAAAGTTTTGGGATGAATACATTCTGACTGCTACGTTTCTTATCAACCGAATTCCTTCTCCATTAATTCATCATAAAACTCCTTTTGAGTAGCTATACAAGGTGCCTCCAGATTACTCTTTTTTTAGAATCTCTGGCTTTTTGGCTTTTGCGTCTACTCTGGCGTCTCATCGGACTAAATTCCAGCCTCGAGCACGTGTTTGTGTATTTATGGGTTATCCGCCAGGTGTTAAAGGCTACAAATTATACGATATACATTCCAAGCAGATTTTAATATCTAGAGATGTTGTCTTTCATGAGCATATCTTTTCTTTCCACTCTACGGTTGAGATTGATTCTTTGCTTGATCCTTTTCCTGATTTTGTCTTGCCAAAACCATTTATTATTGATCAAGCTACTTCTCCAACCGATAATGTTGTTGATATTGATTTTCATGCATCCATTCCTAGTTTTGATTTTGGAGATAACACTCAATTTACTCCTAATGAGCAGGTTCGTCAGGTTCTCACTCCCGATGATTCTTCAGCACTTCGACATTCCACTTGAATCAGTAGACCTCCTTCTTATCTTCAACATTTCCATTACAATTCTCTGACCAAAGATGACATGTCTGGCTCTGAGTATCCAATGCATTATGTTGTTGACTATAGTGCTTTATCTCAGTCACACAGGAGTTTTGTCATGAATATTTCTTCTCAGTATGAACCACAATTCTTCCATCAAGCAGTAAAATTTTCAGAATGGCTCGACGCTATGCAAGATGAAGTGAAAGCCATGGAGGATAATAATACATGGTCTGTTGTTCCTTTACCCAAAGAGAAACATTCCATTGGTTGTAAGTGGATTTACAAGATCAAGCACAAGTCTGATGGTTCTATAGAACGTTATAAAGCACGGACTCAACAAGAGGGAATTGACTTTATTGAGACATTTTCTCCTGTAGCAAAGCTAGTCACTATCAAGATTTTGCTGGCTTTGGCAGCAGGCAAAAACTAGTCTTTCTTTCAAATGGTTGTCAACAATGCATTTCTAAATAGTGATTTGTTTAAGGAGGTTTATATGGATTTGCCACTTGGGTATGACCATAGGGGTCCACAAAGCATTGATGGAGGCAAATTAGTTTGCAGGCTTCATAAATCCATTTATGGATTGAAACAAGCCTCTCGGCAATGGAACTCTAAATTCACTCAGTTACTTGAATTCACTCAGATTATTCCCTTTTTACAAGGGGTACTGGTGCCTCTTTTGTTGCTTTACTGGTTTATGTTGATGATATCGTCATTACCGGACCGAATGTTGGAGTGATAGATTCAGTTAAATAGTTTTTGAATACTCAATTTTGCCTTAAGGATCTAGGACAGTTGAAGTATTTTCTTGGCCTTGAGATTGCTCGCTTGACAAATGGCATTATGTTATCTCAATGATACTATGCTTCGCAGCTTAGAAGACTCTGGCTACCTTGCTTGCAAACCAGACAATGTTCCCATGGATCCTAAATTGTAGCTTGGTTTAGAAACTGGTAAGCTTCTTCAAGATGCTTCGGTGTATAGGCGATTGGTAGGTCGACTTTTATATCTCACAATTTCACGACCGGATATCACTTTTGTTGTACATAAGTTGAGCCAATTCTTAGCTAAACCCGGAGATTCGTATTTACATGTTGTTCATCATCTTTTGAGGTACATTAAAACTAATCCTGTACAAGGATTGTTTTATTCTTCAAGTGCTTATGTACAACTCAAGGCTTTCTTTGATGCTGATTGGGGTTCCTGCATTGACTCTAGAAAGTCAGTCACGGGCTTTTGTATCTTTCTTGGTGAGTCTTTGGTTTCATGGAAGGCAAAGAAACAATCCACAATATCTCATTCCTATGCTAAAGCAGAATATAGAGCTTTAGCTAGTAATGGCAGTGAGTTGTTATGGTTACAACATCTATTGACTGACTTTCAAGTAAATGATCCATCTCCAACCTTGCTTTTCTGTGGCAACGAAGCTGCCCTATATTGCTTCTAATCATATCTTTCATGAACAGACTAAGCATATTGAAGTGGATTTCCATTTTGTTCATGATCAAGTTTCAAAAGGCAACGTTAGGCTTTTGCCAATTTGTTCTCACAATCAACTTGCAGATGCCTTTACCAAGCCATTGCCTGCTGTATTGCTGCATACTTTCCTTTCCAAGATGGCTATAAAGAACATCTACAATCCATCTTGAGGGGGCGTATTAGATTCTTTTAGTTGGTTAGGATTTCTAATTGAATTGTTGTAACTAATCGCACTTATCCTTTAACTCAGTTGTGTATATATGGATGTAACTATGATAAACAAGGAGTGTGACAAAGATAGCAGTAAGGATTTTTTTTCTAGTTTTTCTTCTTCTCCTTAACATTGGAAGCATATATATCATGAGATGCTTTGTAATGTTGGTACAATAGGAGTTAATAAAAAAACAATTTTTCCTCTGAAATTGTGAACATATATTGATATTCTACTACCTTTCTCCTTATTAATTGTTCTTCTTCCTAAGAGTTATTATGCATGGATGATGAAATTGATTTTATGAATTTTTTTATAATAGCTTCTATAATAGTAATGTTTTTATTAATAAAACTAGGAATTAAATATCACATACTATAATAAACTAAATAAAATTTATGATAATATTCATAACATTATGATTTTCCATTAACATTAATTGATTGTATGACTTTTGACTTCTCTCACTTTCATGGAAAGAAACACCTTACTGAAGTAAAGCTTGAAGTGATCTCACTTTCGGTGAAATGAACACATGAAGTTGAGGAAGTGGGCACTACGGTGCTTCCTCACTTCAGTGGAAATGAATACCAAAAGTATACTGTGGGATCGAAAATACGCGTCTGACATCGTGTGACACCAAACGATATATCGAAGCACAAATATCATATTTTATTATGTGGATTCTTTTATTCCTAATAGAGGCAAGCCCCTATTATTAATTACCCCAGACAATGTCTTGGGAACCTCCGATTAAGGGCAAAAGCACAAGTAGAGAATGAGAAAGAATAATTTATTTTATTGCAATGTAATATGATTCGTTACATATTAGCATATGTTTATATAGATATATATTTATTTGTTTATTTATGACGCCGCCCCGCCTCAAGATCTGTGCCCCGCCATATGGGATCCATAATCCACCGGTTGCCTTGCGCTTGAGACTTGTGATCGAGGTTCAGATCGCCAACTGAGCCGCCTTTTAAGAGTTGCATTAGCCTTTTTCTCTATCAAAATATGCACTGCCCGAGCTGCAAAAAGGGCTTGTGCTATATACGACTATTGAAGATCTTGGTATCTAGTCTTCAGCGTCGCAAATTTCATTCCCATTGGAGTTTCCAGGCAGGAATTATGAATTTTTTGAAAATGAGTCGTCGGCATTGTCAACGGCAGGATCGCTGAAATTGACTATTTTATCCTTTGAAATTTACACCGACTGGGCCGCCGAACGAGTCTGTGTCGTATATGACTATTGGAGATCTAGATATCTAATTTCCAACGCCATAGATTTCATCTTGATCGGAGTTTTCTGGCCGGAGTTATGAATTTTTGAAATTGGGCGATCAACATAGCTAGCGGCAGAAATGCTAAAGTTTGCCCTTCTATTTATCAGAAATCCACACTGATCGGGCCACCGAATGAGTTTGTGTTGTATATGAATGTTGGAGACCCGGATGTCTAATTTCCAACGTTGCAGATATTATCTCAATCGGTGTTTCCAGGCCAAAGTTGTGAATTTTTGAAATTGGGTGATCAGCATGGCTGTCGGCAGAAATGCTGAAATCTACCCTTTTATTTATCAAAATCCACGCTGATCGGGCCACCGAACGGATCTGCACTGAATATGAATGTTGGAGACCCAGGTGTCTAATTTCCAACGCCATAGAGATCACCTCAATCGGAGTTTTCGAGGCAGAGTTATGAATTTTTGAATATGGGCAATCAGACGAGGTTTCAGGAATTAATTTGTCGAACTATAGGGTTCATCCTTTTTCCCCATCGAAATAAGCACTGATCGGTCTGCCAAAAGGATCCGTGCTGTATATGATTGTTGAAGATTTGGATGTCTAGTTTCCAACGCCGCAGATCTCGCCTTAATCGGAGTTCTTTGGACGGAGTTATGAATTTTTGAATATGACCCTTTATTAGAGTAATCTGCGGAAGAATGCTTTTGTTTCTCGCAGCAATCAATTCGCAATGCTTTCAAGAATACCGCAGAGGTATCTACAACAATTCACAAAGACTTTTCAATAATTTTCAGTACCATTCTTAAAACACCCATACTGCTAGAAAATTCATTGCTCTATCTTGACAATCATCATCTGTGAATAATGTGATCATCGACAACAGCAACCATTTACTTGTCTTTAGCCTCAAGCATAAGATGCTAGTGGTAATAGCTTCAATGACTTGAGCATCACTATGAACACCCTCAGTTTGCTAGACCAAAATTATGGAATTCATAAAACCGAGGATCTTGACGATCTTCTTCAACTTCACTGGTTCATTAGTTATAATAATGTTTTCCTCTTTTATAACTCCAGATTGAAAGATATTCCATTGAGGTATTCCCTCCTTTGACAAATTTCTGCAGCTTCTCTTTCTCATGAATCCTCCATTTTAATATCTCCTTCTCAGCCTCTTCATTATCATTTCAGCATTTTGTTTCTGGAAATGGTGCCTGGAGCTTGCAATGCTCCTAGAGAACTCTCTACAGTGCATACATATAAGAGAATCTGAACTTTACAGCAACTTCTTTTCCTTTATTTTCTTCATTTTGCAGTAGCAGTCAGTAGCTTTTTAATTTTTATTATTAAAAATTTTGACAGAGTCTCCCCTGTATTTGGGCTTTCAGTTGTTGTACAAACATTCACATTAACACATCAATTCATACACAATCTTCAATCATACATGGTCTTCTTGTTTTCTGCGGCACGCAGTGGCTCCGATCTTTTTTGTAGCTTTCCTTGCGGCGCGTTATCAGTAGCTACAGCAATGCTTCAATTGTTGATGACGAACAAGCACTGATTTTTGATGATGAACAGTGATTGTTGATGCCGATCTTTGTTGTTGATGACAATCTTCAATATTTGTTGATGACAACCTTCAGAATTTATTTGATGGCGACCTTCAAAACTGTTGGTGACGACCTTCAAAATTATTGGTGGCGATCAGACAGAACTATGCGCTGATTGTTGATGACGATTTTCAGAATTTGTTGATGGCGACCTTCAGCATTTGTTGATGACGATTTTCAGATGATGCCGGGGTTGTTGCTGATGCTGAAGTTAATGCTAATGTTGCTGTTGATGCAGGAGGCAGGAATTGATGCAGAATCGTACGCAAGTTGATGCGTGGTTGATACAAATGCTGAAGTTGATGCCGCATTGATGCGTAATTTGATGCCGATGTTGGTGCCGCTATTGGGTTGCCGCTTTGTCAGTCGCGATCGTGGGCCGAGCTGATTGTTGATGACGATCAGATGACCGAAGTGCTGTAGATAGGTGTTGATGACGCCGATAGGGCCGATGCCGGGGTACAGGTGCTGCATTGCTCAGAGAGGAGGTGCTGCCGGAGTTTGTTGCAGATGGGGGAGTTGATGCCGACGAGCTGCAGGAGTCGGTGGCGGTGCAGGAACTTGGTGCTGGTCGGAGGGGCTCGACAGGTGCTGATGCCGCTGTTGTTGCAGGGGTTGATGTCGATATTGCTGCTGCTAGACTTGACGTCAATGTTGCTGCAGGGGCAAATGTCGAGGTTGATGTCGCGCAGGACAGCGCTGCTGCAGGGGTTGATGTTCTTGCAGGACAAGGCTGCCGCTGGCTGCATCAGGTGGTGGCGCTGGATCAAGGCGCGGAGCTCGACCGGCAAAGGTTGCCGGGGTGGATCTCGAGCCGATGTTTGTTCGCTTAACAGATCAAGGTGGAGGCGTTCGGTGAAGAGAGGTGCCGACGCGGCGCAGCGCGCGGTGGAGGCGCCGGGCGGCAACAGATGGCCGGGCGGCCGGGCGTGCTCGTGGGCGAGAGAGGCGCGCGCAGGAGCAGGAACGGGCTCGGGCGCTGCCCGCACACGGGCAGATCCTGGCCGGGGCGGCGCTGACGGTGGCTTGGCCGGGGCGGAGCTTGGCCGGTGGCGTCGACGGCGGTGAGGGCGGCGGTCTTCGTCGGGGGCCGGTCGTGAGAGAGGAAGAGATGGAGAAGAAGGGCTGATGCCCCCCCTTTTTTTTATTTTACTTTATTTCATTTATATGTTATGTTTCTTTATTATTATGATATAGAATTTAGAGAGGGAGAAAAGAAATACCCTTTTTTTTTGTCCTTTCCTGATTGTTTCTGCGAGGGTTTCCTCCTTCTTATCTTCTTTCTCTCCGTCTGTCTTTCTCTGCTTCCTCTGTTCTCTTCTTCTCCCTTTGTCCTTCGGTCTTTTTTTCAGGCCTCTCTTGTCTCTCCTCTCCTCTCTTTTTTTTGTCTCCTCTTCTGATTGTCTTATAATCTTTTTTGTCCTTATCTCTTCTCATCCCCTTCTTCGTAAAATCCCCGAGAGATCACAACTCTCAACCGGATAGGAACAAGAGATAAGATCAAATCTCTCTTTCTTTTTAATTTTAAAATTTAATAATAATAATTAATTAATTAATTCAATGAACTATTAATTATTATTATAATACCTCAGGATTTGTACTCCATGCCTCGGGATATGGATTATGCCTCGGGATTGGTATTCCACCTTTTTTTTTAAAAGATAATATTTATATCCTTGATTTGTCTCGGGATATGTTCTTGGATGGAATTTATACCCCTTGGTTTGCCTCGGGATGTGTTTTCTTATCAAATCTTGATTTGGCCAGGATTATGATAAGTTGAATTTTATTAGAATTAGAATTTTAATTCTAATGAGATGAATACATATATATATTTTTTTATATAAACAAATTGCCCCCTTCACACTTCTCTCACGAAATCCCTTTGAGTGAGAGAAGTGTGAATCCTTAGCTTCTTTTGTTTTCTTTTCTTCAACATGGCCGACAACCTTCATCTCGAGCCCTTTTGGGATATCGGTCAAGATTGTCGCGAGATTCCAAGAGGTCAAGTCCTTCCCCGTTGCAAACCTATTTTTGGTCCCGGGTCTGAACCTCCAATCAGATATGAAGGGGAAGAGCACTCAGAGTGGGTGAAGCGTCCTCCAGCTCGCATGGCTACAGCTCGACTATCTTCAAATCGTTGTAATGAAGGTAGTACAATTAATATAATTCACTTGAAGCCCGAAGGGGCTATTAGGGATTTGAGTATGTTTCAAACTTTAGGTCATAAAATCTTTAACTATCACCCGGGGTGGAGGGCTAGGAATCCTATTAGAAGTGAATTAATAGATTTTCCTCATTATTCTGATTGGGCTAGATATATTGTTAGCAAATATTTTGAAAAATTATCCCGGGTAGAATTGATTGGGGGAATTGTGGCCTCAGTTGGTCGATATGACTTAGATTTGAATTTTTCCAAAGCATTGGTAGAGTTTTGGTGCCCGGAGACAAATACTTTCCACTTCTTACATGGGGAAGTGGGGATTTCTTTGTGGGAGATCAAAAGCCTTGGGGGGCTTTCGGTAGTTGGTGATGTATATGATGAAGTAATCCCACCCAATAGTGTAATATGTAACAGAGAAAGTTCAGAATTTTTTGTGTTGCGGAATCTCTTTGACATCTTTCAATGGCTTGCAAGACGAGATGCCAACAAGAACGTATTTTTCTCAGATTGGGTAGATTTCTTTAGGAAGTCAAAGTCCAGTTCCCAAAGATGATTCGAAGTTCTCGATCCTCCTCCAAAACCCGTTCCAAACACAAATTTGGCCGCTTTTATATCATTGTGGATTTGTTCCTTCATTATGCCGGATAACCATAAGGTAATTAGACCCGGGGTTTTTATGATGGTGTGTAACCTTGTGCATGGAAGGTCAGTAGCTCTTGCTCCCGCAGTATTAGCACGCTTATACTTAGGATTAAATTCTATGGTTAATCATAGGAAAGGGCCCGGACATTCTACTGTAGCCTTTCCCTCCCACTTTTTGTATGCTTGGGCTAGTTGTCATTTTCATGGCATATCTCTTCGGAGGAAAATTGATCCAAGTACACATACAATCCCCGGGCTCTTAAGGGTACCGGAGATGTTATATTATATGAACGCCTCCGCCTCCCCGTTTACTCCTTTGGAGGCTAGGAAATTCCTTAAGTTTGAAGCCAACTTTAAATGGCGTCCTTTTCCCTATCTTCTTCATAATGATGAAACGGTGCGGGATACAAGGCATCTTAAGGGACCCGATGTCGGATATTCAAACCATGGAGTATGTGATAGGCCTTCTGCGGCATCCTTCCTCTTCATGTGGTGAAGAGTTCTATGCAGAGCCCTACAATCCTCATCGCTTTGGGCGCCAGCTTGGTTACGACCAACAATGCCCTACAGATATTGATGTCCCGCGAAAAGCTTCCTCTCGCCCGTACTTGTGTTATCAAGGACCACTTTTCAAGGCCAGAGGACCTCCAAATTTCGTTCTATATTCCTGAAAAGGATCGAAGCGGGGAGCTCATGTACTTTTATGCACGGAAGTGGTTTGAAAACGTGCGAGCTTTCTTCCAACAAGACATCGCATTGTTAGTCCAAGAGGATTATGGTGATAAGAGAGATAATAGGAGGATCCAGGAGCAAGGTCAATCTTCAAAAAGGCCCCGATTCATCAATGAGAGTATCTTCATCAGTCAAAAACGAGGTCCTTCTCCTGCGGATCTCCCTGTTCCAATGAAGCGGCGACAAACGCAAGGTATGTCAAACTCTATATTATTTATTTATTTATTTATTTTGTTTGTTTGTTTTTTTTTTCGGATTTTTTTTTTTGGATTTTTTTTTTTTTGGATTTTTTTTTTTGATTCAAAACCTGAATTCTCATTTGATTCGAAGTTTGAATCTTTATTTGATTCAAAGTCTAAATTCTTATTTGATTCAAAGTCTTATTTTCCATTTGAATCAAGATCTAAATTCTTATTTGACTTGAAGTCTGAATTTTTATTTGATTCAAAATCTTTGGTTAACAGGTATACAAATTCGTGAAGCCCCATTGGCCAATGTCGGGGTTGCTTACAATCCACCAATTGGTAAGAGGATAATGTCCCCTTTCTTCTCCTTTTCCCTTTCCTCGACTTGACCCCTTTAAATTTTTCAACGCAGCTCCAAGAATAGATGATATTCCTTCACCGAATCCGGGGATGCCTCTAGAGTCTCAAGTTGGTAAGAAAATACTTCCTTCACTCATACACTTTTAACAGATTTAATTAAAGATTTTGATTTCAGGTTCAGCGAATCCGCAAGATTTTAATGCTGGAGCTCAGGGAAACATTGGGGTTGAGGAAGTTCCTCTTAATCCTGTGCAAGGTAGTATTCCCCTCTTTCTTCCTCCTTCTTTGTGTACATATGCTTTTATTTACTTTCAATTTCTTGTTAGGAGATATACCTATCGCGGAAAGTGCGGCACCCCTTAACTTGCCCGTAAATCAAGAAAGCGAGGAGCGTACTTCATCTTTTAATAATATTCCTTCTGCAAATTTCATAAGGGATGGTCCCTCCTCAATGGAGAAATTGGAGATTGGTGTCGGCAACGTTAATGTTGAAGGTGCACCTTTAGTTGTACAAGATCTAACGGAGGGAGTAGAAAGTGGTGGTTCCAATGCTGGTGCCGGAATCTCAGTTTCTCCAGAGCAAAACCAAGGTCCTCCTCTCCTCTCTTTTTTTTTTATTTTTTTTTATTTTTTTTATTTTATTCAGTTGCCCAAAAAGGTGACGGACCTCCATCTTCGGGGCGAGGTCCTTCAAAGAATATTATTGAGGATGCTCCTGCTCCTACTCCGGTGGAAGGTGACGGCATCAATACTGATATTGGACTTCCAACTTCATCAAAGCAAGAACAAGGTTTTTTTTTTTTTTTTTTTTTGGATTTTTGGATTTTTGAATCTTTGAATCTTGAATCTTGATCTTGAATCTTGAATCTTGAATCTTGAATCTTGAATCTTGAATCTTGAATCTTGAATCTTGAGTTTCGAATTTTATATCCTGAATTTCATTTATATATCCTTTTTATAGGTCCGAAGAATATACCAAGTATGGTATTACGTCTGCGAGCCGATGTGATTAGCAATATCAAGTCTCTCAACTATGACAACTATCAAAGCGTCATCAATAAAGTGAAAGAGTCAAATTCACTCCTTGAACCTTTCAATGTTGGATTGACTAATCTTGAGCCTTTCATAGAGAGGATAGCTCAGTGTGCGGTCTATGCCAAAGAAGCCTCAGAGGATCCCAGCGTCCAAGCCTATATTCATAACAACCAAGCCAAGGCGTGTGTACATGAGAAGGCTTTGGCCCTTGAACGTCTTAGCAAAAGCAGGGAGGGGTGGGCTAATGATATCAACGTAAACAATGAGGAGCTTCAGAGACTTGCGGAAAGGCAACAGAAATTTCAAGCAGAACTTTGCGAGATTCAAGATACAATAAAGACTTTAAATGAGAAGATAGCAACTTCAACAAGTTTCTTTGAGGCTTCTGGGCATGCGCAAACAGATCTTCAAGCCGAGTTGGATAAGGCAAAGGCACAGGTTATTGAGGACCAAGGAGATTATTCAGATGCTAGCCTCATGGCTATTTTTACAAAGTGGCTTGATGAGTTGGAAGAAGCAAAGGATTCATTACTGAAGCATGCTGGGCATTGAAGGCCCTTTTTTTTTTTTTCTTTTTTCCTCTTTTTGTTTTTGTTTTAATTTTCCTAGTTTGTTTACGCTTTGGTAGTTGACTTTGAGACATCTGTTGCCTCAAGAAGCACATTTAATCGCGCATGACCGATCTGCCCCCAACTAGGAGCCGGACGTTCCATCATAGACAAACACATGCCTCTTTATTTCATTGAATAAGTTTGGTACAAAAGTACATAAAATTAATGTTTTGCCTCGGGAAGTACATTTAATTGTACATGACTAGTCTACCCTTATAAGGGACCAGACGTTCCGTCATAGGCAAACATTGTTACATTATATATAGTATTTCTTCAGGAAACGACCATTGATGGGCGGCATCGGTCTTTCTCCGTTGGCGTCAATGAGTCGATATGCCTCCTTCAGTAGACCGTCTCCACAACATAAGGCCCTTCCCAATTTGCTTTGAATTTGCCCCGGCCTTTTGTTGGTGATGATGGGTCTTCTCGAGGACGAGGACCATCTCTCCTTTGGTAAAGGTCCTAAATCGAGCCATCTTGTTATAGGCTTGTGACATTTTGGCTTTGTAGACTTCAAGATTCTCACAGACTCCCAACCTTTTCTCGCCGAGAGAGTCCAACTCATCCAAGCCGGGTTTAACATTATCTTCATTTGAAATTTCATTTTGCACCGCCATTCTTAGTGAGGGTATCCGGATTTCGAGGGGTAAGACCGCTTCAGCCCAAATACCAAAGAATACGGGCGTGCATTGTGTTGGAGTCCTATAGGTGGTGCGATAGGCCCATAGCATCTCCGGGAGCCTTTCATGCCAATTCTTTTTGTTCTTGGACACCGCCTTCTTCAACAACTTCGAGAGGGTCTTGTTGAATGCTTCTGCCAACCCATTTGCCTCTAGCATTATAGATGGAAGTATATCTCCGCCTATTTTATGGTGCCGTGCAAATCTCCGACTTTGAAGCTTCAAGGCAGTGGCCAAGTTATCCGAAATGATTCTCCTCGAGTTCCAAATCTATATAAGATATTCTCCCTGAAGAACTTGATAACATTTTCAGCCTTGACTTCTCTGAGTGGAATTGCTTCTGCCCACCTGGAGAAGTAGTCTGTTGCAGCCAATATGAACCGGTGTCCCAAAGATGATGGTGGTTCGATGGGACCGACTACATCCTGCCCCCATATCTCAAGGGCCATGACTTAAAACTGTGGGGTGTAGAGGATTTGGATGTTGGTGAATGAAGTCTCCATGTATCTGGCATAGATGACATCTTCTGGCATAATTGATGCAATCCCCAACCATGGTTGGCCAGTAATATCCCAAGCGCTTGATCTTAAGTCGCATCTTGGGTCCGGATTGGTGTGCACCACATATCCCGGAATGTACATCATGCATGACTTCCTGAATTTCTTCATGTGAGAGACATCGCAGGAGTAGTTGATCATATGACCTGCGGTACAATATATAGTTTATGAGGGTGAATCTTAGGGCTCTTCGCTTTATCTGAAGACCCTTTGATTTGTCCTCTGGGAGTTTATCATATTTCAAATATTCTATGAATGGTTGTCTCCAATCTTCCTCTGGCATTTCGAGGGTGAAGACTTCCGCTTTGCCCCCAGCACTTTCCTTTTCATCATCATCAAGGATCGTACTTATGGGCCTTCTATTTCTTACGGTTATATGGATTTCTTCATAATCTGGATTCGCCAGCTCCTTCGCAACTTTCGCCAAAGAATCAGCTTCTCCATTTTCTGATCTTAAAACCCTCCTCAACTGTACTTGGGGGATTTTCTTCATCAGATCTTTGACCTTCTTGTGATATTTAAGAAGTTCAGGTTTATATATCTTGTAGTCTCCTTCGACTTGCTTTATAATGAGTTGTGAGTCTCCAAATATGTGTATGTGTTGGATTCCCATCTTGATTGTCAGTTCCAAACCGGCTATGAGAGCTTCATATTCTGCCTCATTGTTTTTGCATGGCTCCGTAAGGGAGAGTGCATATCTGAGAATTCCCCCTTCTGGTGTGACAAGCACAAGTCCTATCCCAGCTTTGATTTGTGGAATTTGGGACATGAGTGCCGGCTTTATAGATGATGCTCCATCAAAATATAATCGCCACCTTGCTTCTTCCACTGTTAATGTCTCTTCATCGGGGAGATCATAATTGAGTGGTGAATCATCGGGGAGGGGTGTCCGCTAGGAAGTCCGCCAACGCCGCCTTTAATGGCCTTCATGGAGTGTATGTTATGTCAAACTCCATCAAGATTTCACTTTGCGAAGTCTTCAGTGAGCAATGGCCTCGTCATTAGATATTTTAGAGGATCAATTTTTTATATGAGTATGACTTTATGTGCTAGCAAATAGTGTCTCAATTTCTTGACTGCGAACACCAGAGCTAGACAATGTTTTTCAATTGGGGTATATTTACTCTCAGCTCATATCAACATCCTGCTGAGATAATAAAGTGCATGTTCCTTGCCTTCTTCATTGTTCTGGGCTAACATAGCTCCTAATGACCCTTCCAATGCAGCAGTATATAAAATCAGTGGCTTTCCGGGGATCGGGGCTGCCAACACTGGTGGACTCAGCAAGTACTGTTTGATGTCTTCGAAAGCCTTCTGACATTCATCATCCCATTTGAATGGTGTGTTCTTCTTGACCAGCTTGGAGAAAGGCTTACATCTTCCGGACAAGTTGGAGATGAACCTTCTGATATAGGCCAGGCGTCCTTGAAATGATCGCAGCTGCTTCAGTGTCTGAGGAGGTGGCATTTCTAAGATCGCCTTTATCTTGGAGGGGTCTATTTCTATCCCTCGATGCCTTACGATGAAGCCCAGAAACTTCCCAGATAGGACTCCAAAGGCACATTTCATGGGATTCATTTTCAACTTGTACTCTCTGAGTCGTGTGAAAACCGGCCCTCGGATCATCAAGATGTTTATCGGTAGAATTTGTTTTGACCGCAAGATCGTCCACATGGCATTCGACCGCTTTGTGGATCGATCATCAAATATCCCGTCATAGCCCTTTGATATGTTGCCCCGCATTCTTTAGACCAAATGGCATTACTCAGAGCAAAGATATGCCCATAGGCGTCCTAAGGCGGTATGTCTTTCATCATCCGGATGCATTTTGATTTGATTGTATCCGTAATACCCGGCCCATGAAGGAGAACATCTCGCACTCGAGGTATTGTCGATCATGATCTCCATAACCGGAAGGGGAAAATCATCTTTGGACATGCTTTGTTCAGTCTCCTCAAGTCCACGCATATCCGTGATTTGGCCATTTTTCTTTTCACTGTGGACTATGCTAGCTACCCAGTTAGGGTATTTTTCCTCCCTGATGAAATCTGCTTCAATCAGCTTTTTTGTCTCTTCTATCACCCTTTCTTCCAGGTCAAACTTCATCTTCCTTGGTGCCTGTTTGACCGGGATGGCATTAGGGTCGATGGCTAGTCTGTGAACTGCTACCTCCTTATCCAACCCTGGCATTTCATTATAGTTCCATGCAAAGCAATCAATATACTCCTTTAAAAGGGCTTTGAAAGATGTCTTTTCTTCTTCAGACAGCTGCGTGCTTAGGAAGGTCGGCCTCGGGTCCTCATTGCTTCCCAAGTTAACTTCAACTAGCTCGTCGATTGTTGCTTGCCCCCCGTCTTCGAGCTCGAGTGACGCACTTTTCAGCTTGATCTCTTCTTCCTCCTCTTGGGACGTTGTCATGTAGCATGAATGCCTGGAAGATTCGGAGTAACCTATCCCTCTTTTATCTATATGTGTAGGGTTCCATAATCGATGGAAATTTTGATATGATTTCCTCGACCATTTGATTTCGCCGGCAAAATTTTCAAACATCTCCTTGAGCTTATCAGGGTAATAGTTAGGGAATCTTATTGGCTGAACTTCATCATCTTCTAGCCCTTTAATATTTATGATATCATCATTTGGAACCTTATTGCTCCTGGCTTTGTAGAAAAGGACACCTCTCTCTCCTTCATGTCGAGCCGGTACATAAAAGGTCTTCAAGTGCTCGACAATGTTGACACTCAAGTCAGCCAAGGATTTGTAAAGCCCTTCAGGAATTCTTGTAATATGCAGCGTATTTTCTTGAATAGATCCCCACCGATCTTCATCGCCATCGCCTCGCCTTCTTGATGACTCAAATGCCACTCCCAAAATGGGGTAATACCGATTCCTTCTTCCTCAAGCTAATGTGAGCGTGCACTTAGGTGCCTTCACCAGAGATTCTTCCTTTGGACTTGGCGGCTTGCCCCCTTTGGATGATGTGCTCCCCTTGGATAACTTGCCCCCTTTAGATGCATTAAGGTAGTACCTTGCATCTTCATAATGAATTTCATGGATGCCGAAGGGCTGGATTTCTCCGTCAATCCTGAATTCTTCCCCATTCACCATATATTTCACACATTGATGGAGTGTTGAGGGAACCACATGATTTTCATGGATCCATAGCCTTCCCAGAGGGCTTTGTATGAAGCATCGGCATCAATCACATGGAACTTCACGTCTGATGTCATCTTTCCAAATTTAATTGGCAAAGTGATAGATCCCAATGCCTTCTGGCTATGCTGATTGAAGCCTTGAATAATGATCCTTTCCGGGGATAGATGACATATTTCAAGAGCCAATGTCCGGAGAGTATTGAGGGTCATCAGGTTCACAGAGGATCCTGGGTCAATCAGAACCCGGTTAATCTTCATCCCATTGCAATACCCTGTCACATATAATGGCCTATTGTGCTCTGTAGTTCCAAGTAACAAGTCTTCATCGGTGAAGGATACTGAGGGAGCATGGAACGCATACAGAGCCTCCTTCATATTGATTTCAGCAAAGTAGGCTTGATACTCCTCAGGGTTTTGTAGGGCGTGTATTAGAGAATCCCTAACTTCCGCTGACATCATCAATGCGTCATACATGCTGAGGAGAGCCGAGACTTTCTTTAAATGTGCTAGGATGTTATAATTTGGCCTTTTTGATAGCCTTTTTGAGGCGATATTCTCTTCTTCAACTTCCTTCCCTTTGTTTTTGTCGTTGGAGCTGGGCAAATTGCCCTACCAAGTACTTTCCCAGCCTGAAGTTGCATTTGATGCACATGCGGCCCCTTCATCTTCTTCGACCGGAAGTTCAATTCATCTTCGTAATCATCCCGACGGCTATGGCGTGACATTCACTTTTTCCTTCAAAATAGTCGTTGGTGAGTGTCACTTTCCCCATCCGCCTGCTGATATGACCTTCCTCGAGCTAGGTGCCTCCCACCCTACAAATTTTGATTAACGGACTCCTTTGTTTTGCCTTTCTTGATCTTGATAGTCTGAGAAGTAGACTCTCTCTTATCTTTTGTTGTTTTTGTAGGGGGCATAGGCTTCACGACTTCTGGGTCATCGTGGTTTGATGACCCTGGAGGGTATGTCTTTGCATCTCCAATGTGTAATTGCACCAGCCTGTTAGCTGACTCTTCCGTAACCCTTTGAATGAACGCAGGGATCTCTTCAGCAGGCATAGCTTTCCTCAAGACTTTATATTTTGGAGTCTTAGGGGTGTAATGTAGTGTCTTGGGCTTTGATGGTTGGTATGGTTTTGAGAATTCGGCATTCGCTTTCTTCACTCTCTCCCTGAATGCCATCTTCTTCTTCTGCTTCTTGCTGATGTAGGGTCGGCCATGTCGGGTCATAATGACTCTTCCGGGTTCAGAGAAGCTATCATCATTGTCGGTTTCCGGGTTATACAAGGGGTATTCTCCTCCAGAAATAACCCTACAAGTTTCCACTTGTACATTTTCATCATCTTCATCGATTTCTTCGACTAAGCCCCCAAGTCATTCTTCGACTTCTTCGGGAAAATAGTGTCTGAGAGTAATCAAGGCCCTTTCCTTCGCTTCATATTCGCCAAGGGACTCAATATACTCTTCTATGATGGATTTTCTCAAGGCTTTGATTGCTCGCGCTTCTTCTTCTTGTTCTTCTTCTTTGTCAATTTTGTTTGGGGTCTTTTAGGAGGTTCTTGGGAACGCTTCAGCGCATCCCCGGGAGCTCACCAACCTCTTCAACATTTTTATTGACTTCTTGGATATAAATACTTCCCACAACTCTTCCGTACAAGAGGGAGGCCCGCCATCCGCTGTTTGTGGAAGTATTACTTTGTTACCCACCACTATGACTTCTCCTTGGGATAATCCTTCCGAAGTTTGGAGTTGTCACGTAGCGAAGTGTGTTCAGCTTGACTGCTCTCATGTAACATTCTTTGAGAGTGTAATTTTACCCTCTTGGTATTGTCGCTCAACCCAATCCTTGAAGACATAGCAGCCTTCAATTGTGTGTCCCAAAGACCCTATGATATGGGCAAGAATTGGGGTGATCTTTCTTGTTCTCGCTCCTCCGTCTCTTGCATTCGTGAAGTTGCGCACCTTCTTTCACAAAGATCCTTGAAGATCTTCATTACCTTATCCCTTCTAAAAGAATATTTCTTATTCATCCTTTCTTTCAAAGAGGGAATAGGCTTTGATTCATTACGGCAGCTCTAAAGTGGGTGGTTTGGCTTGTTCCGCTTGTGAGATTCCACAACACCCTTTCCTTTGTCGATATTGAAGGTTGTAGCAGATATTTGACACCTTCACCCTCTTTGGCTTTTCTCTGCCGCTTCTTGGAGCTTGAAAATTGGAGAATACCCTCGGCTTGTCCGCTCCAACTTCTTAGCTTGTGAAATCAATTCTCGAATGTGGTAATACCGGATGTGCTTAGAAAGGGCGCCATCCAAATTGCCGATGTTCCCGAAAGCAATAAACCCACCGCTATGGCCGGGTCAAGGGGTTGTTCACATTTGATGCTCAGATTCCTCCATCTCATAATATAATCAACCACTTTTTCATCTTTATTTTGGCGAGTGGCTGCGAGATCGGCGATTGTGATTTTGTTACTTACGCCCCCGAACCGTACCCGAAAGGCATCTTTTAATTGTTTCCATGTTTGGATTGATTCGGGTTGCAAGCTTGCATACCACTCAAATGCCACTCCTGTGAGACTTGCAGAAAATTGTCTAAGGAGGAGCGAAGGTTTTGCACTCGTGTCTCCACAAGCCGTCACGAAGTGAGCCAAGTGCTGATCAGGATTGCCAATCCCATTAAATTGCTTAAATTTAGGGACATTGTACCCGTTGGGGTAGGGTACCAGGTCATGGTAGCTTGGATAAGGTTTGACTCCATCGACCCTTATCTCCTTTCCTCTGGCTTGTTTCATTTCAGCAGCCACTATCTGTTGTATCTCCTCCCGAGTCATTACAGCTGACTGTTCCGGGACAGGAGTGTGTGAGGTTCCCCCTTGTTCTCGTGGCCTAGGGATTTCCCTTACAGGTGCATATGAAGTTCCCTCCTGTTCTCCTGGCCTAGGAATTTCTCTCAGTTGTGGAAAGGTTCCCCCTTGTTCTACCAGCCTGTGGTTTGACTTCTGTGCCTTTGTGCCTTTTGATTTTCCATCAAGGCGACCATTTGTCTCTCGTGATCTTCACCATTGACTCCATCATGATTGTCATGTTTTCATTGAGCCACCGATATTCAAATTTCTATTCTCCATTTGCCTGAGTCTTTCCATCTGCTGGACTCTTCTTGTAATATCATCCCCATTGTAAATAAAGGTCGGTTCATCCTCTACTTCCACATTCGGGGGATCCGCTTCCTTATAATTCGTCGGCATGCGAAATACCGGAAGGCTCCCTGTTCTCTGACCTTCATGTGGCATTTGGCTTGAACCTTCATCTCCAACTCCACTGTGAGAGTCTGTGGCCCTCCTACGAGACCTTGTGAACACGCTCGGGTTGTTACCGTTCTGGGCGCCGGATCTCCTCGAAGTTTCGTAACCATCCTGGACCGTGTATTTCCACGTCCGCATCGTAACATTTCTTCATCTTCCACTCCCTCCTCCGCTGAGATTTAGAGCGGAAGTTTTGTCTTGGTTCTTGCAGGAGTTAGTCTGGCCAAATACCGCTCTTCGTGCATTTGAAACTAATCGCTTCTTCTTCTTATAGAACTCCTTCGGTGTCATCTTTTCTCGACCGCAACTTTTGACGCCGCATAAGTCTTGTCTGCATGATTTTGGCCGAAAGACTCCTTGTGATAGGACTTTGGAGGCCTACAACCTTTATTTTCCTTGGGTCAGACGCAGCCCGCAAAGAGTTGAGTTCTTCTTCACAAGCTTGAGCGGTTCAAACGAAGTTCTGAAGGAACTCCATTTGATCATTTCGTGCCCTTGGAAAGACAATTAAATTCACTGCTGCTTTGGAATTTTGATCTTCCTTGGCGTGAGCCTTGAGAATACACTTCTTTTAGGTGTGTCTTCATCAGATGAGTGAAAGATTCCACTTTCCCGCCCTTTTGCGGTAACATTGAAGGCAGGTTCATCATCTTCATCATTTACAGAGGTTACCCTTTTAGGGCGGGATAACCTCTTAAATGCAGAGATTCTTGGTGAATCTTCAACAAAGAACGCCTTCGCCAACTTTAGGGATGATCACATTAGGACGACGCCTTTGGATGGAAGGCGCGGACCGCTGTCGGTTCGATCTTTTGTTGGTGAAGGCTTCCTCACAAACTATGCTGCCGCTGATTGTGCCGAACCTTAATTCAGCTCCAAACTATTCCAAAGATCGAAAGTGCGGTTGGCAATTGGACTTCGCCTCCCTCCCCAAGGAATATAGTGAGCTTCGCTTCAAAGTGCAGTTGAACTCTTGAATGCCATTTCTTCTGCAATAAGGAGATCAACAACGTCAGTTTTCTTTTACAGGATGTAAAATATTATCTCTACTTGTACTTTTGCCTCAAAGATGGGAGGAGGAATATGTCCCCACCGGGCATGCCAGAATTTGTGGGATCGAAAATACGCGTCTGACATCGTGTGACACCAAACGATATATCGAAGCACAAATATCATATTTTATTATGTGGGTTCTTTTATTCCTAATAGAGGCAAGCCCTATTATTAATTACCCCAGACAATGTCTTGGGAACCTCCGATTAAGGGCAAAAGCACAAGTAGAGAAAATGAGAAAGAATAATTTATTTTATTGCAATGTAATATGATTCGTTACATATTAGCATATGTTTATATAGATATATATTTATTTGTTTATTTATGACGCCGCCCCGCCTCAAGATCTGTGCCCCGCCATATGGGATCCATAATCCACCGGTTGCCTTGCGCTTGAGACTTGTGACCGAGGTTCAGATCGCCAACTGAGCCGCCTTTTAAGAGTTGCATTAGCCTTTTTCTCTATCAAAATATGCACTGCCCGAGCTGCAAAAAGGGCTTGTGCTATATACGACTATTGAAGATCTTGGTATCTAGTCTTCAGCGTCGCAAATTTCATTCCCATTGGAGTCTCAAAAGTGTGAATTATGAATTTTTGAAAATGAGTCTTCGCAATGTCAACGGCAGGATCGCTGAAATTGACTATTTTATCCTTTGAAATTTACACCGACCGGGCCAATAACGAAGTCCGTGGTCGTATATGACTATTGGAGATCTAGATATCTAATTTCCAACGCCATAGATTTCATCTTGATCGGAGTTTTCTGGCCGGAGTAATGAATTTTTGAAATTGGGCGATCAACATAGCTAGCGGCAGAAATGCTAAAGTTTGCCCTTCTATTTATCAGAAATCCACACTGATCGGGCCACCGAATGAGTTTGTGTTGTATATGAATGTTGGAGACCCGGATGTCTAATTTCCAACGTTGCAGATATTATCTCAATCGGTGTTTCCAGGCCAAAGTTGTGAATTTTTGAAATTGGGTGATCAGCATGGCTGTCGGCAGAAATTCTGAAATCTACCCTTTTATTTATCAAAATCCACGCTGATCGGGCCACCGAACGGATCTGCACTGAATATGAATGTTGGAGACCCAGGTGTCTAATTTCCAACGCCACAGAGATCACCTCAATCGGAGTTTCCGAGGCAGAGTTATGAATTTTTTAATATGGGCAATCAGACGAGGTTTCAGGAATTAATTTGTCGAACTATAGGGTTCATCCTTTTTCCCCATCGAAATAAGCACTGATCGGTCTGCCAAAAGGATCCGTGCTGTATATGATTGTTGAAGATGTGGATGTCTAGTTTCCAACGCCGCAGATCTCGCCTTAATCGGAGTTCTTTGGACGGAGTTATGAATTTTTGAATATGACCCTTTATTAGAGTAATCTGCAGAAAATAGCCTTTTGTTTCTGCGTAAAGAATCAATTCGCACAGCTTTCAAGAATACCGCAGAGGTATCTACAACAATTCACGCTAGCTTTTCAATAATTTTCAGCCCATTCTTAAAACACCCATACCGCTAGAAAATTCATTGCTCTATCTTGACAATCATCATGCGTGAATAATGTGATCATCGCATAACAAAGAACCATTTACTTGTCTTTAGCCTCAAGCATAAGATGCTAGTGGTAATAGCTTCAATGACTTGAGCATCACTATGAACACCCTCAGTTTGCTAGACCAAAATTGTGGAATTCATAAAACCGAGGATCTTGACGATCTTCTTCAACTTCACTGGTTCATTAGTTATAATAATGTTTTCCTCTTTTATAACTCCAGATTGAAAGATATTCCATTGAGGTATTCCCTCCTTTGACAAATTTCTGCAGCTTCTCTTTCTCATGAATCCTCCATTTTAATATCTCCTTCTCAAATTTCTTCATTATCATTTCAAAGATTTTGTTTCTGGAAATGGTGCCTGGAGCTTGCAATGCTCCTAGAGAACTCTCTACAGTGCATACATATAAGAGAATCTGAACTTTACAGCAACTTCTTTTCCTTTATTTTCTTCATTTTGCAAAGAGTAGTCAAGAGCTTTTTAATTTTATTATTAAAAATTTTGACAGAAGTCTCCCTCAGATTTGGGCTTTCAGTTGTTGTACAAACATTCACATTAACACATCAATTCATACACAAGCTTCAATCATACATGGTCTTCTTGTTTTCTGCGACACGCAGTGGCTCCGATCTTTTTTGTAGCTTTCCTTGCGGCGTTATCGTGAGCTACAAAGAATGCTTCAATTGTTGATGACGAACAAGCACTGATTTTTGATGATGAACAGTGATTGTTGATGCCGATCTTTGTTGTTGATGACAATCTTCAATATTTGTTGATGACAACCTTCAGAATTTATTTGATGACGACCTTCAAAACTGTTGGTGACGACCTTCAAAATTATTGGTGGCGATCAGACAGAACTATGCGCTGATTGTTGATGACGATTTTCAGAATTTGTTGATGGCGACCTTCAAAGATTTGTTTGTCGCATCACCTTGATGATTTGTTGATGACGCATTTTCGGATGATGCCGGGTTTGTTGCCGGCGCCGGGTTAATGCTAATGTTGCCGTTGATGCAGGAGGCGTGAATTGATGCAGTAATCGATGCGTACCGCTGATGCGTAAGTTGATATTGAAGTTGATGCCGGCATTGATGCGTAATTTGATGCCGATGTTGGTGCCGCTATTGGCCGCCGCTGCCGAGTGCCGGCGCGGATGTGGCTGATTGTTGATGACGCATCGATGACCGGGCGTCGTAGATAGGTGTTGATGACGCCGATAGGGCCGGCGCCGGGTACAGTGCCGCATTGCCGAGAGGAGGTGCCGCCGAGTTTGTTGCGAGATGGGGAGTTGATGCCACGCAGCCGCAGGAGTCGCGGGCGTGCAGAACTTGGTGCTGGTCGGAGGGGCTCGACAGGTGCTGATGTCGCTGTTGTTGCAGGGGTTGATGTCGATATTGCTGCTGCTAGATTTAACGTCAATGTTGCTGCAGGGGCAAATGTTGAGGTTGATATCGCACAGGACAGCGCTGCTGCAGGGGTTGATGTTGCGCAGGGACAGTGCTGCTGCGGGCTGCATCTATGGTGGTGGCGCGGGACTGAAGGCGGAGCTCGACCGGGGCAGTGTTGCTGGGGTGGATCTGGAGCTGATGTTTGTTCAGAAGCGGACAGATCAAGGTGGAGGCGTGGCTGAGAAGAGGTGCTGACGGCGAGCAGAGCGCGTGGGTGGAGGTGCTGGCGGCGGAACAGATGGCCGGCGGGCTAGCGGTGCTCAGGGGCGAGAGAGAGCGTGCGCAGGAGCAGGGAACGGGGCCTGGGCGCGCGGCCTGGGCACACGGGCAGATCCTGGCCGGGGCGGCGCTGACGGTAGCTTGGCCGGGGCGGAGCTTGGCCGGTGGCGTCGACGGCGGTGAGGGCGGCGGTCTTCGTCGGGGGCCGGTCGTGAGAGAGGAAGAGATGGAGAAGAAGGGCTGATGCCCCCCCCCCCCCTTTTTTCTTTATTTTACTTTATTTCATTTATATGTTATTTTTCTTTATTATTATGATATAGAATTTAGAGAGGGAGAAAAGAAATACCCTTTTTTTTGTCCTTTCCTGATTGTTTCTGCGAGGGTTTCCTCCTTCTTGTCTTCTTTCTCTCCGTCTGTCTTTCTCTGCTTCCTCTGTTCTCTTCTTCTCTCTTTGTCCTTCGGTCTTTTTTTTCAGGCCTCTCTTGTCTCTCCTCTCCTCTCTTTTTTTTGTCTCCTCTTTTGATTGTCTTATAATCTTTTTTGTCCTTATCTCTTCTCAACCCCTTCTTCGTAAAATCCCCGAGAGATCACAACTCTCAACCGGATAGGAACAAGAGATAAGATCAAATCTCTCTTTCTTTTTAATTTTAAAATTTAATAATAATAATTAATTAATTAATTCAATGAACTATTAATTATTATTATAATACCTCGGGATTTGTACTCCATGCCTCGGGATATGGATTATGCCTTGGGATTGGTATTCCACCTTTTTTTTAAAGATAATATTTATATCCTTGATTTGTCTCGGGATATGTTCTTGGATGGAATTTATACCCCTTGGTTTGCCTCGGGATGTGTTTTCTTATCAAATCTTGATTTGGCCAGGATTATGATAAGTTGAATTTTAAGATTATCTAACTAGAGGAGATAAACGTTACTTTATTACTTTTACTGATGATTTTTCAAAATTTTGCTTATGTTTATCTACTTAGGTTTAAGGATGAGGCATTCACAATATTTAAAATTTTTAAAGAAAAAATTGAAAATAAAACTAGTAAAAAGATAAAGAGGTTAAGATCAGATAGAGGTGGAGAGTTTATGTCATATGAATTTATATCATATTGTGAATCATGTGGAATTATTAGAGAATTATCTACAACTAATTCATCACCTCAAAATGGTGTTGTAGAAAGAAAAAATAGAACATTGCTAGAAATGGTAAATGCAATGTTTATTCATTCTAAGTTACTTCTTTGTTATTAGGGTGAAGCATTATATACTGCATGTTATATTAGTAATAGAATTTTACATAAACGTTATAACAAAACTCCATATGAACTATTAAATAATCGAAAACCGAATATTAGTTATTTTAGAGTATGGGGATGCATTGCATATGTTCTTGATTCTAGTCAAAAGAGACCTAAACTTGGTAGTAAAGCTATCAAATCTATATTCTTAGGTTATTCAATGCATAGTAAAGTATGCAGATTTCTTAATCTACTAACTAATAGTGTTTTTGAATCTCCACATGCTATCTAATATGAGCATTTAAATATTAGAGATGTTGATAAGCTAGAGTTAGATAAATCTTTATCTAATGAATTAGAATTAAATTCAAGTATTTCAAATTCTTTAAATGATAATAAAAATTTAAATATTTCAAATTCTTTCGGTGATAATGATATTTCAAATATTTTAAATAAGGATGAGATTTTGAACCTTCCTTATCCAATTAAGGAGAAGTAAAAGATAGAGAATTGAAAAAGACTTAGGCTCTGGAATGTTCACATATCTGACAGAAGAGGATCCTAAAACCTTAAAAGAAGCTATGTCTATATCAGATGCTCCTTTATAAAAGAAGACATGGATGATGAAATTTACTCAATAAAAACGAATAATACATGGACTTTAACAGAGATTCCTTCTAACACAAAAGTTATTGGTTACAAATGGGTTTTAAGTAAGAAATTTAACCCTAATGGGAGCATTAATAAATATAAAGCTAGAATAGTAGCTAAAGGTTACACTCAAAAAGAAGGTGTTGATTATTTTGAAACTTATTCCCCTGTTACAAAAATTACTCTTATTAGAACTATGTTTGTTGTAGCTTCTATTTATAATCCAGAAGTACATCAGATGGATGTCAACATAACGTTTCTAAATAGTGAATTAGATGAGGAAATCTATATAAATCAACCTAAAGGATATACTATTAAATGTGTCACACTCCGACTTGAATTCTAGGCCTCGAGCATGTGCACAGATCGGTCGTACCCAAGTAGAGGCACACCTTACTCGAATACAAGGCCTAGGTAAATCAAAAACATACGGTAGATAATATTATAAAATTCAGATAACATAACTAAATAACCAGAGTCTACAATGGAAATAAGATAATAAGGGTTCAGTCATCCTACATAAGTCAAGGCCCTACAAGGGTCCTACAAACATAAATCTCATACTCAAAAAAAATACGAGGTCCTCGAACCTCTGCAAATATATCCTTATCTCTCGTGCAACTCTGGAGTTTGAGTCACCTACTCCTCAAGATCTGAAAAAAAAAAGAGAGAAACAAGTGGATGAGCTTTCGAATGGAAAGCTCAGTAAGTACTTCGTAGGGATCGCAATGAAATCATATCCAACAAACAAGATGATAGTAGATAAGTCAAGAAAATAGCATATCAATCAATCATCAAGACCAGCCAAGCATGTAGGGACCGCGCCCCGCACTATCCAAACTCTAGAAGTCTCAAACCTACTATAAGGAATCTAACGCTGGGCAAGGTAGTGATTAACCTGCGGGCGGTGGTAAACAGGGGGGATTGATAAAAGAGCAAGAAAAAGGGAGGACAAACAGAGAAGAAAAGCCTCTGAAACTTTAAAAGGAAAATATAACTCAATAATCAATGAATAAAATTCAACCCACAAGCCCGGTTTAAATAGCTAAAAAAAAAACTAACCTGGATAAGTTAGAAATTCTATCTCCTTATTCCAATTTGCCCAAATCGGCAAATTTTGATCCAATAGAAAAACTTATCTAATTCTAAAATAACTAAACAAAACAGATAACTCCTAAAAATCAGAGTTCAAATCAGATTCATATCCTATCTTAAATTGGAATACGAAATATTGCCAAAAATGAAAAAAAAACACCGAGAAATGAAGAAACGACAGGAAAAACAGTGGAATTTGAGGATGAAGGAAGGGTCCATCAGCTTTGGACCCCATGTGCGCATTGAGACGAGCTTTCCGAATTGGGGTTGAGCGCGCGAATCCGATATCGGTAGCCAAAGTTATGGCCAAAATACCGAAACGTATCCAAAGTGCTCCCCAATTCCGGACTTGGCTTGATCACCTTCTGCCTTTACGTCGGTCCACCAAGTCATGGTATGCCAAAGCTCTCTTGGTGCAATCAGATAGTTCGGCATCGTCTGACTCGGGCTCTACTGCATCAGAATCTAACAGTTAGCAGCAGTCCAAGTATAAACCAATTCACAAGCATACTTTAAATACGATACTCAACATAGATACACACGGGTTTAAGGAGCCTTATCGAAGTCTCTCGAGGTTCCTTGTGCTTTTCGATGCTTCCCCGACGATGGGTTGCAGCGGTGGTCGACTACGGCGACGCTTCAGCAACTCACTAGCGATGGTTGCTGTCCGGGAGCTTCGACCTTCTCCGTTTGTGGACGGCGCTGGGTGGGCGTGTACTGATCGCGGCTGAGAGAGTGGGGTGGCATTATGGCTTCCAAGCTCTCTATCCTTATAAGAAGTCGTGGCCCAAGGTGTATGTGATCGTGATCCCTTCAGCCGCGGAACGGACGCGCAAGATTGCCGCCACCACGGTTGACCAGTTCGCGATCGTGGATAAGGGTTATTGCTCGGCGCGCGCAAGATAAGAACGTAGGAGACGCTGTGTCTCGTGATCACTTGGGCATGGAATTGAATGGCTGACACTCATCCTCTATTTAATTCATCTTTCATCCAGGCCCTCTATTTCAAATGAAATAAACCTCTGCATGAGTCTTTTGAAATTTTGGTAAAGAAACCCCATTCTTTCCCTTATTTGCACTTCTATTACTTCCATATCAAATACTTTACTTCTAGATCCCTGGGCTGTGAGTGAGAACAATTTCCAAATTATACCTCCTTCTTTCATAAATTTGCAAATGGGTCCCTCACAGCTCCAATCAATACTAATTAAAGGATTAATTAAATTTAATTCATTTTTGTAATAAAAAAATATCCAATTACTTCCCACTTATAGGAAATTCCTTTAATTAATAAGAATAATAAAAGGGAAACTAAGACCATTTATTTCACCAAATTCATGGATTTTACATCAGAGCCAGCTGTTCTGCCTTCTAGAGGCTTCTAGATACCAGTCAGATGCCAACTATATCGTTAGTTGGATTGCCAGCTGGAAGTCTTCTAGAGGGTTCTAGGTTTTTAAGATGTTCTTTTTCCTTTGCTAGTTCGGTTTAATGGAAGACCATTCTGGGAAAGCCTTATGGAAGAGTGTCTTGGTAGAGAAGACCTTGGTTGAACTGTGGTTGAACTGTAGAGATTTGGCTGAACAATAGAGTACAGAGTAATCATAGGCGATCAACAGAGTAATCATGGCCGATCAACAGAGTGTAGAGTTGGCCGAACAACAGTATTGGAAGAACAGCAATAGAGTTGGCCGAAGAACAGTATTGGAAGAGCAACAGTAGAGTTGGCCAAACAATGGAATTGGAAGAGCAGCAGTAGAGTGAGTAGCTCTTCTAGAAGGTCATCCTTGAAGCTCTTCCCTACTGTGTGGCCGAGTATCGGGTTGGGATACTTTGGATCCAAATGGAGTGATTTGGATTCGATTAGAAGGTGGTATGTAGCTCTTCCACGTGGTTGGCTGAATGAAGGCCACATATTTTCCACTTTTACCCCTATCATAATATATATCATCATACAATCCATCCACGTGTTTTGTTTCAAGACTAATTCAATTTCAGCGATGCATGTTCTATTTGTAATGCTGCATTCCTTACCCATATATTTTTTATTATATATATATATATATATATATATATATATATATATATATATAGGGTGATGTTAGTATAGGGCCGGCCTTAACACTATTCATTTAAGGTCGCCTCATTTTGAGGCACTTGGAGAGTATTTTTTTTCCAAATCCAACCGTATGGATGGAAAGAACATCAAAAAATAAGCTAGCATGTAAATTTTCATACATTTTTGTGACCGTATGATCATTTATCTTAAAGGGTGAAATTTTATAAAAATCTTAACGGGTTAATTTTTCACCCTTTAAGATGAATGATAATACGGTCATAAAAATGTGTGAAAATCGACATGCTAGCTTATTTTTCGATGTTCTTTCCATCCATATGGTTGGATTTGGAAAAAATACTCTCCAAGTGCCTCAAAATGAGGTGACCTTAAATGAATAGTGTTAAGGCCAGCCCTATACTAATATACTAATATATATATATATATATATATATATATATTATATTTTCTATAATCTATTTATATATATTTTGATTTATCTATATATTTTAGATAATATTTAGATATGTTTTTTTATAATTTTTGAATTATCTTATCATCACAATACATATATACATACATATTATCTATAAAAATTATATATACATATCTAAATATTATCTAAAATATATAGACAAATCAAAAAAATATATAAATAGATTATAGAAAATATAATATATATATATAATACAATTTAATGGTGATAGGATGAGGCGGCCGCAAGTGCGTATATATATATATATATATATATATATATATATATATATATATATATATATATATATAATCCATCAAATCATGCCCTTCTTTTTGTTCATATTTGCACATAAGTCCTTGCCTAAGGTCCCTAACAGCCCCAATTAACCCTAATTAAGACATTAACCAAATAAATTCTTCTTTCCACATAGAATTCAAGAAATTCCAAATATGGAGGATTTATTAATTAATTAATTATTTAAAGAACAATAAGAAAACATTTATTCTTTAAAATCTTGGATTTTACAAAAGGAGAAGAGCATAAATTATGTAAACTTAATAAATCTTTGTATGTTCTTAAACAAGCTCCTAGACAATGGTATAAAAAGTTTAAGAAAGAAATTAAGAAGTTTGAATTTCTAAGCAAGTAGAAAATTATATCTTCATTAAAAATACTACTGAATATATACAAAGTTCTAATCACACTTTATGTTGATGATATACTTATCTTTGGTTCAAATATTGATTGTGTAAATGAAACAAAATCTTTTCTGGCTCAAGCTTTTGATATAAAAGATTTAGGTCCTGTTGATTTTATTTTAGATTAGAAAAGATAATGAGTTTATTTTGACGCAAACTCACTATGTTGAAAAATTATTTAGAAAATTTAACTATTTTGATTGTAAACCAGGTAAAACACCTATTACACCTCATCTTACATTATTAAGAAATGATGGTGAATCTGTTAATCAAGAAATGTATGCTAAAATTATTGGTAGTTTAATGTATGTTATGAATTATACAAGGCCTGATATTGCTTGCGCAGTTAACATTCTTAGTAGATTTATGACGCCGGGCGGGGTAGCGATTAACCCGCGGGCTAGCCGGATCCAAAGGGCGATAGCAAGGAAGATGACAAAGAGAAAGATAAACAGAGAGAATATCTGAAAATCCAAAAATAAAATTATTATTCAAAATTCAATAATGAAAAACTAACCCACAAGCCGAGTTAAATAGCCTCAAAAGATTAACCTAGAAACCTTATCATCTAATCTAAATTTGCTAAAATTGATAAATTATTATTTAAAACTAAATTTATCTAAATTTAAAACTCTAAACAAATCAGATAACTCCTAAAAATCCTAGATCAAATCTGATTCAAATTCTATCCTAATTTGGCATATGAAATTTTCCCAAAAATAGAAAAAAGACCGAAAACCCTAATTCGGCGGACAAAATATTTCTAAAAATAGAAAAAAAAAAATAACTAAATTTCTCTTAAATATGACGTCCCCATGTCGTGCGCGCCGCAAAAAGCTTTCTGAATTGGGGTCGAACACGCGATTTTGATATCGGTAACTTTGGCCAAAATACCGAACCACACCCAAAACCGACCCAATCTTGGAATTAACTCGATAACTTCCCGTCTTTACGTTGACCCGCCAACCTGGCAACATTTGACTCGAGCCTCCTGCCTCAATTTACTAGTAATCCTAATATTGATCATTGGAATCAACTTAACAAACTAATGAGATATTTAAAATATACTTTAAATTATGGATTGCATTATAATTGTGATAATACTATCTTGGAATGTTATAGTGATGCAAATTGGGCTTTTGATAAAACATCATCTAAATCAACTAGAGGTTGGTTATTTACTTTAGGAGGATCAATAATTTCATGGTCATTAAAAAGACAATCATGTGTTGCTTTATCTTCTATGGAATCTGAATTTATTGCTATGTCTCTTGCTAGTAAAGATATTATATATGGATCAGGAAATTTATAAGAACTATTCCTTTTATTGAAATAACATATGGACCTATTACATTATATTGTGACAATCAAGCTGCAATTTATAATACTAAAAATAAAAGGATGTCACAAGATAGCGAGCACATTGTTATGAGATATAATCATGTTAGAAGTGTTGTGAAAAAAAGGTAAGGTTACAATAGAGTGCCTACCAACTGATCAAATGTTGGTTGACCCCCTAACCAAGCCATTAACAGGTGAAAAGATTAAGAAAATCATGGGAGTTATGGGATTATTACCAATTAAAGAAGATAGACTTGATTAAAATCCACTCTATCACATTGATGTCAATCAAATTGAATATCATGTACATAAGAGTTCATGGAAATTTTAGTCAAGCATCTGTCTGAGAAATGCCAACGGGAGGTTGCCTTTCCAGTGCATTCATATGTTTAAAGAATAGTGGGGGTATAATAAATAATAAGTACTTTTACTGTTAAAATCCCATATCTTGTTGATGCACTGTTAATCCACAACGGGAAGGATGAACTTTTATGTTCTTAATAGACTCATAGTTTTATATAGAGTGATAAAGAAATTGTGGACACTCTTTGTAACGCCTGCCCCGAAATAAATAAAAAATTTTGTTTATTAAATCTTTAATGGGAAAAATTTAAGATTTTGTAGTTATGAAATTCGAGGAATTCGTTAAGTGTTAATTAATGGAAATTAATTAACGGTAATTAATTCGGGTTCATTAATTATTGGAGGAAACAGACAAAAGTTATAGTCCCAGGAAAAGTGGATCTGGTCAGAGACAGCGACGACCCTGTGATGCCACAGTGGACCCGTGACTAAAGGAATTGACTAAAGGTCGAGATTCACGGATCTAGGTCGGGCACGAGGAACGAGGGAATATTGGCGTAGACCCCGCCGAAAAATGAATCCATTCACCCGTGAATGAACAGTAAAATCGTGAGGCAACAGTTATCATGTGGTGCTACAGTGAAAAGGAAATATAATATTTAATTATTTTAAATGTTTATATTGAGGATGAAATGAGAGAGAGAGAAAACTTCATTTCTCTCAAATCCCTCGCTCTCTCTCTCGATCCCTCTCCCCTCCCGACACGCGTCGATCGCCCGGCCGCCTCACGGCCAGCCAAGCCGCGGCAGCGGCCGCGCGTTGCTCCTCGCCTCCCTCGCCAGCGCCAACACCCCTTGCCTGCGCACGGCCTCCGGCCCTAGCTCCCCGCGCGCAGTCCCAACCGCCCTCGCGCGACCCCCCACTGGCCCGATCCGGTCATCACCGGCCAGATCTCTGCGCGCGCGCGACCAGACCTCCGCACACCTCCGGCCAGCTCGCCACTCAGCCGTGACGCGCTCCTGCTGTACCTGCGCGCGCCCGTCTCTTCCTGCGAACTCAGCCCCATCGCCGGCAGCCCTGCCTCCGTTGGCGGCCGTCCGTCAGTCCAGCCACGCCTAGCCACCGCTGCGAGCTGATCCGGTTGTTCTTCCCCTCCTTGGCCCGGCCCCGGCTGCGACATCGGCCCTCCGTCTCCCATCGCGAACGTGAGTCCTAGTTGGGATTAACCCTACCCTAATCGAATGAACTTATGCATGATTAGAGAGGGTATTAATTGTAGATCAGAGGGCTGAAGTGAACCTAATTGAACACTTGTACTATGTATCATAAAACCCATGTGTAATGGGTGTGTGGATGATTGTTTGTATTAATTTTCGGGGCCCTCCGGATAGGGGAGGTGCCGCCGAATTTTTCTTGAAAATCTCTAAGTAAATTCCCTATTAGTATCCATACTAACATGCTTGAGTATGATTAACTCCATGATTAAATG
Organism: Dioscorea zingiberensis; assembly: GCA_026586065.1. Lineage (NCBI taxonomy): Eukaryota > Viridiplantae > Streptophyta > Magnoliopsida > Dioscoreales > Dioscoreaceae > Dioscorea > Dioscorea zingiberensis. The sequence continues at coordinate 51,305,883 of CM048819.1, forward strand.
CTTAATGATTCCATGCTTTAAATTCATTATTCTTGGCTAATGAAGGCATGCTTTCGAGTGAGCTTATGTTTTCTCAAGCATGTTGAGTAAGGAGAGAATACCACTTGATGAACTAACCTCCGGTTAGAGATGGTTTAGAGATTAAAGGATAACCGTATTTCGTATTTTGAAATGGAATATTTAAGTATAGCGACACTAAGACTTATTATCCATTTATTAGATCCTGACTTGGGCGCGTGATACGCGACGTGGATCAAAGGATTTTTCTTCGTGACAGGTAGGATCTCGTACCCGTACTTTGTGAGTATTGCCTTCTCCTACCTTGCTTTAGTTATTGACGCTCTTATTCCCTTGAGAGGTTCCCAACACATATTCGAGACGGACATCGGATATGTGTCGGTTTTATATCTCAAGGGATAATTGCTTTCTACATTTCTTATACAAGTATTGCTTTCTTCTACCTTGCTTTTATTATTGGCACTCTTTTTCCCTTGAGAGGTTCCCAACATATATTCGAGACGGACATCGGATATGTGTCGGTTTTATATCTCAAGGGATTGTTGCTTTCTATATTTTTATACATATTTGAGCTGAGTCTTTACTCCTTAAATATGTTTGGCTCCTGATCTCGAGGGGTCGTTACTTTCATATGTATATTCATGTGGTTTGCTTTGGATGTACATATGTGTGTATACCTATTATTAGGTATTTGGTAATCACAATCTCTTACGCATGTGCATGATACACCTGACGGACGGAGGCTCGGTGAGAGTGATATTTTCTGGCCATGTATACATGATTATAGCGCTATCCGGCTTAGGCCGAAGACGATGCTGATGGTGTCGTTGATGTCGTAGACATCCTAGTATCACATATGCCAGGAGATTGAGTACATTCATGGATTTATCCACATCTTAGATGCAGACAGCTTGCTAGTGATTGTTGTCTCATCTGCAGATTTGTTTATTGCCTCTCTTACTCCTTCTTTATGGCGTTTGCTACTTTTACTGCTTTATGAGGTCCTACTGAGCCCTCTTCTTTGGCTCATGCACTTGATTGTGTTTCTCAGGTTCAGACGAGGAGTAGGGACGAGCCTAGGCAGGGGTTTCACCGAGTAGTTGACTCGGAGCTTGTTGTACCTTGAGGTCTGCGTACCTCTTTTATTCAGTGTGTGAGACTTGTATTTCTTTCGTTGTTATGGATTTCTAGGGGTGACTGGACTAGATCCTAGTCTGGGGTTGTATAAACCCGGTATTGTACTTGTATTCAGTACTTGTACGGAGTTGTATAAACTCCTTTTTATTTGTGAAAATTCCGCTGTTGTTATCTCTGAATTATTACTGTACAGGGTCTCAGAGGCCTTGTGCCTGAACAGGGGTCAGTCCTTGTTTGGGTACTGCCGGTTGGTCCACGTGCCCCGGCCGAGGTTCGGGGCGTGACACTCTTGATGAGTCTGTCTTTGCAAATAGGGAAGTGAGAGGCCGCTTCCTATGGGTTATCGGTAAGACTGCTTGTAAAACCCAGGGATTTTAGGGATTAAATTTTATTTTGGGTTTTGATTTCTAATTGATTGGTAAACGAGGTAAGCCCCCAAGTTATAATCAAAATGAAATTTTAGTTGGAGAAACAAGATTTCTAAATTTTTTTGATTTGTTAAAGGATTCTCCAAACTTTGAATACATGGATTTGTATTAACTCCCTTTAATTAGTTGGTAATTAAACCAAGTAATAAGTTAAAACCCTAATTAGGGGTCAGAAGGGCCTTTTTGGTAATTATTAAAAGTTTCGAGGACTAGATGGAAATTTTCCTCTCTCACAGCAGAGGGACCTGGATGCAACCTAAATAATTTCAGGGGCTTCTGGTTAATTTGCCGGATAAAAACCCTTATACGAGCAAATGAGTGGCTGAGATTGGAGGATCTGGGATTGGTGCTGATCGAGTGGAGTTATAGGGGCATCCGTGATGCCACGTGGCCCATTGTGAGACATCCGGCCTTTGGAGTGTTGGATGCGAGGAGGGAGATGAAGATCCAGCTGTTGATTTGTTTCAAATCTCAGCGCTTGATCTTAAGGTTGTTTGATCCTAGGCAAATGATTAGAATCTGATCGTTGGTCGGGATTCAATCTAGGACGTTGATCTAACTAGTGTCGAAACCGAGGCAGTTTAGATACCGTTAATGTTAATCAAGCGACATCCTTGTCGTTAATAGTCAATACCCATCCCGGTGGGCCGCCGCTTCTACCTAAGAAGAGTCAGCCACAAGACGCAGCCCCTTTCCCCGGACGTTACAAGCGGAAGAACCGCCTCGCCGAACGGAGAATGAAGGTGGGGGCGTTGGCGATCGATTCGCCTTCCTTTCCCCTATAAAAAAACCCCACCCCAGCTCGTCCCCGGCAAATGAGAAGAAGCAAACCAAGGAGGTCGCCGGGGAGGGTTGGCCGGAGAAGGGAAATTCGGCCACAGGGGGTCTCTGTCGCCATTTTCAGCACCAGGAGAACCGGGAGCAAGGTATGAACCAATTCCCACTTTCAATTTTGTATTTTTCGCATCCTAGCTAGGGTCTTGAACTCGCCGGAGAGGATGAACGTTGACACGAGTGGGGAGGCTCCGGGAGAGTGTGTGGGAGTTGCCGGTGTGCGCAAGAGGTAGCACCGGCCGAGACGGCTTCGGCACGCGTGAGACACAGCGGTGAGAGTCCTCGTGACGAGAAGTTTGGGTCCTTCCCATGAAGCTTCTCCGGTGGGGCTCGGCCGTGAGAGAAGGGGGAAGATAATTAATTAATTAAATTAATTAATTAGTTTGTTGTTTAATCTTTTGGTTAATGAATCAAGCAAAATAATTGATTTTAACTTTGGTAGAGTGACAACTTATTAGATTGATTAATTATCTAGTATGATTAAAATAATAATTGGAACTATAGTGTGACAATTATTTGATAATGTGACTTTATAAGTGTGATGTATAATTAATTAATCGTATTGCATAGTTAAATAACTATATGGGACTTTGGTAATGTGACATAATTTGATTAATAAAGAAGATTTAAGGATCTTGATAAGATTTTAAATCTTGGTAGTGTGACAAAATATTAGAATAATTCATTATATGGTATGATTATTCTATGTGACAAGATTAAGTTGATTAGTTATCTTGCATGATTAAAATTATTTAGTAAGGCTACTAAATATTTTAATGAGATTTTTTTAAAAACTTTGGTGGTGTGACAAAATTGAACTAATCAAGTTAATTGGCTAAGGTTAGTCAAGTAACAAAGAGGGATCGGGTTGAATCCAAGCTAGTTAAATTAATTTGATTGAATCGAATGACTTGGGTTGGTCCAGTAGCAAAGTGGTTTAATCCAAATTTAAGATAATCAATGACTTGATTAAGCTTGGCATTGGATTTGAATAAATGGGTTAGGTTAACCCATTAATTGGATTAATTGGTGAATTAGATAAATGAAACTTGGTCAAGTTAACTTAGTTATGAAGTTGAAAGGTTGGAAATATTTGGGTGTTGTCTTTGGGGTTTATGAGGGAGGTTTGGAATGGGAAGGGTGCCATGGGGTTATGAATTTGAAAGGTTGGAATTATTTGCAGGGTGTTATCTTGGGATTTATGGGGGAGGTTTAGAATGTGAAGAGTTGTAGAGGTTACACTTGTGAGGCCTATATAAAGCATGTAATCTTGAAGCTTGGCATAGAGCAATAGCAAGTTTGAGAAAGTTTATGGGCCATTGGGAATCAAGAAGAGAGGTGAGACGAAGGAAGAAAAGAGAAGAAAGCTTGAGAGACTAGGATCTTCTGTTCAAAGGAGTGTTGAGCATGCTCTATTTTCATTGCCATTCCGACCATTTTCACCGTTGGATCGTGCTGATTTTTGGTGACATTGTTCGTGACTCCTTATTCTTCAATGTGAACGGTTAAGATTGTTTTTGGTGTCCCGTAGAGTAGGTTTCTGTGGTGTGAAACAGAGCCTATCACTGCTGATTTCCTGCACCGACCAGTTTCATCATCTGCTTCAATCAGATGATCATTTCTAGTCTGATCGAGCTGATTTTTGGTGAGCATAGCGAGGACTTGTCTTGACCCAATCTGAATGGTGGAGATCTAGTTTGGACGGTCGGTTTGTCTTCAGTGTCTGTCGACATCTAACTCGGTGAGTTTCTTTAAATTCCTGCATCTCAGTTATGTGTGGTGATAAATTTGAGTATTCATATATGCATGGATGCATGGGTTATAAGGATAGATGGGGAATTGAATGAGTAAAGAATTGGTCCAAGGGTTGGAGTTTGACCTCCATGGGTGGTTTCATGAATTGAATATATATACATGATCATGAGAAGTGTAAAACCAATCTATCCCTATCATTGAAGGTTCATAAAAGCATGGACATGAGTAACTTGAGGTTGCTGGTTTATGGGAATGATTTAAGGATTAGCATAGGTGTTGTTTGATAAGAAGGCTAGAGAACTTAGTGGGATTGACGAGTGGGCCCAAATTGTCAAAGTTACCAAGCATGATCGAGCTATATGTTAGGCTCACGAATAATAGATTGTCAAGTTGAACAATGGACTTGTTAACCAAGTGAAAAGTTGAGGGTCGAATAAAAGACAAGACAAGGTTAAGCTAAACTACTGGGCTTGGTAGATGAGCCCAATTTAGCTAAGAAGACTAGAAACGACCAATGAGGGTGCGTACCATGAAAGTAAGGTAGGACAATTGACCAAAGTTGACTAGAGTTGACCAAGAGTTGAAAGTCAACTAAAGGACTTGGAAATGAGGGAAAATGGTCGGTAACCACGTAAATGGTTTTAAGGACCCGTTTAATTGAGCTTAGGACCACCGAAAGCGAGAGAGTTATGCATGTGCATCTAGGATGTAGGGTTGTTGCTATTTTGACACTGATAGAGACTTTGCTATCAGATATTGACGTGGAGGCTTAGAGACATGTCAGGAGGAAACTAGGGGAGTTTCCAGCTCTTGTTAGAGGTAAGTACTTTTGCCTACTACCTCACTCTACGGAGTGTTCTTGACTTTTGTTATGTCTGTTCTTATAAGTGCTCTTGCCTAGTTCCCTTATTTATTGGCTAGTTGTTTTCTTGATTTAATGTATGCTATTTGTTAGCATGTCTTTTGTTTGGTACCTGATATTCTTGGATGCACGCACATACATATTCTTTTGATGTCTTTCCTGGTATGTGTGTGATTGGTGTGCTAGAGGTAGTGTTAACTGATCACAAGGATCCGTTGATCGGCACGTGGCCATGGAAACACGTGAGCCTGTGCTCCATCCGGATAGGAGTGCGTGGTTTCACTATCTCTTCGTTGATGCTCACTGAGCATACCAACCTATGACCGAGGCGATACTGTGAAGGTTCGTGGTGCTTGTGTGCAGGCAGGGCAGGTATGCGTCAGAGGAGTATACGTACTCATTGAGCTAGCCTCCTATTGTCTGGCACTTGACCATAGAGACACACGGTGCTTGTGTTGGTTGGGTGGGTGTGTGTAGGTTGAGTTTGTTCTACTGCCCGGACTCAGTGGAGCTAGGGAGTTCCGATAGGGGAATGTTGGGGGCAGGTGACCCCGGCGTTCACATGCGCCTTGCCAGAGAGGCAATTCTGGTGGTCTTACCCGCTGGGCATGGTATTAATCACCGCGTGTTAACACGTAGGGAGAGGTAGTTCTATCAATTGCGCATCGGAAGGTCGAATCGACCAAAAGGTCGCGGCTTACAAAGAAATGGCTGGACATACTGGCCGGGGTGATTCTTGAGTTTTCTTGAAACTCATCACAGGGGCTCGAGGGCTTCTGTTACCAGGGGTCGTACCTTTGGATTGTTTCTGGTAGACTCCTAGAGTTGTGTTTCTTGGTGTTGTGACCTTATTATTTGACATATTGCTCATTTATGTCTTGTGACCCCGCGGGGGTACTTACTGGGCTTTCCTTTCGAAAGCTCATGCGCTTGTTTCCTTCTTTCTTTTCGTGTCCCGAGGAGTAGGTGACTCAAACTTCGGAGTTGAGCGAGGATTGGGCTGATTTTGTAGAGGTTCGAGAACCTCAGGTCACACTTGTTCTTGAGGTGGTGTTATTATAGGACCCTTATAGGGCCTTGACCATGTGTAGGGTATGTAAACCCTTATTGATTTAGATTTTCGTTGTGACTCTGATATTATCTGATTATTAAATTTTGAGGTATTTGTTATCTGCTATGATTTCCTTAGGCCTTGTATCCGAGTGGGGTTCGCCTCTACTTGGGTACGGCCGGTCTATGCCCGCGCTCGAGGTCCCGGGATCTGGGTCGGGGCGTGACACTGCTAAACAGGATAAGCACAAGGCCCATATTAATGAGTAGCTATTGCAGAACCAAGAACCAATATATGATGCGAGTATGATCTAATCAAACTCAACCCAAAGTTTAAGGCCTAGTCCACCTTTGGGCATGCATTATATAAAGCCAATATCTTTTATTTTACTATTACTTATCTTATTATTAGATAATAAGTAGGGGATTGTTATATAGTATGCAAATATATTAATAGATAATAATTAGATGCTTTCACCAGAGGGTTTTTATAAAATATATTTTCTTATTATCCTTATATTTATAAGTAGATAAGGAGATAAAATAAAATTTTAAAAAGAGAGAGAGAGAGATGCGTTTGTAGCCGTTGTTCCGACACATCCCGAGAAACATGAAGAGGTGTCTTTTGACATCTTCAACGGGGATAAGATGTCATTTGATATCTTTTAAATAGGAGGGTATGAGAATGAAAGCATATACAGAAAAACAATCTCTTCTATGATCTTCTGTTATCTCATTTTTTTTTCTGTTTTTTCCATTTGCTGGTTCTTGTTGAGGAACATGATTGAGTTGCAGCTAGCAATCTTGTTTCTAGTTAGGCATTGTATCCTGGGGTTAGTAATTCCTAGAAAACATCTGCATTACTATGGGGATATAACTATCCTAAAGAAAGTTTCCTGGAAATCCTAAAGAAAGTTTCTTGGAAACGCCTTGCCTAAATCTTTGCTTTCTCTTTATTTTGTTCAAAACACCTTTCACATCTTGTTTCTTATCTTATCCACTTTTAATTTCAATACAACAATTTTGTCCTCGATTATCTGTAGTTTTGTTTCCTTGTAAACAAAATACCTCGACCCTTAGTGTGTTAAGGGAATCTCATACTAGGTATTATTTTTTCCTTTCCTCAAGTCCCCTGACATTCCATGTTATGATTTTCATATTGTTATCGAGTCTTAGCCCTAAACTACAGTAGGGGTGGGTTAGACTGCTTGGTTGTCGCCTTTCTCTTTGCCCCTCCTTTTAGCTTCTATTTTGCACATATGTACCAAGTAGAGATTGGTATCAGTTTTAGACTGCCTATCTCGACTACCACTTTTAATATCGTTGAGATTAGTTCCATGTCAAGCCATTCAAATAAGGCAAAAAGCCATTTTTGGTCCCTAACCTATGGTATATTGTTCATTTTGGTCCCTGTACTATAAAAATGTTCAATACGGTCCCTGAACTATGGGGCTTTTGGCAATTACGGTCCTTCCTACTGACGTGACAATCATCTTTAAATACGATCATTTTTTTATTGTGACGTGGCAGCCTACGTGGCGGGTCTTTGCTGACGTGGAGCGATGACATGGCATAAAAAATAATTTTTTGAAATATTAAAACAGGCTTACTGGTGACTCATCATGCCACATAAAAATAAAAAAATCTGAAAAAAATCAGAAAAAATAAGAAAAAATCTGAAATTTTTTTCTATATATTTTGTACCTTAATCACATTAGCAACATGGAAAATTATTTTTAAAAATAAAAAAAATCATAAAAATCAGAAGAAAAAAAATAACAGTGTAAGCAACCTAGAAAAAATCTGGATTTTTTTCACAAAATTAATTACTTTTAAATAAAAATAGATATTTTTATCACAAAATTAGTGATTTTAATCTAAAATTAATTTTCTATTTAAGTAATAAATTAAAAAAATATAAGTCTTGTGACATTATTAATTAATAGATTAAATTAATGAGTTGCTACTTAACACCTAATGTGGTATTATTTATTAAAAGAAATTGAAATTATGGTTACATTATTAATAAACATTATAATGCTGACTTATATAAATTAGGGTTTTTCTTACTTTGCCTGTTTATTAATAATGGATATTTTTATCACTAATTTTGTGATAAAAATATCCATTTTATTTAAAAATAATATTTTTTAAAAAATTAATTTTGTGAAAAAAAATCTAGATTTTTTTCAGGTTGCTTACACTGTTATTTTTTTTTCTTCTGATTTTTTTTATTTTTAAAACCAATTTTTCAGGTTGCTAATGTGATTAATGTACAAAATATATAGGAAAAAAATTCCAGTTTTTTTTCTTATTTTTTCTAATTTTTTTGGATTTTTTATTTTATTTTTATGTGCCACGTCAGCATGCCATGTGGCATGATGAGTCACCAGTAAGCCTGTTTTAATATTTCAAAAAATTATTTTTTATGCCACGTCATCGCGCCACGTTAGCAAAGACCCGCCACGTAGGCTGCCACGTCACAATAAAAAAATGATCGTATTTAAAGATGATTGCCTCGTCAGCAGCAGGGACCGTAATTGCCAAAAGCCCCATAGTTCAGGGACCGTATTGAACATTTTTATAGTACAGGGACCAAAATGAACAATATACCATAGGTTAGGGACCAAAAATGGCTTTTTGCCTTCAAATAATGTAAGGGGAACGATAGAGACAAAAGTTCATACCTTGTGGATCAACGCGGTCAATTTGCCTTTTGGAGATCAATGACAGATGTGCTTTAGTTTGTTGCTTACCTTGTGCTCGTCCTTTAACCTTCCTTGGTCTTTCCATGGGTCTTGCTATTGTTTCAATAGGGGTTACTCCTGTTGATGGGGTGTATGGGGCTGGTTGATGTCCCCCTATTGTTCTGAGGCCCTGTCTTCGCCTTGTTTTTCTTTCAAGAGTTCCCGAGCTTCATTGAAGATCAGGTTCCAAGAGCCCTTGATAAACCTTAATAACATTTTACTCAAGTTATGATCAATGCCCTAGAGCCAACTTGGTTTCTACTTTATGATTTGTATTAATTAGGTTATTATTCCCCTTAATGTCATTTTGTATGGGTTCTAAATCGGATGGTAACTAAAGGTTTCTTATTGGGCCTTCACTCAATTAGTGGGAATTGTTGCTTGGTGGGGTGGTGCCATTAGTGAGCTCTAGTGGGCCATTCGTGTTGCAAGCAATAGACCCGCTCATGAGCCTGCTCCACTTAAGGATGTGTTGGGCCCCCTCGTGCTATGTAGCCTTGCTTGCTTGGTTGTTACTATTTGAGTTGGCCTGCTAGTTGTGTGGGCTAGCTCTCTATTCGCCGAGCCCATTCCCAACTCAGCTGTTGAGTTGTAATTGTCTCCTTGGGTTCGATGCCAACTCATTTGCCTCGCGGACCCCCTCAATGGCTTGGTTTTTTTCCACATCACCTTTTTCCCACCTAATTAGTTGTCCTATCATCTTTACCCACCCATTTGTCGCTCGACACATGTCTCCACTACAAGAAAACAGCAAATTAGCGACAGATATTCGCGAGGGATGAATTTTCTCGCAAATCAGCTAGGACTGTGCGATTGATATGTATTTAGCTAGGGAATAGCGAGGAAAACTAGTCCCTCGCTAAATCTGCACGTCAAGGTCACTTATTTAGCTAGAGAATAGCGAGGGATTAACGGATCTGTTGCTAAAGTTGCGCGCGGAGACACTGGCGTATGAAATTAGCGAGGGAGTTGTCCCTAGCTAATTTGCTACAGACGAATCCCTCGCTAATTTATATTAGAATTCTTATGCCACACAATCAAACTTGGCAAGGGATTTATCCCTAGTTAATTTTGTTTGTGTGGGCTAAATTAGCGAGGGATTATTCCCTAGCTAATTATCTAGGGACAAATGAGTCTGAGGTTGGGTGGCATAGGAGAGCATCGGGCTTCAATGGAGGAACCAAGGTCGAGAGAGCGTCAACTAGACGAGCATCGGGGAGAAGACGAGGGAAAAGTTTAGGTAAATTCTTGTAAAGTCCCTGACAAGTTAATACTTTACTTAAGGTCCTTGTCATTGACCATCTTAGATGTTTTTGTACATCAACCCCTGAAAGAAGTTGTTATTGTTTGAGTTCCGTCCGATAAGGTTTTATAATATTTGATATTTTTATTTTTGATGAAAATATATTAACCATTAATTAAGATAGGTTATAGGTAAAATAAGAAGTAACTATTGAAAATAACCTCTCTCTAGATATATATATAATTTTCTATAATAACCTCATCCCACATGGGTTATTTAATGCCAAATATTAGATAGAGCTAAGTTGGGCAAGGTAATTGGGAATTGAAAGCCCTTTTTTTTAATCTGTATTTCATCTAATTCATAGGAAAAAATCCTCGCGAAAATCCCTAGCTAATTAGCTAGGGAAGAATCCCTCGCCAATTTTGTTTGTGTGGGCTAAATTAGTGCTGGATTATTCCCTGGCTAAGTAGCTAGGGAACAATCCCTCGCTAAATTTGATTGTGTGGGCATAAGAAGTCTAATATAAATCAGCGAGGGGTTATCCCTAGCTAATTAGCTAGGGACAAATCCCTCGCTAATGTAGTTTGTATGGAAAGGGAATGGTAGTGTAAATTAGCAAGGGATTTATCCTTAGCTAATTAGCTAGGGAATAATCCCTCGCTAAGTTTTTTATGGGTTATAGATGGAACTTGATATTCTTATTTTTCCCTTTGAAGATGTTCAACTACATTACATCATATCAACAAATAAAAGATTTGAAAGAGTGTTCAAAAATGAAAAAAAATATTATTTTCCCATTTCTCTACAAAGTCATTAAATTTATTTTACATTTATAAAAAATCTAAATATTTTGTTTAACCTAAACCTCTCCTAACATTAAAATAAAAATATGCAATGAAATAGACATATATCCTGCAAAAGTGCAAAATTATGTATAACATGGTTAAAAAAGTGCAAAATTTTAACATTAAAATAAATATCAACTATTTTTTAAAAATTGCAAAATTATAACATTAAAAGATATCATGGTTAAAACTTAAAAAGAATCCCAATTTTTAATTCGCGCCTGAGTTTTTTAGTTCTCGCTCTTCCCCTCTTTCAGACAATCCCGCAGCCCTAGCCCCCCTCTCTCTCTCTCTCTCGATCTCTTGTTTCTGGGGGTCAGAAGTAGAAGGAGGCCTCGGTGGAGGAGCAGAAGAAGAAAGTCATGCCCTTTCTCGAGAGTGTCGTTGGTTCTCTTAAAGTCTATAACCAAGCAAGTTCATGTACCATGTTTCTTATTTGTGTTCTTCTTTTTGGTTTTGATGTTAATTCTTAGAGTTCTTTAGGTGTTTGTGTATATATTAATTATATATTTTTGATGGATTTTGACAATTTAGTGAAGTTTTAGAAGGAGAAGAAAGGGGAAAAATCAGGTGTACATCTGGCTGTTTTTTAAAATCTTTTCTCATATTTATGTTTTCAATTTGCTTGTTCCATCGTCGCAAGCATCAGTGTGAGCTTTTCTCTCTCCTTTTTTTCCCATCACACCTCCTTTAATCTAGAATATTCACATTTGAATTAGGCTCTTTCTTGGAAATTCTAGGCTTTCTACTTGCTTTGTTTTTGTTAGTACTACCTTTATGTTGTACCGATATTGCGTTTTTAATCCATCTTGTTTAAAAATCCTTCATTTATGCTTATTTTTGGGGTCTAGGGATTTAATACATAGTTGCAGGAGCTGTGGTTAATCATTACTTGAAATGAAGGCAGCTGAAATTGGAATTTAAGTTGCCTTTCCCTTAACTTGAAATGTATTCTTGTTGGCCAGAGCTTTTTGAATTGTTCTGATTGTCCTAATTGTGTTCACAGTTGTGCTCTGTATTTCCTAATTGATTTGAATAATGTTTTTGATCATTCATTAGCCATGTGTCATTTGTAGCAATGGGTTGTGGTGCCCACTCATCTCTGGGTCCAATTTTCTTCCACCATTGGTTTGTGTGGATGATGTTTCTAATACACTGTAAAATGGCTTTATTGTCACTAGAGGACCAGGTGGGCACGTGCTTAAGTCTTTTGCAAAATACATTTATATCATCATTAGGAGATCTGGAGTCAGATATTGTTATAAGATACCTTGGTTCTTTAGAGGACCATATATTTGAATATCTTATTCTGATCCTTTGTGGACTAGCTATGAAAAATAAAACCCAAGAGGAACGAGATTTTTCAGTCAATATTCCATCCCAGGTACTGCCTCTATTTTTCACAGATCAAGGGGGCCCCAATGAGATGGAGAAATTTTAGGGTTGAAAATCATAAAAGGGTGTCAGAGTTTGCATATGAGACGGAGAAACCTAAGATCAAGTTATTGAGTAGCTTTTTTGAAAGTTCTGGAAGCCTAGGAACAAGGGAATCAATTCATTTTTTATTTTATTTTTATGAAAACAAGCCCTTGATTTCATCTCTTGGATTTTGGCATTTATTAGCATCTTTACCTATATTTGTTCTCATGATTTTTGATTTCTCACTGACCTATGTTGGAAATCTCGACCCCCAGGTACCCCCCATTCTTTGATTTGTACTCTTCTAGGGTTTTGGAATTTTTGCTGAATATATTATTCTCTATGTATTTAACACTTGCTATTTGTTTGGATTGAGTAAAAATAGAGGAAAAGGAAAGAGGAAATTCAATAAAGTTGTTATCTTGTTTTTGAAATCTGTGATGAGTATCTGATCCCTGGATTTATAGTGACTATATGGCATTGTTCGAAAACCCTCAGATGTTTGTTACTTGTTTTGTGTAGTATGCTGACACTGAGCTGTTTCTTCAAGTAGAATCTGTTTCTCTTTAGTGGTTTTCATGAATTGAATTTAGATTGCAAGTAGTGGCTTTCATAATTCTATTATGTTGTTCTTGTTTTGGTATTTTCATGTAACTTTTAATCTTCTACATACCTTCCAATGTTACTGTGTTGCAAGTTTCTGAGGAGCTACTGTGGGAATATTTGTCCAAGCTAGTCATGTTGGTATTTACTTTGTAGATATATTTTATTATTGCATTTTCTTTCTGCTCTGTGAATAAAATTCTGACTCTCATGTTCTTATTTGTTATATTCTGCATCATTCTTGTTACTACGTTGAAATGATTATTGCATCTCTGTTTTAATTTGATTTTGACAATTATCAAAGATATCTTTTTGGAATAAGTGTTCTTACTTAATAGGATAAAGCTTGAAGGTTGCACACAAGTTCTTGATATTTCTGCATCTCTCATTTGCTATTAGCTACTATATCATTTTCAGATTTGATACCTTGTACAAAAGTATATTCCCACTGTAAACAGCTTACGTTTCAATTTTGTTATGTTTTGCATGTTAGTGTTTGTCAACCATATAATAATAAGGTAGGATTGTTGCAGGGGGTTAAATATCAGAAGCATTTGATTTGTTGGCTTTCATAGCATCATTAGGTAAATTTGGTTTTGATGTCCTAATAAGTTTAGGTAAACCTAAGGGACTCAATTTCCTGGAGTTAATAATACAAGTATTAGCTTATGGAAGATCAGTTTGAAGTCTTGAATACCACTCTGCTGTAATTATAGAGTAATTGGTGCTGGATTTCTTGATCACTGGTTGGTACATAGAAGATATGCTTGCAGACTTGTTTGCAGCCTTTCTCTCTCAACAGTAGGAAAGAAAGAAAAAAGAAACTCTCCAAACTTTATCACATGCTCCTGCAAGCTTAAAAATGGAGGTCACTATTAAAGTTCCATGCTTGAGCATCAATGAGAGGTCCACATCACTAGAAGCCATCCTATAAGAAGACAACACACACTTGAGGCATTTTGGATGACAACTTATATACTAGTTTATATTATTAGGAAGTCAATCACTTGATTAGAGACACATATGCAAGCTTATGTTGTCAAACAATTATGGATAATTATTTATTGTTAGAATTCATCTTTTCTTTAGTACCAAGTCTTTTCAAGGACAACTAATAGTACATAGGTAGTTAGGTTTATGTTCTAGATGTGTGATAAGTTTAAATGGAAGCCATGATATGTCACCTAATGAATATTTTGGTTTTTATGAGATTTCAGAGAAAGGAAGACCTTGCAAAGTGCCATGTCAATGCCTCTAACTTGGGAGTTCTTAAGGAGCTTGTCAAACCACATTGCTATGTATGCCCTTGCATGTGATCACTTATCGAGTTCCTTGACTACCATATTTTCTAAATTTTCAGAGAAGTACTGCCTTGTTGTATGTGTATGATGGAATAGAGTACAGTGAGCTTACTATTGATTGGTTGTGATTGTATTCTAGGGACTTATAGGGGTTGATTTCTTTGGACTATGAATTTGAAGTAGAAGATGATGTCATGCCCATATTTCGGTGAGGAAAGGTACAGTAGAACTCTATGAATCTATAATTTTTGTTGGATGTTCTGTTTTCATAGGAGTATGATTATATTTGTTAATTTATTTTAACTGCTTCCATAGAAACTCCCATTTGAAACATTAATTGATGAAATATTTTCATTCTATTATGTGAAATAAAATCAAAATTTGATTTTTGTTGAGAATCTTTTGTGAACCTCTCATATTTCACAGTCATTCTTGAAATTTTTATTGAACAGGAGTTTAACTATTGGGTAGAGTTTGTATTCTTGATCTCTTTCTTTGAAACTGCAAGCGGACATGTTGTAGAAGATGCATTAGCTACTCTTCAGAGTTTGATTGTAGAGTTCAATTCCCTGACCATACAGGAAACTCAACGTACTTGTGAGAACTTGTTGCTCAAATTATATTTTTGGCATTAACAAAAATGCATTCAACTCATACTCAAGAATCGTTTCATGAGGTTTTAATGACACAAGTAATGGTTTCAGGTTTCAAAAAGTTGGAAATATGATTTTCTTAGCTTCTTAACATTTATGCTACCAAAATTATCAAGTATAACAATTTATTAAGATATGTTAGGATACCAAGGAATTGGCATGTGCTCTGTAAGACAGTGGAATAGTTACGAGCTTCTCTGGTGACAATGAACAATGTGGATGAATGTGCAAAACTACAAGAGAACTAATCACTTTTTTTTAAGGGAACTAATCACCTTATTTTTATACATTTTGCAAGTTTTGATTTTGTTCTGGATTTCAACAATGTCATTTTCAAGACTTGATAGAGAATTGGCTACCATCTTTTGCTACGATGATTAGAAGATGGAAACGAATTATTTTGGCTTGAAAATGTTAGAACTTGGCATCAAATTGTTTTACTAAAGATATGTTTAATGTTTTGTAAAAAGTGCTTTGTAAACAATATGTTATTCATGGAATGTTAAATGACAGTTTATTGATAAAATGGCAATGGCAATGAAAAATTTTAGGTTATTGTTTTGCTAAATATATGTGTATATGCTTTTATTTTGATTTTTATAATTTTTGTAGTTTATTGAAAAAATGACAGGTTATAAGGATTGTTTCCAATTGAGAGGTTCACTATGTTGATTTGGAATTTAGGGATGACAAAGCTAGTCCACAAAAACTTTTAGAGACCAAGTGTAAAGTAGTCCTTATGGACCAACAAATCTCGTCCTTAAAGAGTTTCAGCGACAGAAAGAATCTGGTCCCAAAACATTTGTTAGGACTGGAACTTCGGTCTTTGAGATGAGATCGGCTCTTATTTAGGGACCAGAAATCCGGTCCTTAAAGAGGTTTTAGGGATGAGTAACAACCTCATCGTTGAAACGTTTTAAGGACTGGTCACATTTTTTGTCCTTAAAAACCTTTATGGGCGGAGCCTATTAAGACGAGTGAGGACTGGATTTGACTCATCCTTATTGACGTTTTAAGGACCAAATTCAGACTTTTAGGGACAAGATTTCTCGTCCTTATAAGCTTTTTTTTTTCTTGTAGTGTAATTAACAATAATCCAATTACATGAACTGTAAGAATCTATCTTGTTTACTTGTACTTCTTTCTCTTTTTTTATTGATGAACTTATACAAACTCCATAAAGAGTCAAAGATAAGAGTTAAATTAAGTGTAATTTTCCTCAATGTAAATTTGTAGGTGCATGAGCTGTTGAAGCTGTTTAATGAAGTTGAGGTCGTGCTAGAACATTTGCACGTCAACATTCCTTCAACTTGGTAAGTAAGATGTTATTCTTACTTTGCTTGCCTTCTAAAATGCAATCGTCAGTTGAGCATTGGGTAGCATCTGTTATGTGACATTTTTTTTTTCTTTTACATATAGGGAATAGAGGCTTCAAGGTTGCTGGAATCTGAAGGAATACAAACACACTTGACATTTGTTTATAGGTAACGGTTGGGAATTTTGTGTTACAGCTCTTTAATGTCAATGTCAATTAGTGAATTAGCATCTTATGATCATGTTGTTTCAACTTTAAAGCTTAGGATTGCACTATTTTCAATGATATTGAAGTTATATGTTCCATGTTTGAATCGTCAACTTTTGCATAGAAATCTAAATTAATGGAGTAGTTTGTCTCATGCTGCCTCTTGCATATTCTCAATAAAGGATGCAAAAGCTATCATCTTGATGTTTTGTTTTTGGTTCATGAATGATGCAAAACTGGTTTTGGTTGTTTTGGTCTCAGGATTTTAATTTTTTTATTAAGCATTATCAATGTTTTGACGTCTCAATGTATATATAATATTCTTTGATGAAGAAGCCATGCATATTGGACTAATAATTGCAAACATAATACAGATATTTTAAAAGTGTAATGCTAAAACCAAACACAAAAATCATGGATGCAACAAATACAGATATTTTACTGTCTCTTTGTTTTGCAACTTTTATTTTTAGAAAATTATTTTACTGTCTGTTTATTTTAACCCATGTTAATTAAATCGAATTTTGATAACCACACTTAAAAAATTTCCGGGATAATGGAGCTTAATTAGTGCAAAGCTAAATCACATAGTAGCTCACTCTTAGTTTAAAGCTATAATTAAACTAAGGATGATGAATAACCCTTCAAATATATTTCTTTATAATTTCTTTTATTTTGTATTTTTAATACATCCTAGGATGATGAATATCCCCGAGAGATCTTGGATGTATGCTCAACGTCTTGCTCGAGGGGATATGAACCTCGAGTTTTATACCGGTGTCGAACAATTCCTTGAATTTGCCTGTAGTCAACCAAGATTCATGGATGAGCCGAACATAATTAGGTGTCCGTGCAAAAAATGTGGTAATCGCGCATATAGGCATCCAGATGAAGTAAGGATGCATCTAGTAAGAAAGGGATTTGTCACAAATTATTTTGAGTGGAGGTGTCATGGAGAACCAACCACTTTATCATCGAGTTCAAACTTCCAAACTGATGAATTCATCAGTTTACTTTCCAAACTGATGACACCATCCATATAGGCGGATGGTGTCAGATGTAGTCGGTCCTTCTTTTAATGATCAAACATCAGCCTCAACGCAAGACCAAGCTATTGGTGAAACTTCACCAACATATTGCCAAATGGAGGAATCTCCAAATCCACAAGCAGAACAATTTTATTCAATGTTGAATGCAGCAGATGAGGAATTGTACCTTGGTTGTGACAACCATTCAGTATTATCCGCGGTCGCTCGGATGTTGAACATAAAATCTGAGCATCACTTGTCAGAAAATGGTTATGATCTGACCTGTCAATTAATGTGTGAGGCTTTACCCAAAGGAAACAAGATGTGAAAAGTTTTTATGAGACGAAGAAGCTTGTTAAGGGCTTAGGATTGCCTTACGAGAAGATTGACTCTTGCAGGTTTGGTTGCATGATCTATTGGGGTGTAGACAATGATCTTACAAGTTGCAAATTCTGTGGGAACGACAGATACAAAAGAAGAAGCGGATCTAGAAAACTCAAAAATGTGCCTTACAAGGAAATGTTTTACTTTCCACTCACTGACAAGTTGCGTAGGTTGTATGCATCTGAATAAACAACATAGTCAATGAGATGACATGCTGAGCATATTAAAGATCTGGGTGTAATGTGTCACCCATCAGATGCAGAAGCATGGAAGCATTTCAATGAAATTCACCAAGATTTCGCTAATGAGACTAGAAACGTAAGATTGGGATTATGTATTGATAGGTTTCAACCATTTGGTCAATCGGGACAACAATATTCATCATGGCCAGTTATAGTGACACCATACAATTTGCCTCCATCTTTGTGCATGAAGGAGGTCTACATGTTTTTGACAGTAATTGCTCCTGGTTCACATAACCCTAAGCAAAAAATAGATGTGTATTTGCAACCGTTGATTGCAGAATTGAATCAACTTTGGGAGATGGGGGTGCATACATATGATGTGTCTAGAAAACAAAATTTCTTAATGTGTGCCGCACTTTTGTGGACTATTAGTGATTTTCCAGCGTACTCGATGTTATTGGGTGGAGTACATCTGGTAAAATGGCATGTCCATACTGCATGGAAAATACCAAGGGATTTACTTTGTCTAATGGGAAGAAATGCTCATTGTTTGATAACCACAGAAAATTCTTACCGGTTAATCACCGGTTCAAAAGAAATCGAAGAAATTTTAGAAAGGGGAAGACAGAGACAACCACACCTCCACCCATTCGAACAGGTGAGGAACTTATCAATGATATTGACACTATGGGTTTTATGAAAGTGACAGAACTTGGTTCTAATGAAGTCAATGATCGACTAGGTAAGTCACATAGATGGAGGAAAAGAAGCATTTTTTGGGATTTACCTTATTGGTCAACTAATTTAATTAGACATAATTTGGATGTAATGCACATCGAGAAGAATGTGTTTGACAATGTTTTCAACACGGTAATGAATGTCAAAGGGAAGACAAAGGACAACGCACAGGCAAGACAAGATATGAGCAATATATGTGGTAGGTATGAGTTGGAAATAAATCCTCAAACGAGCAAGTTCCCTAAAGCTTACTTCACCTTAGAAAAGGAGGAGAAAAAGGTATTGCTAGAGTGGCTAAAGAGCTTGAAATTCCCTAATGGACATGTTTCCAATATGGGTCGATGTGTTGATATGAATAAGTATAAGTTATTTGGGATGAAAAGCCATGATTGCCACGTGTTCATGCAACGCTTGCTTCCCGTTGCATTTCAAGAGTTGCTTCCAACCAATGTATAGCAAGAACTAACCGAGTTAAGTTGTTTTTTTAAAGAACTAACATCAACAACAGTCAAAGTAGAGGAGATGAAGAGATTAGAGGTTCATATCCCAATAATATTTTGCAAACTGGAAAAGAATTTCGTCCTGGTTTCTTTGATTCAATGGAACATCTTTCGACTCACCTCGCATATGAACCTAGAATTGTTGGGCCTGTGCAATATAGATGGATGTACCCTTTTGAAAGGTAAATTCTACAACCTTATAGTGTTTTATTTTAAAAATGAGTGCACATATTGGCGATGTTGTTGATGTGGTTCCATTATATTTCTGTTTATGAATGTAATGTAGGTACCTTAGATATCTTAAAAAGAATGTGAAGAACAAGGCACAAGTCGAAGGATCAATCGCAAATGCTTACATAGTTGAGGAGGCATCTAATTTCTGCAGTCATTATTTTGAGCAACATGTAATGTGTAGAATTTGAGATGTTCCTCGAAACGATTATGGAGGAGAGGATGACAGATCTGAGGCAGGTCTTTCGATATTTACACATCCTGGTCGATTTTATGGCAAACCGAAGAACCGGGTGTTAGTTGACAAGGAATATAGGGTTGCACATACATACATACTTTTGAATTGTGATGAAGTTTCGCCTTATCTTAGGTAAGATTTCATGTCCAATATAAGTGATATGCTGACATTGTGCGAACAATGCCTAATCATGTATGATTTGATAAATGCAACATGTTTGTGGACCAACTACTGTAAATAACACCCGATATAAGTGATATGCGGATTGATCAAGAGCTTGAAAATCAATTTGCTATATGGTTCCAACAATATGTATGTAAAACCCGCCCCGAAATAAATAAAGATTTTTATTTACCAGAAATTTTAAATGACAATTCAATATGATGAGCAGTGAAGTTTTGGGAAAAATCACATGTCTGAATAATCCAGATTAATTAAACGTTAATTAATCGAAATAAGCCAGTTGTTAATAAATCCAGATTAATTATATGTTAGTTAATTCGGATTAATAATCAAGAAGAGAAAATGAATAAATATTCAAATCCCGGGAAAAGTGGATCTGGTCGGGGACTGAGACAGCCCCGTGATGCCACAGTAAACCCGTGACGAAAGATTCGACTAAAAGCCGATATTCTCGGACCTGGTCTGACGAGAGACAGACCCGTGATGATACAGTACACCCGTGTCACTGGGATCATTGACCCGAGATTCGCGGATCTGGGTCGGGCATGAGGACGTGAGGGTCAGGGTAGTGGACCCCAGTTTGAATAGAAATGATTCACTCACCCGTGATTGAACAGTGTACATGTGAGGGAATAGTAGACATGTGACAGTTAAAGGATTTGTAATTTATTAAAAATAATCAAATTAAGTTATTATATAACAAAGAGGAGAGAGAGAATGATATTTTCATTCCTCTCTCTCTCTCTTTCTCTCACGATCTGAGCTTCAGATCTGAGGGAGCTCCTCCCTCCTCGATCAAGCACTCCTACACCGGGAGCGGCCCACCGGCCGCCTTCACCGCAACCGGCCACCTCAACGCCGCCGGCTCAGCACCCTCCGCCCACGCGCAGGCTGCCCGCGTGCTCCACGCGACTCGCCGGCCCGATCCGGCCGGCTGACAGTCCGGCACGTCCCCCAGCCGCCACCAGGCCGTGAGCACGCCGCCAGGCCGCGCCCACGCCGCCTCACGCCGGCGGCCAGCCTCGACCTCCCACTCGCGCCGGCCTGCAGGACCACCTGCGCTTTCACCCACGCCGAGCTCCGCTCCTCCTCATTCCGGCCAGATCCGGCGTCCATCCCCGTCTCCTCCTTTGGGTGAGCTACAAACCTTCAATTTGGAGATAATCGATTCAATTTCCATGTATGTTAATGAAGGGGTTGAATGGAGGACTGGGGCTGTGAATGAGAAGACTTAATAGTTAATTAAGAGTGGGATTAGGGATGCTAAGGATTTTGTGATTGTTAGGCTATGAATTGTATGTGCTAATTAGATTTAATTGTGGAATGATTGTATTAATTTCGGGGCCCTATAAATAGAGGAGGTGCCGCCAAATTTTTCATGAAAATCTCTAAGCATAAATGCCCATTAGTGTTCATGTTAACATGTTTAATTATAATTAGTCCCATGATTAACATGTGTAATGGTTTCATGCTCTAGTATAATTAGCCTTGGCTAATGAAGCACACTTTGGAACATTCTAAGGGCATGATATACTTGTCAAGTAAGAAAGCATGCTTTGAGTAAGCTTAATGCCTTTCAACCATGATTTAATTCAATGAATCACCAATTGTTAAGGTAATCTCCACGTTAGAGATAATTAAGGGATTCATGAGTAATCATATTTCGTATTTAGATAGGAGACGTTTAAGTGCGGAGGCACTGAGATTTTCCTATCTGTTTACTAGATTCCGACTCGGACGCGTGAGACGCGACGAGGATCAGAGACTTTGCTTCTAGCCAGGTAGGCTCTCGCACGGGAGGTTTGTGAGTATTCCTTCCTCCCACCCCACTTTGATTTTTGTACTCTTATTTCCTCGAGAGGTTCCCAACATATATTTGAGATGGTTTTCCTCATATGTGTTGGTTTTATATCTCGAGGGGATTGTTGTTATCATTCTTCTTCTTATGCGTATTTGAGTAGAGTTTACTTCTTAAATACGTATCGACTCCCGATCTCGATGAGGTCACCGACCGTTGTACATTCAGGATGTTGCTGCCTTGGATATATATATTTATACCTGTTGTTAGGTATCAATCTCTTACTTTCACGCATGATACATCGGACGGAGACCCTGGCAGAGGGTATATAATATCTGGCCATCAGGCCCCGGCAGAGGGCGTACAATATCTGGCCACGAGCACTTGATGCTCTATCGGAAGGAGACCCTGGCAGAGGGTGTATAATATCTGGCCACTTGGCTCAGTCAGAGAGCGGCATTATCTGACCATGTGCACATGTATGCTATAGCTTAGTCCGGCTTAGGCCGAAGACGATACCGATGGTGTCGTAGATGTCGTAGACATCTTAGTATCACATATGCCAGAGATTGAGTACATCTGTGGATTTTATCCGTATTCCAGCTACTTGTGACTTGCTGTGTTGTTGTTGTATTTGTATAATTGTATTTACTTTGTTCTATTCCTTGTTTATGGCCTTCGCCTCTCTTGTTGTTTATGCGACCCTACTGGGCCTATTCTTTAGGCTCATGCACTTGATTCGTGTATTACTCAGGTTCGGACGAGGAGTAGGATCGAGCTTAGGAGGGGATATACCGAGTTGCTGACTCGGCTACTTCTATTTGTCTTGAGGTCTAGCATTACCTCTTTTTATATTCTCGTGTGAGACTTGTAATTTAGATTTCTTTGTTGTATGGATTTCTAGGGGTGATCGGATGGATCCTAGTCTTGGGTTGTGTAAACCCGATATTGTACTGTATGGAGTTGTACGAACTCCCTTCATCTTTTAGCTATGATTCCGCTGTTATTATTAACTCTGAATACTTATTGTATAAGAGCTCTTAAGGCCTTGCGCCTGAATGGGGACTAGTCCCTGTTTGGGTGCGGCCGGTTGTCTACGTGCCTGAGCCGTGGTTCGGGGCGTGACAATGTAAGTTAAATTGAAATGAGCATAAAAATAAGTGAAATTCTGATGAAAAAAAAGTTGATGTCTTAATGACAGTAAATTAATTCGTTTTGTGCCTTTTAAATTATAGATGCAAGCTAATCCAATGGAGAACATCATACTACGACAACTTTCGCAAGGGTCGTTAAGATCAGTGAAATCATACAGTGTATATTTTGTGAACAGCTACAAATTTCATACAGAATCTTATGCTTCTGGATCTTGCTCAATGAATAGTGGTGTGTGCATTAAAGGAACAAATTATAGTGATAACAGTGGCGACTTCTATGGCCGTTTACAAGAAATATTGTTGTTAGAGTATCTAGGATTACCAATCAAGATGGTTACGTTATTCAACTGCAAATGGTATAATCCCAATCCAAATATTGGGACTAGAATACATGCGCAGTACAAGTTGGTTGATGTCAATATATGCCGAAAGTACACCAAGTACGAGCCATTTTGTTTTAGCAATGCAAGCAACACAAGTATATTATCTACCATATCCAAGCATGAGAAGGGGTAACAATGATTTGTTGGCGGTTTGCAAGATAGGCCGGAGATCGGTGTTTGACTCACCTAAAGAGGTACAAAATTTAGGAGTGGCAAATCAAGAAGATGTGGTTGAATCACATGAAATTGATGTTAGTCTTATGAATGAGGAAGTTCAAAACCTGAATCATCCAAGTGGTGAAATTATAGAACTCGAGGAAGATGAAGATAGTGACATATCAGAAGAACCTGAATAGGAATCCTCGTCAGGGGACAAAACTGATGAGGAGGATAATGAAGATTACGAGGAAAGAAGTGATAGTGAATAGGCTTATATAATACACTTTTTATTTCCTCGTAAGGGTGTTTGTTTTTCTGTTTTGTGTACTTGAAAAGACAACTCTTGTATGTTCAGTTTTAAGACTTTCCATATTGAAGGCAATACTTTTGCCTCTACTGAATTGTTGTGGATGCTTTCCCACATTAAAAATTATTGTGAATGCTTTATCGTATTAAGAATTTTTTTCAAGATATCATTAAGAATTGTTGTGAAATTTCTTGCTATTCGTTACATGACATGTTAGACAATTATTTTTTATACCTCTAGTTTCTTAAATCATAGTATATCATTTCTGCATATATTTGTCAACCACATCATACATTTATCAAGTTTTTTTTGTGTACTTGTAGAAAATGTTGTGTTATTTCATAATGAGTTTCATGAAAAATAATAACATTCATTTTTTGTTTCATTTTAGTCTATATGGCGCGAGGACGTGGCGTTAGGGGTGCAGCCGGTCGTATGGTTGAAGGGAGGGGACGAGGTGCAAGATAGGATCCACTACCACCCACTCCGAATGCATCACCACGTCTCCCCACTATTACACCACCAGAACAACAACCTGAGGTGATACGTTTGGTACAAGTTCAACCAGTACCTTCTTCAGTGAATGTTCCTTCTATGTCATCTGAGGATGCACTGATTATTGGATTATCACAGCATAGTGATTCCCAAACACAAGCAAGTGTTAATGGGGAAGAACATCCAGTACATGTTGACCCTCTAGGTAGAAATTGTCAGAGGATCACAGTGGTTCGCGGGATGTGAGTATGCAAAAATACTTTATTTCTTTGTTGGTATATATTATTTTTTCCCAGTTTGGTTTTGTGTACTTGTTAATGCACATTCTTTTTTTTCAGTTTGACTCCATCAGCCGAATGCTCTCGCCGAATTTGATCCATATTTCACGAGAGATTTGATGATGAGGGGGGTAGGTGGGTGTCAGTCTCAAATGAGACCATAGATTTTTACTTTGAGTTCAAGGTAAGAATATAAGTTGCTGTTAGTAAATTATGATTGTCTTGTGTGTGAACTTGGTTGTATCATTAAACATTATTTTTATTTTGCAGAAACACTTTTACTGGGATCCACCAATTGACCACCTGGTCAAAGAGGCTTGGCCGTCAAAGGCATCTACACGGTATGAGGATATGATTTGTAAATTGAAATTGAAGCCTAACTGACCAATATATGTTCCTGAATCGGTTTGGATGAAGTGGAAAGAGGCAAAGAGGGACCCTGAAGGTGTGCGCATTTCCCAGCAAAATGCGAAAAATAGATGCGGTGGAGTTGATGATGGCTCGTGTCCCTCTACCCACAACAGAGGCTCCATCTCCCACGTTGAGCATTGGAAGAAATTGGTAAGTTTTTGTATATGGGTTAAATTTTTATAAATACATCTTAAGTTGTGTATTCTTATTATTAGTATATTTTGTTCAATTGACCTATATCAATGTTGTTATCTAGGAGCAACAATACAACCGCCCCCCGACATGCTTTGAGGTCTTTAGGCTCATGCACACGAAGAAGGGGGATGGTGAAACATTTACGAGTGACAAAGCTCGTACCTTTCATGTGAGTTGTAATTTCTTTTAGATGAAATATTTTTGTTTAAGTGTATGGTTGTGTCAGATTGAGTGATTATTAATGTGAGTTACTATTTGATGCTTGATATACTTACTATAGTATCATTGATCTTGTTGTTTGATTTGCATTGTTCTCTTAGGATCGATACATCATTTTGGTGGAGGAGAGAAATAGTTCGGGGGGGACAATGGACGAAAATCAATTATATTATGAGGCTGCAGGTAGGACAAAGAAGAAGAAGGTCTTTGGTACGGGAAATCAGGCGAGCTACTATTATGATGATGCATCCTCTTCGGCATGTCGTGCATCTAACGCACACAATATTAGAGAGGTCAACCAGCAAGTGCAAGCTGCTATCTCATCCATAGAGCCAAGGATGGATAATATGGTTAATGAGAGGATGCAGCGGCGAGAGATGGAGATTCGGGCATCTGTTACAGAGGAGATTCGGGCATTTGTTACAAAGGAGATGCAGGAGATGCGGGAGATGCAGGAGACGTCAGCTCCAAGAACAAATGCAACAGATGTTAGGTAGCCACCAAATACCTCAACCTTCTGATCTCGTCGTCAACTCACCGTCTGGTGGGACTTGAGGAGAAACCTACAGGGTGTTGCCCAATAATCTTTTGTCAGTCTACATATCTGCTATTTTTGTTTCAGGACATTTTGGCATTTCTTGAGGTAATATTTTTTATTTACCAAAATTACTACAAAGAAAACTAGGTTTAGTGGTAAACATAATTTCAACTATTATTGTCAGGACATTTTGCTTCCTTAATGCATCTCTTAAATTTTAATTCATCTTGTGTATAGAAGCATAAGATAACATATATCTTTATTAATCTCTTCCCAATTATTTGTTCATTGAAACATCTATTTATAATTTTTGTATCGCAGGTTGTCTTTACTAGAAAAGTTTAGTTGCAGTGCTTCAAAGCTTCATTTGAAGTCAAGGAGGAAGGAGATATTCATAGAAGACTTGGTTAGTTGTTTTCTGTTTTTTTATTATTTTAAGCCAAGGAGGAAGTTTGTTGTATAGTGTGATTATACTAAAGCATGCCCAAACTTGTGAAGATTCATAATCACTCGATTAAAATCTTATTTATGAATTGATGGAAATAATATGCAGGACAACGAAAGCACTTTATTGTAGAAAAAAATTTATGTAGTGCAAACCCTAAGGAATTATCATGGCTTGCTTTTGGTGTGGCCTTTTTGGAATATAGTGTATAGCTTTCCTTGTTTTCCTTGAGTCATAGTTCAGGAAGTTACTTCTTTTTTTATATGATACAGTTAGATATGTTTCCTTTTATGGTTGTGAGGGGTATCTTTACTAGGCTTGCCATAGTTTCAGATTTTGCCCCTTTTAGAATGCCTACAGGGTGTTGCCCAATAATCTTCTAGACTTGAGGAGAAACCTACAGGGTGTTGCCCAATAATGTTATGAACTTTTGATCTAATATGAATTCATTTGAAGTTCAATTATGAGGTAAATGAAACTTTTAAGAACCAGTTGCACTGACCTTTTAAGTCCAGAATTTTAATTCAGCTTCTTACTTTAATAACTCCAAGTTGAGTTTTTTTTTTTTTTGAATATAGGGAACTTGAACACGGGGGCTGGAGAAGTAAAACATAGTTTGATTTAACAACACTTTAGCTATATTATCTGAGGTAATTCTTGCTTTTGTGGTCATTCCCCTAAAGCTTGAAGCTTTTCTGGTTCATATGTTTATATTTTGGAGCATGTATTGAAATTTCATAGGTTGTTTGGCATGTTGCTAAGGAGACCCTCAAGATATTAAAATCATCACCACGATTTGTAGGTAATTTATGATTGGTTGATGAAAGATGTGTTTTTTTTTTTTTTTTTTGTTCTTTCCATTTCATGTGTAGAAAAAAAAAATTTCTTTCCATTTTCATGAGCAAATGCAGAAGATGTTAGAGACCTGCATGTCTTCTGACCACGTCGTCCACTCACCATTTGATAGAACCCGAGAAGAGACTATCATGTTGATATCTTATTTTGTATTTCTTTATATATATTGTCAATTGTGATGTGCATCTTATAACAAATTTATATATATATATATATATATATATATATATATATATATATATATATATATATATATATATTACGATGTGCACCTTATAACATCTTAGTAGATCAATGTGTTAAATATATTCTATATGTATATTGTGTATTATGCTTGTATTATAGGGGAGCGATAATATTGTCTATTATGAATCTATAGGTGGTATTGAAAATTGTATTATAGGGGACCAATAAATAAAAATATATATTGGGCAAAACTGTAATTATTAACGAGGGAATAGCTACGAAATAGAGAGGAAATCAATTTTAAAAAATTTAGCTACGACAGATAAGCTCTAGCTAAATAGCTAGTGAAAATCCCGAATAGCTAGGGAATAGTGAGGGAATCATTTTTAAAAAATTAGCTATGACAGATTAGCCCTAGCTAAATTGCTAGTGAAAATCCCTAGCTAAGTCCTCGCCAATGGGGAAAATTCAGCGAGAGAATATAGCTAGAGAATAGCGAGGGATTGTCTACTCTCGCTAAATAGCTACAGTAAAATCCCCCGCTAGATCCTAGCAAATTATCAAAAAAAAGAGGGATATGACGAGGAGAGTTTAGCAAGGAATACCGAGGGAATGTAATTCCCTTGATAAATGGCTAGAGATTTTGTTGTCGGTATTCCCTCGCTAAATATTTGCTAGGATCAAATTAGCGACGAATAATTTTCCCTCGTTATGCCTAGCTAAAGTAATTTAGTGAGGGAAATTCATGATTTAGCTAGGGATGTTTCCCTAGCTATTTCCCAGTGTCTCCCTGATGACCCAATACGATTGTTGACACTGCGGTGTTGCTACCGAAGTAATGAAACAAGTCTCTTAAAGAATGTGAGACATCTATCCTTCGGTCCGAAGGGTGATGGGGACCTTTAGTCCAATTCCTGATCCTCTACTTCCTCGTTTGGTTATCATGTCGCCGCTCCTTACCGATGTGAATTTCGTTGAGTCCACTCTGCCTCGAGCTTGCTGGCAAAGGCTCTTTCTTCTTAGCAATTTCTTTCCCCTTCTCCACTCTCATGTAGTGCTCCTTTTTGGATGGGTTTCGATGCGCAGGACCATGTCTGCTATCTGGTTCTCCTTCCTCGAAACTGACAAGTCAATCTTGGTCGTCTCGACCTTCCGGTCGCCTTAGGGGCAATGGGGTTGCTCCTCCTCCATCCCCACCTCAATCCGATGTTGCCTGCACTAATGTTGCTCCATCTTGGTCTGATAATGGAAGGTTTTTTCCTCGTTAGACACACAATATGGCGGGAACATCATTACCGAAATTTGTCCCTCACTCATCAATGAAGACCAGTTCTCTAATAGGCTTCAGTATGCGCATCTGTGTCCCTGTGCCAACAAAAGAGAGGGACTTGTCGGATTAGCAACCAATGTCACTGCCCCTCAACCTTCTCCGGCGACCACAAATTCGACGACTAGCGTGTGATTTTGAGGGAGAAATAGGGCAGATGGATTCCTCCTACCGCTTCCATATATCTCTCTGGCTTCTTCTAGTGGTGGGCATGCGACGATGAATCATCCATTCCAGAATTATTTGGCACTCCAATACCAATTCTTATTTAGTGTTGTTCGGAGCGCATCAAAGATTCTCGCCCCGTTTGCGACGCTTTTCCTCAACTCCATCACTGTCGCAATTGTGAATGATTTGAGGTCTTCTTAGCTCAGCATTATCTCACCGTCAAGTGACAAAGAAATGAAGTGGGATGTTGGTTCCTTTGTTCCATCTGGTGAACTCTTTTAGGCTACAGGGGGTTGCTTCGTCGTAGGGGCTTCCATGTGCCTTTCTTCATCTTTGGGGGACCCCTGTGAGTCGTCTTGGCTTACTAGTGGCCTCGCTACTTGCCTTGGTTGCTCCAATCATTGCGGTCCCCTGCAATGGTCCACCTGGTGCCCCACCTTACTACATCTCCAGCAAGTAATCGCACCCCTGTATTCATCTACACGATGCCTCGATTGTAGGTAATGCCCACAAACTTGAAATGGCCCCTTAAGAGTGGTCACCGCCAGGGGCTATCTTGCATGTTTTCTGACGGATGATGGGAGCTCGTCCTCTCCGGGTGTTCACTTGGGGGAAAGTGCATGGAAGTGCGAAATGGGCTGAAGTGGGCGGAAGTCCCAGTTCCCGAAGTGGGCTAAAGTGAGCACTTCTGGTGTTCATTTTCACCGAAGTGCCCACTTCTCCAAATGTTTTATAATAATAATAATAATAATAATAATAATAATGATTGTGATAATAATGGTAATGATAATAAAAATAATGATAATGATAATAATAATAATAATGATAATAATAATAATAATAATAATAATGATGATGATAATGATAGTGATAATAATGATAATGATAATAAAAATAATGATGATAATAATAATAATAATAATAATAATAATAATAATAATAATACCCACTTCGGCCACTTCGGTGCATTTTTGGCCGAAGTGGCCAGTGCAAAATGGGGGAAGTGCCCACTTCACCGAAGTGGGCCGAAATGTCACTTACGTGCAAAGAAACGTCAGAAGTGACCGAAATGGACCACTTCCTCACTTCCCCTAAGCACCCCCCCAAATGAACGCCCCGTCTCTTGCGGCGTTTAAAGTGGACCTTCGTCTACGGCTCCTCGTTAGATGTGCCATCTGCTTCCCCAATTATTGTGAGCATGGAGATGATGAAATTCTTCGGAGGACTACTAGTGGGAGTGATCTTTTGTTTGTTGGTCTTAAGGAATTAGGGGTGGCTTTGTTGCCCTTCCCCTGTCCCTTAGGAGATGTTCTTCTTCTTTAGACTTTGGCCATTCCAGTGCCTCGCCGGAAAAACACTCCTTGTCGCCACTCATCCGACAATCCCGCTATCTGAGAGATTCAACTTTTGTTGTGCTCCTATAATTAGAAATGTTTTACACATGCCCTTTTTGGCTGTGCATGAATTAATAGTGATAACTCATAAGGGGATTTTGATTAAAAAAATATATATTTAATAGAATAGTTAAGATATATTTTATAGTATTATGATTACTCATAAGGGTATTTTGGTCCATATATATTAAAATGTTGGAACGATAATCTGTTTATAGGAGTATAATTAAGGATGGCAAATAATCAAACTATTTGAGAACAGTTCGAATTCGGTTCGACATTGGCTTGAGTTTAGCTTGATTATTTTAAAAACAAACTGAAATTGAGCCCAAATTTAAGCTCGAATAATAATTGAGTCAAACTCCCACTAAAGTCACCTCATTATATAAAAACTAGTAAATGACACCCGTAATGTTTAGATCCCTTAATTTATTCTTGATTTTTTATCTTACAAAATATAATTATAACTTATTTATTAATTTTGTGTATAAATTCTTCATACCCTTTATAATCAATTCTTTGACCTATTAATTATTTTAAATCAAACTCGAGCTGGGTCCAACTAGCTTAAGTTTGAATTGAAGTTAACATGAAAATTTTGGTCTTTATTTTTTTCCGTAACATCCATTCCGTTTTGACTACCCTTTCTTATCCCAAATATAGAGATGATTTTCATAGACTTTAAAAAAAAAAATTGGGGAGAGAAGAAGAAGGGATTTGAATTGTCTATTTATTTATTATTTATTTTTCAAAAATAGAATAATAAGTCAAACTTACATAAGTCACATGTAGCAAACGTATGAAAGACAAAATTAGCTTCCATGTTACTCTTTTATCAATTAATGGGATAGTAATTAAGTCAAACCCTTGGAGTGTGTTATACACGTTTAACATTAATGAACTCATGTTACTCCTTTACCAATTTATTTATTTATTCATTTATTTTCTGAATTATAAATTTTATTTTGAAGTTTATCACCCCTAAAACATTAGTTTTCAATATATCAATTCAAACATTTAATCTTTAATCTTGTAAAAATACACCACAAATATAATACCATAAATTTGATTTAGTGATATCCATATCAATAATAAACTTTTGTAACCTAATTTGAATTGTAAGATAAATAGATATTGGTTTTGTTTAATCTCAAAATTAGTAATTATTAGTCTCAATTTAATATGGAAATTTTCCTATTTATTTTTCTTTTATGGATTTAATATTTAATTCCGGAAAATATTAAAAAAGGAAATATTTTTAATTTTCTCTTCTTTTTATCTTAGAAGAAATTATTTTATCATCCTAGGAGGTTCAAACAGCAGGACATGAATCCAACTTAGAAATAAAATAAAGGACACGGTTTCGATACACGATAGGGCCCACAATCATTCAAACGATGTAAGTACGCAACACTACGGTCTCGTGTTTCCTGTTTGTTAGTTTTCAGCTGATCCTCAGTTCGGGTTTGTGTCGATTCTCGATCCCTCTCTCAAGAAGCGACTGACTTCCTTTTCGGGCCAGGATAATAAAAATTTATAATTTTTTTTTTCATGGACTTAAATAATATCACTATTTTTCAGGGAGTAAAGTGTAAAACATAAAATAAAAACCCTAATTACAAACGAAGGCGGACGAGATCCCGAGAAAATTTCTCTTTTCTTAAACATTTTTTCTTGGCCATCGAATCCCGAGAAATTTTGAAATTTCTCCATAAATTCCTGTTCATCGGCTCTGGAGAAGGTGGGATTTCGGATGCAATGCGCCTCGGTGAGTTCCCTTATCTGTTGATCTCCAATGTTTTATGATTCTGTTATAATCCAGTTAGAAGGATTTGATCCAATCTGGTTAGTAGTGCGGTGAAGTTTGAAGCTTTTGGGGGGAATGCGATATGTAGTTTGATTTGTTTTGTTTTGCTGCTTTGTTTTATGCCCATGTTTTCTTAAGCTTTAGCCAAGCTGTTTAGTGACTCGATACTGCAAATTTGAGGCCTTGATTGTTATAATCAGTTTTAGTTTGGCGTGGATTTCATCAAGTTTGTGTTCATTTCGTCTTAAATGTAAAAGTATTGTGAATTGATTTCTAGGTTAAATCCCAAGTTCATTCTTTCAGTGATTAATATGATTATTTGGTCTTCAATGTAAAAGGACAGTGAATTGATTTGTTAAATTCCAAGTTTATTCTTTCTGTAAATTGTTCTATCTGTTGATGGTTAGAGGCCTAATGATTTGTTTTAGTATGAAGTACGCCTAGCAACTAAACTCCTTACTATCTCCTCTAATTAAGAGGTGCCCCTCTACCTCTTTAGATTGAAGCTTGCTCTTTAGTTAATCTAAGATTTTTTTTTTTCACTGTATGTTTGTTCTTACCGATTTAAATTCTTGTAATATGTCCTTACTATAGGTTTTGCAGGTTTTCCTTTTATGTAGAAGCTGAGGACTTTGCAACCTGGTTTCACTTTAAATATCTGGAGTTAGATTACAAGTCGGTACTCATTTTAAAGATGCTTTGAGTCTACTGGATTCTTGTCCGAGTGGTTGGAAGATGTACTGCAGTATGATGTAGCTTAAGGTTCTTCAGCTTTGATCTGCATCTGGACAAGAAAAAAAGAGCTTATCTCCTCATATTCTGATTGGCTTTCTTTGGTTCTTGGTTGGGGC
This sequence comes from Dioscorea zingiberensis, assembly GCA_026586065.1. Lineage (NCBI taxonomy): Eukaryota > Viridiplantae > Streptophyta > Magnoliopsida > Dioscoreales > Dioscoreaceae > Dioscorea > Dioscorea zingiberensis. The sequence goes on from CM048819.1 coordinate 51,338,760, forward strand.
ACTTCAGAAGTATAGAGTATCAGCTATAAGAAGGTAATTGAGGTATGATCTGATCTAACGTGTATAACAAATGTGCATTCTTGGGGTGATTACTTGTTCTTCATGTTTTCCATACCACCTCTTTTGTGGTTTTGGTCTTTCAGCTTTCTAGGCATGGTTGGGCTTATTTTGTTCATGAATGATACTTTTTATTGCATAACAACATCTAAAGAACACATTCTCTCTGGCTTAGTGGAAAATTAAATATTTGATACCCTGCTTTCGGAATCTGCTTGATGTAGAATTTTCAAGATTTAAGTATTTCTTGAAGGAATAAAGCAATGGCAAATGCTCCTCTGTTCCTCCTTAGGATTCAGATTTTTGTTTCTCTATTAGAGATTGTATTCATGACTTCTTGTGTTACAACCTCCTAAACATTGATATAATAAAGAAAGTCAACATTTTGGTGCATGCAGTAAAATTTTATTTGCATTTAGTGAATTCTATAAAGGCATAAAACTAGGCTAGTTGGCACAACATAAAGTTTCATCTTCGACCGCTGTTTTTGTGTTCAATTCTTGACTATTTTGAATGCTTCCGTTTGTTTTGAAGGCACTTTAGCTGCATATAATCTTCTCTCTGAAGTTTACACCATGCAAGTTTCATTTATTGCAGATGTCCAATAATTCAGATACCGCAAACAATGAAACTTCTAGCAACAAAAGTAACTTGCCAACTGTGCGGAAAGTTGAGGGAAACTGGAATGATATTCTTGTTAGCTTAGCCAAACAAGCTTCAGTATATGGAGTAGCTGCTGGTTATTGTATTTCAGCCTCACTCCTCTCCATTATCAACAAATGGGCAGTAATGAAATTCCCATACCCCGGTGCCCTGACAGCCCTACAGTACTTCACAAGCACATTTGGTGTCCTACTATGTGGATCATTAAAAATAGTAGACCATGACCCTCTTGATATTAAGACCATGTGGAAGTTCTTGCCTGCTGCTGTAATATTCTACCTCTCACTCTTCACCAACAGCGAGCTACTTCTCCATGCCAATGTTGATACATTTATCGTCTTCAGGTCTGCAGTTCCCATATTTGTAGCCATTGGAGAGACACTTTACTTGAAGCAGCCATGGCCATCACTACATACATGGTTTTCACTGGCCACCATCTTTGGTGGAAGTGTGCTCTACGTCATCACAGATTATCAGTTCACTGTAACAGCATACAGCTGGGCAGCAGCGTATCTTGTGAGCATGTCAATTGACTTTGTGTACATCAAACATGTGGTCATGACCATAGGGCTCAACACATGGGGACTGGTGCTATACAACAATCTGGAGGCCTTGATGCTGTTTCCCCTTGAACTGCTGATAATGGGGGAGTTGAAGAAGATAACGCATGAGATCTCTGATGAGTCCGATTGGTACTCTTTTGGTGTGATTCTGCCCGTGGCACTCTCTTGCTTGTTTGGCCTTGCAATATCTTTCTTCGGTTTCTCTTGCCGGCGAGCTATATCAGCAACCGGTTTTACTGTGCTTGGGATAGTGAACAAGCTTCTGACTGTGGTGATTAATCTGGTCATATGGGATAAACACTCAACATTGATTGGAACAGTAGGCCTGTTGATATGCATGTTTGGAGGTGTTCTTTACCAGCAGTCTACAATCAAACCCAAGCCAACAGTGGTCGAGACCAAAACTCAAGATGCTGATGAAGAGCAACAGCACTTGCTTGAAATGCAACCTTCTTCAGAAGCCAATCAGAGTGAAAGACTTGATCTTGTTTCAGAGAAACCAAAATGAATTCTTTCTGTTGATTTTGAAAAAGAGGAAGAAGATCTCAAAAGAAGTTGATGGCCTGTACTTCTCTACATGCATTCAAGTATGATATCAAAAGAGTTTCTTGTGATGTTTGTTCTTTTATGTAGACATATTGAATGTTGTCCAAAATTTTAATAAATGAATTTTTGCATACACTCGTGGTTCAGTAATTTGAATTTCATTTATACATCTGATATCAAATGATGTAACAGAATTCCAACAAATTTTTCTCATCGTATCTTGTGATCCTGAAATATTTTTTATTTGCATAAAGCTCCTTGGTTTTTTTTATTTATTTTGTGTTTAGAATAAGAGTATTGGTTTCAGGGGGGTTAAATGCATTTATCAACAAGATTTCACTACGGACTTGTTTGAAAAATTTAGAAATAGATGTTACTAAATTTGGAAAATTTAGGGAGTGTTATGAAATAGTGAATAATTTTGAGGGTTTGGGGCAAAAAAATACACAGAGGCCAGGTTCTTCTCATCTCTCTCTTTCTCTCTCTCCCTCTCTCTCTCTCTCTCGATCTTTGAGTGGTTTCTCGAGACCTCCAGGACGATGCGGTGGGAGCGAGTGAACGTGAACGCGAGGGCGCGGGAGACGCCGGACGGGAAGAAGACGCCCGGGAGGACCGGTGGCATCTGGGGACCCGGCCAAAGATGGGGCCATACACTCAATTCGGTGAAGAACGGGAGGTTTATCTACGTTTTCGGTGGGTTTTATGGCCCCGAGAAGTGCCATTCCAACGACGTCTTTGTCTTTGATACTGGTGAGTAGGAAATGACGTTTCTTGAGTTTGTTATATGTTTTGGTTGATTAGTTTTTATTTTTTTATTTTTTTATTTTTTTTATGTTTCTTGTTTTTGATTGGTGTTTGGCATGTTGATGCACTTTGAAGTTTTGACACGGATTTGAGAATTGAGTGATGAATTTATTAATTTATGGGTTCTATGACTTCTAGAAGTGGACTTCTGAGGTGGTCTTCCTCTTCCATACTGATGAGGAGTTGCAAATGAATTGAGAGATTCTGGTCGTTTTGTGTTCTGAGCAGGTTTTCTCATGTTCTTGCAGTTAGAAGAAATTGAAAGTCGAAAAAGATTGATTTTTGAATGAAAAGAAAATTACTGAGCCTTTGGGTCTGTTTGGATTGATGACAGGAAAAGGAAAGAAAGGGAAAGAAAATGAAATGGAAAGAAGAGAGGAGTTTAACCATCCATTTTCTTTCATTTGCTACTGTCTATTTTAAATTTTTAATGCAACCAAATGCAAGAACATTTTGGTTTCTCCATTTTTTTAATTTTGGTTGTCTTTGTTTAATTCTTGCTTCCATTTGCATCGAATCAATAATCATATTCTTACTTCTCGTCAAAGCAATTTAGTATTAATGTTTTAGTGAAGAAAAGAGTTTTTGATTGTTGTGCTTGCTCTTTGGACCCTGTTATTAAACTTGGTATCTCTTCTCATCTCATTTGTTATTGACTTTTTGCATGTTGATGCTGTGTAAAGAATTGGATGGTCATATAAAAGAACTGGTTTCTCCATATATATTTCCAATTTTACAATTGATTTTATCTTTATTAAGGATATATCGCTTCCTATTTTCAGTAAAGCAGACGTGGAGCAAACCAATGGTTAAGGGTATACCGCCTTCTCCTAGGGATAGTCACAGCTGCACTACTGTTGGGCATAGATTATTTGTTTTTGGGGGCACTGATGGGACTAATCCATTGGAGGATATACACATTCTGGACACAAGTAAGTCCACCTACATAATCAGAAAGGTTTATGCATTTTTGTTTTTCTCCACTAAAAGTTTGGTTTTAATATGTTGGTTTCATCTGTAAGCCTGATAATGAGTTGATTGACTTGAATAGGATTTGCTTTATTGGTGGATATTTGTTTTCAATTGCTATGAGAATAACATGTTTTCTCATCTTGAACATACATATAAAATTGCAAAAAACTCTACAGGAGCTGATTGGTTCTAATATGGGTTTTCTTGAGGAAGCCAAAAGCTGTCTTCCTGCTCCTTTGGAATATCTTTAGGCCCCCTATCTTGTTAAAAGTTGAAACTAAATTGTATAGCTATTGTTCTTATCTTCTCAATATTGAGCTATTTCTTTTGATTTTATCATTCACTGTGGTTTTTGTTTAAATGCCTGAAATCTGAGCAATTGTATGCACAGCATCAAATATGTGGATGCCATTACCTCCAGATCTACAAGTTAGTGGACCAGATGCGCGTGAGGGGCATAGTGCTGCCCTTGTTGACAATCGGCTTTTCATATTTGGTGGCTGTGGGAAATCTAACGATGATTCTGGTGGACAAGTATATTATAATGATCTTCACATACTGGACACAGGCAACTTCTCCAACCTACTTGTGACTGTCTTGTATGTTTAAGTCTTAATCTTGAAAATTCTATTATTTTACTTTTCTCAAATAGCAAGGCACTAGTTTTTGTTCTGATATGATGTGCAATTGATTAAATGCAATAAAAATTTATGTGACATAGCTGCTCAATGATTAAGCATTCTAAAATTAGACAATGGTTGTCGAATCAAGTAATTTTTCTATGATTTTGATGAGAAACGGAAATGTATGTCATATGCCTTTCTAGAATTTAAAATTTCCTCATTGCATCGAGGAAATTAAAATTTCTTAATTTCTGTTAATGTCATATGCTAAGACTAACTTTTTCTTGGAGCATACTATGAGAGTTAAATCTGCTCTTTTGAAACTCTCTGATAAGTTGCTATGGATGACTAAACTCTCGACATTTTGATCAAAAGTTTTTCTCCAATTAAGCTTACATTTTCTTCAAAATTTACACAGATTTAATAACCAAGAGGACTTTAATAATGAATCTTTTGTGTTATGCTACAGAAAAACTTAAATGGGAATGTGCCATAACCTCTGGCAAACCACCCTCTCCACGTGATAGCCATACATGTTCAGCTTGGAGAAACAGAATTATAGTCCTTGGTGGTGAAGATTCATCAGATTGCTATCTATCCGATGTCCACATTCTTGACACAGGTAGGTTAGCTTTTTTTTCCCCCTGAAAACATGACAGTTTTTAGTCTGCTCATTAATATGTTTTATAATTTTAATCGATACTGATTTTGCAAATTTAAGGCGACTTTTCATTGCATCCTGCAGTATGATTTTATATTGTGATTCTCAACTTGCACCTTAAGCAAGGATCTTATCATCTCTTTCTTCAGAAGTATGTCGAGCACATAATTGTAGTAACTGCCCTATTGGATCATCTTATGATACTTATGTTGAAGAACTTGCCCTGGTTGCTTTCTAGAAGGGTACACTTCTGGCCTTGCCTAAGGCCCTAAAGTAATTAGTGCAGATAAAGATTCAGAAAAGGCACCGCTTCTTGCAACCCCACATGCACTGACTGTTTACTCACCTCAAATCTATGACGCCCATATCATCAATTGCACTAGCTACTGCTCTAGTGTACCGAGTCCTGCCTTTTTATACATAGATATAGACTGTAGTGATCTAAAAGATGTGCATTCTTGTTGACATGTGTTTATATGATATTAATGTATTTTGCTAACTTCTTCAGTTGCTGTTTGTCCTGATAGTCTTATATTTGACTTGTATTTCATTGAGCCAGATACTCTTTCATGGAGCCAAATAAGCACATCAGGCCAGATGATAGCACCACGTGCAGGACATACAACTGTTGCCCTTGGAAGTAATTTGTTTGTTTTTGGAGGTTTCACAGATGACAGGAACCTCTATGATGATCTTCATGTGCTTAACCTTGGTGAGTGGCGTTATATCACTTAGATTATCATTGAAAGATACATGTCTGTTATCTGTTGCCCTTCTGCTTGAATGTGGATTAATGCCTGGCTACAAGTATTGTAATCACTCAATTTCATGTGCTTAGAGACTGAAACCTAATTCTGTTCTCTTAGTTACTTTTGCTATAGAAGAGTATGTCTACAATCTCCATTAAATTATATGTTTTGTTCACGGTATTTTGCAACAATTGAAATAGTTTTGGTACATTGCCTTCCGCTAAATTTGTCTCCTGGCCCTTCGTTCCACCTTTTCGGGGTGGGTCATTTGCAGAAAGCTTACATTCAGCTTGGAACTCAATGTTAAGGAAAATAATCAACTGATTAGAGAGCAGTTTAGACTTTGGAGGCTTTTTGTTCATCATTCTCAAACAAAAAACTTTTTCAATATACTGAAGTAATTGACTATTGTAGTCTCCATGAACACTTAGTATTGCTTTCACTATTATTGGCCAAAAAACTTTTTTGACCTACACTCATAGACTTGCAATTCTATAGCCATTCAACCTGCTCTCAACGCAAGTCCTGCTGCAAATCTTGTCCAAACCTATGAAATCCTTTTTTTATGTCTTTAAACATATATTAGATACCGGCATCTGGAGCAGAGTTTCAAGTGTAAATCAAGGCCCCTCGGCTCGATTTTCGGTTGCTGGTGATTGCTTGAGTGAAACGAAGGGCATTCTCGTGTTCATGGGTGGTTGCAATAAATATCTTGAGGCGCTTGATGACATGTATTATTTACACACAGGTCTGTCAATATCACTTCTTGATAACTTCCTTACATGAATGTAATCATCTGATTCCAAGTTGCAAGTTGGAGACTTTTATGTACAATCTTGATAACTTCCTTTGCTATGTAAGTACAATCTGGAGCTTTCTTTGTCTTTCGTGCTAAACCTAACAGGGTTTCAGTTCATTTATAGCTTTGCCAGAGTTGAATGCTCTATCTGAAGATCGGCATGAGAAGTTCTCCCTCAAGAAAGAGTTGAAAAGAAAGTGTCAAGAAGAATATCTTCAGTCTAACAGGTTTTACAAGAGAAATGATGTACCTCAGCTTGGGATACTAGACACTTCACAGACTCTGGTTTTGCATGGTCATAGCCAAGAAGGTAGACCTTTAATGGCTTTCTTCTTTGAAGCTATTGGTGGTAATTCAAATAGATTAAATCACATGACCTTGTCTCTGACATACAATTTTTCAGTTTTTGTATGTCAGTCTGAATTTGTAAGAATATACTTGTTGGTAACTGGTACATTACAATGCAGGAACAAGATATAAAAACAAACAGGGGACACCATTTCAAGCTAGAGTTACAAGTTCAAACGATCATGGTTATGCAATTGAAACTATAATAGATGGGAAATTGCTCCATGGCATGATATTTTCCTCCACGGCCAGCATTCCAGTGGATGATAAGTCCCACCCCATCAAGTAAGTTCTGAGAATACTTACTGTGATCCATCTAATTGCTCTTTCTGTCATGATGATCATTCACTGGATGTGCTTATTCTAATGCTTCCAGGAATAGGGCAGATAGAGAAGGAATTAAAGTTGGCATTAACAAATACCATCCTACTCTACAGCCTGTCAGGGAAAATGAGCAGAAAACAAAAAGCTCAGACCAGGGGCTAAGTAGAAATGTTTATGGTGGAGAATCAACATCACAGGAGTCTCCTGTGGAAGCTCTTAGTCCAAACTTAGTCAAATCAGCTCCACATACAAATGTGGACAAACCAAATAAGGTTAGCCCTCTTATCCACCATTTGTTGTCATCTGCTTTGCTTGTGACACATTTACATTACCTTACTGTCATTGAAAACCTGCCTTCAACTGGATGAAGATAAAATATAGAGGTTTGTTTGTACTAAGTGTTCTACACAGGATTGGTTCTGTGAACCATTGGGTGCTAATTAGTTAATTTAGTGATTCCCCTGTGAATTGCTCTGTTTAGGAAAATAATGAAGTTGGAGTTAAATGAAGTTGTTTACTAGATATAGATACATTCCTGTTTGTGACAAGGTTATGAATCAATCAACTTTTCCTCTATGTTTATGTCTGATCATTATCTATTTCCAGCTGTTCGTACTTGGCTGCATCATTTTCTTCATACATGCCTAGTTCATATCTGAAATTTTCTTGCAGAGCTCAAATGCCATAGAGCCGTTGGGACCTTCCTTTGAGTACCTTGAGAATAATGAAGCTCCAGATAGTTCAGACAAGCAAAGTGCTGGAAACTCATGGGAGAATTCACCCTCCAAAGCTCAAGAACTAGTGCCCTCTTTATCAGCTCAAGGTATGGAAACACATTATTGAACATCCATGCTTCACACCTGAACATTATATGATACTCTTCTATGTTAATGTGATACATCATTAAGTACTAAAAAGTCACACTATTGTTCCAGCGACAGCGCATGATGAAGAACAAGGGAAGCAGTGTGGCCAAGTCAATCAATAGCTTCAAAAGGGAAATCCTCAAATTTTGTTGTCAAAACTTGGTGGCAGATAGGCGCGAGATTTTGTTTTGTTTTGTTTTGTTTTTTGATTTTTTTTTTTTTTTGTTGTTTTGCTTTGGGCAAAATCTGTCGGTGTTGTCTGAGCTTCATATAAATATAACCCAAGCTTAAGGCTTCTCAACCAGTAGACTAGCTGGCACTCAATGCTAAATCAGTTGGCTTTGCATCCTTTTTTATTGAATGAATCTGAGACTAGAGTAGGAATGAAAGAAGATTTAAATTGAGGTGCAATAATTATTATAAAGATGGCAAATTGAAGGTGCTAATGCCAAGTTGAAGTAAGCTGTAAGCCTTGTGTTGTTTTTGTTGTGATCTGTGTGCACAGATAGACATACAATTGAATTGCAGGAATAGAATTTGCAAAAACAATCACCAGTTATTTGACACTTTGTATTCACAATCCAGCATTGTTTGATTCTTTTAGCCAACATTACATTTTCACTGCAAAGGAACCTACAGGAAACACAGCTTCAGATGAACAGATTACAAAAAGTTATCTCCAGTAATTCTTTCTATGGTCATTAGTCTACAAAGACACCATGCATATTCATGGCTTTACAACTTATGGGAACAAAAGAATGGGCAGTAATAGTAATCGGTAATGGGTAATGAGTAAGCTTAATATACGAGATTTGGGTCTAGGGGATCTTCACTATTTCCACCAAGAGCTTGTGCAAAGCTTGGGGCTTCGAGAAGAAGGGTGAATGATCAGAGCCTTTTAGACGGAAAACTTTTTCTGGTGGATTGGAACTGCACATTGTTTCCTGTACAGAAAGGGGGATTGCATTATCTTCAGTTGTCTCTACGAAGAATCTCCGAACTGAACCGTAGTTCTTTTCAGTAAGTGAGAGCTTCTCGAGAAGTGGTGCAAAAGGGATGGACCTCATAGAAACCGAAGCCAATGCAATATCCTGTTAAAAAGGAGTATAAAGGAACAAAATGTCAGCTTTGATATGTAAGTAGGCCAAACTATGGGACACATTTCTTTCAATTAAACATACCTTAACAGGACTTTGATTAAACAACAAGTCCTTCAACAATTCCTTGTCAAGATCAATGGCAGTTGGGGGATGATCGTTTCCATTTGCATACAAGAATATCTGGGCTTGTTGCATCAGTGGGTCTGCACTGGCCTAAAATGAAAGTGAGGACACATGGGAGTAGTGATCAAACTGATTTAATATAAAACGCTGAAAGGAACAAATCATGTTATCAATGTAAAGGCCATCTTCTATGAGAAATTATGCACAATGGGTCAACTGAAACCATGACGGCATAAGCTAATTAGAAGCAACACCACCGGATAAGCTAAAAGGCCATTGTTTCCCAACAAGTATCAATGAGCAGGAATGAAACAAAAATAAGTTAAACGCTGATGCAATTCTCATTCAAGGAAGAGTGGAAAACCTGTTGAGAGAACATATCCAAAGTACTCTGCCCATTCATCAACATAGCTGCAGAGACAAAAACAGCTTTTGCAACCTTAGACGGAAAGGCCTCCATTGCATATGATATGCATGCACCGCCAAAATCATGCCCAACCAAGATCACCTGCAGAACACATGAGATAGATTTCAATCGATAAAGAGCATACAAACAATGTGCATCTTATTGAAATCTAGGTTTCACTGTCAGGTTGACTTGAAAAAGAGCAGCATAGAGCCGAAAAAGCTCAGGCTTTTTTGCCTGAAAAAGAGCATATCAAGCAAGGCAGCTGAAGCATACAATGACAAGAAGCCACATTACCACTCTACGATTTAATCAGACAAGTGACAGAGAGTATTAAGTAGTAAGAGAAATGGAGAAAGATATTCAATTGAGTTTATGCAGAAAGAGATCAAACCTTTTCATTTTCTGAGAGCTTTTCAAGAAAGTTAATAAGTGGCTTGACATATTGGGGAAGACTTGTGATGTTATTAGTATCGAAAGAATGGATCCCTGAACCTGTCAAGTCTACAGCAAAGACTTTGAATCCACTATCTTCAAGAAGTGCTATAGTTTTATACCAACACCAAGCGCCAAATCCACCACCATGTACAAGAACAAATCGATTGGTATCTAAATCCTCGATCTTTACATCCTGTTTCAGAACAAGATTTTAAGATGAGAAGATAAAACCAAGAAGAACAACCATTCGAACTAGCAAATTATTACAGCAAGTACACATAGAGATGTGGACAATGGCCCTATATCATCACATAAGCTCATATTCAACCATGAAGTAGAAGAGTTCCCAGGTTAATCTTAAACAAGAACAAAAAAACTACTCAATAATTTTACATTAACTGATTAGATATGCAAAAACAACTTACTGGCCATGAAGGTACAAAAGAGGAGCTCTTAGTTTAGAAATTTTCTATTGTAAAGATGCCCACTGTCTTCAGCAGTTAAATAAACAATTTTATCTCAAGTGAGGCACACAAATTAAACAATTATATTCAAACACAGCCTGTTTTCATCTCCAGTTGATTCCATCTCATCTTTCATACACTTGGAAAATCCTTTTCCTCAGTTACATACATATAAATCCATCATTAAATAATTTTTACAAGATATAATGATGGTGACAAACAAGTGAAGGACTCCAAAACAGAATGAGAATTTAATATTCCAAACATCCTCAGTCAGCAAAATACAAATCCAGCAAGAACAACAATCTAATGGAGAAAGTTCAACCAGAGAATAAATAAATAGCCTAGTAAGACTGCTAAATTGTCCTAATGGAATAATAAATCACAATTACTCAGCATAGATAATTTTTTCTTCAAACCAAACCATACCAAGATCTCCACCAAAACCATACATAAGAAAACACCAATCCAACTTTTTCAAAGATCAGCTAAACGTATAGGACTTGAATTCTTATCAACTGGAAATACTTCATGATAAAGCCAACCCATCTATAAAAGTTTCGAGATTGAGTTTTTGGAAAAAAAAACAAATCATAAAGCCTACAGGATTTAGCCATCAATTCAGACTTGACGCTAAAGAAGAAAAACTACAGCAATAAAAGATGGAACCATTTCATAATGCATTAAAACAAATTCCACAAATTATCAGCAGAAAATTAACAGGAAAACACATATACTCAGACTCTTTATTATTATTATTATTTTTTTTTGCAAATTTTCATTGCCAATCATGCTGTCTCCCAATCTGAAATTCAGTTTAAGAACTCAATCCTGATCCGTTGAAGCTAAAATTAAATGCAAGTATTAATTTAAAAAAAAAAAAAATCCAAGCATGAAGAGTCCGTAGCCAAAAGAGAAGAATAAATTTTCAGAAAACCATGTGAAAACCAGTGCAACACGAAATAAAAGTACTCATTTTCGATCCGAAAAAGGAAACAGCACAATTGAATGAAAAAAAACATCGATCAGTCATACTATTATTAGAGAAAAATCTCAAAAATAAACGAAAACCCACTGAAAATTCCAGAAAAAAAAAAAAGAGAAAAACAAGAAGAAAGGCCAACCTGATTAACAAGCTGCTGAGGTTGCAGCAGCGGATCAGCAAGAGACCGAGGCCGGGTACTCGAGCTCCTAGGCAGCGCGTCCTTCTTCTTGCTCGGAGGGTACCTCGTCGAAGTGGAGCGATCGAAGGGGATCGTGGGCGCCGCAGGTGCGTTGCCATTCTCCCGGTGGTGCTGTATAAGGATCGCCGCCGCGGCGAGGGCCTGCTCGTGCGTCAGCAGCCCGGCGTCCTCCTTCCCCGACCTCGTCCTCGCCCATCTACCGCTCGATCCAGCAAGTGGGGGCGAGGACTGTCTCCTCGATGCGGCGACAGCTCGGCGGCGCTGGTGCGGTTCAGGAGTGGTGGGGGACAAGCAAGAGAGAAGAGCTCCCATGGCCGCATGGGAGGGAGGGAAGAACTAGGGTTAGGGTTTCGGGATTTCTAGGGCTTCATTTCTTCTTTTCTTAATTATTTTAAAATAAAATTTCTAATTTTCTTAAATGAAAAAAATAGAGAAAAATTCAAAGGTCTTCGATGGTTGCCGTTCTTCTCTCTCTCTCTCTCAGCGGGAAGGAAGATGGAAAGCGGGGAGGAGTGGGCTTTTATTTTATTGAAAGGAATGCAATGACCCTCAATGTATAACTTAATTTCGAAATTGCCACTCTATTGTCTATACTCCATAATGGTAATTTTCTTTCATTTTTATTCCAAATTTCCATTTAATTAAAGTTTTTAATATATGTATTATTGACTTATAAATGATATCAGTGAAAATTTATCTTCGTGTTATATTTTTTATATTATATAAAAAATGAAATATGCACTTGATTAAACCTAAGAATTATTCACATTTTCTATTTTTATTATTTTTATTCCCAACTCCTATTTATGTTTATTTTATGTAATTTATGTAATTAAAGTTTTTAGGCTCGACATTAAGCTAATGAATTAAATTCTTTTTAAAAAAAATAAAATTTATGAACAGTTAAATTCATATTGTAATAAGATGTTTGTTAATACTGAATTATCATTGGAAATAAAACCCAATTTTATATTTTTAGTAAATATAAAAATTCAAATTTGAACTTGATTAGACCTAGACCTAATCCAACCAACCCACATGCATTTTTCCTTTAAAAGTCCATTCTTGATAGGAACAAATTAGATCCATGCATTAAAAATTTTAGATAGGTCTTTTTTCATTAGACATGTGAATTAATTAAATAGTTACTATCATTTTTTTTGGAAAGGTGGCCACATTTATTTATATTAAAATTAAGAGTACATACTAAATATGAAATGACATAGAGTCCCGAAATCTTAGTCGGTTCCAAGGCTTTACATTATCATCACACTATCAACTTGTAGCATGAGGTGTAGCTGTCATCGCAAGAGGAAGCGGCGTCCTCGAAGTCATCTCCTAGGATGAGTCCAAATCCTTCTGAGTGAATGCCACGCTTCTTTTTGCCAAGAAAACATTTATATATATATATATATATATATATATATATATATATATATATATAATTATGGGGATATAACTCATAATATTGCAAATCAAACATGAGATATAACAACAAAAACATGCAATTCGAATAATATTTTCAAGTCTAGTCTATTGTTTCTTTCAAGTCTTAAACTAAGTTTGAATATTCCTTAGTTGTTAATTAATTGTAGTATTGTTTTAGACATCACTTCTAATAAACTAATTAGTTTTGAGAAATAATTAAGCTTATCTATTCTTAGGTGGTGTAACTACAATCTTTTTTTTTTTTATCAATGCGACAAGCGCACTCCAGAGGATAAATCAAAGATAGGATGGGACATGGCAGCTCTCTAGTCAGGATAAACCTGAGCCTCTCAAGCCCACGTGGAGGAACCTCGCACGCGTGTGTAGGCCACCGCACTGGTGTGCTACACAACCACATCCTTGCAACTCTGTCGCAGCAGAGATTCGAACCGAGGCTTGTCTCTCATGCGCAGAGGACCTTTGCCGCTCGGCTGTGACACCTTTGGCAAAAACATGACTTGAAAATTAATCTTTGATTCTTTAAATTAACAAATTAATTTCGAGTTGAGCTTATGAAAAACATGACTTGAATGGAAATATTGCAGCTCAAAGTAAATTTATAGTATTTCAATAAAGAGAATAAATTATATACATACTATAATTAACAAATTTGGTTACAATGTGCAAATATTAAGTTATTATATATGAATAATATCATAAAGAAAACAATGGATGTTTTTTGTGAATATTCACTCATCTACTTTGTTTCTTAGTGATTGCATTGTTCAAGTGGAGAAAAGGATTGAAATAAAGTTATTGATTGGTGACTCTACCACAAATATAAAAAGCCTTAAATCAATAACTCAATAATAAAAGGGATTTGGTTCATCCTTTTTAATACAAAAATTAAGGTAAAAACAAGAAGAATCTTTGTTTTATTATGTTTGATTGAATGGAGGAAAGTAAACAATAGAGAATCAATCATAGAAAAATTAATCATCTTTAATTATTATTTAATTTGGATTTTATGTACATTATTTCTAGATTGAAATTTCGTATACACAAAAATGCTGCTTTTTCACAATTTTGAAAATCATTAGATCTTAAAAGACGATTGCGTTTTGTTTATATGTATATATGTATGTATATCACCTAGAGATAAAATTTGCGAGTAAATACTTATGATCATGCAGTGCATATGAGAATAAGGTATCATTAAATATACAAATTGTCGAATAAATATTGAGGAAGGTGCTTGGCATTTGCAAGCATGGTTGGATTGAAAATGAAGATATTGTTTCTCTATTTGATTCTCTCAAGCCTTTGCATTGCAATTGTGCAAGCCTCAATGTCCTTCATGGACTCTTTTTTATGTCTCTCTTTTTTTTTTTTTGACAAAAGTGACAAGCGCCCCTATGTGGGGAAGTTAAGGACGTATACAAAAGGGGTAACTCGATTCTGTGTTAGTTTATAACTCGATCTTGTGTTAGTCCATAGTAGAATATTACCAGCCTAATCACACCTTGCAAGAGTGGGGATTCGATTCTGGGTGTTGAAGATTGACAGAAAATCAGCTGGAAATCAGCTTGAAGACCTTGAAGATTGATTGGAAATCAGCTGGAAATCAGCTTGATTGAAGATCTTGAAGATTGGAGATTTTCTTGATTGGAGGATTCCTTAGTTAGAGGATTTCTTTAAATTATTTGAAATATTTTCAGATTATGTAATTTTCTTTCCTTATTTTCATTGTTAGGTGAAGTTCTATAAATTGTAATGAATTACTCCAAGTGAGTATGGAAGTCTGAAATGATGAAATGAAATAAAAGGCTTTCAACATGAAATGTTTCATCTTCTCATATTGCTTTTTCATTGAACTTTGCGTAACTTAACTCTTATTTTCTTTTCTCTTATCTGTTAGTCGTTTCTTTGTTACAACTTTCTGTGCAACTTTCAACACTGGGTTCTTCCACAGGAGAACCTCATGCTTTAACAAGGGATCTAGATACCAATAGACTTGGATGTCATTGGTCCTTCATAGACTTTTCACTTTGATGAACCTTTCCTTGTTAATGAAATAGTTTTGATGTAGCACTAACATGCCTCTTTTCCCATTCTAATTGTCAACCTCCCATGTGTCCCCACCAACTCCCTTGTTACTAAAACAAAGAGCTACCTTGGATTGTTTTGTTTGATTCTCTAGTGTGTTTATATTTCTATATTACATTTATCGATCAATATTAAGCAAATCTTGAAGCGAATACGTTGACGATACAAGTTCAAATGTCAAAAGATGGATGATGACAAAGAATTTGAGGATGAGTTGAGTAGGTTCATTATAGTTGGTGTTTATTTTGATTTAATGATCATATTTTAAAGTAATCCATAAAACAAGTATTTTTTGGTTGAATCAACTCCATCTAATCCAACACAAGACTGCATGATGAATAAACATATTGACCCACAAAGATTAAAGAGATAGGTAACAAGTAGAAGTTCATGAATGCACATATAACCTCTCTTTAAATGCTCATCACATGCTCCTCAAAGCTACCTCTCAATTTGTTTATCCATGGAAGAAAAGCATCCAAGGATGAGCAACATCATTGCTCTCCTCTTGATTATTCTTTTTTATCTCATATATAAAATCACATAAAGTTTTTCAAGCTTTTAAAGTTTTCACCAATTAAGTCTCAGAGAATGGGGATGGTGGGAGGGAAGTGGTTGTATCTTCTCTTTCCAGCTGAAAGCTCAACTTGTCTCCTTTCATAACCACATAAATTTATTCACAAACAACCTCCCCATGATGGAGTTTTATTAATTTTAAACTAAAAATGAAAGCATTGATTTATGAAACTGAGTTTCATAAGATGAACTTTTAATAAGCTTCAGCAATTGAAGTGATTTTTCTTTTTGAATTGGATTTTTATTTTAGATGGAATTCCTCGCAACAATTTGTTTTTTATCTTACTGAAAACAAAAGGAATTTAACAAAATAACTGTAAAATCTTGACAAATTTCATTAATCTATTTTCTGTCTATCCAAATACACCTTTTGAGTGACAGATTTACATTAAATGGAAATCAAGAGGGGGAATTCAACACTACAAAGCTCGATTGATTCTTTTATAATACAAAGATGGTTCAAAGAAAAATGTCTGACAGGTAGATGAAGGGGCACGCCTTGGCTTAATCATCTCCAGCACTCGAGTCATTTCGGCTTAGTGTTTGTATTATAGCTTCCAAAACTTTGATATCACTTTCTTTCTTCGAGATCTCCTCTTGTTTTGATCGCAACTCTTCCATATGAAGCTTGAACACCTCTGCAAGATAAGAGTACCAACAAAAATGAATCATTGAAGCCCAATTTCTAAAATTACTCTTCAAACAACAGATATGAAGAACTGGTAAAAGTTGGTCATTGTAAAACATTCCTATTTTCATTCGTTTCAAAATCCTACTAAAAAGAAATAGTCAAGGCCAGGCTAACTCAGCTGCCGACACAGACTTTGCTGTAGTGGACCACCATCACCTCTTTGATTTTTTTTGCTTTTAACCCTTTCTAATGTTCTTCCGTTCATCTCATGCCAGGCGATGAAAATATAACAGCATGTGCTTTTTTAGGCTTACATAGAAAAGTAACTGCCGACACAGACTTTGCTGTAGTGGACCACCATTACCTCTTTGATTTTTTGCTTTTAGCCCTTTCTAATGTTCTTCCATTCATCTCATGCCAAGAGATGAAAATATAACAGCATGTGCTTTTTTAGGCTTAAATAGAAAAGTGCCAAGTGACAGCCGGAAAGTTTAGAAAAACACTTTAATATACAAGCAAAGACATACTTGTTGTGTTTTCAAGTTCTCTGGTAATATCCTGTGCCCGCAATTCAGCAGCTCTTTGTGCTGCCTCAGCCTGTCTTTTCTCAGAACGTGCACGTGCTGCAGCTGCAATAGCAGCATCAAGTTCTCGTTCCAAGGTCTCTACCCTCTGCTCAAGAGACTGAAGAGGAAAAGCCTTGTAAGATATAGTATGAAGAACAATATAAGATTCACATAATAAGAAATCAACTATAGGTAATATGCAATGTGCATTACAGTGAATCCTGTTCAAAGTAGCAGCCCTGGAATTAGTTTCATCAATTCTACAATATATAAACCTAGTCCGGAGTGATCTGGCTTAGAACAAACAAGTTTAAGCTATTGATAGAATCCATGCCTGATGTTCGGATTTCGAAAATATTTGAAATGTCCGGAGTGATCTGGCTTAGAACAAACAAGTTTAAGCTATTGATAGAATCCATGCCTGATGTTCGAATTTCTAAAATATTTGAAATGTCCAGAACATCAAGGGCACACCAATGTTAATTGGTGATCACAAGCCATACACCAAAGAATCCAATACTAGTCCAAATCCATAAGCAAATCCAGTCCAAATAATCTAATGGGAAAGTTACTGCAAAATTCAGCATCCTTTTTGCAAGCCATCTGCCATTTCTTGTACCAACACCACAGAAATCAAAAGAAGTCATGCATGCACAATTTTGGCTAAGGCCTTAAGTACTGTCAGTGGATAGTAAATCATCATACTCATCTGACAAGGCCATGCCAGGACTCATGAACAAGGAATCTAAGTGTGTCATTGTTGCAAAAGCAACTACTGTACATACCTGATTGGCAGACTCAAAATAACTATCAACTTCTGAAATCAAGGGAAGATAGTGAAATCCAGATATGGACTACTCCTGATGGGAGACCTTAAAGCAGCATCAATCAAAGATCAAATTGGTCTAGAAATAAAATAGTGCTTGCCTAAGATAAGAATGAGACTAGGTTCTTACTCAAAGCAGGATAAATAGCAAGGCTCACTAGTCCAAATAACACATCCTTTCAGTACTTTGTTCAAATCCTACAGCCCATAGTATATTTGTAGGACCAATCACAATGCAGGAATAAATGAATCGAATGAGATGCTTTTAGAAGAATATCCATATCAAATATAACCATTGAAGCATGAAGCACCATTAGAGGGCTACAAAACTCCCCACATCTAGCTCGCAAATATGACAGCTGTCCAAGAAAGTTCCATTAAAAAAATGTTCTGTTACGACTGTTTGTAAAAACATATGTGGTGTTTACTCCTAATAGACCTATTTATATAATTATCCATGTCTATATTTATAACCTAGCATGTCCTTGGATCGTCCACTCTGCCATATCTCATACCAAACCTCAGGGTTTCACCCCTAAAATGCATCTGGCATGGTTCGAATGTTCTCCATAGCTAACACAATAGTTTTTCTACATCTCATATAGCTCCTAGGGATAGTAGTGACTCTAGCTCATGAAACCTTCATAGATTGTCCTTTCCTCCTATTAAGCTCGTGATAGTGGGCTGTATCAAATCTCATTATCGGTAATCTGTGTCAATTGATTGGTTTATGGAGAAAATTTCTAACCATACATCATGTGAGTCTCAAACCACCAACAAAATGATTAAATTGATCGATAGTTTTCTGAAACATTGACAATATATATTTTTTCTTAAATTTTGAAAAGCTGGATTAATGCTAATTTGAAATTCATAACAATCCTCTGTTGTAATCCTTAGTCAGATTGCAGGTGACATATAATCAACATCTTGATAAGATAAATCCAATTTACGATAGCAGAATGAAAGCTGTAACTAGTTCAAAATGTTGGTTCCTAAATTTCCCTGAATTTGGATTTTGGAAACATCACTGGAAACTAGCAGCTTGAGAGTCATTGAAAAGAATACGAGACCAAGTTATAGAACAATTTCAGATTGATGTAAAGCAGGGATTGTGCCATGGTTGTGGAGTTCTGAACTGGAAATATAAGTGTCACTGGAAACAGATAAATGCTAAGATTCATGTGTTATCTAGAGTCAGGAACATGGATTATAGAGCAAGACCACAGATTCACAATTCAGGTGCCTCTAGAACAAAGGAGGAGAATTCTTTACTGACAACCAGAAATCCAGTTTTAAATCCAAAGAAAAAAAGGGGGGGAACTGAACTTTCTCATCAATTCTTCAAAAATCAAGGCTATTTGGATCGAGGGCAACTAGAGGAAAAGAAAAGAGAAACAAAATTCGCTACCCTTCCATAATTTCCTATATTTTCTCTTCCTCCAATTTCTCTCAGTCCAAACACAACCTAATTAAACAAAGATACTATCAAACGAATCAAATCACATCAAGAAACACCAAACTACTGAATTTATGTTCATTGAACCAAAAACACTTAAGACTATTAAAAAACCTAAAAGCCGTCTTTCTCCACATCCAAACCTAGTACATTAACAATCAAGCCAGCATTATTCTCAAACACAAAATCATATATAAATATTATTCAGATCCCCAAGTACAACTGGAAAACAAGAACGAACCTTGATGGTCTTGGACTGCTCGGAGATGAGGGAGGCCTTGGCGAAGGTGTCATCATCGACAAAGACTGCCTTTTTCACGAGTAGCTGCTGTAGGGAGTCAATATTGGATCCCATCTCCGTGAGATTCACAAGCGCTGCCTTCCATCGCTCCCCCTTCTGCTTCTCCTCCTTCTCCTTCTCTCTCACCCTATCCGCCATGGCCGAGATCGCAAAGGTTTCACCACGGTCTTTGGAATCCAATCTCAATAAAACCCTTGATCCTGATGAACGGTCCAGATCCCAATTACAGCCCAATAACCTGGCTCCCGTGCCTTCTCCCAACAGTTATTTTGATAATTTTTCTCTTTGGCTAATCCTCTCTCCTATTTATTTATTATTATTTTTTTTTGGGCCATTTGGATAAGGGGAATGATTACGCTAACAAGGGGAAGGATTCCCTTTTATAATTAATAATAATACTAATAATAATAATAATAAATAAATAAATAAATTAATAATAATAATAATAATAATAATAATAATAATAATATGGTGCAGGGGTGGAGGGCAAAATGGGGATCCACATTACCATCAATTTGGTAATGTAGATAGACACCTATTTTGGTGGTATTTCACATTGATGGTAATGTGAAGTTGGTAATGTGGATTATCAACTTATTCCCACAAACATGTAATGTTTTCACATTATCACCTCATTCCCGATAATATGAAAATATTACTTTCAATCAAATACCCCCTTAGTTTGTTATTTATGTTTGTGTTAATGAATCCTCGGTGGAGTCATATTAAGTACTATTATATGGTTTATGGTGTAAATTCATTGTATTTGTAGACTGTTGTGGAAAATTTTCCTTTCTACTCTTGCTAATTCTTTTTATTTTATAGGTTATTTGGTTGGATTTACTTGCTTTTGATGCTGTTGGATTGAAATCTATTGACTTCTTTGAAATTTTTTATTCAGTATGCTTTATAGATTGGGGTTTTTGTTTCTGATTTTGACCTATCTAATCTAAATTAGGGTAAAATTACTCTTTTGTGAATTTATTTTTACTGATAATTGTTAAAAAAAAACCACTATTTACTTTTTCCCTAGGAGTCTTTAGTGGGGGTGTTTACTGTTATTGTTTTGGGGTGGTTTTGGGTCCCTGACAACAGTGTTGAAACAGTGCCAGGGATTTTTTGATAATTTTTCCTTATTTTTATCATATTTTATTTTAGTGTTTCATTGGGTATGCAAGCGAATTATATTTTTTTAAATACTATTGTAATTAGCTTGTATAATATATATATACAGGGAAATGTGGCCGCCTGACTGTATCATGACTTTTATATATATATATATATATATATATATATATATATATATATATATAGAATAAGGAATTCAGTAACTTCAGGTTTGTAAACACAAGCTCAAATCAAAGAACATATAGATAATAAGTTTCATAATTTCATGGCACTAACATCAATCCTACAAATTGTATCAGACCCAAGTATCATGGCCATGACAACAATCCCTACAAGTACCATTCAAAGAACATATAGAGCTCTTAGTGGCCATTGTCTGAGGATGATTCTTTAGAAAGTGCTTCCTCATGTATCCTCCAAGGGTTCATCCACAAGGAAAAACAACATCACATTGATTGCATTGATGTTTTTCAACTTGTCCAAAAATCATTTTGCCTTTCTCCGAAGTCTTACCAACTTCAAAGTTGTTCTTCACTTTCGGATATCTGACTCTTTGTCCTCCTAGCTTGTGCTTGTGGAGTTGAGAATGGTGCATATATAACATACATAAGCTTTAGTCTTCTCCTCTTGTAGTTGTTCTTGCACATCATCATCATTTTCAATTTTCCTTCTCTTTTTAGATTCAAGATAAAAGTCATGCATTTCAGTGACTAGAGCTCTTGCTTTGGCCCTGCTAATTGAATTATCAGTCACATCTTCACTCAACATCTGAAGGATCATAGCAGCTTGATTTTCACAATTGCCCATTGAATCAGGGTCAAAGTTCATCAAACCAGTATGACATGCAAGTAGTTCTTTTATTATAGGTTCCTCTTTTGCTGTAGAGAGAGGAGTCTCTTCCTGAGGGACCATTCCTCTGTATGATTGATTCGAATTAACCCTTATGTTGCCATGGAGCTTCTTTTCTGCAAGGAAAACCTTGTGACAAACAGTGCAAACATGTAATGTGGTTTCATGATTTGCACCTTGCTCAGAGTCTTTCCCACTAGGTGTTTGAGAGAAGCTTCCATTTTTCCTGAAGCCCTTGATCTTGATCTTGAGAAACCTCCCTGGTGGAGGTGCAGAGTAGTCAGGTTCACTCATCTTCTCTTTCCCTCTTGAATCCATATTTTCTGCAGTTTAGCATCATTGAAACAATGTTTCTAACAATACAAAAAGATGAGCTATAATAATCAATAAACATAGATTTGTTGGGAAAAAAAATCATCTTTTCCTGCTACCTCTTTCTCATTTCTCTTTATTATCATCATTAAACTAATTTTAAAAAATAAATTATAGTTAATAGATAAAACTATTAACAGATTTCAATAAACTTATCCATAAAAAAAAGTTCAAGATTCAGGAAACACACTTCTCAAATCTTAATCCCCAATGTATCATAGACTTAAATATCACAAAACAATTAACTGTTTTCAGGGTAAAAAACACATACCAACTCAACTTAAACACACAACATAACCACTTATCACCCAAAAAAAAAATCAAATCTTTTTTTAACTCGAAAAACTTTTAAAGAAAAAAAAAATCACTTTGACAATGGTATCGTAAAACTATAAACAAGATTCAAAACCACATTAAAAATCTTAACACATCTTAGATCAAAAGATACTGAAAGCAATTTTATATTAAAAAAAAATCAAATTTTTACTAGAAAAGTAACTTTTCTCACTGATAGAAACCGAAGATCTATCAAGAAAAGATGAAATTTAGGGCCACTTACAAAAACTTTTCTTGATGATTCCACTTTGGTGATACAACCCAAGTTCTTCTAATCTCCTCACACTCTCCTCCCCTTGTAGTAATGACTAGTGTTACAAGGGAGTCGGGGTAAATATAAGAATTTATTACGACCAATCTAATCCCTTAATTCTTACTAAACTTAGGACTTTTTTCTACTTATTTTAAAATTTATATTAATATTCATTTTAAAAAATAAACATTTTTTATTAAAAAAATCAATTTGAGGTTTTTTTTAAAAGCATGAGTTGGCAGTTTCTTCAAACTGAGATTTTTTTAAAAAATAAAATAAAATAAATATAAGATGAAGTTGATTGTGGATTTTATGTTTTTAAAGAAAAACCCCTGAGATGAAGCCTGTTTCAAAAATCAGTTTCTTCAAACTAAAAAAAAATATGTTATATAAAAATTTAAAAATAAATAAGACTTAGATGAGCAAACTAATTCTATAATTTTTAATTTCTTTAAAAAATTTGACATCATAGTTAATATAAATTTAAAAACATAAATTTAAAAATTTTAATTTTTAAAAAGCCTTAAAGTTTGCTGATAAATCTAACAAGTTATCCTAAAAAATAATTTTCATATTTTTAAATGTAAGTTTTAATTAATTTTGAGGTTTTTCATTAATTATTAATTTTACTTTAAAAACCTATTTTTTATTCTTTTCTTTTTAAAATAAGTTATAAAATTTCTAATTATATTTAACTTTTTAATGAGAATCTAAGATTTTTATAATTATTTTTTAATATTTTTATGAAATATTCATATTAATTTTTATAACTAGTTCATAACAAATTTAAGGTAATAACATTAGTATAGATATATAAATTTTTTATTTTAAAATTTATACCCGTTTGTGTCCTTGGTATATTATATTAAATTATTTACTATGTGGGATTATTTAGTGGTAATTAATGGAATTTTGGAAAGGCTTTTTTTTTAATTAGAAAGACATGATCATTATTTACTAGAGACTAAAGTATGAAAAAAAATATTTATTTCTTTTCTAACACCACGATCCCGAAATCCCGGGCCCACGGGCACGCAACAGATCGGCCGTACCCGAATAGGGACAAGCCCTGCCCGAGCACGAAGCCTCGATGATTCACCAATCATAATCAAAGCACACAAACGGAAATCATATATATAGAAATCAACATGTCCTCAACATGATAAACAACAGAAATAAATATACGAATCTCTGGGTCTACAAACCCTAATATCATGTCATACAAAGGCTCCTACTCGGGAACCTATAAATGATATCCTCACACACTCATACGACCAGAGGCACCAACCTCAGCTTTCAATCCCCTGTAGTCTTGCACGGCTCTCCGGTGTCCCGCAACCTACTCCTCGGGATTTGAAAAATAAGGTCAACAAGTGCATTAGCTTTCGAAGGGAAAGCCCAGTAAGTACCCCACAGGGAAACACAATAAAGTCATGTCAAACTCAATGTAAGATAGGAAAATGAATAGGCAAATCAAGAACATGACCATCAAACCTGGCGTGGGAAACACAAACCATACCGGTCATACCACCTGGAGTCTCAGACCTACCCCAATGAAAACTATCCAACGGTAGGGACTCCCTAACTAAAATCATCTCATCTCATGACAAACAGCTGAAGCGAAACTTGCAAACCATCCCTCGGGCAGTCATCAGCCTAAGCCGATGTCAATCCTCGGTCCGTAGCGCTACTCACACATACATGTACGTACACGATCAGCGTATTGTCCCACTGACGGGTATATAGGACAGCCATAGCATCATCCCCCTGACAGGAAAGCACGAACAGGGTGTCCACCGGCCCTGAACGCCAAACAGGAGCCACACACTCCACTGCACCGGGTGGAGAATCCACAAGAAGAACACTTTTCGAGTGGAAAGAAATATCATACAACCAATCACACATGCAAAAGCATGGAATCAAAGAAACAATATTCCAGTGAGACAAGTATGCCTGATCATGAAATCAAGGAAATAATAATCCAAAGCATCAAATGAGCATGCATGAGCATGGTATCAACAATCAAGGAACCAATCAACCAATGAAGATAAGCAAGCCAAGAGCACTTACTAAGGAATCATCCTACAAATGAGGGAAACAAGCCAGAGGTACTTTGTAACGTCCTGAATTTTTCCTATATTTAATTTCCTGATTTAATATTGTCGGGAGAGAATAGGATAATTAAAGTTCATTAATAATTAAGTAAATGAAGTATACGTTTAATTACGGGAATAGGAATATATATATATATATATATATATATATATATATAGAGAGAGAGAGAGAGAGAGAGAGAGAGAGAGAGAGAGAGAGAGAGAAAAGATATGGGGTTAATATATATAATTTTAAATCTTAAAGATAATGACATAATTACCCTAAGTTAGGGGCTAAAAAGGAAAATTTTATGAATTAAATACCCCCCACTCAACCTCTCCTCCACGTGGTGTATTCCTGAAGCTTTAAACCATCTTATCTTTTCTATTTATTTATCAATCTATGTTCTATGTCTTATCAGGGAAGCCACTCCTCGCCCATGCTTCTTATTCTTAGGCCTCGTTTGGTTGGAATGGGAATGGGTATGGGTATGGGTATTGGAATGGGATGAGAGGGAATGGAAAGTACAGGAATAAAAACTGTGTTTGGTTGGAAGGATTTGGAATGGTAGTTTATTGGGAATGAGAAAAGTAAAAGAAGGAATATGTGATGAAATGACTCTTATGCCCCTTATATAAATAAATATTATTATATATATAATAATGAAATGTGTTAAATGGTAACTATTTTTTAAATATTTAAATATTATAATTTATTAATAAATATTTATATAAATATTTTTTTAAATTTTTTATATATAATTTTTATTATAAATTTTTTTTGAGATAATATTTATTTATTTTTTTTGTTAATAGAAAGATCAAACTGATGAGCTACAGTTACAACTTTTGGTTAAAACAAACCCAATTATTAAATTACTTTAATCTTTTTTTAAAGATTTTTTAATCAATTATTAAACTTTTTTTTAATCCATACAAACTTGAGCATGATATAAAAATTATTATATACAAAAACATTGGAATATATTATAAGGTTGGAGTTACAAAGAGACATCAACAATTCTATGTTCCCAAAAAAAGCTGAACATCATCAATATAACTATTCCAAAAAAAATAAAACAATTGTGGAAATGCATCCGTTAGATCCAAGAAATTTTGAGAAATAAAAGCGTTAATTTTTTTTTAAAACTATTTATTAATTAAATAATTTCCCCAGAGTAATAAACAGAGGATTTAATAGGGGGAAAATCAAGTTTAAAAGGGTTAAAACCCTAATTTGGGTTTATTGGTGGCCAGAAGGACTAATTTGTAATTTGTAAAATTACAAAGGACTATTGGAAAATAGTCCCCTCTCACAGGCTTGGACTCAAATGTAACCTAAAAACATTCCAGGGATCACTGGATAATTTCCCAAGAGAAAATCTCTATAGTAATGGATGAACGGTTGAGATCAAAAGATCTCTGATAAAGCTAATCGCGGAGCATTATAAAGGATAGGATTAAGCCACGTGTCAGGCAGGGATTTAATCTATCGAGTAGGTTGCTACCGCGAGGCATTATTGAGAATTCTGTTGAGCCACGTGGCCAGCTTTTGGCCACACATCTCAGCGAAGATCGATCCGAGGCACAGGATCGAGATCGTGCCGTCCCTCTCTGAGGGAATCTGGGTCTTTAATCTAGCTTGTGCCGGATCCGAGGCAAGTCTGAGGCCGTAGATGATCATCGTGCGATCTTCATCATCGATTGCCGAATGTCAATCACGATGCAACGCCACCACCTTCGCCACCGGCCACAACGTGACGCTGCTGAAGCTACGCCGGGTCCCTACGCATGCGGGAAGGCAGCCATCACGGCGAGACGGTTTCTAGCGACCGACCGTTCGCCTAGCCACGGGAGAGGCTATAAAAGGGGAGGGGGAGGGGGTGGGGGGTACTACCTCTCTGTCTCAGCACTGCAAAAGCTGAGTTCCCAACCCCGGTGAGGAAGTGAACGGAGACGGAGGGAGTGACCAGCTAGGGAGCGCTCGACCGGAGAGCTCGACGGCATCCAGAGCTTCAACATGTGTGGAAGAAGTTGCAGCGACGGGGAACGATAGGCAGAGACACCCTCACGGCTGAGCTCGCCAGAGAAGAAGAAGACCAAGGCCGTCTCCGGTATCCACGGCACCGCCGACATCGGAAAACACCTGTAAGTACTCTAAACTCCCTTTCGGACTGTTTGGAGCATTTGCCTGTGTGGTTTGATCGTCGGTGAGCTCGTCGGAGGGAGCTGTTCGCGCGGCCGAAAGCTTCAGGAGATCCCAGCGAGATGGTGGAGGCCGGCGGCACTCCGGAGGAGTCGGTCGTTGTCGTGAGACCCTCTGCAACGGGGACCGAGCACGGGCAGGTGCTTGGAGCTGCTGAAGAAGAAGGCCGGAGACATTGGAGCCGTCGGTCGCGAGAGAGAGAAAGAGGAAGAAGAAGATAGAATAAAATAAAAATAATTAAATGATAATGTTTTAATTAAAACAGTAACTACAGGAGTGTAACAAAATAGAAATCAATTAGTTGATTTGAATAATTTGTCTTTAACTATATTAGGTTTGACAATATTAATAGTTAAATGGTTGGTTTTGATTGAAAAGGTTAATGTGTTTTAAAACTTAGGTGGATCAATAATAATTTGGTCACTTAAGATTTTAATGAATTTAATCAAGTGGGTTAGTGAAAATTAATTAATTTAATTAGTAAAATTAAGAGGAGAAATGACTCAGGTTAACCCATTAATCAAAGTAATCTGAGCTCAACCAAATTAGGTTAGTCAAATTACATAAATGGACTTGGGTTAGTTTACCAGGTTGGGTTGAATCAACTCAAGATTTGGATTGACCATTTGTGTTTGAACGTAATCAAGGAAATTGGATTAAGCTTGTTAGTCGACTTGGGGTTAGTCGAATATTTCCAAGAGGGCTCGAATTCTACTGGATTAGCAAGTCGGTCAACCAACAAGAAATAAGTAAATGGTTAATCAAATAAAGTGATTTGGGTTAATCAAGTAAAGAATGTCAAAAGCTAGCCAAGCTAAGTTGACTAATGAACATAAGTAAACCAATCAAGACACTTAAGTTAAACTAAAGGACATAGAAATAGGGGGTAAGGACCAGTAACCCGAGGGATGGTCCTTAGGACCCGTTAGTGGGCTTAGGCCCAACAAAAACGTTAGTCATGCGTGTACAACTAGAGACATAGGAATTTATTGGAATCCTGATTCTAATAGGACCTCTGTATGCCAGATACTCTCGGGGGGTTGTAGGCACACAAGGGGAAGCTAGAAGGACATCTAGATTCAAGAAACAAGAGGTAAGTACACTTGCCTCGTACCTACCCAATTTCGGGTTTTTATTCGAACTTGACTTTACTCTTACTTCAATGATGACATACATGCATCCATGTCTATTTCTAGATCCTTGTTGAGCATGTATGATTGTTTTACGGGATGTTGGTGTCCCTGTTTGCTGTGGTATACTGCCCGGATTCAGTGGAGCGTGGGGGCTCCGATAGGGAAGTGTTCAGGGACAGGACCCCCTGACATTTCTGTCTGCCTTGCCGGAGAGGCGATTCTCTGGTGGTCTCGCCCGTCAGTGGGAATGATACGCTGACCGTGTTAACACGTATGAGAGGTAGTTCTACCGATTTGCGACCGGAGGGTCGAACGACCAGAAGGTCGTGCTTGCAGTAAGTAGATGGACATACTGGCCGGGAGTGATCCTTGAGTTTTCTTTGAAACTCATCACAGAGCTCGAGGGCTTCTGTTATCAGGGGTCGTACCTTTGGATTTGTTTCTGGTAGACTCCTAGGATTATGTATCTTGGTATTGTGACCTCATTGTTTGACATATTGCTTATTTGTGTCTTCATGACCCCGCAGGGGTACTTACTGGGCTTTCCATTCGAAAGCTCATGCGCTTTGCTCTTTCTCTCTTTTACAGATACCGAGGTTTAGGGGGTGGAGCTTGAGGAGAGGTCACTAGGAGATCCGAGGTCTGGGGGTCTCCCTTATCTTTTATTTTGTGAGCTGTTTACTTTCTTTGGTACCCGTGTAAGGACCAGACTATGTATAGGGCCTATGGACCCTTATGACTCTATGTTACTTTGAACTTGAGTTATTTTATATTATGGTTTGTTATCTGCTATATCACATTTAGGCCTTATATTTGAGTTGAGCTTGTCTCTGCTTGAGTACGGCCGGTCTGTTGACGTGCCCGAGGTCCCGGGATCCGGGTCGGGGCGTGACAGCATCTAAACATGACAAACTCAAACCTGAACATCATCAATATAACTATTCAAATGATTGCAACAACTATAACATTCAAATGACTTCAACAACAGTTTTTCCATGATTCTTCAGGTTCATACAGTGGAAACTACCCTTAATCAAGACTTCATTGGAGACAACAAAACCACATAAATTGAAACCCAACATCATCAGTTCAAATGACTGAAACCCACAAGATTACATAGTAGGTGGAGTAAATGTCAACTTTGTTAAAAGTACACGACAGAAACACAACTTTTTGTTGTCGGGCAAGCTCAATAAAATTTTCAGTTGATCATCATCTTTGCCCAAGACCTGTAATATGAACATTGACTCATCTATAGAAAGACCTTCAATCTCAAAAATTACTTGAGACAATAAATTTTTCCTTTCTTCAATGGCCTTCTCACGAGCTTCAATTAATAGCCTTCTCACGATCGTCATTGGCCTTCTCACGGGCTTCAATGGCCTTCTCACGAGCTTCTTTACGGGCCTCTGCACGAATAGCGGCTTCAGCTAGGGACTTAAATCCTGGACCAACCAAGTCCACAAAATTGTGAAAATTTTGGGATATTTTCTCCATTGATGGATCCACAAGACTTTTCCTTTTTCGCCGTGCTCTTGAGGTACTTGTCTCCGAATCCATAGGAGATGGAGGCTGAGTGGGTTCTTGCGTAG
This sequence comes from Dioscorea zingiberensis, assembly GCA_026586065.1. Lineage (NCBI taxonomy): Eukaryota > Viridiplantae > Streptophyta > Magnoliopsida > Dioscoreales > Dioscoreaceae > Dioscorea > Dioscorea zingiberensis. The sequence continues at coordinate 51,368,305 of CM048819.1, forward strand.
GCATGGAAATGTCATCACTTGGTACTTGATAGAAGCCCGTGTCATCATTCAAAGTGATGTTCTCATTTAGATACTGATCCGCATCATCTCCAATATCCCCTCTTGCACCGCCATGCGCTCTATCTCTTGCAAATACTGGGGCAAGGTCATTGAAAAAATTAAAAGATTTTCCATAAAGACCGGCAACTTCCTTGTGGTTCTGAAGAGAGCATTAAAAAATAAAGTTAGTAATACAAAAATTAAATATACCTTATTGCATAATTTGCATAATAACCAAATAAAAATAGGTATACCTTAACATACTCATCATATGCACTTTTCTCACATTCAATAGTACACCTCTCGTAGTTCCAAGTAAAACCACTAATTTGTAGTATATTGGCGATTGCACTAGTCTTACTTCTAAATAATTTTACCCGAGACTCGATGTTGGGCACGACCTTCAATGTGCTCGTTGGAATCCTTTCCTTCACCATTCTTTCCAACTGTGTAAGATATCCATTTTTAAACCCATTTTTGGCTCGCCACACTGGGTTTGCACTTAACTCAACTAAGGCATCAATAAGTGCTTTATCTTCTTCTAGGGTCTAATAGTGTTTGTTTAGGCCCCTACCCCTTGTTTGCGAATCTGCTTCCATGCTGGATAAAAAAGATACATCAATTCATGAGATCAGTCATATTAATTGGGAAATTTCCAGATATTAAATAAGGACAAAATCAGTCATTCCTATGGACAATTCATTTGAACATAAGGTCAATAGACTTACTCAAATAAATAAAGAAACAACTTTATTAATGTGACCATTTATATATAATATATTTAGAAAGAAAAGGAAAAAAAAGTCAAATTTGGTATCTAAAGTAGGCAGCACTTCATTAATGGTGCTAAAAAAGAAGAATTGCAGAGCCGAAATAGTCTTCGATTCAGTACTTTCCTTGTAAGTTCGGTTCCAAATTATATCACTTATGTGTGAATTTTTCTTTGTTTTCCTATAAAGCATAAAGCTGATTTAGAGATTTATGTGAATTTTCTAAGAAACTCAAAATAGAAGCATGAAGACGTCACATCCATGCCATGGTGCTCTAAAATGAGCCATATGAAGCACATCACAACAATGGTCACAATCATCTAAACATGTATAAATTTTCTGATAATTAATGAGAAGCTTTAGCAAAAGATATACCAAATAAAGCAGCAAAAAATTTAAAGCTGATAAAAAAGATATACCAAATAAAGCAGTAAAAAATTTAATAACTTAAAAGGTTGAAATATAAAATTGAAAAGCTACATTTGTATTGGGGTTTTCTATGCTCAGAACTTTGCTGATAAAAGGCCTTTGAATTGGTGATTCTGTCCATATTCATTCACATAAGGTTCCTGAAACTTTAGCTCTCCATGATCAAAGACAACACAATGGTCATTGTTTTCAAATCCATCTGAAATACAATGCTCAGAAAATGCTTGTCCCAATTCATTCACATTGCCTGTTCTACTGAAGCACATGATGCAATCTCACCAGTTAATTTTGCTTTTCAATAAGTGAGAATGTAATCCTGCTACCTATTTTCAGAAGATGCAATCTACAGAGAGCTGTGACTAAACCCTGGATACAGAATACATGCCAAGGGCCAGAACATTGGTTTTGGAGTAACAAATGGTATTAATAGCCTATTTGGCATACAAATGGGTCAAGATTTCAGTATGAATTCTCAATAAGATTGTCCCTAAAAGAACATTTCCAATTAATTCATGAACCAACAGTGATCAGAAACATGCTTTTCTGATGAGGCTACATAGCTGAATTAAACACTGTCTTTGATTTTTTTCCTTTCATATCACTCTGAATTAAACACACGGTACAGGTGAAATATCTTTGGTGAACTTAAAAGTTATGCAGACTTGTTACTTAGTGATGCAGACTTTGCATAAAAGCTAATGCAAGTTTTCTATGCTCAGAGCTAATGCAAGTTTTCTATGCTCAAAACTTTGCATTCAATTCAGCAGAAAAACACCTACTAAATTGCAAACTTGAGATAATATGGCAGACTTGTTCTTATTCGAGATAATATTCATTGAATTGCAAACTTGAGATCAAATAGAATAGAGCTTAAAGAATGAAACTTTACTGACCAAACATATTTTGAGGAACACAAGTTTTAAAGATTTGTTCTTATTTGAGATAATATTATTTGAGATAAAATTTACTGGTTTTCAGGGAGTTAACAGAGCTTAGCATGTTCACAAAAAAACTATAAGGAAACTATTAGACTATAAATTTGTTATCAAATAGATTCATTAAACCCCAAATATCAACTAGCTTCAAAATACAATTTTTCACCATAATAGAAACATACTTCAACATTGAAAGACAAAGGTTTCAAAGGAAAACCATAATACAAATGTTTCTTAACGGCTTTCAAATAACACAATCAACTTCACCGACAAGTATTAAATATGTTTTCGGCCACGTTTATCCTAAATTGTGTCCACTCGTCAGTTGGCTCAACAGTTGTAATGATGTCCATATCATCTTGTGTGCCTTCCTCTTGGGGTAGATTGGCAACATCATCTTCTGCAGGGTCGTCTACCATCTCTCTTCTGATGAAGTTATGGAGTAGACAACATGCATTAATGATTCATCGTTGGGTGTTTATGTTGTAAAAACTTGGACTAGATAAAATTTTCCAACGGATTTTTAGAAGACCAAATATCCTCTCAATCACATTTCTTGCACTAGTATGCTTCATGTTGAAAAATTCTTGAGGTGTTCGTGGTTGATGTCCATCGGCCCAAGAACTTAAATGATAGCGTTGTCCTCGAAAAGGTACAAGAAAACCAGGACAATTTGCATACCCGGCATCCACTAAGTAATAGAAACCCGGTAGATTGTCAAATATTTCTTATTATTTTATGGTAAAGTTTAATTATTCATAAGATCTATAAAAAGAACGTAAAACACCATTTTTTATTACCTTCCGGAACCTTCAATCCATTATGCTTTGTTACGGCATCCCTATGGACTCTACCATCATGAGCTGAACCTTCCCATCCAGATAAAACGTAGACAAATTGCATGTCTTGACTACAAACAGCGAGAACATTAGTAGTTATATCGGATTTTCTTGATCTATATCGTGGTCGATCAACTTTGGGCACATTCACCCGAATATGTGTCCCATCTAATGCGCCAAGACAATTCTACATTGAATAAACAATGAATTGTTAGTTATATTCAATAATACTAACTTGTAATCATTTGAATCTTCAGGTACAGGTTCTGGTATCTTCAAAAGAACATAGTGGCAGAGAATAACAGACTTTAAGACAGCATGGAAATGTCGACTAACTGTCTCGCCCGATCGGATAAAGTCAAATTTAATTACTCTATTCTTGACGTGGTGTGCTAAAATGTTTAAAAACATTGCGGTCATCTCGTCGACACCAATATTTACCATACCTCGTAACCCACCGGTTGTAGTTAACAATTGGAACAAATTATGAAAACAACGTCGATCCATGCGTAGTTTGTCAATGCATTTGGTTTCATTTTCATAAACCAAACGGTGGAGGTACTCTTGTTGCTTGCGGCTTCTCATCGATGTTGACATAATCTCATGTTGAATCATTCGTTTTCTAAAATTGCGGTGCTTCTTTGCACATATAGTGATCATAACGCTTAGTATGTAAAAGTAGCACATGATCATTGCGAAATATACCCGAAGCTCTTTAATCTTGGTCATATTATCAACTTCTAAATAAACAAAAACACATATATGAATTCTAAGATGAAAGATCCATACATTTATAAAGAACTAAAAAATTAAACGCATACAAAATACAATAGTATTGAGAAGTCAAATAATGCAAAATAACAGGCCAATAATTCCTCATAACAATAAAATTAGAGAAAAAGTAACAAGTGTACATGTCAATAGTATAGTTTCAGAATTAGAAATTCCCTTTGCCAATGATATGTGGGAGACACTATGAGCAAAAAATTCTCTCTAATGGCACCATTGTAGATATTAAAAGAAAGAGAGACAGAGAGCTACAAGCTTTCATCATCGATCCACAAGGCTTACTGATACTTTCTCGTTAATTATTGCAAAGTTGTTAATTAATTAAGCTTAAAAGGACATGAAATTGATTCAATGGACATGAAATTGATTATATGGCAGAAATGCAGAGTTTGTGAGGATATAGTTTCTAATCAATAATCTATTACAAAATATAATGTTTAGATTTTTCATATTATCCAAGTTATTTTCGGCATTAAAACTTTTTTATAAGAAAAAAAAGAGAGCTTCAAAAGAGTGACTATATATCAACAAACACTAAACAACATTGTGCAAATTTACGATTCAGATGATAGATCTTGAACTCAATCAATCCATAGATAGATTTGAAAAATCTTAATAAATCACTAACTAACAAACATTGTGCAAATTTACGGTTTAAATGATAGATCTTGCCAAAATGATGAACAAAAGCCAAGAAATTTAACAAAAGAAATCAATCAGGATAAGAAGTTGATATTAAATAAAAGAGGAGAGAAGATGATAGATCTTGTCAAATCCCGTAAAAGAAATTGAATTTAAACATCAATTAATCGAAACAAAAAGAGATTAAATAAACCTGGATTAGGGATCGCGCGGTTTGTGAGGCAGGAGAGAAGATGGGGCGATGGAGTAGGGTTCGCTGTGAGAACGAATGGAGCAGCGAGAGAGAGTCATGCGGGGGCAAATTTGTCTTTTCATGGTCCGGGAATCAGTATTCCGCCCAATTTGGGCGGAATCCCCACTCATCCGGTTCTGGGAATCAACTCTTCTCTCCATTCCCATTCCTTACCATCCAAACGTGGGAATGGGCCTGTGTAAGGAGTCAAACCCATACCTTGGCATTCCAAGCGGGCAACCAAACGGGTTCTTAGTGCTTTTGAATTTTCTGGAATGTTTTCACCATCCCTTCCTCCCACACGCATGCCTCTCCTCCGCCCATCCTTTCCTCTTCTCCCTTTTTCCCTACGACACCGGTGAACTCAACCCGCGCTCGGCGCCATCCCGTCCTCTAGCGAGCTTTCATCTCCAGCGAGCACCACCAGCGGCCGAGCGCGTCCTTCCCCAGCTCCACATGCCGGTGCCGCCATTTTCCCTCGCACTCTACCGCGCCGGCGAGGCCTCTGTCCGTGAGAACGACCGGCCCAACTCCGGCTACGCCTACGTTGTGCCGTCCTTTCCCTCCGGCGCTACCCTCTGCCGCGCCACTTGAATCTTGTCCGACATCCACACAGCTGCCCCAGTTTGTCCGGCCGACCCTATTCTGGCAAGACAATGGCTGACCCTGATCAGCACCATCACGGCTGTCGGATTTCCCATTCTTTCTGTTGTCCCGATGGTGAGAAAGTCCATCGCCGTCCCTCGAGCAACCAACGAACAGACCTAGGTTGATTTCGGGACTGGGAGACTGGACTGAACCGTTGGTGAGCCTTAATTTGGTGGGGAATATAATTGTCAAATGAATGCATACTTGATCACTTAGTTGATTTATTGAATGTAGATCAAGGATGATTTATGTGGCGGATGAGAGTGATTAAGTTAGCTAAGTATGAATGTTGTAGAAGTTAAGTGATTATGTGTATAATTGTATAAGTTTTAAAGCCCTATAAACAAAGGAAGCTCTGCACAAATTTTCTTGAAATACAAGCCTAATTCTCCATGATAAGTATAGCATGTGATTAATTGTAAAGAGCATGATTAGGATCCCCAATTGAGTACTTGAAAGGGGCATTTTAGTAACTTCCTAGTTTTGTTAATGATCAAGATAATGATGCCTCTTAAGATAAGTATGTTCTGTATTTTCATGTGGCTAGAAGCCGTATTATGTGTTAAGTAAGAAAATGCCTGTTAATTAGAATCGGGTTCAAAATAGATTGATAGAATTGTTATGCTCTAAAGAATCTAAATTGGAGTGTAAGGCAACTTACTTAGAGAACTTGACAACCTCATCATACTTGTTTTATCAAGTCTAAGTTAGAATTTAGAAAGAATACAGTTTCCGTATTCCTAAATATTCGTAATTTCGATTACTAGGGAAAGACAAAGGCAAAGGCGCAGCGGGAGCTGCCGAAGAAACAAGCCAATCCTAGAGATTTACTAGACTCAGGTGAGGGAACACAACTGTAAATTTATTGTATTTCTCTCGTATTTTATCGTATTGCTTTCTTGGAGAATTCATGTTATGGAAATACTACTTTACATGAAATGCTTCAAGCTTTCAAATATGATTTGTTGATTTATTTCAGAGATTGAAACTATGTTTATGAAAAGCTTGTGAACACAAATACACATTTTAGGATTTGTCATGATAGACATATTAGTGCATTGCACCATACTCGCATACATGCCTGTGCCAGACGTGGCTCTACGATAGAGCCAGAGAGTACGGTACTAGGTAGGGAATGGGTGGTTTTATATAATCTTGTTTTTACTCGTCCAACTATCTGTTTTTAACCCTCCTGATTTCAAGAAAACAAAACCCCCTTCCCGTACCCGTCGGGTGCTTAGTATATATATATACTCTTATAGCTCACGGTTGATGAGTTGATCCGACCAGAGAGATATTGAGTGTTGGTTTATTCCACTCTGGTGTCGCTGTATGAAAGTAGAGGTGTAGATGACACTAATATGAGAGATGACGAGGAATTGATTCCACAGCTTGTCACCCCACGGTTGTTGATACGGTCCAACCTGGGAGGACCATGACATGTGTGGAATTGATCTATTTTCCCCAGACGAGGAGTTGTTTCCATAGCTTGTCACCCCACGGTTGTTGATACGGTCCAACCTGGGAGGACCATGACATGTGTGGAATTCATCTCTCATTTTGATGATAAAAGATTAAAGAAATGCTATGAGTATATCATTCGATTTAATTAGATATTGCCATGACTCTTATTATGATCAGCATGCTGTTTTTCATGTTTTAAATATCGTTCAGTCTTTGTATTTCACAATTTGATATTTTATTATCTACAATTGAAGGCATACAAGTATGTTAAACCTGACAGTAGTGTTAGTACCTCACTGGGCTCAAGTAGCTCAGCCTCTTTTCACATTGTTTTTGTGCAGGCGCTAGGCAGGAGTTCGAGTAGAGACTCTGGTTTACCAGCTAGAGTGTTAAGACCTATAGTGGGCTCTGATCATCTTATGTGGCTATGTATTTGGTTGATAAGTAGGAGAGTGTGGACCTCTTTATTATTTGAGACTCTTATGTCTGTACTATGTTCGTATTTTAATTTGGTAATGTATTAAGCAATACTTTGGTCTGCCAAATATGACTTGACTATGCTACCTGATTTAGCTTCCGCATGATTTTCTAGTTGTTAATTATCAGGTACTACAGCCTTAGGCTCAGGGTTCACCCCTTGAGCTGGCTGGTGTGACATCTGGTCCCTAGTTGAAAGGGGGTGTTACATACTTACAGTGTCTATAGCGTCCAGACTCAGTTACTAATCCCTCTCGATGCAGCTTTACGCTCCCCGTTGATATCTGATCAGTAAAGTCCATACTCAGTATCCGTCACCATTTAACAACTTAACATGGATTTCTAAACCAAGCCATGACCGGCTTCTCAACTATTGCACACTCACCTATTTTAAGTCCATTACTTTAAATATCACCTCTGCCCCAAAACTCAAACTGAACATCTATCACTACAAGAATAAATACATATAGTGACGCTTTTTTTGTGACTCCCAATCACTTTGTCACAAATATAAAGATTATTGTGACAAAATAATTATGTAGCACAATTGCTTGATTTAAATGTGATGCCTTATTTGTATGTCACTAATATATTAATAATTGTGACAATTTAAAGTCTTTCACAAATGAATTATCACAATGAATATATTAATAGTGTTGAAAACTGATTTGTTACAATAAAATTGTTACTTATAATTTAGATAACTTTGTGATTGAGAAATATTGGCGTGATGAAGCATATTTATGACAACATATTTTTGGCACTATAATTTTTATTTATTGTGATGAGAAAGTTGCATGTCACTCAATCTAATAATCTTTTGTGACAAAAATTTTCATTATGAAATGTAATTGTGACCAATCATATTTTAAGCACTATTATTTTCAATTGTTGTGACGGGAAAGTTGTTCATCACATAATCCATTACTTTTTGTGACTAACATTGTCGCCAATAAAAATCCCACTTGCTAACATGATTTGTTTTTAGGGGCCAAATAAAAAAGAATTATTTTTTGGTGCCAAACAATAGATTTTTGACAAATATTTTTATAAATTTATAAATTTTTATACTATATATACTAATTTGTAAAAACCAAGCTAAACTAAAGATTTTATGAATATTTTCTAAAAAATGTATATTTTTAGGCTTAAATACATCGCTTCGCCCCTTATATATGCTTTCAACGTTCATTTTCGTTCTCAGATTTTAAAATAGTTAATACGGTCCCCGTGATTTCTAAGTGTTTTATTCAATACAGTCTCTAGGGCTGACGTGGCAGCCACGTAGCATACGAGCTGAATACATGAATATTTTATGCTGACGTGGCATCTGATGTGGAATGATGACGTGGCACAATAAATGAAATTTTAATATGTTAAATATTTCATGCTGATGTGGTAGGTGACGTTGCATGCCACGTGACATTAAAAATAGAAAATTCTAAAAAATTCAAAAAAAATCTAAAAAATAACAAAAAATCTGGGTGCTTGCCACGTGTCAAAAAAAATTTAAAACAAATCTAAAAAATTAGAAAAAAAATCCAGGAGCTTGCCTTGTGTCAAAAAAATAATAAAAAAAATCTAAAAAATAAGAAAAAACTAGGGTTTTTCTAACAAATAAATAAATAACAGAATAAAGGAAAAAAAATCCATGATTTTTTTCTTTTGTTTTTATTTTTTGATTTTTTGATTTTTTTTTGGGACGTGGCGGCAAACTCCTTAATTTTTGTTTTTTTAGATTTTTTTTATTTTTTTGACACATGGCAAGCTCCTCGAGTTTTTTTTTTCTAATTTTTTAGATTTTTTTAAAAAAATTTTTAACATGTGGCAAGCACCCATATTTTTTGTTATTTTTTTAGATTTTTTCTGAATTTTTTAGAATTTTCTATTTTTTATTGCCACATGGCATGCCACGTCATCATGTCACGTCAGCATGCTGACGTGACATGCCACGTCACCTGCCACATCAACATGAAATATTTAACATATTAAAATTTCATTTTATCGTACACTACAGCATACGCCAGATGCTACTGCCACCCCCTAGGGACAGATTGAACAAAAAGCAAAGTACAAGGACCGTATTGAACATTTTTAAAGTACAGGGATGAAAATGAACATTGGAGTATAGTACAGCATGTGATCTAATAATGCATTTAAGCCTATCTTTTATACTATATACTAATTTATAAAAAGCTAAGGGGCCAAACTATAAAATTTCACAAATTTTTTCACAAATGAATTATCAATATTAATATATTAATAGTGTTGAAAACTGTTTTGTTACAATTAAATTGTCACTTATAATGTGGATAACATTGTGATTGAGAAATATTGGCGTGAATGAAGTATATTTGTGACAAAACATATTTTTGACACTATTATTTTTATTTATTGTAATGAGTAAATTGTCTGTCACTCAATCAAATTATCTTTTGCGACAAAAATTTTCGTTATGAAATGTAATTGTGACCAGTCATATTTTAAGAACTATTATTTTCAATTGTTGTGACGGGAAGTTGTTTATCACATAATCCATTACTTTTTGTGACTAATATCACACGCTTCCAAACCTCCTACGCAGTGGACTAACCGGCCAAGAGGCCGCTAAACAAGGGTCGACTTCGCTCTCAAAAGCACAAGGCCTATGAGACCCTATACAGTAATTATTCAGAGATAACAAATACCGAATTTCCATAAATAAAAAGGAGTTTATACAACTCCGCATAAGTACTCAATAAAAGTACACACCGGGTTTATACAACCCCAAACTAGGATCTAGTCCGGGCCACCCCTAGAAATTCATAACAACGAAAGAAATACAAGTCTCACACATCAATAAAGGGAGGTACGCAGACCTCAAGGTAAAACAAGCCCCAGTCAACTACTCAAACCCCCGCCTAGGCTCGTCCCTACTCCCTCGCCCCAACCTCGAAACACAATCCAAGTGCATGAGCCAAAGAAGAGGGCCTCGTGAGGGACCTCATAAAGCAAAAGTGCCAAACGCCATAAAGAAGGAGTAAGAGAGCAATAAACAAATCAAGTAGATGAGACAACAATCACTAGCAAGTCGTCTACATATCTAAGATGTGGATAAATCCACGAACGTACTCAATCTCCTCGGCATATAGATACTAGGATGTTCACTACATCAACGTATACACGGCCAAGATCGCCTTCTACCTAAGCCGGATACGCTATAATCATGTATACATAGCTTAAAATATCACTCTCTCGAGCCTCCGGCCCCATGCATCATGCCCGTATCGCAAGAGATTAATAAAGCATTCAAATACCTAGTAACTGTGTATACACACATATGTACATCCAAGGCAAAACCACATGAATATACATACGAAAATAATGATCTCTCTAGATCAAGCCAAACATATTCTAAGGAGTAAAACTCAACTCAAATATGTATAAAAATATAGAAAGCAATGATCCCTTGAGATATAGAAAACCCACACATATCCGGCTGTCCGGCCTCAATATGTGTGGGAACCCTCTCAAGGGAATAAGAGTGCCACACAAACGCCAGGTAGGAGAAAGCAATACTCACATATAGAAAGCAACGCATCCTTGAGATATAAAACCACACATATCCATGTCCGCCTCGGCCATGTGCCTCCGGGAACCTCTCAAGGGAATAAGATGCCAATAATAAAAGCAAGGTAGGGGAAAGCAATACTACAAAGCACGGGTACGTGAGATCCTACCGACCAAGAGGAATCCTTAATCCCTCGGCCGCCTCACGCGTCCATCGAGTGATCTAGTAAATAGAACACAACCTAGTTAATGATACTTGATACACACTATCATGCTTAATCAAATGGTTAAAGTAGCGTGCATAAGTTCTCACTGAAAATCTCAGATTTTCACTCTAGCGCCATAAATCACCGAGAACTCCGCCAAAACTTTCAACTGCAAGTCGGATTTCCCGATTTAGCTCTCTCATTAGAAAGTCTTTCTTCTCTCTTCTTATGGCATACTAGTGTATTGATTGGGGTAATATTGTCAGTGCCCAATTGTAATTGGCTAAGTGGTCTGAATCGATTTCAATGAAAATCGGGAAAGATTCTCCCCTGATTATCGGCTCCTGATAATCTACAAACATTCCCACATACGATCCATTACACATGGATTTCATCAATTTAACATTCAATTATTCTCAATCTCGTACAATTAGTCCAATTTCATTGATTAGCATATTATAGGTATGTTAAATCCCCAACTCGGGTTCAGGGTTTTCACCTTCGCCGGCCGGGCATGGAAATGTACGGGGGCGCACCTGACTGCAGTTTCATGAATTGAAAGCGCAAGGCCGGGCAGCCGCCATGGAGGGAGCGGTACGGACGCGGCAGGCGCGCGTAGGCGGTGCAGCCGACGGCCGGCTGGAGGCCGACGTTCGGGCGCGGGAACGCGGCAGCGAAGTGTGCGTGCACCGGCGTAGGGCGCGCTGGTGGGCTGTGGAGCGTAGGGTTTGCAGAAGGGGCTCACCGGCCGCCGGATTTGTTCGCGGCCGCGCCTCGCAAAGCCGGAGGGGCTGCACAAGGCCAAGGCAGGGCGACTCGCGTCGGGCGAGGTGCGCTGCGCGGGGTCAGCGGGCGCTCCAACAGCCTGGGGTGGAGCTGGGGTCGCTGGAGGCTAGCGTGGGCGTAAGCGCCCGGCAAGGGCGGGCCGGTGTTCGCCACGAGCTGATAGGAGGTAGCTGCACGGGTAGGGATGCAAGCTAAAGCTCGTGAGAAATGGAATCGAGAGAGAGAAGGAGCATGCCTTTAATTGCATGCCTATCAACATATAGAGATATATTATTTAATTTAATTCCTTTTACTATTTAATCACATGACTATTATGCGGTCACGTGTTTACTATAGCGTCACGCGGGTACTATTCACCCACGAGTGAATGGATTTATTTTCAGGCGGGATCTACCGCCATAATTCTCGCTCTCACGCCACTCGGATCCGCTAATCCTCGGGCCTTTAGTCTATTCCTTTAGTCACGGGTCCACCCGGCATCACGCAGTTGTCGCCCCCACTGCATCCACTTTTCCCTGACTAAAACTTTGTCCGCTCCTCCACAATTAATGAAGCCGAATTAATTACCGTTAATTAATTCCCATTAATTAACACTTAACAAATTCCTCGAATTCCATAACTACAAAATCTTAAAAAAAAAAAAATTCCATTAAAGATTTAATAAATAGACATCTTTACTTATTTCGGGGCAGGCTTTACAAACATTATCGCCAATAAAAAGCTAAGGGGCCAAACTATAAAATTTCACAAATCTATCCAAGCAAAAGTGAGTCTAATTTTAATTTTTAGAAATCCAAAAAAATAGAAAATTAGTGTAGTATTTTGAAATTTTCTCATAATTTTAGAATTTTTTTAATTTTAAAAATCAATCTATATTACTAAATGAGAGTATTTTTAATTTAAAAAGTATCCATCTATCTATATATTTATGAGAGTCTATAGGACATGATTTTAATTTAAAAAAAAATAAAAAAAATATTAGATTGGGATTTTGAAAATTTTTCACAATTTTGGATTTTTAAATTTTAAAAAGTCTATCTACATTACTGAGCGACAGTATTTTTAATTTTAAAAGGTATCTATCTATATATTTATAAGAGTCTATTGGTTAAATATAATTTTAATTTTGAATTATAAAAATAATAGAGTGAGATTTTGAAATTTTTTCATTGGATGTTTTAATTTAAAAAGGTCTATCTATATTACTAAGCGAAGTATTTTTAATTTTTAAAATTATCTATAAGTATATCGATTATAGATAATTTTAATTTTAAAAATAAAAAAATTAGATTGAGATTTTGAAATTTTTCTCAAAATTTTAGATTTTTCAATTTTAAAGAGTATAATAACTTCATGTTTGTTTCTATTCCATTACCCACACCTTTTCCTCCGCCCTTACGTCAACCGAGATCAGACGAAGGAATACCATGGGGTTCGTTTCAGCTCGGGTAAATTTTAGAACTTTCTTCACCTCTTCCAAACTAGTGTTAGGGTTTTCACTTTTTCTCTTTCGCGATTTATCTATAAGTTTTTTTATAGATCATCTCGAAGAATAATGCATGAAATCTGTAAGTAATTCTTCCAAGGTATTATGTTTCTCCTCCCTCTTTTCCCTTTGTTTTCTCGCTCGATTGTAGGTAGGGTTTGGGCATGAGGTTTCTCCGTGTAGTGTTGTAGAGGGGGTACTTACAACCTTGCAAAACACCCATTGATAGACGTATGCGAACCTCGGCAGTCATAAAGTTGATGTACAACTTCAAGTAGAAGGAGTAAGTCCGTAAGATGTTTGCATGGATGCATTACTACTGGTACTCTCAACAATGACTCAGATCGAAGTTTCTCTCAAGACTTTTCCATCTCCCATCCCATATCGCTTGTGTTGAATGTTTGGAAACAGTCAGAAATAATTTTTTGTCAATTTTTGTATTTGAGAATAATTGTATAAAATATTTAAATATAATTATTTTTTAATTATCAATAAATTTTTTATTATTTTTATATTTAAAATGGATGGAATTCAATGGTAAATATTTGGATTATTGTAAAAAAAAACAGATAAATATTTATAAATAAAATAAAATAATAAAAAAACACCGCTAAATGACTTAATAACTGCCACAAAATTTGTATTTTCTTGTAGCGAATATATGCTATTGTCATGATTTTTCGGTCACAATTTAGAATTTTTTGAGACAATAAAATTGACAAAATTGGTTTGAGTTATTGTGACTACACCAAATTGGTTGGACACCATTGTTTGAACATTAGTGACGATATAACTTTCACTAATGAAAATAATATTAGTGACAAATTTTATCGTCAAAGTTCTTAATAATTTTAGTGCCAATACTATCGTCACAACAATATACGCTATTGTCACTATTTTTTGGTCACAATTTAGACATTTTTGAGACAAGAAAATTGTCACAATTGTTTGGAGTTATTGTGACTGCACCAATTTCATCAGAAATATTTCACTTTTTAGTATCAACATATTTGTCACAAAAGTGTTGTGACGGCAAATCACGAAATGAAAAAATTGTCACTATAAGTAGTAGTGGCTATTTATTAGACTTTTAGTCACAAATTTTGCCACCACAAAAGATGCAATTTCTTGTAGTGTATAGGCAGAAGAGAGTCATGAAACCCTTCATTCTTCAACACAACACTTAATAGAACACACAACACACACACAACAACTCACTAAGCATAAGTTCTATTACTACATTAAGCCATCCCAAAGTTACAGCTTATATAATAGTAACCCAAACTCAGCTTAGATTAGTATGAACCAGTTCTGTACATAGTATTTTGCTTAATTCATATTGGGGTTCCATCTGCTGCATTTGTATAATTTAGAGCATTTCCATTACTTGTGGTAGGCGACAACCCGTTCATGGATGTAAATCCATCAACAATGGAATGAATCCGAACAACTCATAGTTATCATCTAACTTATATTAACCATCACATTCCCCATTAATAGTTCATTAAGCATTTCATCAAGGTACTAACCATCAGGACCTCTCTCTTTAATCATCTTTTAATGATTATTTTAACCACAACTTTAAATTCAAACAAAAGTTTTCATAAAGGCCTCAAGTGATTAAATAAGGGCAGGCTTAAATTACTCTTAAAACAATATCCATATCTCCCGCCAGATATCCTTCTTCTTTTCGCACTTGCACCCATCCATCAACAAACACCCGTGCATGCCTCGAATAACTGAAATGAAACCGAAGGAGGTGTAAACATATAAAGCTCACCGTCGCCGGGACTGAGCCCTTCACTCGTTGTTACTGAGTCGAGGCGACCACGGCTTACTTGCTACCGCCCCGAGTCCCCTTCGGTGTAGTCGGTGTTGGTTTACTCGCGGTCGTCCGAGCTCCCTCTCCAACCACAAGATTTGTTGGTTGTTCGGAGAGTCAGAGATGCCATCCATCACCGTCCATCTTAGTAGTGCTTCTCGCTTCCGGCGTGCTTCAACTGTGGGGGATCGTCCTGCACCACCACCTCTCCTTGTCTCTCGTTTCTCAGTTGTGATCGAGATCTCCGTCGGTTCCTGGTCGTGAGGGTCTCTCTCTCTCTCTCTCTCTCTCTCTCAACTGACAGAAAGTATTTGGTCTTGGAGTATAAGAAGCTCATGCTCTTTACACCACGAGAAGCTGTGTCGAGGGCTTCAAGGCTACAGAGATCTGATCGCGACTCAACGCTGCTGAATTTCCTTTGCGCCCGGCGACGAATCTGGTAATACGTGTGACTAAATCCTTTTGGATTCTTGGTTAACAATTGAGCAGAGAAAAGGGAAGAATAAAATAAAAACGGCTCGCTCATCTCCTTGGATCTAGCTCTCGGTCCGGATGAACGGTCTAAAGCGCTCTACATACAGCGTCAATGGAAGGTAGGTTTGGGTGGAACCGTTTCCTGAGGGGATATGGCGTGAGAGTGTTGCACGTGGTGCTTCCTCCCGGTAGAAACCTGATTCCTTTTGGGAAACCGTTTCTTTTAAAAAAAGTGTCCACGCGGCTTTAACAGCCAAAGCCACGCGTTCTTTTCTCCACTTTATTCCCGTTTATTTGCCACCCGTCTTCATTAACATTTACCCGCTAATTCTCATTATCCTCATCCGCTCAAACTTCCTAGCACTTGATGACCCTTTACCACTAGTCAACTAGGACGTCATGGCCTATTTCATTTATTTATTCAAACCTCTCCCTCATAATAGCATGTGACAAACTAGCTGGCTTCTTCTTTTTCTTATTCCTTTTTTTTTAATTTTTATTTTCTTTAAGCTAAGGTTGCAGGTATTAATCTCATGCAAACTTTTATCCATAAAATAAAGATCTCCTTTTAACACTATCTAATATTGATTTAATAAACTAGATCCCTATCTTTTCACAAGAAAAGATAATGAATCTCCAGCTACTTTCATCTCTACTCTCATCTCAGAATTCATTTCCATGTAGTTCATAATGATTTTAATTTCATTATGCAAATCAGCCCTTATATTAACCTTCTATTGCATGCAAGTCATTTCTACAATATTTTGCATTAAGAACCCTCCACTCTATGGTATTTCTATATAGGGATTAGTTACCAAATAATTAATCATTTAAAATTTTAAATTCCTACTGTACCATGAAGGGGTGGTCTTTACATCTTTCTTCTATCAATACATATAAAACACTTAATTTATAGAAATACTAAATCCAAAAAAACCTTAACTCCACTAAACCCAAAAAAACATACGGAACATAAAAGCAAAAAAAATCTAAAAACCCTAACAATAAATCCCATAAAAAATAATTCTATACCCTAACTCTCCCTAACCCTATAACTTGAAACCCCTAAACCCTACTCTAAACACTAAATCCTAAACCCAAGAATCCCTAACCCTAAACCCTAAAAACCTAACCTTGACACCAAACACTAAGCCTAACCAAAAGCCCTAGAATCTAAACCCTATAAACCCTAAGCCCTAAAACTTAAAACCTAAACCCTAAACCCCATAACCCTAGAGCCAAAAACCACTATCACTAAATCCTAAAATACCTAACCCTAAGGACTATAGTACCATTAAAACCCCAAACCCAATAAACCCTAAACCATAGAAACCATAAACCCTAAACACCATAAACAATAAACCCTAAAACCCTAGGCCTATATGTTTTTTGGGAGGCGTAGAGTAAATTGATGTTTTCATATTAAAAAAATATATAATAACTATATGAAAGACTTTGACAACAGGGTATATCAAAATATCATCACTGTCTTCTTAATAATTAAAATCAGTAGACCTTGACTATATCAAAATATCCAAAAAATAAATACCTGTTTGAAAAGACCATAGACTATGGGTTATATTAAAATATAACTGTTATAATATTTTTTTTCTCCTTAATTTTCAATGTATAATTACTTTTCAATTAAGACTTGGCATTCATTATAGTTCATTTTTACATTAAAAAAAGTTCAATTTTTTTTTTAAAAAAATTATTGCACATAAGTCATAAATATAATATGTTTCAAATATTTGTAATACAACTCATATTTATTTTAAACATTTACAATACAACCATATAACTCATTAACTATTCCAAATATTTACAATGCATTTCATCTAGATATAAATTGGGTAGAGCTGCCTAAGACCTGTAGGGCTGCGACGTTAGACTGAGCAGGCGGGAGTACCTCCTTTGTCTGAGGAGGGATATCTTGACCCGTCGGGGTCGTCCCCGTCGTCCTCCACCATGCCTCATCCTACTTGTGAAGTATAAGATAGAATCTAAACATCATCATTCATACCACACAACATAGCAAGATTCCATAAAAGCAATATCTACCTTAAACGCTGATATTAAGATAAGTGAAATACGATCCATCACAACAAAAGCAGTTCATACAACATATATAGTTTGTACGACTGCTATAATATCTAGGGTAAGTACTGACATCAGCATACACAATAATCAGCCTAGTCCCTATGGTGTCTCCGGGGTGTACTCCTCGTCCTGAGCGATTGGAGGGCTCCCCTGCTTTGATGGCAGCCTACCCATGCCTGAACCCGGAGTGTCCCTGGGATAAAACATCGTAAGGTGGTAGGGACTACGACAACATAGATAGCAGCTGGGGTCGCCCTAACACTTCGACCATGAGTGTCCATAGCCTCTGTAGCGGAGGCATTTCTCGGCCGTACACCGGGCAGAGCCGTGGGTCCCCCTGTAGTAACGGCACCTCACTACGCGATTGCTCCGTGCCAGTGGCACTGTGTGTCTGATGCCAGCCTGAGCCGCGAGGCTCCTACGGTACTCCCGCGCGTTACCCACTGGTCGGGGCCTCGTTATCTGGGCCTCATTCATTTGTCGCATGCACTGGTCCATATTCTCCTTGTGCTGCGCCATGAGTGCCTCGTGTTCTTCCATCCTTTCTATGCACCATATCATCATCTAGTGCAGTCCCATCGAACAGTCAATCAAACTGTGTATGAGCCCAAAGTGAGCCCGTGCCTCTATCGCCGCTACTGGGCCAGCTGTTGCTCATGGTCCAGCTGCCGCCCCTCGGCCTGCTACAGACCTGGCGGGTGATCTATCTGGTACAGGCTTGTGGTGCACCGGCTCCAATGGGACGAAGTTCTCCTGAACTACCTCCATCCCATGAGAACTATCCTCGGAGTCGGACATCGTCGGCTGCCAGACAAAAACGTCATCAGTTACTCGTTCAAAGTCCTAGTCTACCCAGCCCCACACTCTGTCCATCCTATTTGACTAAGTCACTAGGGCGACTAGGGTGTCATTTATCAACTTTCTCTGATACCACTTTAATCTGTCACGCATCGACCCCAAATCTCGGGCCTCGGGCACGTGAGCAGACCGGCAGTACCCAAGAAGAGACGAGCCCCACTCGGATACAAGGCCTAGGTAGTCATAAAGCGATAACACATATGCACAGGAATAATAAAAAATAAAGGTAAAGTCAGAGTAGTAACAACGGAAGGTAAATCCTAAGGGTACATACACCCTATAGTGTCAAGTACATACGGGTCCCATATGGACCAAATCAAAGTGTCCTCACTCACAACAATGAAATAAGAGGCAGCCAACCTCAGCAACCGTCCCTATGCCCCACGCGCAGCCCCGATAGATAGAGTCTACTACTCCCCTGGATCTGAAAAAGAGTGAGAACAAGTGTATGAGCTTTCGAAAGGAAAGCCTAGTAAGCACCTCCACAGGGATTATAAACAAGTCATATATAAGCAAGAGATACGCAAGTAAAGTAAATTAATAACATGACTAAAACAATCAAGTGGGGTGTGCGCCAACCAACTCCTGGGAGTCTCCAAGGAACCATCCAAGGTGGGGACTCCTAACCACAGCTACGGCCTCAGGCTAAGAAAGAATAATCCAACATAAAATCTCAAGTATCCCTTGGACAGTCATCAGCCTGAGCTGGTATCGACCCTTGGTCGGAAGTCGGTAGAGCCACCTCTTGTACGTGTCGACATGGTCAGTGAATCGTCCCACTGACGAGTTGGACAACCAGAGTATCCTCCCCCTGGCATGGACAATCAGGACGCCAGGGTGTCCTCAGCCCTGAACGTCCCACCAAAGCCTTGCTCCATTATACCGGGCAGAAGAATCCACAAGAACAACACATGTCGAGTGGAAGCACACACACAACAATCAAGTACACATGCGTTAGCATGGAATCAAT
Organism: Dioscorea zingiberensis; assembly: GCA_026586065.1. NCBI lineage: Eukaryota > Viridiplantae > Streptophyta > Magnoliopsida > Dioscoreales > Dioscoreaceae > Dioscorea > Dioscorea zingiberensis. Next base: position 51,387,820 of record CM048819.1, read on the forward strand.
GAAGCAATACTCCAACGAGTCAAGAAAGCATGCCCGAGCATGAAATCAAGGAAACAATAATCCAAGGCATCAAATAATCATGCATGGCATCAACAAACCAAGGAAAAATCCAACCAACAATTGGGAAACGTACAAGCATGAGATCAAAAATCAACATGATAAAGGAGAGGACCAAAGGCACTTACCTGAGTATGTAGCAGGGTCTAATAATCAGCCAGTGACTCTCCCAGACGTGACTCTCTGCTCCACGTTGGAATCGGGATCTGATAATAAAAATCTATTTCTCAGTGTACCTTGTACACGTGTATAAAAATAATCACCCATGATCGGGTCTATTCACATTAATAATGCATGATATTTAATTAAAGGGGTTTTAAATAAATATTCCATATATATATGTGTGTGTGTGTGTGTGTGTGTGTGTGTGTGTGTGTGTGTCACGCCTCGAACCAGATTCTGGGACCCTGGGAACGTGAGCAGACCGGCCGTAACCAAGTAAGGCGCACCTCACTCGGCTACAAGGCCTCAGTAAGTAACAACAGATAACATAAAATCAAGATAAATATCTTAAATAATTTAATTAAAAAGTCTCAGCGGAAACAGAATAAAATAAGTGGGTCCTAAATGCCCTAAGAAATCCAGGCCCTAAACGGGTCCTATAAATAAAAGGTCTCTCATACCAAGAAATAGAAAGAGTTCGTCAGACCTCAGCAAAATACCCCGACCCTCGCTCGGCTCCTGAGCTCAAGTCTCTTACTCCTCAGGATCTGAAAAAGAAAGAACAAGTGTGTGAGCTTTCGAATGGAAAGCTCAGTAAGTACCCCTTGCGGGGTTCAAAAATCATGATATCAACAGAAATGATAAATCAAGTCAAAACATTTCCTAGGAGTCTACCACAAACAAAGACAAAGGTATGACCCCTATCTACAGCAGCTCTCAAGCTCTGCAACGGGTTCCAAAGGAAATCTCATCAAGACATCTCCCTCGGCCAGCATCATCAATAACTTGATGGATCTCGACCCTCCGGTCATGCGATCCTCAAATCGTATGTCGGTAGCGCTACCTCTCAGACGCATTACGACCGCAGTTTAATCACCCCCACCGAGGCGGTGACAACTAGAGTATCGTCCCTCTGGCATGGCAAGTCGAAATGCCAGGGTGTCCTGTCCCTAATCGTTTCCCAAACGGAGCCCCCACGCTCCACTGAATCCGGGCGGAAGACCAAACAACAAAGCAAGGATACCAATATCCCGAAACAACCAATTTAGCTCAAAAGAGTTCCAAGCAAATAAAGGAAGTATGTATGGTCTCAAAAAGGCAATAATATCAATAATATGATATATACAAAGCCAAAGAAACTCCGAAGAGTGGGTACGAGGCAAGTGTACTTACTTGAAATCACGAAGTCAGGAGTCCCAAGGAACCAACTCCCTGTGCCTCTACGTCAAACCTGATAGTGAATCCCGATATCAGTAATAACAATATCGTATGATTCTAGATGTGTATGCACAATGCTTTAATTGGGCCCAGCCTGACTTAATAGGCCTTCCCTGAATTTCTAAGTCATGCTCTTAAATGTCCAAGCTAGACTATTTCTACAACAAAAACAAGGTGGCTTGGTGGTTAAAGCCCACCACTCCCTTTCAAGAGTTCCCTGGTTCAATTCCCCCCAACTTGCCTTTTATTCCCCTTATTTCCTTCTATAGCTTTATGTAATCAGACTTAGTTTGATTTATTACAATTGAAAGAGGGCCCTGGTGGTTAAGGCCGACCAAGCCCACCTGAAAGGTCTCAGGTTCAAGCCCCCTTTCTTACACCCTTTCTTTTATTTTTATGTAACTTGATCTAGTCAGCTTGACTACCAAAATAGGTTCGGACCGAAACTAATTCAACTAACCTAATTTAATGATTTGGCTTAGCCAATTAGAACTTGATCAGACCCAAGCCCAACTAAATCTGACTGAACCCAATCAAGTGAGTTGATTCAAAATTTCCAAACCAAACCCAACGTATTACTATTTTGATTTGATCAAACCGACTTGACATAGATCTGGACTCGAACCCAAATACATAAAATCAATCAGTTGGCCCTAACCCATCCCCAACTTGATTAAGCCCAACCATGATCTAATTTATTTAACTTTATTGAACCCTAACAATCATCTAAACCAAAATTGATTTAATTAAACTAACTTATTACAAAGATTAAAGTTTAATTATTAACTAACCTAATTAACTAACTAACTATTTGTCTAAATAATTAACAGTCCCTCCTGTCTTCTCTTTCTCTTGAGCAGGACCTCGCCGGCGGCTGTGAGGCTCCAGCTCCTTGCGGCGACCGCCGATGACGCATGGTTGGCCGGCGCCGCTCCTGACGCGACGGCCTCACCGATCGACGATGACCTGCACCCTGAGATCATCTCCTGGACATTGGTCCCCGCATCGACCACCTCCCTGAGCACCATTGACGGCCGGAAAAATAAAAGAAGGAAACCTCTCCCTCTCCGTCGTCCCTCTAATCTAACATGCATGCATGACCTCGAACAGAAGACCAGCAAGAGAAAAGAACTTACCGGTGTAGTTCTGTTCGTTGCTGTCCCTCCAGAAAAACCTCACCGCCGTTACCTGAGTTCCTTGATAACGATCACCACCCCCTGAACTGACAGGTGGAGGCCCCTTTTAGATGCTTAGCTCCCTCATTCCCTCCCTTCCTTAGAGGAGTCGCCGTCAGCCTTGGAAAAACCCTCTCCTCCCCATGGACTCTCTCTCTCAGAGGAACTGAAACCCGTCGCCGCTCAGATGGTGTCTCTGGGGTTTCTCCATGCCTATTTTTATAGAGGGTTAAGGGTGCATATCAAGGATTCACGATCTCTTGATTGAAATCCTTCATCCACAACCTTCCATATCAGGCGTTTTCCATAAACGGCGGAGCCAAGGTTTCTCCCTCGCGGCGGCGCGAGTTGGCAGTGATGGAGAAGGGAGACGACAACCTCGGGATCGAGCTTCTGATCAGATGGATGGTGACCATCCCATCATACCTCGGATATGTGTTTTGATGAGATGAACGGTAACCATCGCTCCACAATGAACGGCGGGATTAAACCGTCGTGCCTTGAACTTAAAAGATCTCTCAGATGGAGTGTTGCGATAAACTCCATCAAACGAAAGGTCTAACAGCTCAGATTAAACCATCCGCCTCGCCCTTAACACTGACACGAGATCAACGACCGAGCTTTACTCGCGATCAACGGTTGGATCGTCAACTCTTGCCTCGAACTCACGCTATATCACAAGATGAACGCTCCTTTAAGGCCCGTACCGTAGGAGCGTTTGCTCCTTTACCCCGTCAGCCAGAATGAGCGGCCAGATCTCCTTCTCGCGATCAACACACTCTAATCTTTTGATCTCATCCTTTCGTTCTCTCTTATCACACATCCTGCATGATTTTGTAGATTTACAAATAGACCCTTGACTTTAAAATCTTTCCATGAAGGTCCTTCTCCTGTGAAAGAGGCAAAATTCATTTCCGGTCCTTGATCTTTCATGAAATTGCAAGGAGGTCCTTGGCAGCTTCAATAATTCTAATTTATAATAGGGATGGCAATGGGGCGGGGCGGGGGCTAGACAAGGTTCTACCACAACCGCCCCGCCCAAATAATGGAGTTTTCAATACCACAACCGCTACCACCCCGCCCCGCCCAGTTATGTAATATATATATATATATATATATATATATATATATATATATATATATATATATATATATATACAGAGAGAGAGAGAGAGAGAGAGAGAGAGAGAGAGAGAGGGTATGTTTGTAATTTTTTTAGAGGGGTGGGGCAGGGCGGATTTAAAATGGGTGTTTACCAAACCCGCCCCGCCCCGCCCTTCTCATAAAAAATCCCCGCCCCGTGCCCCGCTCTCCAACAAAAAAAACTGCCCCATTCGGGGTGGATCGGGTCGGAAACCGCGGATCGGGTCGGGGGTTGCCATCCCTAATTTATAAAATAAACCAAATATTCCCTTCTCTCTCAATCAACTCCTATTAATTCTAAACTTGGGGATTTCCTTTAAAAGATTAAATCAATCACTCATCAATTACAATGAATTTATTTTACAAATTCATTTATTCCTTTTAAGTACTTCCAATCACTCTTAATTACCAAAACGACCTTGGTAATCACAATTAAAACGAAATTAGAGGTTTACTTAATAAACCTTCCCATTTCAAATAAATCAAATTATTTCAATTACCAAAATATTAAAAATCCAATTATTAAAGATAATAGAAATCTTGGATTTCACAATATATATATATATATATATATATATATATATATATATATATATATATATATATATATATATATATTAAATCATACTTATATATATATCCACATAGATTTATATGATATTTATAAGGTCAATTATCTTCTCCCACCTCTATATTAATTAATGGACCTATGAATGGTACCACTCAGGGGTTGTTTGGTTCAAGTTTTCAGATATTCCCATAGGAACGTGACATTCCTGGGAATGTAGTCGGGAAGGCTACATTCCCGGGAATGTTGTGGTAATGTTGCATTACCATGTTTGGTTGGAAACTCGTATTCCTGGTAATGTTTTATTCCCATGTTTGGTTGAACATGGTAATCAATTTGGTAATGTCCTAAGTATCCGAAAATACCCTTGGTTATAAAATTTTGCACAAATATAAAGTTAAAATAAAATAATGTATAGATTAAACATAATTAAATTTTATTAACAAAAATGCACATTTTCCCAAAATATCCTTGCCTTATAAATTAATTTTTCCCAAAAATGCACAAAATTAAATTTTATTACCAATTATAAACTCATTTTCCCAAAATTTTATTCAAGTGTATCCTCCAATCCATTTTCCTCTGCTCATCAATAAATAATACACACCAAAACTCTCACTCAATAATTAAGACAAGAATACACAATCTAGAGGATCAATAAACAACAAAGACACTAACCTGGAGTTTATGACAAAAAAATTCCAAATCACAAAAATGCACCTCCAACAATTTTTTTAAAAAAAAAAGATAACATACACATTACAAGAAAATTAAATGGGAATCAACTCATGACTTCATATAATAAGCTGTCCACAAACTCCATTCACACCTTACTAAAAAACATAACAAGTCCACATTAGTCTCAAAAGCCATAGAACAAATTATCCATATTAAATCCATGCACACAACATTAGTCTCAAAAGCCATACAATACATATAACGATCCATAGACAACAAGAAAAAAAACTTTCATACCAGCAACCATCTAAAATCAATCTAACATATTCCTCCTTGCAATCATCAGGAAATGAGAAGAAGTATGACACCTTGCTAGTGTCAGATACAATTATCCCACCAACTTTGATCCTTTCTGATTGGGTTAAACCTTCAAGCTTCAGTAGCTCACCAAAAACTTTCTTCTTTGCATCTACATCATCAGATAAGAATTGGAAGAACCTAGCAAGACTTGGAACGTAGTCTCCAGAACTTTCAACCCAGCTACCAATAGACATTATATTGTTGTTTATTTCATCAGTGCCAACATCTTGACCGAAGGAGAGTTTCCGCTTAACTTTCCTTGAAGGTCCAGCCTCTGATGTACTTGGAAGTGAAGTGGCAGTTGCATTAGTTGGGCTTGGAATGACCCCTGGATTGTCTCCCCTATCTTCAACATTATTGTCATATTCTAATTCTATGTCCCAAAAATCATCTCCTATGTAGGAGTCATTAGTTGCTGCAGCTTCTTCATTCGCAATCTCCTTAACAACATCGGTTGGAGCCTCAGCACCCTCCCCGGTAGCTCGATCTTTACCAAATACATGGCTCAACTTCTCTAGGAAAGGAAAAGGCTTGTTCCTAAGTCCAACAACCCCCGGATGACTCTGAAAACAAACAACATAAATTGTAAACATAGAGAAGACATGAATTCACATGGTAAGAATCAAAATACTGTAATAACAAAACAAATTACCTTCACCCAATCATTGAAGACAGTAGCATCACAAGTAATGCATTTTGCGGCATCATTCCAACCAAAACCACTTCCCTTTGGGCCCAACATCTCTTGAATGGCATGGTATTGTTTTTCCCACAATTTCACTCTGGACTCAATGTGGGGTGAGCCCTTGATACCACAACCCGATATCTTCTCATACATCTACTTCTCAAGTTGGAGTACGTAGCCACTTCGAAACTGACCATTATCAGCCTTCCATTTGCCAGATTTGACAAGTCTTGTTAGACATTCCAATAACAAGGCATCTTTCTCACTATTCCACACATGTCTGTTCCCTTGTTTTGCCGGTCTTTTGCCCCTTGTCTCCATTGGGTTCATCCCATCAACATTGGTATTTTCAGCCATCCTATGACAAAAAAAAATAATAATAATAATAGTTAACAATAACAGTAATACAACACACTACTGGTCTACATAAAAAGAGGATGAGTTGAAGCTTAGGTAGTTTTTGCAAAAGAACCAAAATGAAGCTACATCATGAAACTACAAAAAATCCATAAGGTGACTTGTACCACTTCAATGTTGAGCTTCTTCTTCTTGAATCAAAACAAATCATACAGTATAACTAATAAATCCAAGGAAAAGGGTGCTGGAGCATTTACATCAAGGTAGATCATCATGAAAAAAAACACACACACAAAGAATTCTATAGTATGCATGAAAACTTTATTGTTATACAACCTAATACTCTCATAAAAACTTCAAAAATTATGTCCAAAATTCATGGATTGTCTTTTGAAGATTAAACTAGAAAGTGTGCTCATCAGTGGCATTGCTCAGTTGTTTATGAATGTACACTTTGGTGTTCAAATTGATCATGGGATAATTAAGATTCTTGTGGTTTATGAACAATTACAACATTTGATTAATTTTTCTACTTAGTGAACTGACTTTTCACAAAGTATGGATGCCAGATCAAAATCTAAAACTAATGTCACAAGTACAATAAACAGGTCACCATTCCTTCTCGCAGGACTGGAGGTACAAACCAAAACAGCAGTAACAGCAACCCAGCATCATCATTTATGCTCCCTAAGACCACATGACTTTATTCTAATATATATATATATATATATATATATATATATATATATATATATATATATATATATATATATATGTAAACATTCTAAAATATTTGAATCTACCAGCACCTTACACCTACTACAAAATGTCAAAACAATGGCACTTAACAATAGAGGCTGATACAAGTATGAAAGGAAATTTAGCTATACCACTGAACATTCTCACAAAGAATCACTACAACAAAAGGGGCATATTGCGGCGGTTTTAAATACATTTAGCGGCGGTTTAAACCGCCGCTAAATGATAACGGCGACGGTTATGAAACCGCCGTTATAACGAGCGTCGAGAGAGCAATTAGCGGCGGTTTTAAACAACCGCCGGTATAACCGCCGTTAATTGTCTACTGGCATTAACGGCGGTTTGTAACCGCCGCAACAACCGCCTCCAAATGCAAAGGCACAATGCGGTGTTCATTCTGCGGTGGTTTTTAAAACCGCCGCTAATACAATCACTAAATATGTTCGCGGCGGTTACAACCGTCGCGAAAAGCCTAGATATGTTTTTTATTTTTTTTATTACCTTTGCATTTCGCGGCGGTTATATTAATTTTTAATTTTTTTATTTGTTATTTTTAAATTTCCTGTTTTTTTTTCCTGCAACAATACAATTTTAAATCATTGATATCCATTCAATCAATTCAAATTTAAGAATAATAAAAATATATTTATAATTATGGTACAGTTTTACATCACTCAAGGCCAATTAACTTAATTGCCTGAAGTCATTACTCGAAGATACATGCAATCTATAGCTTACAGGAACATAGGATAACTTATAGTATAGTTTACAAATAAAGAGCTAAAGATCATGAGTTTGTTACATTGAGAGAGCTTATGATATTGTCCAAGTCATCAAAGGCAGACTCCAAGTCTTCTCTCAAAAGTATTGGCAATTTGTCGTCCACCGGCATGAGAAGAAAACAATTGAACTGCAAAATAGAAATTAGCTGATGACCAAGTAACAACATGATATGTATATAGTTGCTGCATTGGTAAATTTAAGGTATGTACAAACCTTTAATTCTGTTGAGACTAAAAAGTGCTTTTGATGCCATGGAAAATCTGATGTACCGGGACATAAACAATCCTTGCCTCTGTTGTGTGAGATATGTCAACACCTAATTTTAATTCAGCCTTCAACCTGGCTTCTGATTTATTGTCATTTATAGTTTGCAGAAGGATGATTCTTCTTTGAAGGGTTGAAGAAGATAAATTGCCATTTTGGAAGAGGACTTTCGGTGCCGACAAATGAGTCTAGAAAATGACGCAAACCAGCACGATTCTGAAATCCAATGAATGTATTAGAAAAATAAATAAATTATCGGTTTGATTTCAATGCATCAACGCCATCATACCACAACTCTTTCAACTCCCTTATTAGAGGTTGTAAGTAGACATCTATATCATTTCCTGGCATATGTTTACCAGGAATAATTGTTGAAATGATAAAAGATGTTTGTTTCATGCACACCCATGGTGGCATATTGTATGGGATAAGAACAATCGGCCAAATACTATAACTTTGACTCATATTGCCATGAGGATTAAATCCATCTGTAGCTAACGCAAGGCGCACATTTCGGGGGTCTGATGCGAACCAACTGTTTGTCGAATCAAACTTTTTCCATGCTTCAGTATCTCTTGGATGTCTTAGTAGCCCATCATTATTGGTATCCAAGCTGTGCCATCT